>CM038670.1:116834308-118034308 GCA_021605145.1 Aegilops bicornis
GTTGTAACCTCTTTCTCGGTCCGCCTCATCATCATCACTATCAATAATCATATCATTCTTCTGCTGTCTCGACGGAGGTGGAGGCTCTTTCCTCCCTCAGCCGCCTTCGCTTAATCCTTTTCTAGCATAAGTATGTCATTTTCATTTCGACAATGGTTCTCACCATCATTCCAGGCTGCGTATCACGTCGACGCTTTGGGTCCACATCATCATCACCCAAATGGTCTAAGCGCCATCGCTTTCTAACCATACATCATCATCATCATCATCAGGTTGCCTCTTTGATAGAACACCGTGATGTCATGCTATGGGTTAATGTTGTAGTAATCGCCTTCATTCGGGTCTCCGTGTAGCTTACCATGTGGCGGTACATTAATTCTTTTCGAACACACAACTTCCCCAACCCTTTTAGATACACTCTTCCGCATGGGTAAGGCAGATAATATACTTGTAGTAGCTTGGGTAGCCGCAATGAAGAGATCGCCCAGCATAGACGGTAAGCTGATGGTTTAAATTGACCAAACCAATGGAAGGCGCGATATGGATTCTCCCGTGGATGATCGAATCCATCGGCATTTGAACACAGTGCAAACTTAGGGTCTCACGCTTCATCTGGCGGAATTTGAACCTCCTATATATTTTGTACCCTTCCGTAGTAGCTCCAGTGAATTTCTTCGACCGGGGTGTACACTCCAAAGATTTATAGTTTTCGGATCGGGCCGCTGTTTTGGTGCTCCTCTCGCATGGAAGTTTATACTCATTCGTTTCCACATCAGTACTTTGTACATACAAGTCATGATCGGCAGTGGTCAAAACCCATGGAAACCCATCTCAATTCATCATCCATAGATATGTTCGTGATCTTTTTCCCCTACAAGTATAATGGAACATGTTACATGCGTATTAGTTCGGGTTAACTAATCAGCAAATGCTTGAAGTAGGTATTTAATAGGGAGTGTGGAAATTTACTTTCTCCATGAACTAAGCTAAACAAAAAATTTTACGGGTCCGTGGTTTCCATGCGACGGGAGAAGAAAGAGTAAGTGCCTCCGCCTCAAAGTAGAGGGAGGATTCACTCCCAGCCATTCATCTCCTCTTGAACAAAAATCACTAAAAAAAGATAAGCTGTGTTAGACCCACTAAGTGAATACAATGAAACATGATGATGTGGGAAGACATAAAGCGAATGTGGTGTAGTGGTATTACCTCATCCACACTTCTCAACCGCTTCGCTTGATGTTGTGCAAGATATAGAACATGGAGGTCCTCCCCACTCTATGTCGTGGCATGTTATAAGATTTCTTTGAGGCCCCAGCCCCTCCCACCTTTTGGCAGTGCTGAATAACAGATCGAGTCTCGGGGTTGATACTTGGGCTCTTCTATATTGTATCGGAGGCACCTTGTTGCGAAGATGGGGAACGTGGTCTCGATAGTATGATGTCCCGAGGTCCGACACCTTCCTTCTAGGATAACCGCCAGCTATGGAAGCTTCAATCTTAGCTTTTGTTTCCACATTTCCGCCGGAGATGCTTGTTCTGCCTCGAGGGCCTTAATATCACGGCCAATCGATTTCTGGGTACATGTGTCCCCTCAACAATAGCCTCCTCCTCGCTCATGAGGTGCGTAATGAGGATGTGTCATCGAGTAAAGAAGTTCTGACGGAAAGATCTTCTAGCTTGGACTATCAACCCGGTAAGGCCTTCTTATGGCAATTCTTTTTCAATCACCTCTTTACTTTACTTACTTTAGCACAGAAAGGCATGGAAGAAATGGCTAAGCTCGGCAAGCACTTTCGCCGCGACATGCTCGCTGGGACATAGCCTCAACCATCACCAAAGCAAGATTATCCGCTTCAATCCATATATATGGTAGTCATGACTTCTTCAGATTCGTCACTTCTGCCTGCTGAAAGATTATTGACTCCTTACTTATATTCCTCGATGCATAAACCATCGGTGAACTTCAAATTTTGTTTCACCCAGATAAGTACCTTCTTTTTTTTACGGCGTGTTTAAGCTGACAAAGTCAAAGATCCGGCTTGAACCTAGTTTTTTTCTGATCGCCGTCGGGAGGCTCTTTATGTTCAAAGCAAGTGGTCTAGTCACAAATTCTCTCCGTTCAAGGGATCGGCTCTAGCTTTTTACGTTATCCTTCGCTCATCAGGAATGTTGAGGATCGTATGGAAAAGGGACTCGCCACATTACCTTTTTTTTCGGTGTGCATCACATCAATATTGGGTAAGGAAAGTTTGGAGGTCCTTGAAATAGGGAAGCTGCGTAGAAGGGGGGTAATGTGAGTCCGCCAGCTTGTGCGCTGCCCTCACTCATATCCCTCGAAGCCTTTGTCTTTGGCTTTGCCTTTGCCTTTTGACTTTAGGCTTGCAGCTTTTTAGCTGAGCAAAGAACATCCCGCTTCCTAAAAATGTTGAAATCTCGGTGGAAAGCATTTTCCATGAACAACCTGACCTAATTCGTGGAAGTTCTTTCTGTCTTCCCCGTATGGGATGGTCTGAGGGAGGAACTCTGGCCGATGCAGTGTCAAAGGCTACATATCTTAAGCCACCCTTTACTCAGCCTAAATCATTCTCGCAGAGCTCAGATGCACACTGGCATGGCATCTTACCACTTGTACACCATCCGCAGTATATAGAGCATAGCCGGAAAGTCATGCATGCAATAGTGCAACCAAACTTTCATCAAGAAATTTCTCCCGCGTAGATCCCGGGTCAGATGTCAACCTCGAAAGTGCACTCAAGAATGCGGTGCAAAGCGATCCACAAGCGGCCGTAAACACACCCAATTCCACTGCTTCCCGGTAGTCAGGTGCCCCTGGAATGATAGTAGCCGTTAATAAGAACATTGGTCTTCCGCTGCATTAGGGGCACCGGAGGAAGATTGAGCGGAATTACAAACACAAAGCGCCAGCAAGAGCTGTCATGGATTGGACAACATACCATATGGATTCAACCTATCACCGAGCATAGTGGCTATTTCGATATTCCCACCTCGGGTTGCTTCCTCGGGGTATTTCTCTTTTATCTAATGACTTCCATGCTTCCTCCGGCGCGGATGTACGATTTTTTTGGATTGTACCTTTATAATCTCTTTCCTTGTGCCACTTCATCATTTTGCGCAGACTCTTCAGTGCGGATGAAAAGGCGCTGCAGTCTTTTTTATAAAAATCAAGATACCGGGAAGAACCTTTAACGGGATGGTTAGGCTGCTTTTTCTCACCATCCTCACCGGCCACCCTAATTTCAATGGTAACGAGATGAACCGCAGACTTCCCACAAAGATTTCTTGTCATCCACATACTCGCGTGCTCTCAAACAAAAAGGCAATTCTCTTCTGCAAACATCTATTTTCTCATAATCCAGTAGAGAGAGTGCCTTCATGGATTTTCTTTGTATCGCATATGCTTTCAGCAGTTCTATGACCCTCGTGGAGGCTGTTGAAAGAATAGCCCATACTCCCTGTGAATGCTTCAAGCATTTCTGCTATTACAGCCGCATTTTCAGCTTTGATCGCAATCAGCCAAGTAGATGGCATCCAGCTTTTAGATATTTTCGCACCCGCGATAAAGAGTGTTTCTTCGACGAGGCCAAGACCTCCAAGAAGGCCTGGCGTGTTGCCTCCTCCGCTTCCTCCACGTTCATTCTCTCGGAAGGTGTCGACGGTTGTGCCGCTTCGCAACAATGGACATCATCTAGCATGTCCAACCGATTCCCCGCCGTCCCTCATAATATCCATCGACATGCGTTGTCGCATCACCTCCTTCCTCTACCACGGGTCCCAGATCACGGCTAAGTGTTTATCGGCGGCATGTCAAAGTTTCGCATATATCCAAAGTGTATGGTAAGCGTGCTCACTCACAACCGCCTCGATTTCTACGGGTGACGCTCCGGCACATCTCCTACGTGACAAAGGGGCATGGTGGGATAATTTTCATTGACGACGGAATATCTCCTTCAACAATACACATCGGTTTTCGCGATCCACCTTGATGTGTTACTCGGATTCCGACGGATAAAACCACCAGTACATCCAATCGATTATCCGGCCATCCTCTCGCTTTTTTGCAACCTCACACAACATAATTAAGGATTCACTCTATAAATTAATCACATCAAATTTTCAGTTAAATGCTACCGCTGCTTAATCCAATTTCCACATCTACTAATCGGGTAAAGATGGGTCCTGATTCTTCACTCGGGGAGATGTAGATATTGAGTACGTTTATTTTACGCCTGACACAAGATTTCGGCAAAGCATTTCCCCGCTGTTCTCTCCAGACATACACGCCTCACAAATGGGGCCAGCCGAGAGAATGTGCTCCGGAGAACAATGTGGGGGAGGCGCCGAACTTCTATCTCGGAACACTGGTAGAACATGGAGAACATACCCAATCTACACACATCCTCGGGCTGTCTCGTGGTGGGAAAACGCCGGACAATCCGGAAGTCAAGCCAAGGGTGGATAAATATGCAATTGAATGCATATTTATCGATGCAACCCTTTTCTCGGACGGGAGAGACTTTCATAGGTTACGCCTAGAAGTTGACTTGAGAAATGAAAATTCTAGAAAGACATCAAAAATGGATGGAGATGGACTAGTAGCCTCTACCGGCTGTAGGGAAGGAGCTCTAACAACAGTAGAGGATGCCTCGGGAACAACGCTACCGGACGACGGTCACTTTGCCGATGAAATGCAACACCACAAAAGCCTCGCAAATTCCACTCTGACAAAAATTCTAGGAACATCACAACTCATATAGAGAATATTTAAAACATTTCAAACATGCATTCATTTATTTTTGCATCATGGGTAAGGCAAAAAACTAAAAAACATTAACAATATATTCATCATCGGGCTATCACATATTCATCATCATAACATTATCACCTATTCACTATAATCATTGATTCATCTCATCGAATCCTAAATTTTTTTGCAAGATATGCAACATATAAAGCATCTCATCTAACCAAATTTTTTTACTACCTATCTCACTATATATCTAACTATCTAACTATCTGCTACCGTACTAACTATCTTCTCACCATTCCATTCAACTAACTATTCACCTATCTAACTATCTATATAACTATCTCATCTAACTAGGGCATCTAACTCCATCTAAATACCTATCTAACTAGCTAGAAAAATTACTAAAAAACACTAAAAAATACATAAATTTTCACTCTTCGTCGAGAGGGCCTACCGAGTTGAAGTGCGGAGTAGGCACGGATGTCGGGCGGGGAGGTCAGACGGGTTCAAGGCGGGGCGGGCGGAGGCCGTGAGGGGGCCTGGGGCGGGCGGGCCGGCGGGGGGGTCGAGGCGGGCGTGTGCGGGCATCTGGGCGGAAGGTTCGGAGGGCGGGCGGGCGGGGCGATGTCGGCGCTGCCATGTGAGTCGAGGCGGAAGCGGCTGCTCTGGCTTCAAGGCGGTAGTTCGGGGTCTGGGCGGGAGGCGCTGGCGACGGCGGGCTCGGTGGGGAGGACGGCGTGCACCGCGGTGGGTGGTGGGGAGACGTGAGGCGCGGGATGCGGCGGAGCGATGGCGGTTCACGGCGGCTGGGCGGTTCCCGGTTATGCTACGGCAAGGCGGGTTCGGGCGGTCGGGTTTCAAAGTGTGGCGTGCTCGTATGCGGGGCGGGCTGCTGAGGTGGGGCGGCGCGCGCTGGTGTGGGTCGTGGGGAGAAGGTGGAGATGGATGGTGAATGGGTGGTGGGGCGTAACCGTTGTTGATAGCCGAGTTTTGGCGCCCCATGTCGATTTTTACCGTCACGGTTTAAGATAGGGCTCGCTTAGGCTTCGCCTTTGCCACGCCATCGATCCGCGGGATTAAGGTTGCTATGCTGGTTTTACTAATGCCAGCCGCCGCGATAGATATTTCTTTGTACTTTTTTTGTTACGGCATTTTTTTATTTTTTATTTTTTGTTACGGCATGACAGCTGCACTTCTAACACCATTCCGCCCAAAACACCCAAAGATACCAGAGTACCGTCGGTCTGGACGTGGGCTGCTTTCCCTTCGGGGACACTTGAAGGCAAAATGACGCCTGCGGAGGTCTACACGGCGAACGGGCCCTCGTAGTAGGTAATGCCGGGCGGCTCCTGGGCTAGTGCGGGCATACCGGTCAAATTCAGTGCAGGGCGGCCTCTCACAAGTCCGGAAGTGTTGTATGGCGGGTTGCAAATGCCCGCAACGCTGGGTTTCTCGGTGTGCCTCGACACCCGGATCGGCGCTAGGCCGACCGCACCTCGAGGGGGGGAAACTATCGCTGGCCGGGTTCTACAAGGCGCGAGGGGATCTCGTCAGGTGTGGCCCGGATGTTGCTCTCTAAAGTGTTCAGAGCGGGGCTGATTCCTAACGAATCAAAGCGTGGATAGGGCCCACCGGTCAAATCCCATCCGTGTGCAAAGTCAAAGCGGCTAGATCCGTGGTCAAACACTACATGGTTAGGCGGGACGGGGGCCCTGGGGGGTAGCAATGCCACCGGACCGTCGCAACGGCCCCTCATACATGCGCGGTAGTGGTGTGCGGCATGTCCGAAGAGGCGGCACGCGCCTCGGTGTGCCCTCATCCTGACGGCGCTTAAGGCCGGCCACGGCACTTCGGAGGGGGGGAAACGGACCAGCTTCCGGCCCGCCACTTTAGGGGATCTTTGCCGCGTGGTGTGGCCCGGATGTTGCTCTAAAGTGTTCGGGAGCAGATAAGGACCTCGACATGACCGGGTGGATAGGCCCACCGGTCAAATCCCGCCCGGTAAAGTCAAAGGGCTAGATCCGTGACGTCAAACGCCATGTGGTTAGGGCGGATTCGGGGCCCCGGGGGTAGTACGCCACCTCCGGACTGTCAAAGATCGGGCCCCATACAGCTGGCGCGGGTGGTGGCTGGCATGGTCCGGAGATGCACGCGTCTTCCTTCGGTGTGGCCTCTCACTGACGGGCGATGACACACGTAGTAGACGCTCATGGAAACGAAGTGGCGTGAATATTATTAAATACTCGGAGCACCAGATAAAATCATGAAGTTTTTATACGACGTGGGCAACATGCAAAGTTATAGGACCGATGGTACTTTTTCTATACCTTTCGTGATGGAGAAGTGATTCGAACACTTCCTTCACGCCGATTGTTCCGTTCGCCGTCTGTACCGTGGGTCAGCGGCCTCCGGGCCAGTGCATACCGTCAAATCTTGGCCCCAGTGAGGCGGCCTCTCACAAATCTGGAAGTGTTATGCGCGTGTTGCAAAATGCCCGCACGCTGCCTCCGGTAATCCTCACGGACGGGCGCTGGCCACGCACTCCGGAGGGGAAAACGGACGCCGCCGGGTCTACACGCGAGTGGATGTAGTCTGTGCGGTTTCGGGCCCGGATACGTTGCCTTCTAAAGTGTTCGATTGGATACTGACCTAACATGACTGGGTGGAGAGGTCCAGCATCGTCAAAGCCCGCCTGGCCGGGAAGTCGTAAAGGGGTAGATCTCGTGGAGTCAACCGCTTCCGTGGTATAGGCGGACGGGGCCCCGGGGGTAGTACGCCACCGAAAGGCCGCACCGCCCTCATATACATGCAGGGTGGTGTGGGTGGCATGGTCCGAAGAGGCGGCATCGCCGCTCTCGCGTGCCTTCACACGGACGGCGCCGCCGCCGTGCACCGGAGGGGGGGGAAACGCGACGCTGGCCGGGTCTAGCACGGAGGGGATCTTTGCTGTGGTGTGGCCCGGATGTTGCTCTCTAAAGTGTTCGGTGAGTGGGCTGACCTAATATGACCGGGTGGATAGGCCTCACCGGGTCAAATCCCGTCTTCGCGGTAAAGTCAAAGGCCAGATCCCGGTGGTCAAACGCTATGTGGTTAGGGCGGACGGGGCCCCTGGGGTAGTAATGCCACCGGACTTGTCGCATCGGGCTCTCATACATGCGGGGTGCGTGGTGGTGCATAAACTGGCGGAGGCCGGGCATGTCGCCTCCGGGTGTGGCCGCCCTCACGGACGGGCGATGACACAACGGTAGTAGACGCTTCAAGCGGAAACGATGCGGGCGTGAATATTATATTAAATACTGGAGCGCTGATAAAATCATGAGTTTTTACATGACGCGGGCACATGTGCTATAGGGACCGATGGTAATTTTTCGCATACTTTTTTCGTGGATGGAGAAGTATTCGGAACACTTCCTCTACGCTGGATTGTTTCCTTCAAGGTTCGCTACATTAACAAGGTGGGCTGCCATTCCTCGGGGCTAGCGCATATCGTATAAATTTTATGTGTAGGCGGCTCTCGCTCACAAGTCTCCGGAAGTGTTGTGGCGGGTGCTGTAATGCCCTGGCACGCTGCCTCGAAAGTTCTCCTCACGGACTGCGCGCCGCCAGGCCGCACCGGAGGGGGGGAAACGGACGCTGCCGGGTCTACACGGAGTGGATGTAGCTGTGGGTTTGGCCCGGATGTTGCTCTAAAGTGTTCAGACACGACTCTAATATGAGACCGGGTTGTTGGTGAACGTGAAAGCGTAAATTCAAAATTTTTCTACGCATCACCAAAGATCAATTTAAGGAGATTTCTAGCAACGTAGGGAAGGAGAGAGTGCATCTACATACTTTGTATTCGCTGTTTGAAGTTGCTTCATGAGAACGGGGTTGAAGGAAGTCAGCATTGTCGGTTGCATCCAAATCACCTGGGAGATCCGAAAGTGCCGAACGGGACGGCACTCTCCGCTGCTCAACAACACACGGTGCAGCTCTCGGTGACGCTTCTCCTATGCCTTGATCCAGCAAGGAGAGAGGGAGAGGTTGAGAAGACTCCATCCAGCAGCAGCACAACGGCATGGTGGTGATGGAGGAGCGTGGCAATCCCTGTGAGGGCTTCGGGCCAAGCACCACCAAGGGAGCAGGTGAGGAGGAGAGGAACTTGGGAGAGAGGGAGGGGCTGCACCAAAGGCAAAAGGTGTGGGGTTGAGAGGCCCTCCTACCCCACCTTCCGTTTATATATAGGGATCCCAGAGGTGTGCGCCCAGCCCCTCAGGGAGATCCAATTCCAAGGGGATATGCCAGGGCTCGTGAGGAGTCCTTCCCAAGGCACCTAGGGAGGTGCCTTTCCCTTATGGGAATTCTTTCCTTAGGGTTTCCCCTTCCACCCTAGGGCGATGGGCCCTAGGGGAAGTGGCGCCCCAGGCCCACTTTTTGGGCTGGATCCCTCCCTTAATCAGCCCATGTGACCCTCCCCGGATAGGTGGGTTCCCACCCGTGGACCTCGGGATTCTTCCGTGGTCCCTGCACAATACCGATACGACCTCTAAACTTGTCCCGGGATGTGGTCAAAACAGGACTTCCCATATATACACCTTTACTTCCCGGGACCATTCCGAACTTCCTCGCGGACGTCTCGGGATCTCATCCGGGGACCCCCGAACAACATTCGTAACTCACATACAAACTTCCTTTATAACCTTAGCTGGCCATCGTAATCCTTATGTGTAGAGACCTTACTTAGTTCGGAGACATGTAGACATGACCGAGACGCTCTTCCGTACCAATAACCAACAGCGTGATCCGGATACTCCATGTTGGTCTCCCACATGTTCCACGATGATCTCATCGGATGAACCAATGGCTATGTCAAGGACTCAATCGATCCCGTGATACAATTCCCTTTGTCTAGCGGTATTAGTACTTCTGCCTGAGATTCGATCGCTTCGGTATATATCAAGGATACCTTTGTTCCAATCTCGCCAAGTATCGGTAAAGTCTCATTACTTCGGGGTTTCCATAACACATCATCCCGTGATCAACCCCCCTTGGTCACATTGTGCACATTATGATGATGTCCTCACCGAGTGGGCCTTAGAGAGATACCTCTCCGCTTACACGGAGTGACAAATCCCAGCCTCCGATTCGCAAGCCAACTCCAACGTGCACACTTTCGCTGAGATACCCGTAGTGCACCTTTATAGTCACTCAGCCAGTGACAAGTAGACGCTTTGGCATTACACCCAAAGCATTCTTTACGGGTATTCTGGAGCGCACACCCTCATGGTCTAAGGAAAACAGATACTCGATTATTAGAAAAGCTTTAGCATACCTAACTGCACACCATCTTTGTGCTAGGCTTAGGATTGTTCTTGTCCATCACATCATTCTCCCACGATGTGATCCCGTTATCAAATCGTATATCCAATGTCCATGAGTTAGAAACCGTAACCATCTATTGATCAACGAGCTAGCTGTAATAGAGGCCATTTAGATTAAGTGGTGTTGCTCCATGTATCCACACATGTATCCTCGAAGCCTTCCTATCAATACAATTATAGCATGGATATTAGACGCATTATCATGAACAAGGAAATATAATAATAATCTAATTTATTATTGCCTCTAGGGCATATTTCCAACAGTCTTCCCCCACTCTGCACTAGAGTCAATAATCTAGTTCAGCATCAGCTGCGTGATTAACATCTATAGCTCATATCGCCATGTGACCAACACCCAAAGGAGTTTATTTTTAGTGTCTATAAACCTAGTTCACATCATCATGTGATTTAGGCTCAATGAGTTCTCGAGGTTCGATCATGTTTTGCTTGTGAGAGAGGGGTTTTAGTCAACGGAGTTTTAGTCAACGGGTCTGAAACCTTTCAGATCCGTGTGCTTGCAAATTTCTAGGTCATATTATAAATGCTTCGCCCACGCCCACTCTTTTTGGAGCTATTCCAAATGGTTGTTCCACTATACGTATCCTCGGTGAGCTACTTAGAGTCATTCGGATAGGTGTTAAAAGCTTGCATCGACGTAACTCCCTTTACGCTGAACTCTTTATCACCTCCATAATCGAGAAATGTCCTTATTTACTCCAAGGACACACTTTGATCACGTCCAATGATCCATCTCGATCATTTTTGTACCCTTGATCGACTTCGTAAGGCACACTTCCGAAAAGCGGTACACTAAATATAGCATATTGTAGAGCCCATGTTCAAGGCATAGACGCCCATCTTTCGCCCTTTCTCTCCTGCTTCCGCCATGGGTCGAAGCTTTTTAAGTCTTAACTTCATACTCACATCTCGTAAGAACCTTTTCTTTGACCGATCCATCTTCAACACCTTCAAGATCATGTCATAGACATGCTTCATTTGAAAGTACCATTAAGCATTTTTTATCTATCCTTATAGATCTTGATGCTCAATGTTCAAGTAGCTTAATCCGTGTTTTCATTGAAAAACACCTTCAAATAACCATGTATGCTTTCCTGTAGTTCTACATCATTTATCAACAATATGTCAACAAATATATACTCATCAGAAATTCTATAGTGCTCCCACTCACTTCTTTGGAAATACAAGTTTCTATAAACTTTGTATAAAACCCAAAATCTTTGATCATCCTATCAAAGTATATTCCAACTCCGAGATGCTTACTCCAGCCTCTAGAAGGATCATTGAGCTAGCATACCTTTTTAGCATCCTTAGGATCGACAAATCCTTTCTTGATTGTATCACATACAACCTTTCCTCACGAACCGGTAAGGGAAACTCGCCTTGACATCCATCTCGCCATTTCATAAATGCAGCTAATGCTAAACATGATTCCGACGGACGCAGCATCGCCACGGATGAGAAAATCTCATCGTAGTCAACTCCTTTTGAACTTGTGAAAACTCTTCGCCACAAGTCGAAGCTTCATAGACGGGTGACATTACCATTCATCGCCCTGTCTTCTTCTTAAAGATCCATTTATTTCCATTGTCTTGCCGATCTTCGGGCAAGTCCACCAAAGTCCATGCTTTGTTATGATACATGGATCCTATCTCGATTTCATGGCTTCTAACCATTTGTCGAATTTGGGCCACCATCGCTTCCATAGCTTTCCTTAGGTTCATTGTTTTCAGCAACATGACCTTCAAGACGTGATCACCGCACTAACTCAAGCAGCACGCATCCTTGTCACCCCATTTAGGCACGGTAGTGACTTGATCCAAAACTTCATGATCACTATCAAAGCTTCGATTTCAATTGGTAGTGCCACCGAACAACTCGTACCCTCGCTACACACACTAGTTGAAGTGATGGTTCAATAACTTCATCAAGTCTCCACCATCCTCCCACTCAACTTTCGAGACTAACTTTTCTCAGAAAGGACCCGATTCAAGAAACAATCCCATTGCTTTCAGATCTGAATTAGAGGTATACCCAACCGCTGGGTGTCCTATGAAGATGCATTTTATCCTTGGGTTCAAGCTTATCAACCTGAAACTTTTTTTTACATAAGTGTCGTAGCCCCAAACCTTTAAGAAATGACAGCTTAGGTTTCTAAACCATAGTCTATACGGTGTCATCTCAACGGAGTAACGTGGTGCCTATTAAAGTGAGTGCGATTGTCTCTAAATGCCCAACCCATGAACGATAGTGGTAATCGATAAGAGACATCATGGTACGCACCATATCTAATAGGCAAACTGATAACTCGACACACCATCACACTATGTTCTGTGCGGTATTAATTAGAAACAATTTGCACAATGTCTTAATTAGGTGTTAAAACTGTAACTCAGAGTATTCATCTCTATGATCATATCATAGACATTCTATCCTCTTGTCACTTAAGATCTTAAACTTCATTCTGAAATTACTTGAACCATTCAATAATTTGTGTTTCATCAAGTAAATATACTTCAACATCTACTTCGAATCATCCGGAAGCTCTAACATAACGATATTCATCAGATGCCTCAAAGACTCATTGGACCGCACATATCAAAATGTGTTGCTTCCAACAAGTTTCTATCTTGTTCCATCTCATCAAACCGAGGCTTTTTCAAATGCTATCTTGCCCATGTGGTATGTTTTGTATATCTCAAGTGATTCAAATCAAGGAGTCCAAACGATCCATCTCGCATGGAGTTTCTTCACAAGCGATACACCAATAGACATGGTTCGCATGTCTCAAACTTTTCAAAAACGAGTGAGTCCAAAGATCCATCAACATGGAGCTTCTTCATGCTTTATACCAATATGACTCAAATGGCAAAGGCCACAAGCGCAGTGGTACTATCATTACTATCTTATATCTTTTGGTATGAAAATGTGTATCACTACGATCGAGATTCAATAAACCATTTATTTAGGTGCAAGACCATCAAGGTATTATTCAAATAAATAGAGTAACCATTATTCTCCTTAATGAATAAATCAGATTAAGTATAGACATAATCCAATCATGTCTATGCTCAACGCAACACTCAAATGATAATTATTCTGGTTTAATACTAATCTTGATGGTAGAGGGATAAGCGAAAGCGTTTGATCATATCAACCTTGAAACAATTCCAACATATATCGGCCACTACCTTTAGCTAGTCTCCTTTATTCTGTAGTTTTTATTTCTGAAAGGTTACTAACATTTAGCAACCTAACCGTATTCACACCCCGGTGCTACTAGGAGTACTAGTAAAGTACACATTAATATAATAATGTATATCAAATATACTTCTATCGACCTTGCCAAATTTTCTCATCTACCAAGTATCTAGGTGGTTCCGCCTGGTCAGTTTCCCTTATTAAGGTAAGTAATTCTAGTCTCGGTTTGGGTTCAACTTGGGTTTCTTCACTAGAGCAATAGTTTGATTTGCTGCCATGAAGTATCCCTTTCTGCCTTTGCCCTTCTTGGAAACTAGTGGTTTCACCAACCATCAACAATTGATGCTCCTTCTTGACTTCTACTGCGGATGTCAAACAACGCCAATACCTCAAGGATCATCATTTCTATCCTTGATATGTTATAGTTCATCACGGGTTTCCAGCAGCTTTATGGTGGCAATGACTTTGGAGGAAACATCACTATCCCATCCTAAGATCAACTCCCACTCGATTCAGTGATTGTTGTGCCTGACATCTGAGCACAAGCTCAACGATTGAGCTTTTCCTTAGTTTGTAGGCTAAGAAAATCGCCGGAGGTCTCAGTACTTCGACGTATACCAGCCTGAAATCCAATTTCATCCTCAAAACATCTTTATGTTCCGTGGACGCTTCAAAAAACGCCTTTGCGCCCTCTTCAACCTAAACCGCGAACCGAATTCATATCACGTAGTTATCAAAACGTATGTCCGATGTTCGCAACATCAACAAACGATGTTTTGGGGGTTCAGCTCACTGAGCGTGCATTTATGACATAAGCTTACCGATCGTGCATAATCGCTACTTTCAACTTTCAACTATATTTTCTCTAGGAACATATCTAAAACAAAGGAACTAAACGCCGAAGCCATTTGCTACATAATTTGCAAAAAAAGGTCTTTTGACTATGTTCAAGATACCTGTTCATCTTATGAACTCCCACTCAGACAGACATCCCTCCGTCATCTATGATTATATGATCCGGGAGAGTCAATTCAAGGCCGCAGGTCCCATCATCACGTAGACGGACTAGTCGACTCGTGAACATCTTCATGTTGATCGTATCTACCATGGACGACCATATGCTCTGACCTTTCGGTCTTCCGCCAGGTTCCCCGAGGCCATGTCCGTATACGCTAGGCCTGGCCAAGTTAACCCCAAGTGTTTTTTTGCTGTAAATCAGTCTTTACACCCGCTGTATGTGAACGTAAGAATCCATCACACCCGATCATCAATGCGGTGCTTAGAAGCTTACCAACCCAGAAAGCAACGGTGCAATAGTCGGGAGAACACTTCTTGAAATTTGTAAGGGATCATCTTATTTACTATCGTCGTTTCTAAGTAAACAAGATGCATAAACATAATAAACATCACATGCAAATTATATAGTAGTGACATGATATGGCCAATATCATATTACCTTTTGATCTCCATCTGGGCTCCATGATTATTGTCACCGGCATGACACCATGATCTCCATCATCATGATCTCCATCATCGCGGTTCCATGAAGTTGTCTCGCCAACTTATTACTTCTACTACTATGGCTACCGGGTTAGCAATAAAGTAAAGTAATTACATGGCGTTGTTTAATGACACGCAGGTCATACAATAAATAAAGACAACTCCTATGGGTTTCGCCGTTGTCATACTCATCGACATGTAAGTCGGAATCCTATTACAAGAACGATCAATCTCATACATCACATATCATTCATCACATTCTTTCTGGCCATATCACATCATACATAAGATACCTCGCAAAACAAGTTAGACGCCCCAATTGTTGTTTGCATGTTTTACGTGGTCGCTTTGGGTTTCTAGCAAGAACGCTTTACCCACGCAAAAACCACAACGTGATATGCCAATTGCTATTTACCCTTCATATGACCTCTTTTCATCGAACTGCTCCGACTAAAGTGGAGAGAGCACCCGCCAGCCAATTTTTATGCACCAAGTAAAAAGTGTCGTATTTGAACCCGTCTTCACGTATATAATGGGTCGGCCGGGGCCGCCATCCCACAATAACACAAACAAGATTGACTAGTAACGGTAAGTATATTGAACAACATCAACGTACCACAACTACTTTGTGTTCTACTCGTGCAAAGAATCTACGCACAGACCTAGCTCATGATGCCACCTGCTAGAAACGAAAGTGTAAATTAAAATTTTCACGATCACCAAGATCAATCTATGGAGATTCTAGCAACGAGGGGCGAGAGTATCTACATACTCCTTGTAGATCGCTTGCGGAAGCGCTCATGAGAACGGGGTTGAAGGAGTCAGACTGCCGTGATCCAAATCACTGGAGATCCGAAAGTGCCGAACGGACGGCACCTCCTGCTCAACACACGCAGGCAGCCCGTGACGTCTCCCATGCCTTGATCCAAAGAAGGAGAGGGAGAGGTTGAGGAAGACTCCATCCAAGAGCAGCACAACGGCATGGAGGATGGGAGGAGCGCAGCAATCCTGTGAGGGCTTCAAGCACCAAGTGGGAGAGGAGGAGGAGAGGAACTTGGGAGAGAGGGAGGGCTGCACCAAGTGGGGGCAAAAGGTGTGTTTGAGAGGCCCTCCTACCCCACTCATATATATAGGGATCCCAGGAGGTGCGCCAGCCCCTAGAGATCCAATCTCCATGGGCGGGCGGCCAGGAGGAGTCTCAAGGCACCTAGGAGGTGCCTTCCCTTATGGGAATCTTCCTTTAGGTTTCCTTCACCCTAGGCGCATGGGCCCTAGGGGAAGTGGCGCCTCAGCCCACTCTTTTGGGCTGGATCCCTTCTCATCTCAGCCCATGTGACCTCCGATAGGTGGCCCCACTCAGGACTCCTGACCCTTCCGTGGTCCCAGACACCGATGACCTCAAACTTGTCCCGATGGTCAAATGACTTCCTGAGAGACTGAGTTTAATTTTGACTGATTTTTTGAACGATACAATTCCTTGTTTAGCGGTATTAGGCTTCGCCTTTATCCATCGCCGGGTATACCGATACCTTGTTCAACTGCTGTCATAAGTCTCTTTACTTCGCTCAACACATCATCCCGTGATCAACCCCTTGGTCACATTGTGCACATTATGATGATGTCAACCACCGAGGCCCAGAGATACCCTCTCCGCTTACACGGAGTGACAAAATCCCCAGTTCCTTGAAGCCCTGTGCCAACCCAACAGACACTTTCGGAGATACCTCAGAAGGCACCTTTATAGTCACCCAAATATTGCTAGGACGCTAGTACACCCAAAGCATTCCTACGGTATCCGGGAGTTGCACAATCTCATGGTCTAAGGAAATGATACTTTGACATTAGAAAAGCTTTCAGCATACTTAACTACACGCCCATCTTTGTGCTAGGTATTTAGGATTGTCTCACCCATCACATCATTCTCCTAATGATGTGATCCCGTTATCAACAACCATATCCAATGTCCATGGTTAGGAAACAGAATCATCTATTGATCAACGAAAAGGCTAATAGAGGCTTACTAGGACATGGTGTTGTCTATGTATCCACACATGTATCTCGAAGTTTCCTATCAATACACCATAGCATGGATAATAGACGATTATCATGAACAAGGAAATATAATAACACCACCGATGCTGCTTCTATATATTTCACGGTGGAGAGGTCCACCGGTCAAAGCCCGTCCTGGAAGTCAAAGCGTAGATCTCGTGGTCAACCGCCTCCAGTGGTTAGGGGCGGACGGGGCCCCGGGGTAGTAATGCCACCGAGTTCGGCCAGACCGCCCTCATACATGCAGGGTGGGTGTTGGCATGTCCGAAGAGGCGGCACCTCTCGGGGTGGGCCTCACACGGATGCAAGGCCACGCAAGACCGCACCTGAGGTGGGGGGAAAGAGACGCTGGGTCTACACCGCGAGGGGGATCTTGCTGTGGGTGTGGCCCGGATGTTGCTTCTAAAGTGTTCGTATAATGACTTCCACTGCACATGACCGGGTGGATAGGCCCACCGGTCAAATCCCGTTCGCGGTAAAGTCAAAAGGGCTAGATCCGTGCGGTCAAACGCTATTGTGGTTAGGGCGGGACGGGGCCTGGGGTAGTAATGCCACCGGACCGCCGTGATCGGGCCCTGGCATACATGCGGGTGGTGTGGGTGGGTGGCATGTCCGAAGAGGGGCGGCACGCTGCCTTCCTCGTGTGGCCTCTCTACCTGACGGGCGGCGACACACGGTAGTAGACGCTTCCGCGGAAACGGCGCGGCGGAATATTATTAAATACATCGAGCGCGATAAAATCATGAGTTTTTACATGACGTGGGCATATGTGCTAAAGGACTGGCATGGTAATTTTTCATAATTTTTCGTGATGGAGAAGTATCTCAACACTTCCCCACGCCGGGATTGTTTCTTCGCTTCACGATCGGGTGGGTCTGGCGGCCTCCGGGCTAGCATACCGTCAAATCGTAGGGCGGCCTCTCTGGGCGTCCGGAAGTGTTGTATGCTGCAATGTCACGCGCTCTCCGGTGTTTCTCACGGACGGCGCCATTACCGCACCGGAGGGGGAAACGGACGCTACGGGCTCTACACGGAGTGGATGTAGCTGTGGGTTTGGCCCGATGTTGCCTCTAAAGTGTTCAGATTAGCTGGACCTAACATGACCGGTGGAGAGGTCCACCGGTCAAAGCCCGTCTGTGGGAAGTCAAAGGTAGATCTCGTGGTCAACCGCCTGTGGTTAGGGCGGACGGGGGCCTGGGGTAGTGGGCAATGCCACCGAGCATCGTGACCGCCCCTCTTACATGCAGGGTGGTGTGGTGGCATGTCCGAAGAGGCGACGCGCTTACCGGTGTGCCTCTTTCACACAACGGCGCCGGCCGCCGCAGACTGGAGGGGGGGGAAACGGACGGCTGCCGCCTACACGGAGGGGATCTTACGGGCGGTGGGCCCTGGAGCAAGTTGCTTTAAAGTGTTCGGGGAGTGGGTTGACCTAACATGACCAGGTAGGTGGATAGGCCCACCGTCACAATCTTCCGTCCGCAGTAAAGTCAAAGCGGCTAGATCCGTGGTCAAACGCCACAGGCGAAGTGAGGGGCCCCGGGGTAGTAATGCCACCGACCGTCAGATCGGGCCCTCATACATGCGGGTGGTGTGGTGGCATGTCCGAAGAGGCGCACGCCGCTCGGGTGTGGCCCTCACGGACGGGCGGCGACACACGGGTAGTAGACGCTCGCGCGAAACGGCGCGGGCGTGAATATTATTAAATACCCGGGCCCGATAAAATCATGAGTTTTTTATATGACGCGGGCACATGTGCTATAGGACCCATGGTAATTTTTCATAATTTTTCGTGATGGAGAAGTATCCGAACACTTCCTCTACGCTGGATTGCTCTTCGCTGCCCACGATCGTACGGGCGGTCATAGCCCGGGGCCAGCATAATGGGTCAACAAATATTGGCGTAGGGCGCCTCTCACAAGTCCGGGAAGTGTTGTGGCGGTTGCAAATGCCCGCACGCGTCCTCCCGGTGTCCCTCACCTCACGGACGCGCCCATTATTACCGGCACCTCGGAGGGGGGAAACGACGGGCCGGGTTCTACACGGAGTGGATGTATCTCTGGGTTTGGCCCGGATGTTGCCTTCTAAAGTGTTCAGACATTAATTTAACATGACCGGTGGAGAGGCCCACCGTCAAAGTCTGTGGGAAGTCAGCGTAGATCTCGCGGGTCAACCGCCTGTGGTTAGGGCGGGACGGGGCCTGGGGTAATGCCACGAAAGGCCGCACCGCCTCCTCATACATGCGTGGTGGTGGTGGTGGCATGTCCGAAGAGGCGCACGCTGCCTCGGGTGTGCCCTCAATACTAACGGGCGCCAGCCGGGCACCGGAGGGGGAAACGGACGCCGCCGTGGGTCTACACGGAGGGGATCTTTTGTCTTGGTGTGGCCCGGATGTTGCTTCTAAAGTGTTCGGGATGGGCTGACTCTAACATGACCGGGTGGATAGGCCCATCAAGTCAAACTTCCCGGCCCATGCAAAGTCAAAGGGCTAGATCCGGTGGTCAAACGCTACAGGTTAGGGCGGACGGGGCCCCGGGGTAGCAATGCCACCAGACCGCCGTGATCGGGCCTCATACATGCGGTGGTGTGGTGGCATGTCCTGAAGAGGCGCGTACGCTGCCTCAGGTGTGTGGCCCTCACGGACACGCATGGCGACACACTCTGTAGTAGACGCTCGCTGGAAACGGCGCGGAATATTATTAAATACCGGAGCGCCGATAAAAATCATGAGAGTTTTTACATGACGTAAGCACATGTGCTATAGGACCGGCGGTAATTTTTCACAATTTTTCGTGATGGAGAAGTATCTAAACACTTCCTCTACGCTGGATTGCTCTTCGCTGCCTACGACCGGCCGTCATGGCCTCCTGGGGCCAGCATACCGCCACAATCTTGCGAGGCGGCCTCTCACAAGTCCGGAAGTGTTGTGGCGGTTGCAATGCCCGCACGCTGCCTCCGGTGCCCCCTCACGGACGGCGCCACGGCCGGCACCGGAGGGGGAAACGGACGCGGGCTGGTCTCGCACGGAGTGGATGTAGCCGTGGGTTTGGCCCGGATGTTGCTCTAAAGTGTTCCAGATTGCTGACCTAACATGACCGGTGGAGAGGTCCACGGTCAAAGCCCGTCTGCGGGAAGTCAAAGGGGTAGATCTCGTGGGTCAACCGCTTCTGTGGTTAGGCCAGCGGACGGGGCCCTGGGTGGGTAGTAATGCCACCTGAGCGCCGTGACCGCCCCTCATACATGCAGTGGTGGTGTGGTGGCATGTCCGGAAGAGGCGCACGCTGCCTTCCGGTGTGCCTCACACGGACGGCGCCAGCCGCCGCACTCGGAGGGGGGAAACGGACGCCGTGGGCTCCACACGGAGGGGATCTTGGCCGTGGGTGTGGCCCGGATGTTGCTCTAAAGTGTTCGTGATGGGTCGACCTAACATGACCGGGTGGATAGGCCCAATCGTCAAATCCCGTCTCAGGCGTAAAGTCAAAGGGCTAGATCCGTGGTCAAACGCTACAGGGGTTAGGGCGGACGTGGGGCCCCGGGGTAGTGCAATGCCACCGACCATCGCGATCGGGCCCTCATACATGCGGGTGGTGGTGGTGGCATGTCCGAAGAGGCGTGCACGTTTCGCTCGGGTGGGCCCCCTCACGACGGGCATGGCGACACGTGTAGTAGACGCTCGCGAAACGGCGCGGGCGTGGAATATTATTAAATACCGGAGCGCGATAAAATCATGAGTTTTTTACATGACGTGGGCACATGCTGTGCTATAGGACCGGCGGTAATTTTTCATAATTTCTCGTGATGGAGAAGTATCCAACACCTCCCTCTACGCTGATTGTTTCTTCGCTGCTTCACGACCGCGGGCCGGCGGGCCAGTGGCCAGCATACCGTCAAATCTCGGGCGTGAGGGGCGGCCTCTCACAAGTCTGGAAGTGCTGTGGGGTTGCAAAAATGCCCGCACGCTGCCTCCGGGTGTCCTCCCCTCACGGACGGGCACGCTGGCCGGCATCTTCGCCGAGGGGGAAACGGACGCTGGCTTCGGCTCTACAACTGAGGGAGTGGATGTAAATGGGTTTGGCCCGATGTTGCTCTAAAGTGTTCGGGATGGCTGGGACGACCTAACATGACCGGGTGGAGAGGTCCACCGTCAAAGCCCGTCCGCGGGAAGTCAAAGGGTAGATCTCGTGGTCAACCGCCTGTGGTTAGGGCGGACGGGGCCTGGGGGTAGACGTTAACACGAGCGTCAGTGACCCGCCCCTCATACATGCAGGTGGTGGGTGGCATGTCCGAAGAGGCGTGCATCGCCGTCTCGGGTGGTAGCCCTCACACGGACGGGCGCCGCCACCGCACTCGAGGGGGGGGAAACGACGCCAGCCGGGTTCACACGCGAGGGGATCTTTGCTGTGGCCCGGATGTTGCTCTAAAGTGTTCAGATGGGTCGACCTAACATGACCGGGTGGATAGGCCCAATCGTCAAATCCCTTGCCCCGCGCAAAGTCAAAGGGCTAGATCCGTGGTCAAACGCTACAGGGTTAGGGCGGACGCGAAGGGCCCTGGGGTCAGTAATGCCACCGACCATCGTGACGGGCCTCCTCATACATGCGGGGTGGTGTGGTGGCATGTCCGGAAGAGGCGGCACGCTGCCTTCCTCGCGGCGTGTGGCTCTCACGGACGGGTATGCGGCGACACACGGTAGTAGACGCTTCCGCTGGAAACGATGCGGCGGAATATTATTAAATACCGGAGCCGATAAAATCCGCGAGTTTTTACATGACGTGGGCATATGTGCTATGAGGGACCGGCGGTAATTTTTCATAATTTTTCGTGATGGAGAAGTATCTCAACACTTCCCCACGCTGATTGCCTTCTTCACGCCTACGATCGTACCGCGGCCTCCGGGGCCAGCATACCGCCAATCTTATGTAGGGCGCTCCTCACAAGTCTGGAAGTGTTGTGGCGCTGTTAAATGCCCGCACGCTGCCTCCGGGTGTCCTCCCTCACGGACGCAAGGGCCACTACCGCACTTGAGGGGGGAAACGGACGCTGGCCGCTCTACACGGAGTGGATGTAGCTGTGGGTTTGGCCCGGATGTTGCTCTAAAGTGTTCAGACACTGACCTAACATGACCGGTGGAGAGGGTCCACCGTCAAAGCCCGTCTGGGTAAAGTCAAAGGGGCAGATCTCGTGGTCAACCGCCTGTGGTTAGGGCGGGACTGGGGCCTGGGGTAGTAATGCCACCGAAGGCCGCCGTGACCGCCCCCATACATGCAGGGTGGTGGTGGCATGTCCGAAGAGGCGGCATCGCTCGGTGTGCCTTCACACTGGACGCAGCGCCGCCACTGCACCGGAGGGGGGGAAACGGACGCGCTGGTCTACAGCGAGGGATCTTACGCCGCGGGTGTGGCCCGGATGTTGCTCTCTAAAGTGTTCGTATGGGCTGACTCCGATATGACCGGTGGATAGGCCCACCGGTCAAAATCTCCGTCTGCGGCAAAGTCAAAGGGCATAGATCCGTGCGGTCAAACGCTATAAAGTGTTAGGCGGGACGGGCCCGGGGTAGTAAGTAATGCCACCGACCTGTCGTGATCGGGCCTCATACATGCGGGGTGGTGTGGTGGCATGTCCGGAAGAGGCGGCACGCTCGCTCGCGTGGCCTCTCACGTTTGACGGGCGGCGATGACACACGGTAGTAGACGCTCGCGAAACCATGCGCGGGCGTGGGAATATTATTAAATACCGGAGCTGAGTAAAATCATGAGTTTTTTACATGACGGGCACATGTGCTATAGGACCGATGGTAATTTTTCAATTTTTCGTGATGGAGAAGTATCCGAACACTTCTCTACGCTGATTGCTCTTCGGCTTAATGGATCGTGGGCCGCGGGCCTCCGGGGCCAGGTACCACAATCTTATGAGGGCGGCCTCTCACCAAGTCCGGAAGTGTTGTGGCGGTTGCAAATGCCCGCACGCTGCTCGGTGTCCCCCTCACTTCGGGATTGGCGCCGCCGCCGCACTGGAGTAGGGAAACGGACGCATGGGTTTGCTACACGGAGTGGATGTAGCCGTGGGTTTTGGCCCGGATGCGTTGCTCTCTAAAGTGTTCAGATGGCTGACCTAACATGACCGGTGGAGAGGTCCATCACCGGTCAAAGCCCATCTGGCAAGCCGGGGTAGATCTCGTGGTCAACCGCCTGGTGGTTAGGGCGGGACGGGGCCGGGGGTATGTAATGCCACCTAAGAGCCGCAGACCGCCCCTCATACATGCGGTGGTGTGGTGGCATGTCCGAAGAGGCGTGCACGCCAGCCTGGGTGTGCCTCACACGGACGGCGCTACGCCGCACTGAGGGGGGGAAACGGACGCCGCCGGGCCCATACGGAGGGGACCTTGCCGGTGTGGGCCCGGATGTTGCTCTAGTGTTCAGATGGGCATGACCCAACATGACCGGTGGATAGGGCCCACCGTCAAATCCCGCCCTGCAAAGTCAAAGGGCTAGATCCGTGGTCAAACGCTACAGGTTAGGGCGGACGGGGCCCCGGGGTAGTAAATCGCCACCGGACCGTCGCATCGGGCCCTCATACATGCGGGTGGTGGGTGGCATGTCCGAAGAGGCGCACGCTGCCTCCGGGTGTGGGCCTTCACGGACGGGCGATGACACACGGTAGTAGACGCTCGCGAAACGATGCGCGGCGTGAATATTATTAAATACCGAGCGCGATAAAATCATGAGTTTTTACATGACGGGCACATATGCTATAGGACCGGCGGTAATTTTCATAATTTTTTCGTGATGGAGAAGTGCATTCAACACTTCCCCACGCTGATTGCTCTTCTTCGCTGCCTTACCACTGTACGCGGCCGCATGGCCCGGGCCAGCATACCGCCAAATCTGGCGAGGGCGGCCTCTCACAAGTCCGGAAGTGTTGTATGGTTGCAAATGCTCCGCACTGCTGCTCTTCCTCGGGTGTCCCTCCTCACTTGACGGGCGCGCCATTACCGCACCTCGGAGGGGGGAAACGGACGCTACGGGCCATTACACGGAGTGGATGTAGCTGTGGGTTTGGCCCGGATGTTGCCTCTAAAGTGTTCGGGGATTGACCCTCTAACATGACCGGTGGAGAGGTCCACCGTCAAAGCCCCGTCTGGGTGGGAAGCCGGGTCAGCGATCTCGTGGTCAACCGCCTGTGGTTAGGGCGGACGGGGCCTGGGGTAGTAATGCCACCGAGCGCCGGTGACCGCCCCTCATACATGCAGGTGGTGGTGGTGGCATGTCCGAAGAGGCGGCACGCGCTTCCGGTGTGCCTTTCACACGGACGCGGCGCCAGCCGCCGCACCGAGGGGGGGAAACAGACGCTGTTGGTTGCTACACGGAGGGGATCTTGCCGTGGGTGTGGCCTGATGTTGCTCTAAAGTGTTCGGGGATGGGCTGACCTCTAATATGACCGGGTGGATAGGCCCACCGTCAACCCCTGTCTGCAAAGTCAAAGGCTAGATCCGTGGTCAAACGCTACAGGTTAGGCGGACGGGGCCCCGGGGTAGTAATGCCACCGGACCGTCGTGATCGGGCCTCATATATGCGGGTGGTGTGGTGGCATGTCCGAAGAGGCGGCACGCTGCTCCGGGTGTGGCCCTCACCCGGACGGGCGATGATACACGGTAGTAGACGCTTCGCGAAACGGCGCGCGTGGAATATTATTAAATACGTGAGCGCGATAAAAATCATGAGTTTTTACATACGACGTAAGTACATAAAAGCAGGGGACCGGCGGTAATTTTTTCATAATTTTTCGTGATGGAGAAGTATCTGAACACTTCCCACGCTGGATTGCTCTTCGCTGCCTCCATCGACTGCGGGTCATGGCTGGCCGGGCTAGCATACCGGCCAAATCTTGCGAGGGCGGCTCTTCACAAGTCCGGAAGTGTTGTGGCGTTGCAAATGCCCGGCACGCTGCCTCCGGGTGTCCCTCCTCACGGACGGCGCCACGGCCGCACCCGGAGGGGGCAAACGGACGCTGCCGGGCTCTCACACGGAGTGATGTAGCCGGGTTTGGGCCCGGATGTTGCTTCTAAAGTGTTCAGATTATTGACCTAATATGACCGGGTGGAGAGGTCCATCGTCAAAGCCCGCGTAAAGTCAGCGTAGATCTCGTGCACAACCGCCTGGTGGTTAGGGGCGGACGGGGGCCTGGGGTAGCAATGCCACCGAGCGCCGCACCGCCCTCATACATGCGCGTGTGGTGGCAGATGTCCGGAAGAGGCGGCACGCCTCCGGGTGTGCCCTCACACGGGACGGCGCCATTGGGCCGCACTGGAGGGGGAAACGGACGGCCGGGTTCACACGGAGGGGATCTTGCCGGTGTGGCCCGGATGTTGCTCTAAAGTGTTCAGAGCAATGACCTAACATGACCGGTGGATAGGCCCACTGGTCAAATCCTGGGTCTGCGCAAAGTCAAAGGGCGGGATCCGTGGTCAAACGCTGTGGTTAGGGCGGACGGGGCCCCTGGGGGTAGCACGCCACCGACCGCCGATCGGGCCCTCATACATGCGGGTGGTGTGGTGGCATGTCCGAAGAGGCGCACGCTGCTCCGCGTGTGGCCCCTTCACGGACGGGCGGCGACACACGGTTGTAGACGCTTCGCGGGAAACGACGCGCGGCGTGAATATTATTAAATACTGGAGCGCTGATAAAATCTCATGAGTTTTTACATGACGCAAGGGCACATGTGCTAGGTGGGGACCGATGGTAATTTTTCATAATTTTCGTGGATGGAGAAGCATTCAACACTTCCTCTACGCTGGATTGCTTCTTCGCTGCTTCACGATCGTACACGCGGGCCATGGCCCGGGGCCAGTATACCACACCTTGCGTAGGCGTCTCCTCACAAGTCTGGAAGTGTTGTATGTTGCAAAATGCCCAGACACGCCTGCCCGGGTGTCCCCCTCGACGGACGGGCCACTACTGCACTTTGAGGGGGAAACGGACGTTACGGGTTTCTAGCACTGAGTGGATGTAGCCGTGGGTTTGGCCCGGACAAGCGTTTCTAAAGTGTTCAGGACATGACCTAATATGACCGGTGGAGAGGTCCACTGTCAAAGCCTGGCCCGTCTGCAAAGTCAAAGGGTAGATCTCGCGGTCAACCGCCTGTGGTTAGGCGGACGGGGGCCCCGGGGGTAGCAATGCCACCGAGCCGCCGTGACCGCCCCTCATACATGCAGGGTGGTGTGGTGGCATGTCCAAGAGGCGGCACGCTGCCTCCGGTGTGCCCTCACACGGACGGGCGCCGCCGCCGCACCGGAGGGGGGAAACAGACATTATTGCCACGCAATTACACGGAGGGTATTCCTTGCTGGTCACAGTGGCCCGGATGTTGCTTCTAAAGTGTTCGTGAGCGGGCTGACCTAACATGAGACCGGGTGGATAGGGCCCACCGGTCAAATCCCCGTCTGCAAAGTCAAAGCGGCTAGATCCGTGGTCAAACGCTACAGGTTAGGGGCGGACGGGGCCCTCGGGGGTAGCAATGCCACCGGACTGGCCGCATCGGGCCCTTGCGCGTTACATGCGGGGTGGTGTGGTGGCACGTCCGAAGAGGCGCACGCCGCTCGCGTGGCCCTCACGACGGCGGCGATGACACACGGTAGTAGACGTCATCGCGAAACGATGCGGCGTGAATATTATTAAATACTGGAGCGCCATAAAATCATGAGTTTTTTACATGACGGGCACATGTGCTATAGGACCCATGGTAATTTTCATAATTTTTCGCGATGGAGAAATATCTCGAACATCTCCTCTACGCTGATTGCTCTTCGCTGCTTCACGCACCGCGGGGCGGGTCAAGTGGCCCGGCCTAAGTATACCAAATCTTGGCGAGGGCGCCTCACAAGTCCGGAAGTGTTTTGGCGGTTGCAAATGCCCGCACGCTGCCTCCGGGTGTCCCTCCTCACGGACGGCAAGGCCACCGCCGCAGACCGGAGGGGGGGAAACGGACGCTACGCTGGCTCTCAGCACGGAGTGGATGTAGCCGTGGTTTGGCCCTGATGTTGCTCTAAAGTGTTCAGGGATTATCGACCTAACATGACCGGTGGAGAGGTCCACCGTCAAAGCCCGCCCGCGGAAGTCAAAGGTAGATCTCGTGGTCAACCGCCGAGGGTTAGGGCGGACGGGGCCTGGGGGTAATGCACGCTACCGGAAAGGCCGCGACCGCCCCTCATACATGCAGGTGGTGTGGTGGCATGTCCGGAAGAGGCGAGCGCGCTCGGGTGTGCCTCACACGCACGGCGCGCCACCGCCGCACCGGAGGAGGGAAACGGACGCGCCGGGTCTACACGGAGGGGATCTTGCTGTGGTGTGGCCCGGATGTTGCTTCTAAAGTGTTCAGATGGGCATGACTTAACATGACCGGTGGATAGGCTTCCACCGGTCAACCTGGCCCATGCAAAGTCAAAGCGGCTAGATCCGGTGGTCAAACGCTATGGTTAGGGCGGACGGGGCCCCCTGGGGTAGCAATGCCACCGGATCACGTCAGATCGGGCCTCAAGGCATGCGCGGGGTGGTGTGGTGGCATGTCCGAAGAGGGCGCACGCTCGGTGTGGCCTCTCACGGACGGGCGGCGACACACGGTAGTAGACGCTTCGCGAAACGGCGCGGCGCGAATATTATTAAATACCGGAGCCGATAAAAATCATGAGTTTTTACATGACGTAAGCACATGTGCTATAGGGACCGATGGTAATTTTTCATAATTTTTCGTGGATGGAGAAGTATCTAAACACTTCCCCACGCTGGATTGCTTCTTCGCTTCCACGACTGCGGTAATACCGGGCGGCCTCCGGCCAGCATATCACCAAATCTTGGCGAAGGGGCGGCCTCTCAAGGCAAGTCCGGAAGTGTTGTGGCGGTTGCAAATGCCCGACACGCTGCCTCCGGTGCCCTCACGGACGGCGCTACCGGCCACGCACCGAGGGGGGAAACGGACGCTTGCCCGGTTCATACACGGAAAGTGGATGTAGCTGTGGGTTTGGCCCGGATGTTGCTCTAAAGTGTTCAGATATCACGACTCCAATATGACCGGGTGGAGAGGTCCAATCGGTCAAAGCCCGCCTGGAAGTCAAAGGTAGATCTTCGTGGTCAAACGCCTGTGGTTAGGGCGGACGGGCCTCGGGGTAGCAATGCCACCGAGCGGCCGTGACCGCCCCTCATATGCAGTGGTGGTGTGTGGTGGCATGTCCGAAGAGGCGGCACGCTGCTCTGGGTGTGCCTCACACGGACGGGCGCCGGGCCGCACCGGAGGGGGGAAACAGACGCTGCCGGGTCTACACGGAGGGATCTTGCCGGGGTGTGGCCCGGATGTTGCCTCTAAAGTGTTCATGAGGCTGACTTAATACGACCGGGTGGATAGGCCCACCGGTCAAATCCCGTCCGCAAAGTCAAAGCGGCTAGATCCGTGGGTCAAACGCTACGGTGGTTAGGGCGGACGGGGCCTGGGGGCAGTAATGCCACCGACCGCCGTGATCGTGGGCCCTCATACATGCGCGGGTGGTGTGTGGTGGCATGTCCGGAAGAGGCGGCACGCGCTCGGTGTGGCCTCTCACGGACGTATGGCGATGACACACTCTGTGAGTAGACGCTCATGAAACGGCGCGCGTTGAATATTATTAAATACCGGAGCGCCGTATAAAATCATGCGAGTTTTTACATGACGGGCACATGTGCTATAGGACCGATGGTAATTTTTCATAATTTTTCGTGGATGGAGAAGTGCATTCAACACTTCCCTCTACGCTGATTGCTCTTCGCTACCACGACCGCGATCGTGGCCGGGCTGGCCTCCGGGGCCAGTATACCGCCAAATCTTGGGCGAGGCGGCCTCACAAGTCCGAAGTGTTGTGGCGGTTGCAAAATGCCCGCATGCGTTCTCCTCTGGGTGGTGCCCTCACGGACGGGCGCGGCCACGTTCGAGACTCGGAGGGGGAAACGGACGCCGCGTCCATACACGGAGTGGATGTAGCTGTGGGTTTGGCCCGATGTTGCTCTAAAGTGTCTCGTATTGCCGGACCTAACATGACCGGTGGAGAGGTCCACCGTCAAAGCCCGTCTGTGGGAAGTCAAAGGGTAGATCTCGTGGGTCAACCGCCTGTGGTTAGGGCGGACGGGGCCCGGGGTAGCAATGCCACCGGCCAGACCGCCCTCATACATGCAGGGTGGTGTGGTGGCATGTCCGAATAGGGCGGCACGGCCTGGGTGGTGTGCCTCACACGGACGGCACCGCCACGCACCCGGAGGGGGAAACGGACGCCGCCGGGTCTACACGTGAGGGGATCTTGCCGCGGGTGTGGCCCGGATGTTGCTCTAAAGTGTTCAGGGATGGGCTGACCTAACATGACCGGGTGGATAGGCCCATCGGTCAAATCCGTCTGCAAAGTCAAAGGGCTAGATCCGGTGGTCAAACGCTACAGGTTAGGCGGACGGGCCCCTGGGGTAGTAATGCCACCGACCGTCGTGATCGGGCCCTCATACATGCGGGTGGTGTGGTGGCATGTCCGAAGAGGCGCACGCTGCTCGGGTGTGGCCCTCACCTGACGGGCGGCGATGACACACGGTAGTAGACGCTTCCGCGAAACGGCGCGGCGTGGAATATTATTAACACTTGAGCGCCGATAAAATCATGAGTTTTTACATGACGTGGGCACATGTGCTATAGGACCGATGGTAATTTTTTCATAATTTTTCGTGATGGAGAAGTATCTCAACACTTCCCTCTACGCCGATTGCTCGCGGCGCTTCACGACCGTAGCCGCGGCCTCCGGGGCCAGCATACCAAATCGGCGTAGGCGGCCTCTCACAAGTCCGGAAGTGTTGTGGCGGTTGCAAATGCCCGCACGCTGGCTCCGGAATCCCCTCACGGACGGCGCCGCCGCCGCACCGGAGGGGGAAACGGACGGCCGGGTCTACACGGAGTGGATGTAGCTGTGGGTTTGGCCCGGATGTTGCTCTAAAGTGTTCAGATTGGCTGACCTAACATGACCGGTGGAGAGGTCCACCGGTCAAAGCCCGTCTGCGGGAAGTCAAAGGGGTAGATCTCGTGGTCAACCGCCTCCGTGGTTAGGGCGGACGGGGCCCCGGGGTAGTAATGCCACGAGCGCCGCCCCCTTCATACATGCAGGTGGTGGTGGTGGCATGTCCAAGAGGCGTACGCTGCCTTCCGGGTGTGCCCCTCACACGGACGGGCGCCACGCCGCACCGGAGGGGGAACGGACGCCGGGTCTACACGGAGGGATCTGCCGTGGGTGTGGCCCGGATGTTGCTTCTAAAGTGTTCGGGGAGTGGGCTGGGCCTAACATGACCGGTGGATAGGCCCACCGGTCAAATCTCTGCAAAGTCAAAGGGCTAGATCCGGCGGTCAAACGCCATGTGGTTAGGGCGGACGGGGCCTTCCGGGGTAGCAATGCCACCGCCGCATCGGGCCCTCATACATGCGGGGTGGTGTGGTCGCATGTCCTAAGAGGCGGCACACGCCTCGGGTGTGGCCTCACGGACGGGCGATGACACACGGTAGTAGACGCTCGCGAAACGCGCGCGCGTGAATATTATTAAATACCGGAGCGATAAAATCATGAGTTTTTACATGACGCGGGCATGTGCTAGGACCGATGGTAATTTTTCATAAATTCGTGGATGGAGAAGTATCTCGAACACTTCCTCTACGCTGATTGCTCTTCGCTGCCCACGATCGCGGGCCGGGTACCATGGCTCCGGGCCAGCATACCGGCCAAATCTTGGCGTGAGGGCGGCCTCTCACAAGTCTCGAAGTGTTGTGGCGGTTGCAAATGCCCTAAGACATGCGCCTCCGGGTGTCCCCCTCACGAGCCTGGGCCACGCTACCGCGACCGGAGGGGGGGAAACGGACGCCGGCCATTGCTACACGGAGTGGATGTAGCTGTGGGTTTGGCCCGATGTTGCTCTAAAGTGTTCAGACAGCTGACCTTAACATGACCGAAGGTGGAGAGGTCCACTGGTCAAAGCCCGTCTGGTGGAAGTCAAAGGGTAGATCTCGTGGTCAACCGCTTCCAGTGGTTAGGCGGACGGGCCCCGGGGTAGTAATGCCACGAAAGCGCCGCACCGCCCCTCATACATGCAGGTGGTGGTGGTGGCATGTCCGAAGAGGCGGCACGCTGCCTCCGGGTGTGCCCTCACACGGACGCAAGGCTACGCCGCATTCGGAGGGGGAAACAGACGCGGCCGGGCCCACACGAGGGTATCTTTGCTGTTGGTGTGGCCCGGATGTTGCTCTAAAGTGTTCGTATGGGCTGACCTAACATGACCGGGTGGATAGGCCCACCGTCAAATCCCGTCTGCGTAAAGTCAAAGGGCTAGATCCGGTGGTCAAACGCCAGGTTAGGGCGGACGGGGCCCCGGGGGTAGCAATGCCACCGACCGCCGTGATCGGGCCTCATACATGCGGGGTGGTGTGGGTGGCATGTCCGAAGAGGCGCACGCTGCTCTCGGGTGTGGCCCTCACGGACGGGCGATGACACACGGTAGTAGACGCTTCGCGAAACGATGCGCGCGTGAATATTATTAAATACCGGAGCTGCCGATAAAATCATGAGTTTTTACATGACGGGGCACATGTGCTATAGGACCCATGGTAATTTTTCATAATTTTCGTGATGGAGAACATATCTGAACACTTCCTCTACGCCGGATTACTTTTCGCTGCTTCACGACCGTGGCCGGGCGGCTCCGGGGCCAGTATACCGCCAAATCTTGCGTAGGCGGCCTCTCACAAGTCCGGAAGTGTTTTACGGTTGCAAATGCCCGCACGCTGGCCTCCGGGTGTCCTCCTCACGGACGGCGCTACCGCCGCACCGGAGGGGGGGAAACGGACGCTACGGGCTCTACACGGAGTGGATGTAGTCGTGGGTTTGGCCCGGATGTTGCTCTAAAGTGTTCAGACACGGACCTAACATGACCGGTGGAGAGGTCCACCGTCAAAGCCCGTCTGTGGAAGTCAAAGGGTAGATCTCGTGGTCAACCGCCTGTGGTTAGGGCGGACGGGGCCCGGGGTAGTAATGCCACCGAGCGCCGCACCGCCCCTCATACATGCAGTGGTGGTGTGGTGGCATGTCCGAAGAGGCGGCACGCGCTCGGTGTGCCCTCACACGGAACGGCGCGCCGCCGCACCTCGGGAGGGGGGAAACGGACGCTGCCGGGTTCTACACGAGGGGATCTTGCCGTGGGTGTGGGCCCGATGTTGCTCTAAAGTGTTCAGATGGGCTGACCTAACATGACCGGGTGGATAGGCCCACCGGTCAAATCCCGCCCATGCAAAGTCAAAGGGCTAGATCCGTGTGGTCAAACGCCACAGGTTAGGGCGGACGGGGCCCCTGGGGTAGTAATGCCACCGGACCGTCGCATCGGGCCCTCATACATGCGGGGTGGTGTGGTGGCATGTCCAAGAGGCGGCACGCTGCCTCCGGGGTGTGGCCCCTCACTTGACGGGCGGCGACACACGGTAGTAGACGCTCGGAAACGGCGCGCGTGAATATTATTAAATACCGGAGCGCGATAAAATCATGAGTTTTTACATGACGGGCACATGTGCTATAGGACCGGCGGTAATTTTTTCATAATTTTTCGCGGATGGAGAAGTATTCAAACACTTCCTCTACGCTGGATTGCTCTTCGCTGCTTCACGACCGCGGGCCGGGCGGCCTCCGGGCCAGCATACCGCCAAATCTTGGCGAGGCGGCCTCTCACAAGTCCGGAAGTGTTGTGGCGGTTGCAAATGCCCGGCCACGCCGCCTCCGGGGTGCCCCTCACGGACGGGCGCCGCCACTACCGCACCGGAGGGGGAAACGGACGCTGCTGGCTCTACACGGAGTGGATGTAGCCGTGGGTTTGGCCCGGATGTTGCTCTAAAGTGTTCAGATTGGTCGACCTAACATGACCGGGTGGAGAGGTCCACCGGGTCAAAGCCCGCCTGGTGGGAAGTCAAAGGGTAGATCTCGTGGGTCAACCGCCTGTGGTTAGGGCGGACGGGGCCCCGGGGTAGCAATGCCATCGAAAGGCCGCAGACCGCCCCTCATACATGCAGTGGTGGTGTGGTGGCATGTCCGGAAGAGGCGCACGCCTCCGGGTGTGCCTCACACGGACGGCGCCGCCGCCGCCGCACCTCGGAGGGGGAAACAGACGCTGCCGGGTCTACACGGAGGGGATCTTGCCGTGGGTGTGGCCCGGATGTTGCTTCTAAAGTGTTCAGATGGGCTGACCTAATATGACCGGGTGGATAGGCCCACCGTCAAATCCCGCTCGCAAAAGTCAAAGGGCTAGATCCGTGGTCAAACGCTACAGGTGGTTAGGGCGGACGGGGCCCTGGGGTAGCAATGCCACCGACCGTGCCGATCGGGCCCTCATACATGCGGGTGGTGTGGTGGCATGTCCGAAGAGGCGCACGCTGCCTCCGGTGTGGCCTCACGGGACGGCGCGATGACACACGGTAGTAGACGCTTCCGCGGAAACGGCGCGCGTGAATATTATTAAATACTCGGAGCGCCGTATAAAATCAGTGAGTTTTTTACATGACGCGGGCACATGTGCTATAGGACCGATGGTAATTTTCATAATTTTCGTGATGGAGAAGTATCTCAACACTTCCCCACGCTGGATTGCTCTTCGCGCTGCTTCACGACCGGGCCGCGGCTCCGGGGCCAGCATACCACAAATCTATGGCGAGGCGGCCTCTCACAAGTCCGGAAGTGTTGTGGCGGTTGCAAATGCCCGGCATGCGCCTCCAGGTGCCCCCTCACGGACGGCGCTGGCCACGCAAGACCGGAGGGGGGGAAACGGACGGGTCTACACGGAGTGGATGTAGCCGTGGGTTTGGCCCGGATGTTGCTCTAAAGTGTTCAGATATTGACCTAATATGACCGGTGGAGAGGTCCACCGGTCAAAGCCCGTCTGGAAGTCAAAGGGGTAGATCTCGTGGTCAACCGCCTGTGGTTAGGGCGGACGGGGCCCCGGGGTAGTAATGCCACCGTTGCCGCGACCGCCCTCATACATGCAGGGTGGTGGTGGTGGCATGTCCGAATAGGCGGCACGCCGCCTTCGGGTGTGCCCTCACACGGACGGCACCGATCACCGCAAGACCTGGAGGGGGAAACTGACGCTACCGGGTCTACACGGAGGGGATCTTGTCAGGTGTGGCCCGGATGTTGCTCTAATGTGTTCGTATGGGCTGACCTAACATGACCGGGTGGATAGGGCCCAATCGTCAAATCCCGTCTGCAAAGTCAAAGGGCTAGATCCGTGGTCAAACGCCACATGTGGTTAGGGCGGACGGGGCCCCGGGGTAGTAATGCCACCGACCGTCGTGATCGGGCCTCATACATGCGGGTGGTGTGGTGGCATGTCCGGAAGAGGCGGCACGCTGCCTCCGGTGTGGCCTCTCACGGACGGGCGATGACACACGGTAGTAGACGCTCGCGGAAACGGCGCGGGCGTGAATATTATTAAATACCGGAGCGCGATAAAATCATGAGTTTTTACATGACGCGGGCACATGTGCTATAGGACCGATGGTAATTTTTCATAATTTTCGTGATGGAGAAGTATCTCGAACACTTCCTCTACGCTGGATTGCTCTTCGCTGCTTCACGCATCGTAGGCCGCGGCCTCCGGGGCTAGTATACCGCCAAATCTTGGCGAGGGCGCCTCTCACAAGTCCGAAGTGTTGTGGCGGTTGCAAATGCCCGCACGCTGCCTCCGGGTGTCCCCTCACGGACGGCGCCGCCGCCGCACCGGAGGGGGGAAACGGACGCTGCCGGGTTCTACACGGAGTGGATGTAGCCGTGGGTTTGGCCCGATGTTGCTCTAAAGTGTTCAGACATTGACCTAACATGACCGGGTGGAGAGGTCCACCGGTCAAAGCCCGGCCCGTGGAAGTCAAAGGGGTAGATCTCGTGGGTCAACCGCCTGTGGTTAGGGCGGACGGGCCCCTGGGGTAGTAATGCCACCGAGCGGCCGTGACCGCCCCTCATACATGCAGGTGGTGTGGGTGGCATGTCCGAAGAGGCGGCACGCCGCCTCCGGTGTGCCTCACACGGACGCGTACGCGCCGCCGCACCGGAGGGGGGAAACGGACGCTGGCCGGGTCTACACGGAGGGGATCTGGCTGCGGTGTGGCCCGGATGTTGTTTCTAAAGTGTTCGTATGGGCTGGCCTAACATGACCGGGTGGATAGGCCCAACGTCAAATCCCTGGCCCGCGTAAAGTCAAAGGGCTAGATCCGTGGTCAAACGCTACATGTGGTTAGGGCGGACGGGGCCCCGGGGTAGTAATGCCACCGGACTGCCGCATCGGGCCCTCATACATGCGGGGTGGTGTGGTGGCATGTCCGAAGAGGCGGCACGCTGCCTTCGGGTGTGGCCTCACGGACGGCGATGACACACGGTAGTAGACGCTTCCGCGAAACGGCGCGCGTGAATATTATTAAATACCGGAGCGCCGATAAAATCATGAGTTTTTACATGACGGGGCACATGTGCTATAGGACCGATGGTAATTTTTCATAAATTTTCATGATGGAGAAGTATCTCAACACTTCCTCTACGCTGGATTGCTTCCTCCGCTTCACGACCGGCGGGCCGCGGCCCGGGGCCAGCATACCGCCAAATCTTGGCGAGGGCGGCCTCACAAGTCCGGAAGTGTTGTGGCGGTTGCAAATGCCCGCAAGACGCCTCCGGTGTCCCCCTCACGGACGGCGCTACCGCCGCACCGGAGGGGGAAACGGACGCTGCCGGGTCTACACGGAGTGGATGTAGCCGTGGGTTTGGCCCGGATGTTGCTCTAAAGTGTTCAGATTGGTTGACCTAACATGACCGGTGGAGAGGTCCACCGTCAAAGCCCGTCTGCGGAAGTCAAAGGGGTAGATCTCGTGGGTCAACCGCCTGTGGTTAGGGCGGACGGGGCCCTAGGGGTAGCAATGCCACCGAAAGGCCGCACCGCCCCTCATACATGCAGGGTGGTGGTGGTGGCATGTCCGAAGAGGTGGCACGCGCCTCGTGTGCCTCACACGGACGGCGCCGCCCGGGCCGCACCGGAGGGGGGAAACGACGCCGCCGGGTTCATACACGGAGGGGATCTTTGCCGGTGTGGCCCTGATGTTGCTCTAAAGTGTTCGTATGGGCTGACCTAACATGACCGGGTGGATAGGCCCACCGGTCAAATCTCGTCTGCAGTAAAGTCAAAGGGCTAGATCCGGTGGTCAAACGCTGTGGTTAGGGCGGACGGGGCCCCGGGGTAGCAATGCCACCGGACCACGTGATCGGGCCCTCATACATGCGGGTGGTGTGGTGGCATGTCCGAAGAGGCGACACGCTGCCTCCGGGTGTGGCCCTCACGGACGGGCGATGACACACCTGGTAGTAGACGCTCGCGGAAACGGCGCGGGCGTGAATATTATTAAATACCGGAGCGCGATAAAATCATGAGTTTTTTATATGACGGGCACATGTGCTATAGGACCGGCGGTAATTTTTCATAAATTTTCGTGATGGAGAAGTATTCGAACACTTCTCTACGCTGATTGCTTCTTCGCTGCCCACGACCGCGGGCCGGCGGCTCCGGCCAGCATACCACAAATCTTGGCGAGGCGGCCTCTCACAAGTCCGGAAGTGTTGTGGCGGTTGCAAATGCCCGCACGCTGCCTCCGGTGTCCCGCCTCACGGACGGCGCTACCGGGCCGCAGACTGGAGGGGGAAACGGACGCTGGTCATACACGGAGTGGATGTAGCTGGGTTTGGCCCGGATGTTGCTCTAAAGTGTTCAGATTGGCTGACCTAACATGACCGGGTGGAGAGGTCCATCGTCAAAGCCCGTCTGGAAGTCAAAGGTAGATTCGTGGGTCAACCGCCTGTGGTTAGCGGGACGGGCCCTGGGGTAGCAATGCCACCGAGCTGCCGTGACCGCCCCTCATACATGCAGTGGTGGTGGTGGTGGCATGTCCGAAGAGGCGGCACGCTGCCTCTGTGGTGTGCCCTCACACGGACGGCGCCGCCGCCGCACTGGAGGGGAAACGGACGCTTGCCGGGTCTACACGGAGGTGATCTTGTCAGTGGGTGTTGCCCGGATGTTGCTCTAAAGTGTTCGTATGGGCTGACCTAACATGACCGGGTGGATAGGCCCACCGTCAAATCCCGTCTGCAAAGTCAAAAGGCTAGATCCGGTGGTCAAACGCTACAGGTTAGGCGGACGGGGCCCCGGGGTAGTAATGCCACCGGACCGTCAGATCGGGCCTCATACATGCGGGTGGTGTGGTGGCATGTCCGAAGAGGCTGCACGCTGCCTCGGGTGTGGCCCTCACGGACGGGCGGCGGCGACACACGGTAGTAGACGCTCATGGAAAACGGCGCGGCGTGAATATTATTAAATACCGGAGCGCCGATAAAATCATGAGTTTTTACATGACGTGGGCACATGTGCTATAGGACCGGCGGTAATTTTTCATAAATTTTCATGATGGAGAAGTATCCGAACACTTCTCTACGCTGGATTGCTCTTCACAAGATTCACGACTCGTGGCCGGCGGCTCCGGGGCCAGTATACCGCCAAATCTTGGCGAGGGCGGCCTCTCACAAGTCCGGAAGTGTTGTGGCGTTGCAATGCCCGCACGCTGCCTCCGGTGCCCCCTCACGGACGGCGCTACCGGGCCGCAAGACCGGAGGGGGGGAAACGACGCGCCGGGTCTACACGGAGTGGATGTAGCCAGGTTTGGCCCGGATGTTACTCTAAAGTGTTCAGATTTGCTGACCTAACATGACCGGTGGAGAGGTCCACCGTCAAAGCCCGTCTGCGGGAAGTCAAAGGGGTAGATCTCGTGGTCAACCGCTTCCGTGGTTAGGGCGACGGGCCCTGGGGGTAGCAATGCCACCGAAAGGCCGCAGACCGCCCCTCATACATGCAGTGGTGGTGTGGTGGCATGTCCAAGAGGCGGCACGCTTCTCCGGGTGTGCCCCTCACACGGACGGCAAGGCCACCGCACCGGAGGGGGGGAAACGGACGCGGCCGGGTCTACACGGAGGGGATCTTGTCAGGTGTGGCCCGGATGTTGCTCTAAAGTGTTCGTATGGGCTGACCTAACATGACCGGGTGGATAGGCCCACCGGTCAAATCCCGTCTGCGGCAAAGTCAAAGGGCTACATCCGTGGTCAAACGCCATACAGGTTAGGGCGGACGGGGCCCCGGGGGTAGTAATGCCACCGGACCGCCGTGATCGGGCCTCATACATGTGGGTGGTGTGGTGGCATGTCCGAAGAGGCGGTACGCGCTCTCCGGGTGTGGCCTCACGGACGGGCGATGACACACGATAGTAGACGTTTCTACGGAAACGGCGCGCGTGAATATTATTAAATACCGGAGCGCGATAAAATCATGAGTTTTTTACATGACGTGGGCACATGTGCTATAGGACCGGCGGTATTTTTTTCATAAATTTTCGTGATGGAGAAGTATCTCAACACTTCCCTCTATGCGGATTGCTCTTCGCTGGTTTCACGATCGTGCGGCGGGCTTCCGGGCTAGCATACCGGCCAAATCTTGCGTAGGCGGCCTCTCACAAGTCCGGAAGTGTTGTGGCGGTTGCAAATGCCCGCACGCTGCCTCCAGTGTCCCCCTCACGGACGGCGCCGCCGCACGCACTGGAGGGGGGAAACGGACGCGGCCGGGTCTACACGGAGTGGATGTAGCTGTGGGTTTGGCCCGGATGTTGCTCTAAAGTGTTCAGATTACCTAACATGACCGGGTGGAGAGGTCCACCGGTCAAAGCCCGTCTGTGGAAGTCAAAGGGGTAGATCTCGTGGTCAACCGCCTGTGGTTAGGGCGGACGGGCCCCGGGGTAGTAATGCCACCGAAAGGCCGCACCGCCCTCATACATGCAGGTGGTGTGGTGGCATGTCCAAGAGGCGCACGCGCCTCCGGTGTGCCCCTCACACGGACGGCGCCACCGCCGCACTGGAGGGGGGAAACGGACGGGCTGGGTCTACACGGAGGGATCTTGCTGTGGTGTGGCCCGATGTTGCTCTAAAGTGTTCGTATGGGCTGGCCTAACATGACCGGGTGGATAGGCCCACCGTCAAATCCCGGCCCGTAAAGTCAAAGGGCTAGATCCGGCGGTCAAACGCTATGTGGTTAGGCGGACGGGGCCCCGGGGTAGCAATGCCACCGGACCGTCGCATCGGGCCCTCATACATGCGGGTGGTGTGGTCGCATGTCCGAAGAGGCTGCACACGCCTCCGGGTGTGGCCCTCACGGACGCAAGCGGCGACACACGGTAGTAGACGCTCATGGAAACGATGCGGCGTGAATATTATTAAATACCGGAGCGCCGATAAAATCATGAGTTTTTTACATGACGTGGGCACATGTGCTATAGGACCGATGGTAATTTTTTCATAAATTTTCGTGATGGAGAAGTATCTCAACACTTCCTCTACGCGATTGCTCTTCGCTGCTTCACGATCGGGGCCGGCGGCCTCCGGGGCCAGCATACCGCCAAATCTTTGCGAGGCGGCCTCTCACAAGTCTGGAAGTGTTGTGGCGGTTGCAAATGCCCGCACGCTGCTCGGTGTCCCCTCACGGACGCGCCGCCACGGCACGCACCGGAGGGGGGAAACGGGACGCCACGGTCTACACGGAGTGGATGTAGCCAGGGTTTGGCCCGATGTTGCTCTAAAGTGTTCAGATTATTGGCTGACCTAACATGACCGGGTGGAGAGGTCCACCGGTCAAAGCCCGTCTGCGGGAAGTCAAAGGTAGATCTCGTGGTCAACCGCCTGTGGTTAGGCGGACGGGGCCTGGGGTAGTAATGCCACCGGAGCGCCGCACCGCCCCTCATACATGCAGTGGTGGTGTGGTGGCATGTCCGAAGAGGCGCACGCGCTCGGGTGTGCCTCACACGGACGGCGCCGCCGCACTCGGACCGAGGGGAAACGGACGCTGCCGGGTCAACACGGAGGGGATCTTGCTGTGGGTGTGGCCCGATGTTGCTTCTAAAGTGTTCAGATGGGCTGACTTAACATGACCGGTGGATAGGCCCACCGGTCAAATCCCGTCTGCGTAAAGTCAAAGGGCTAGATCCGGTGGTCAAACGCTACAGGTGGTTAGGGCGGACGGGGCCCTGGGGTAGTAATGCCACCGGACTGCCGTGATCGGGCCCTCATACATGCGGGTGGTGTGGTGGCATGTCCGGAAGAGGCGTACGCCGCTCGGGTGTGGCCCTCACGGACGGGCGGCGACACACGGTAGTAGACGCTCGCGGAAACGATGCGGCGTGAATATTATTAAATACTCGGAGCGCGATAAAATCATGAGTTTTTACATGACGGGGCACATGTGCTATAGGGACCGATGGTAATTTTTCATAAATTTTCATGATGGAGAAGTATCTCGAACACTTCCTCTACGCCGGATTGCTCTTCGCTTCCACGATCGGGCCGCGGCCTCGGGGCCAGTAGCATACCACAAATCTTGCGAGGGCGGCCTCTCACAAGTCCGGGAAGTGTTGTGGCGGTTGCAAATGCCCGCACGCATCTCCTGGTGCCCCCTCACGGACGGCGCCGCCACTACCGCACCTTTGAGGGGAAACGGACGCTGGGTCTACACGGAGTGGATGTAGCCGTGGGTTTGGCCCGATGTTACTCTAAAGTGTTCAGATTGGCATGACCTAACATGACCGGTGGAGAGGTCCACCGAGTCAAAGCCCGGCCCTGTGGGAAGTCAAAGGGTAGATCTCGTGGTCAACCGCCCAGTGGTTAGGCGGACGGGGCCCTAGGGGTAGTAATGCCACCGAGCGTGCCGCACCGCCCCTCATACATGCAGGTGGTGTGGTGGCATGTCCAAGAGGTGGCATCGCAGCCTCCGGTGTGCCCCCTCACATCAGACGGCGCGCCGCCGCACCGGAGGGGGGAAATGGACGCGTCGGGTCTACACGGAGGGGATCTTGCTGTGGTGTGGCCCGGATGTTGCTCTAAAGTGTTCGTATGGGCTGACCTAACATGACCGGGTGGATAGGCCCACCGGGTCAAATCCCGTCCATTCGCAAAGTCAAAGGGCTAGATCCGGTGGTCAAACGCTACAGGTTAGGCGGACGGGGCCCGGGGGTAGCAATGCCACCGGACCGTCGTGATCGGGCCCTCATACATGCGCGGGTGGTGTGGTGGCATGTCCGAAGAGGCGGCACGCCTCCGGTGTGGCCTCACGGACGGGCGATGACACACGGTAGTAGACGCTTCTGGAAACGATGCGGGCGTGAATATTATTAAATACCGGAGCGCGATAAAATCATGAGTTTTTTACATGACGTGGGCACATGTGCTATAGGACCGGCGGTAATTTTTCATAAATTTTCGTGATGGAGAAGTATCTCAACACTTCCCTCTACGCTGGATTGCTCTTCGCTGCTTCACGACCGTGGGCCGGCCTCCGGGCCAGCATACCGGCCAAATCTTGGCGAGGCGGCCTCTCACAAGTCCGGAAGTGTTGTGGCGGTTGCAAATGCCCGCACGCTGCCTCCGGTGTCCCCTCACGGACGGCGCCACCGCCGCACCTTCGGAGGGGGGAACGGACGCTGGCCGGTCTACACGGAGTGGATGTAGCCGTGGGTTTGGCCCGGATGTTGCTCTAAAGTGTTCAGATTGGCTGACCTAACATGACCGGTGGAGAGGTCCACCGGTCAAAGCCCGTCTGTGGGAAGTCAAAGGGGTAGATCTCGTGGTCAACCGCCTGTGGTTAGGGCGGACGGGGCCCGGGGTAGTAATGCCACCGAAAGGCCGCACCGCCCCTCATACATGCAGGTGGTGTGTGGTGGCATGTCCAAGAGGCGGCACGCTGCCTCTGTGGTGTGCCCTCACACGGACGGGCGCTGCCGCCGCACCGGAGGGGGGAAACGGACGCTGCCGGGTCTACACGGAGGTGATCTAGCTGTGGGTGTGGCCCGGATGTTGCTCTAAAGTGTTCGTATGGGCTGACCTAACATGACCGGTGGATAGGCCCTTTGGTCAAATCCCGTCCGTGCAAAGTCAAAGGGCTAGATCCGTGGTCAAACGCTATGTGGTTAGGGCGGACGGGGTCCCAGGGGGTAGTAATGCCACCGGACCGTCGCATCGGGCCCTCATACATGCGCGGGTGGTGTGGTGGCATGTCCGAAGAGGCGGCACGCTGCCTTCGGTGTGGCCCTCACCCTCACGGGCGATGACACACGGTAGTAGACGCTCGCTGGAAACGGCGCGGGCGTGAATATTATTAAATACTCGGAGCGCGATAAAATCATGAGTTTTTACATGACGTGGGCACATGTGCTATAGGACCGATGGTAATTTTTCATAAATTTTCATGATGGAGAATATCTGAACACTTCCTCTACGCCGGATTGCTCTTCGCGATCTCTACGTACACGGCCGTGGCCTCGGGGCTAACATACCGCCAAATCTTGCGAGGGCGGCCTCTCACAAGTCTGGAAGTGTTGTGGGCGGTTGCAAATGCTCCGACGCCTCCTCCGGTGCCCCCTCACGGACGGCGCCACCGCACCGGAGGGGGGAACGACGCCACGGGTCTACGGAGTGGATGTAGCCGTGGGTTTGGCCCGGATGTTACTCTAAAGTGTTCAGATTGGCTGACCTAACATGACCGGTGGAGAGGTCCACCGGTCAAAGCCCGTCTGGGAAGTCAAGGGTAGATCTCGTGGTCAACCGCCTGTGGTTAGGCGGGACGGGGGCCCGGGGGTAGTAATGCCACCGGAGCGCCGCGACCGCCCCTCATACATGCAGGGTGGTGTGGTGGCATGTCCGAAGAGGCGCACGCTTCTCCGGGTGTGCCCTCACACGGACGGGCGCTACCGCAAGACCTGGAGGGGGGAAACGGACGCTTCGGGTCTACACGGAGGGGATCTTGCTGTGGGTTTGGCCCGGATGTTGCTCTAAAGTGTTCGTATGGGCTGACCTAACATGACCGGGTGGATAGGCCCACTGGTCAAATCCCGTCCGTGCAAAGTCAAAGGGGTAGATCCAAAGTGGTCAAACGCTACAGGTGGTTAGGCGGGACGGGGGCACGCGGGGTAGCAATGCCACCGGAGCGTCGTACCGGGCCCGCATACATGGTGGGTGGTGTGGTGGCATGTCTGAAGAGGCGGCATGCGTCTCGGGTGTGGCCTCACGGACGGCGGCGATGACACACGATAGTAGACGCTTCGCGGAAACGATGCGGCGTGAATATTATTAAATACCGGAGCGCGATAAAATCATGAGTTTTTACATGACGTGGGCACATGTGCTATAGGACCGATGGTAATTTTCATAAATTTCGTGGATGGAGAAGTATCTCAACACTTCCTCTATGCGGATTGCTCTTGGCGCTTCACGACTGTGGCCGGGCGGCCTCCGGGGCCAGCATACCACAAATCTTATGTAGGGCGGCCTCTCACAAGTCCGGAAGTGTTGTGGCGGTTGCAAATGCCCGCACGCTGCTTCTCGGTGTCCCCCTCACGGACGGGCAAGGCCACCACGCAAGACCTGGAGGGGGGAAACGGACGCGACGGGTCTACACGGAGTGGATGTAGCAGTGGGTATGGCCCGGATGTTGCTCACAAGTGTTCAGATTGCTGACCTAACATGACCTGGTGGTGAGGTCCACTGGTCAAAGACCGTCCGTGGGATGTGAAAGGGGGAGATCTCGTGGTCAACCGCCCAAGGTTAGGCGGCGGGCCCGGGGTAGCAATGCCACCGAGGGCCGACCGGCCCCTCATACATGCAGTGGTGGTGTGGTGGCATGTCCGAAAAGGCGCACGCGTCTCGGGGTGTGCCTCACACGGACGGCGCTACCGCCGCACTGGAGGGGGAAACGGACGCTGTCGGGTCTACGGAGGGGATCTTGCTTGTGGGTGTGGCCCGGATGTTGCTCTAAAGTGTTCGTATGGGCTGACCTAACATGACCGGGTGGATAGGCCCACCGGGTCAAATCCCGTCCCGTGCAAAGTCAAAGGGCTAGATCCGTGGTCAAACGCTACAGGTTAGGCGGGGCGGGGGCCCCGGGGTAGCAATGCCACGGACTGTCGTGATCGGGCCCTCATACATGCGGGGTGGTGTGGTGGCATGTCCGAAGAGGCGTACGCGCGTCTCCGGTGTGGCCCCCCTCACGGACGGCGATGACACACGGTAGTAGACGCTCGCGGAAACGATGCGGCGTGAATATTATTAAATACCGGAGCGCCGATAAAATCATGCGAGTTTTTACATGACGTGGGCACATGTGCTATAGGACCGATGGTAATTTTCATAAATTTTCATGATGGAGAAGTATTCAACACTTCCCTCTACGCGGATTGCTCTTCGCTCTTCACGATCGGTACGGGCGGCCTCCGGGCTAACATACCATCAAATCTTGCGAGGCGGCCTCTCACAAGTCCGGGAAGTGTTGTGGCGGTTGAAAATGCCCGCACGCTGCCTCCGGTGCCCCTCACGGACGGGCGCTGGCCACGCAAGACCGGAGGAGGAAACGGACGCTGCCGGGTCTACACGGAGTGGATGTAGCTGTGGGTTTGGCCCGGATGTTACTCTAAAGTGTTCGTATTGGCTGACCTAACATGACCGGGTGGAGAGGTCCATCGGTCAAAGCCCGTCCGTGGGAAGTCAAAGGGTAGATCTCGTGGTCAACCGCTCCTGTGGTTAGGGCGGACGGGGCCCTGGGGTAGTAATGCCACCGAGCGCCGCACCGCCCTCATACATGCAGGGTGGTGTGGTGGCATGTCCGAAGAGGCGGCACGCTTCTCCGGGTGTGCCCTCACACGGACGCACCGGCCCGGCACCGGAGGGGAAACGGACGCGCCGGGTCTACACGGAGGATCTTGCCGTGGGTGTGGCCCGGATGTTGCTTCTAAAGTGTTCAGTATGGGCTGACCTAACATGACCGGGTGGATAGGCCCACCGTCAAATCCCGTCCGTCTGCAAAGTCAAAGGGCTAGATCCGGTGGTCAAACGCCATGAGGTTAGGGCGGACGGGGCCCCGGGGGTAGCAATGCCACCGGACCGTCGTCAGACGGGCCTCATACATGCGGGGTGGTGTGGTGGCATGTCCGAAGAGGCGACGCTGCCTCCGGGTGTGGCCCCCCTCACGGACGGCGATGACACACACGGTAGTAGACGCTTCGCGAAACGATGCGGCGTGGAATATTATTAAATACTCGAGCGCCGATAAAATCATGAGTTTTTACATGACGTGGGCACATGTGCTATAGGACCGATGGTAATTTTTCATAAATTTTCGTGGATGGAGAAGTATTTGAACACTTCCCCACGGAGATTGCTCTTCGCCGTTCACGACCGTGTACGGGCGGCCTCCGGGCTAGCATACCGTAAAATCTTGCGAGGGCGGCCTCTCACAAGTCCGGAAGTGTTGTGGGCGGTTGCAAATGCCCGCACGCTGCCTCCGGTGCCCCCTCACGGACGGGCGCCACGGCCGCACCGGAGGGGGGAAACGGACGCGGCTGGTCTACACGAGTGGATGTAGCTGTGGGTTTGGCCCGGATGTTGCTCTAAAGTGTTCGTGATTGGCTGACCTAACATGACCGGGTGGAGAGGTCCACCGGTCAAAGCCCGTCCGTGGGAAGTCAAAGGTAGATCTCGTGGTCAACCGGCCCAGGTTAGGCGGGACGGGGGCCTGGGGGTAGTAATGCCACCGGAGCGCCGCACCGCCCCTCATACATGCAGGTGGTGTGGTGGCATGTCCGAAGAGGCGCACGCTTCTCCGGGTGTGCCCTCACACGGACGGCGCCACCGCCGCACCGGAGGGGGAAACGGACGCGTCGGGTCTACACGGAGGGGATCTTGATGTGGGTGTGGCCGGGATGTTGCTCCAAAGTGTTCGTATGGGCTGACCTAACACCACCGGGTGGAGAGGCCCACTGGTCAAATCCCGTCCGTGCAAAGTCAAAGGGCTAGATCCGGTGGTCAAACGCTACAGGGTTAGGCGGGACGGGGGCCCTGGGGGGTAGCAATGCCACCGGACCGTCGCATCGGGCCCTCATACATGCGGGGTGGTGTGGTGGCATGTTCGAAGAGGCGGCACGCGTCTCCGGGGTGTGGCCCCCCTCACGGACGGCGATGGCGACACACGGTAGTAGACGCTCGCGGAAACGATGCGCGCGTGAATATTATTAAATACTCGGAGCGCCGATAAAATCATGAGTTTTTTACATGACGTGGGCACATGCGCTTATAGGACCGATGGTAATTTTTCATAAATTTTCGTGATGGAGAAGTATTCAACACTTCCTCTACGGAGATTGCTCTTCGGCGTCTCACGATCGGGTGGCCTCCGGGGCCAGTATACCGTAAAATCTTGGCGAGGGCGGCCTCTCACAAGTCCGGAAGTGTTATGGCGGTTGCAAATGCCCGGCGACGCGTCTCGGGGTGCCCTCACGGACGGCGCCCGCCACCGGCACCGGAGGGGGGAACGGACGCGTCGGGTCTACACGGAGTGGATGTAGCTGTGGGTTTGGCCCGGATGTTGCGCTAAAGTGTTCGTATTGGCGGACCGAACAAGACCGGGTGGAGAGGTCCACCGTCAAAGCCCGTCCGGTGGGAAGTCAAAGGTAGATCTCGTGGTCAACCGCTTCCTGTGGTTAGGCGGACGGGGCCTGGGGTAGCAATGCCACCGAGCGCCGTGACCGGCCCCTCATACATGCAGGGTGGTGTGGTGGCATGTCCGAAGAGGCGGCACGCTTCTCCGGGGTGTGCCCCCTCACACGGACGGCGCCGCCGCCGGCACCTGGAGGGGGGAAACGGACGCGTCGGGTCTACACGGAGGGGATCTTGCTGTGGGTGTGGCCCGGATGTTGCTCTAAAGTGTTCGTATGGGCTGACCTAACATGACCGGGTGGATAGGAATACTGGTCAAATCCCGTCCGTGCAAAGTCAAAGGGGTAGATCCGGTGGTCAAACGCTACAGGGTTAGGCGGGACGGGGGCCCTGGGGGGTAGCAATGCTACCGGACCGTCGCATCGGGCCCTCATACATGCGGGGTGGTGTGGTGGCATGTCCGAAGAGGCGGCACACGTCTCGGTGTGGCCTCACGGACGGGCGATGACACACGGTAGTAGACGCTCGCGGAAACGATGCGCGCGTGAATATTATTAAATACTCGGAGCGATAAAATCATGAGTTTTTACATGACGTGGGCACATGTGCTATAGGACCGATGGTAATTTTTCATAAATTTTCGTGATGGAGAAGTATCTCGAACACTTCCCTCTCACGGAGATTGCTCTTCGCGTCACGACTGTGGGCCGGCGGCCTCCGGGGCTAGCATACCGTCAAATCTTGGCGAGGGCGGCCTCTCACAAGTCCGGAAGTGTTGTGGCGGTTGCAAATGCCCGCACGCGTCTCGGTGTCCCCCTCACGGACGGCGCCGCCACGGCACCTGGAGGGGGGAAGCAGACGTCGGGTCTACACGGAGTGGATATAGCTGTGGGTTTGGCCCGATGTTGCTCTAAAGTGTTCGTATTGGCTGACCTAACATGACCAGGTGGAGAGGTCCACTGGTCAAAGCTCGTCTGGGAAGTCAAAGGGGTAGATCTCGTGGTCAACCGCCTGTGGTTAGGCGGGACGGGGCTTGGGGTAGCAATGCCACCGAGGCGCCAGACCGCCCCTCATACATGCAGGTGGTGTGGTGGCATGTCCGAAGAGGCGGCACGCAGCCTCCGGTGTGCCTCACACGGACGGCGCCCGCCCGGCACTGGAGGGGGAAACGACGTCGGGTCTACACGGAGGGGATCTTCTTTGTGGGTGTGGCCCGGATGTTGCTCTAAAGTGTTCGTATGGGCTGACCTAACATGACCGGGTGGATAGGCCCACTGGTCAAATCCCGTCCGTGCAAAGTCAAAGGGCTAGATCCGGTGGTCAAACGCTACAGGTTTAGGCGGGACGGGGGCCCTGGGGGGTAGCAATGCCACCGGACCGTCGCATCGGGCCCTCATACATGCGGGGTGGTGTGGTGGCATGTCCGAAGAGGCGGCACGCGACTCCGGTGTGGCCCTCACGGACGGCGATGACACACGGTAGTAGACGCTCGCGGAAACGATGCTGCGCGAATATTATTAAATACTCGGATCGTGATAAAATCAAGAGTTATATACATGACGTGGTCACATGTGATAAAGGACCGATGGTAATTTTTCAAAATTTTTAGTGATGGAGAAGTATCTGAACACTTCACGCCGGATTGCTCTTCGCTGCTTCACGACTGCGGGCCGCGGCCCGGGCCAGCATACCGCCAAATCTTGCGAGGCGGCCTCTCACAAGTCCGGAAGTGTTGTGGCGGTTGCAAATGCCCGCACGCTGCGTCTCGAGGTGTCCCCCTCACGGACGGCGCCACGCAAGACCTGGAGGGGGGAAACGGACGCGTCGGGTCTACACGAAGTGGATGTAGCTGTGGGTTTGGCCCGGATGTTGCTCTAAAGTGTTCATATTGGCTGACCTAACATGACCGGGTGGAGAGGTCCACTGGTCAAAGCCCGTCCGTGGGAAGTCAAAGGGCTAGATCTCGTGGTCAACCGCTCCAGGGTTAGGCGGGACGGGGGCCCTGGGGGGTAGCAATGCCACCGGAGCGCCGCACCGGCCCCTCATACATGCAGGGTGGTGTGGTGGCATGTCCGAAGAGGCGCACGCGTCTCGGTGTGCCCCTCCTCACACGGAGCGCCGGCCACCGCACTGGAGGGGAAACAGACGCGTCGGGTCTACACGGAGGGATCTTGCTGTGGGTGTGGCCCGGATGTTGCTCTAAAGTGTTCGTATGGGCTGACCTAACATGACCGGGTGGATAGGCCCACCGGTCAAATCCGTCCGTGCAAAGTCAAAGCGGCTAGATCCGGTGGTCAAACGCTATGAGGTTAGGCGGGACGGGGCCCTGGGGGTAGCAATGCCACCGGACCGTCGTGATCGGGCCCTCATACATGCGGGGTGGTGTGGTGGCATGTCCGAAGAGGCGGCACGTCTCGGTGTGGCCCCTCACGGACGGCGATGACACACGGTAGTAGACGTTCATGCGGAAGCGATGCGGCGTGAATATTATTAAATACTCGGAGCGCCGATAAAATCGCGAGTTTTTACATGACGTGGGCACATGTGCTATCGGACCGATGGTAATTTTTCATAATTTTTCGTGATGGAGAAGTATCGAACACTTCCTCTACGCGGATTGCTCTTCGCGTCACGACCGGTACGGCGGCCTCCGGCCAGTATACCGTCAAATCTTGCGTGGCGGCCTCTCACAAGTCCGGAAGTGTTGTGGCGGTTGCAAATGCCCGCACGCTGCCTCCGGTGTCCCCCTCACGGACGGCGCCCGCCGCCGCACCGGAGGGGGGGAAACAGACGCTGGCCGGGTCTACACGGAGTGGATGTAGCTGTGGGTTTGGCCGGATGTTGCTCTAAAGTGTTCAGATTGGCTGACCTAACATGACCGGGTGGAGAGGTCCACTGCTCAAAGCCCGTCTGTGGGAAGTCAAAGGGTAGATCTCGTGGTCAACCGCTCCAGGTTAGGGCGGACGGGGCCCTAGGGGTAGTAATGCCACGGAAAGGCGTCAGACCGCCCCTCATACATGCAGTGGTGGTGTGGTGGCATGTCCGAAGAGGCGGCACGCGTCTCGGGTGTGCCTCACACGGACGGCGCCGCGCCACCGCACTGGAGGGGGAAATGGACGCGTCCGGGTCTACACGAGGGGATCTTGCCGTGGTGTGGCCGGATGTTGCTCTAAAGTGTTCAGATGGGCTGACCTAACACCCCCGGGTGGAGAGGCCCACTGGTCAAATCCCGTCCGTGCAAAGTCAAAGGGCTAGATCCGGTGGTCAAACGCTACAGGGTTAGGCGGACGGGGGCCCTGGGGGGTAGCAATGCCACCGGACCGTCGCATCGGGCCCTCATACATGCGGGGTGGTGTGGTGGCATGTCCGAAGAGGCGGCACGCTGCCTCCGGGTGTGGCCCCCCTCCCCGACGGCGATGACACACGGTAGTAGACGTTCCGCGGAAACGATGCGGCGTGAATATTATTAAATACTCGGAGCGCGATAAAATCATGAGTTTTTTACATGACGTGGGCACATGTGCTATAGGACCGATGGTAATTTTTCATAATTTTTCGTGATGGAGAAGTATCTGAACACTTCCCTCTACACGGATTGCTCTTCGCGTCTCTGTTGTGGCGGCGGCCTCCGGGGCCAGCATACCATCAAATCTTGCGTGGCGGCCTCTCACAAGTCCGGAAGTGTTGTGGCGGTTGCAAATGCCCGCACGCTGCGTCTCCGGTGTCCCCCTCACGGACGGACGGCCGCCACCGCACCGGAGGGGGAAACGGACGCTGTCGGCTCTACACGGAGTGGATGTAGCTGTGGGTTTGGCCCGGATGTTGCTCTAAAGTGTTCAGATTGGCTGACCTAACATGACCGGGTGGAGAGGTCCACTGCTCAAAGCCCGTCTGGTGGGAAGTCAAAGGGGTAGATCTTGTGGTCAACCGCTCCAGGGTTAGGCGGGACGGGGGCCCTGGGGGTTAGAAATGCCACCGAGGCCAGACCGCCCCTCATACATGCAGGTGGTGTGGTGGCATGTCCGAAAGAGGCGGCACGCGTCTCGGTGTGCCCCTCACACGGACGGCGCCACCGCCTCGCACCGGAGGGGGAAACGGACGCGTCGGGTCTACACGAAGGGGATCTTGCTGTGGGTGTGGCCCGGATTTTGCTCTAAAGTGTTCGTATGGGCTGACCTAACATGACCGGGTGGATAGGTCCACTGGTCAAATCCCGTCCGTGCAAAGTCAAAGGGCTAGATCCGGTGGTCAAACGCTACAGGGTTAGGCGGGACGGGGCCTGGGGTAGCAATGCCACCGGACCGTCGCATCGGGCCCTCATACATGCGGGGTGGTGTGGTGGCATGTCCGAAGAGGCGCACGCTGCGTCTCGGGTGTGGCCCCCCTCACGGACGGCGATGACACACGGTAGTAGACGTTCGCGGAAACGATGCGCGCGTGAATATTATTAAATACCGGAGCGCCGATAAAATCATGAGTTTTTACATGACGTGGGCACATGTGCTATAGGACCGATGGTAATTTTTCATAATTTTTCGTGATGGAGAAGTATCTGAACACTTCCCTCTACGCTGGATTGCTCTTCGCGTCACGATTGTGGGCCGGCGGCCTCCGGGGCTAGTATATCACAAATCTTGCGTGGCGGCCTCTCACAAGTCTGGAAGTGTTGTGGCGGTTGCAAATGCCCGGCACGCTGCCTCCGGTGTCCCCCTCACGGACGGCGCCGCCACCGCACTGGAGGGAAGCAGACGCGTCGGGTCTACAGAGTGGATGTAGCTGTGGGTTTGGCCCGGATGTTGCTCTAAAGTGTTACGATTATTGGCTGACCTAACATGACCGGGTGGAGAGGTCCACTGTTCAAAGCCCGTCTGTGGGAAGTCAAAGGGTAGATCTCGTGGTCAACCGCTCGTGGTTAGGCGGGGACGGGGCCCTAGGGGTCAATGCCACCGGGCGCCGCAGACCGCCCTCATACATGCAGGGTGGTGTGGTGGCATGTCCGAAGAGGCGGCACTGCGTCTCGGGGTGTGCCCCCTCACACGGACGGGCGCCGCCGCACTGGAGGGGGAAATGGACGCGGCTGGTCTACACGGAGGGGATCTTCTTTGTGGTGTGGCCCGGATGTTGCTCTAAAGTGTTCGTATGGGCTGACCTAACATGACCGGGTGGATAGGCCCACTGGTCAAATCCCGTCTGCAAAGTCAAAGGGCTAGATCCGGTGGTCAAACGCTTCTGAGGTTAGGCGGGGCCAGGGGCCCCTGGGGGTAGCAATGCCACCGGACCGTCGCATCGGGCCCTCATACATGCGGGGTGGTGTGGTGGCATGTCCGAAGAGGCGTACGCATGCATGAACACTTTCACATATGCATCGGGACCCGTGCGATGTTTCGGTGACATAGCTACACCCCGAATCCCCCCACCAACCTGAATTCCTTCCGTGTCGACCGTTTCCCCCCTCCGTGACACGGCGATAGCGATGTTCGTGACGGGGGGCAATCGATATACCATCGGGTATGTTTTTTTAGATAAGGCATAATTATCATATACAAAAACAAAAACTAAAATAAAGTAAAAATAACAAAACCGAGTAAAAATAAAAAATAAAGTAAATACACGATGCCGACGGCCAGGCCGCTGCATATATCTGCACACACGGAGGTTGTCCCACGGATCGCTGACGTGGCGTGGCACACGGTCGTCGACGCGTGGCGAGAGGGCCTATGCGTCGACGGCATGGCCGTAGGCATACCGCCACCGGTATGCCGACGGCCGCCGTTCTTGCCCGTCGGCGAGGGTCAACGCCGTCAAATGGTCGGGCCGACGGGCGGTGGGCCACGGATATGCCGACGGCCTGCCCTTTATGCCGACGGGCCCCGTGAGGCGTACCTCGGGCGGTCCCGACGGCCTTTGTCTATGCCGACGCCCCGTCGGCATAGGTGGATGTGTGCCGGCTTTTTCTGCGCCTACGGCCTTTCCGTGGTCGTCGGCATAGGTCCATAGATGCCGACGGGGGCCGTCGGCATAGATTTCGCCGTCGGCAACCCCAGTTTTCCTGGTAGTGGTACGCTCTAGATTTCATATTTTAGATATGTAGGATTATATTTTTAACTTAACCTACATGCATTCATTTTATTTTATGGGCATATTTCATTTAAGTGCGGACCAAGACAACTAGTATTTTCATTATCTCATGTCTACGTGTTGGATTTCACTTAGCACATTTTATATGCATTAGAGTATGCTCATTTAATCACCTATATGACAGATGTAAATAACATTTGTATCTTCCTGTTTGTATTACTACTGATGTGGCATAGCATGTATGTCCGTAGTGTAACCAACAAGAAGCTTGAAACATAATTTGGCAAGCATCCGATTTATACATTTTCATGCTCTAGATTGAAGGTACACGCACAATTTATATTGTCTTGTTTTGTGCAACTCAAACAAATGGAGAGTGCATTTTTTGTAGGCACATATTTATTTTATGATTTTATGTAGATGGTCATTTAGGGTTTGTGTATGTTTCATATTTGTTTTCCACCGAGATTTACCTTTGTGTCGCTCTTATCTATAATGGAAGGGAAAATATGTCCTCCTTAGTTTGGGCCGCTATGATCAACCAAGGAGTGGAATTTATCCTTTTTGACATAATCGCACTTTGGCTCGTATCATGATGATCAACCAAGGCAAAAATGTGAAATTATATGTTGTCTGCTCCTTGATTTGTATCATGATCCACCAAGGAGTATTTTTGTTGCTCTTAAACATATTCGCACTTTGGCTTGTATCATGATGATCAGCCAAGGCTAAATGTCAAGACAGGGCTATATGGAGAATGCTCCTGGGTTTGTATCACAATGATCAACCAAGGACAAATTTTCTTCTCTTAAATATAAGTGCTCTTTGGCTCGTATCACAATGATCAGCCAAGGCAAAATATCAAGATGAAGATATATGGGGAATACTGCTTGGTTTGTATCACAATGACCAACCAAGGGTAAATTTTCCTCTCTTAAACATATTCGCACTTTGTCTTGTATCATGATGATCAGACAAGGCAAAAATGTCGAGATGCAAATATGTGAGATATGTTCCTTGGTTCGTATTGCGATGATCAACCAAGGACAAATTTTCCTTTCCTAAACATAATTGCACTTTGGCTCGTGATGATCAGCCAAGGCAAGATGTCAAGATGAGGACACATGGGCATGCTCCTTGGTTTGTATCACAATGGTCAACCAAGGAGAAAGATGAACATGATGAGAGATATACGGAGGAACAAGAAAATTGGAGGAGGATCATGATTCCCACCTTGTCTACCTTTCTCAGGCTCCTGACCGGACGACGGCCTTGCAGCAGCAGCAGCGTATATGTGGATGGGAGCAGCAGCGGCAGCACAACAGCACTAGGGGCAGCACAGCAGAGCGATTAGGAAAAGAGATGAGCGCAATGGATCACCAACCCCTCTGTACGCTAGGTAGGCATGTATTTATAGGAGCCAGAGAGCAGCGAAGGCTCTCGTGCGCCCGCCCACGTCCTCCAGATCATGGGAGTGCTCGTGGGATCGTGGAGCGGGTGGCTCCTTTCTTTAATTTGTTTATTTCTTAATCACAAGTTGACTGAGCTTTGCACCGCCACTAGCCTAATTAGCCCATGTATTCCCAATCACCATGTGGGCTTGATTATTTTAATCAACTTGTGGGCCTTGTCACTGTTGAGCATGCATGCATAAGCGTACAGCCATGCAACATGGCCGTATTTTTTAATGGGCCACTAAACCTGATTAGTTATTAGTGTCTCATTAAGGCTTATATATATAAGGGTGTGCATGTTAATTATTTTTTTGCATGCAACTCACGGGCTAGCGTCATATGTATTATCAGATGAATATTTGACCAAGTACACCACGCGTATATTTTATTAGCGCGATGTATTTTTTTATGCACTGTTTCAATATTTCATTTCATTGATGGAACAAAGCCGAACATTTATCATATAGTCAACATTTGGTGATCTTAGCATCCCTCGTGACAATTTTGTGTTTGTATTTCTGTCGTTTGTGGTGGCGGCATGCGTGCGAGCCCTGTGCCCTCTATATTTTCTTCATGACAAAATCTAATACATTTCGTCACATTTTATAATTGTCGGTTTAATATATCATATGCCTATTTCTTCCGTCCTTAATTTGAGCGGTTGATTACATTTTTAATCCATTTTTTCATGATGAAACAGATTTTTGCCGTTTTGCATTTATATTTTAACATTTTATATGGTTTATGCATTTTATTTTATCTTGGTCAAAATCCATGTCAACATATTTACGTTGTGTTGCTTGGTTCTCCTACTTGTTCGATAACCTTGGTTTCATATCTGAGGGAAATACCTACCGCCGTTGTGCTGCATCACCCTTTCCTCTTTGGGTAAATACCGATGTAGCTTCAAGCGACATCAAAGGAATTTCTGGCGTCGTTACCGGGGAGGATCTTCAACATATACCAGGTTCCTAATCACAAATTTCATCTCCTTGCAATTTACATTATTTGTCATTTGCCTCTCATTTTCCTCTCCCCCACTTCACAAAAACTTGCCGTTTTATTCGCCTCTCTTTTTCTGTTTTCTTGCCGGATCTGTTTTTGAGTGCAATCTTGTTGTGTGGTCATCGTTACTTAAGAGAACACCAAGTTATGTGATTTATCAAATACCAACAATAATGATTTTATTTTGGCACTCCGATTGCTCCTCCCGCCACTAGTGCGGAGTCTTGTGATATTAATACTACTTTGCTGAATCTTGTTATGAAAGATCAATTTTCCGGTACTCCTAATGAGGAAGTCGCGTCCCATCTTAATACCTTCGTGCAATTATGCGATATGCAAAAGAAAAAAAGATGTGATGAAGATGAAATTATTTCCGTTTTCTTTGCGTGATTCTGCCAAAAAGAATTGGTTCTCTTCTTTGCCTCGCAATAGTATCGCTTCTTGGAATAAGTGCAAAGATGCTTTTATGACTAAGTATTTTCCTCCCATAAAAATTATTTCCCTTAGAACCCAGATCATGAGTTTCAAGCAAGTTGAACATGAGAATGTTGCACAATCTTGGGAAAGGATGAAAATGATGCTAAGGAATTGCCCAACTCATGGGTTAAATATTTGGATGATCATACAAATTTTTTATGCGGGATTGAATTTTGTTTCTCGTAATCTTTTAGATTCCACCGCGGGTGATACTTTTATGGAAATTACTTTGGGTGAAGCCACCAAATTGCTTGATAATATCATGGCAAATTATTCACAATGGCATACCGAAAGGGCTCCTACTAGTAAAAAAGTTAATTTGGTTGAAGAAATTTCTTCTTTGAGTGAAAAAGTTGATGCTCTTATGAAATTGGTTGCTAGTAAAAGTGCTCCTATTGATTTTAATGATATGCCTTTGTCTACTTTGATTGAGCAAAATACTAATGCCATAGATGTGAATTTTATCTCTCGAAATAATTTTAATAACAATGCTTATAGAGGTAATTTTAATCCTAGGCCTTTTCCTAGTAATTCCTCAAATAATTATGGTAATTCCTATGGAATCAATCTTATAATAATAGAACACCTCTGATCTTGAGAATAATATTAAAGATTTTATCAACACTTCAAAAAGTTTTCAACACTTCCATAGAAGAAAAGTTGAGTAAGATTGATGATTTGTCTAGAAGTGTTGATAGAATTGCTCATGATGTGGAAAATCTCAAGATGAAAATTTTTGTGCCTAAGATTGATGAATCAATTAAATCTCTTTATGTTTCCATGGATGAAAGTAAGCAAAGAACCGCTATGCTTAGAGCTAAAAGAGAATTTTTAGAAAAGCGTTTTCTAGTGATTTCTTTCACAAAAGTGATGAAGATCTTAAAATGATTGGTGTTTCTTCTATTGATTCCTTGTTTAGTAAAGTTAAGATTGATGAAAAAGGGACTGGATAAGAGTCAACTTTAGGTAGAAGGCGTTCCAATATTTCGGAAGGTGGAAATCTTGTTGAGAAAATTGATAAAAGTGGGTTTGGAGAGGTCAAAACTTTAACTAGTGATGTGCCCACTCTTTTGGATTACAAAGACTTTAATTATGATAGTTTCTCTTTGATTGATTGTATTTGTTTGTTGCAATCCATGATAAATTCACCCCATGCTTATGAACAAAATAAAGCTTTTACTAAACATATTGTTGATGCTATGATGAAAGCTTTCAAAGAAAAATTGGAATTAGAAGTATCAATTACTAGAAAATTGCACGATGAATGGGAAACTACTGTCAAAGTCAAGATTAAAAATTATCAGTGTTTTGCTTTATATGACTTGGGTGCTAGTGTTTCTACAATTCCTAAATATTTATGTGATGTGCTTGGTCTTACCGATATTGAAGAATGTTCTTTGAATTTTCACTTGGCAGATTCCACTATTAAAAAGCCTATGTGAAGAATTAATGATGTTCTTATTCTTGCAAATAGGAATTATGTGCCCATTGATTTTATTGTTCTTGATATTGATTGCAATCCGCCTTGTCCAATTATTCTTGGTAGACCGTTTCTACGCACTATCAGTGTCGTGATTGATATGAAAGAAGGCAATATTAAGTTCCAATTGCCTTTGAGGAAGGGTGTGTAACATTTCCCTAGAACAAGAATTAAGCCACCATATGAATCAATCATGAAGGCATCTTATGGATCTCGAACCAAAGATGACAAAACTTAGATCCTTGCTTTATGCCTAGCTAAGGGCGTAAACCTATAGCGCTTGTTGGGAGGCAACCCAATGAATAAAATTTATTTTTGTTTTTTGCTTTCTGTTCTTGGGTGTTAGCATAATTATGCTACTGTTATGATTGTGTGTTTTTTTAATTAGTGTTTGTGCCAAGTAGAACCAATATGATCTTCTTGGGTGATAGTTGTTTGATCTTGCTGAAAAACACAAACTTTTGCGCTCACGAAAACAATTCTTATTTTTTAATGCCAATTCTTTTTGAAGAAAATTAATATAGAAATTACGTAGGTCTTCCTAGTTTTTCAGAATTTTTGGAGTTCTGGAAGTATTCGAACAAATTAGATTGGTACAGACTGTTCTGTTTTGACAGATTCTGTTTTCTTTGCGTTGTGTGCTTATTTTGATGGCTCTATGGTTTTCTTTGATGAGTTTTTGCCATAGAAAAGTTGGAATACAGTAGATATAATGCAAAAACAAAATATGAATTGGTTTGGTACAGTACTTATAGTAGTAATTTATTTTTCTTACACTAACGGATCTGACGAAGGTTTTGTTGAGTTTTCTGTGATTGAAGTTTTCAAGTTTTGGGTTATCTTACGATGGATGTAGGAATAAAGGACAGAAGAGCCTAAGCTTGGGGATGCCCCGGCATCCCAAGCTATTATCCAAAAATGAGCAACCAACTAAGCTTGGGGATGCCCCCGAGTGGCATCCCCTCTTTCTTCTAACGACCATCGGTATTTTACTCGAAGCTATATTTTTATTCGTCACATAATATGTGTTTTGCTTGGAGCGTCTTGTATGATATGAGTATTTGCTTGTTTTATTTTGTGTTTTAAGTCTTGATCCCTTGCTGGACACACCTATTTGGGAGAGCCAAAATTATGTCATGACTTGTTAGAATTGCTCTCTATGCTTCACTTAAATTTTTTTATGAGCTATGGACTTGCTATAGTGCTTCACTTGTATCTTTCTAAGCACGGTGTGCTTAGTATTTTTGAAGAGATGCTCTCTTGATTCACTTAGACTTATTTGAGAGTTAGTAAAATTTTCAAGAAATTCTCTCTTGCTTCACTTAAATTATTTCGAGAGTAAGAAAAATTACGCTCATGATCTTCACTTATATTTGTATGAGCTTATGGAAAGCAACACATGAAAATTAGTCCCGAAGTGATAGATATCCAAGAAGGATATAATAAAAAATTTCATGAAGATAATTGGACAAAATAAATTTGATTCTTAGTAATAGTTTTGAGATATGATGATGTGATATGTGAGTTATGTTGATGAGTAATTATGCTTTAGTAAGAATATTGGTGTTAAGGTTTGTGATTCCCTATGCAAGCACAAAAGTCAATAGTCCTGCAATGAAATTATAACCTACTTTTGGTGCATTATTCGGTGTTATTTATGCTTAATGCTTGCTTATGAGACTATCCATTTCTTGGTTGGTCGCTTCTCAATCTTTTGCTAGCCTTCACTTTGCACTAAGTATGATCTCTACTTGTGCATCCAAAATCCTTTAAACCAGTTTTGCCACATGAGTCCACTATATCTACCCATATGCGGTATTCTTTTGTTGTTCTAAGCAAATTTGCATGTGCCATCTCTAATTTTCAAAATAAACTTCTCTTTTTTGTGTTCGTTTCGCTCGCGGAGCGGTGAGGGGTGGCTAATATTTTCCATGCTGGATGTGTTATTCTCACGATGAGTGTTTATTCAATTGTCATTGCACGAGAGTAAGGCAAAGGTTTTAGGGATGCCCAATCCCGAAATGGAAAAAAATGAATTTACTTTATGCTGTCAGATAATAAATTTCTTGGAAAGTGTTGGTATGGAGGGCAACCGTGGATACGGCTAGCCATGGAAAGTGAAAGTATGGTGGAAAAAGGAATAAACTTTATTTTCTGTTTGGGAACCACCTATGGTATATCTAGCATGGAAAGTGTTGGGAACTCTAAGTCATTTTCGTTGGTGGGATGGATACACCTCCAAAAATGTTTTTATCTCTATTTTTTCGCTTTGAGCTCTGGCACCTCTACAATTCCCTACTTCCCTCTGCGAAGGGCCTTTCTTTTACTTTTTGCAATTTTTATTTTGAATATCAGTCTCCATCTTCTCTTACAAAAGCACCAACTAGGAGGCAATATGATCGTACTTAAGTATTGGGTGTAACTAATATGCGAGTGTGTTTCATGAATGGATCAATGATTGAGCATGATGGGCTAGGGATAACTTATTTTAGCGTTGATATTTTGAAAGACATGGTTGCTTGTTGATATGCTTGAGTATTTAAATTATCATGTCAAAACTAGACTATTGCTTTGAACAACATAAAAGTCCAAATGTCCATGCTATAAAGAAAAGAATATGATATAACATGTTAGGCAGCATTCCACATCAAAAATTCTGTTTTTATCACTTACTTACTCGAGGACGAGTAGGAGTTAAGCTTGGGGATGCTGATACGTCTCCAACGATCTATAATTTTTGATTGTTCCATGCTGTTATATTATCAATCTTGGATGTTTTATAATCATTTTATAGTCATCTTATATCATTTTTGGTACTAACCTATCATTTTTTGGTACTAACCCAAAAAGTGCCAGTTGCTGTTTTCTGCATGTTTTTTACATCGCAGGAAATCAATATCAGATGGAGTCCAAACGCAACGAAACTCCACGGAGATTTTTTCTGGACCAAAAGGAACATAATTGGCCCTGGCTACGCCTGGGGGTGCCTCTAGGAGGGTACAACCCACAAGGGCACGCAAGGAGGCCTAAGCGCGCCCTGGTGGGTTGTGCCCACCTCGGGTGCCCCCCCCGGACCGCCTCTTTCCTCTATAAATACCCCAATATTCCCAAAAACCTAGGAGAGTCGACGAAATATTCATCCAGCCGCCGCAGAGTCCAGAACCACCAGATCCAATCTAGACACCATCTCGGATGGGGTTCACCACCTCCATTGGTGCCTCTCCGATGATGCGTGAGTAGTTCTTTGTAGACCTTCGGGTCCGTAGTTAGTAGCTAGATGGCTTCATCTCTCTCTCTCTCTAAATTCTCAATGCAATGGTCTCTTGGAGATCCATATGATGTAACTCTTTTGCGGTGTGTTTGTTGGGATCGATGAACTTTGAGTTTATGATCAGATCTATCTTTTTTATATCCATGAAAGTTATTTGAGTTTCTTTGATCTCTTATATGCATGATTGCTTATAACCTCGTATTTCTTTTTCTGATATTTGGGTTTTGTTTGGCCAACTTGATCTATTTATCTTGCAATGGGAAGAGGTGCTTCGTAGTGGGTTCGATCTTACGGTGCTTGATCCTAGTGACAGAAGGGGAACCGACACGTATGTATCGTTGCTACTAAGGATAAAGCAGCGGGTCTATCTCTACATAGATAGATCTTGTCTACATCATGTCATCGTTCTTATTGCATTACTCCATTTTTCCATGAACTTAATACACAAGATGCATGCTGGATAGCGGTTGATGTGTGGAGTAATAGTAGTAGTCGGTCTACTAATCTTGGACGTGATGCCTATATAATGATCATTGCCTGGATATCGTCATGATTATTTGAAGTTCTATCAATTGCCCAACAATAATTTGTTCACCCACCATTTGCTATTTTTCTCGAGAGAAGCCACTAGTGAAACCTACGGCCCCCGGGTCTCTTTCTCATATATTTGCCTTTGCGATCTACTTTTCCTTGCATTTATTTTCAGATCTATTAAACCAAAAATACAAAAATACCTTGCTGCATTTTATTTCTATTTATTTTATTTGGCGTTCGATCTATCAATCTATTACAACTTTCTCCCGTCCATGCACCGTTTCTAGCGCCGTTACCCGAAAGGGATTGACAACCCCTTTAACACGCCGGGTTGCGAGTGGTTGTTATTTGTGTGCAGGGGCTGTTTACGTTGTGTTGCTTGGTTCTCATACTGGTTCGATAACCTTGGATTCATATCTAAGGGAAATACCTACCACCGCTGTTCTGCATCATCCGTTCCTTTTTGGTGAAATACCAACGTAGCTTCAGGCGACATCAACGTGGAGGTGGCAGGAAGACCAGATGCCTCAGCCTCATCATCAGTCCAGGTGCTGTGCCTAGAGATCCACCGGTCCTCTGGAGTGATGCTCTTCTCAGATCCACTCTTGACAAGCATATTGAGGTGCTTCATTGTGGCAATCTGACGGCGCCGAGCAAGCTTCTCATTGACATGTGCCTCATACATCTTCTTCTGAATGTGTGTCTGAAGGCAAAAGGTCTTCCTCACTTTAGCATTGAGCTTGGCCACCCAGGAGGGCTTGGCACCTGGCTCCAACTTAAAGTCCCCATCATCGGAGGTGGCATACACATCCTCGGGATCATCCGCAGGAAAGCGGGGCTCAACATGCTTCTTCTTCTTAATCTGCTTGACCTCATGCACGGTGAGGTTATCTGGTGAGGTGAGGAGCTCCCCAGGACGGCGAACAACCCAAACTGAGTTTAGAAAGCACATGAAAAATGGTGCATAGATGGGAACCTTTCTGTAGATGACCATGTTGTACATCTCCTGCCAAAGCCAGTTGGACGCATCAAAAGTAGCACCAGTCCCCACTTTGGTCTTCATAGCAACAAGCAAGTCAACAAGATACCCATAGATCTCATCCTGATTCCCAACCTTGGGCAGAAGAACATTGTGAAACACGCAATGCATGATGTCATAGACCTTCTGAAGATCCTTGGACTCACCAATAATGCCTCGTCCACTAATGTACAGAGGAGCAAGTTTCTCCTTAGGCATGGAATTGGGATGGTCGTGAGGACGAATACCCCCATTCCCTTCAAGATCGGTATCCTCATAGCCAAGAGCATTGCAGAAGGCCCTCCAGGGCACTTGAAAGAACACATCACGACACATGAAGGAGGGAGTGCGAGCATCATCTTGACCAAAGTGAACGGTTGCATAAAACTGATGAATAAGCTGAACATCAAAATCACAGTTGACAGACATGAGTTTGACCAAATTAAACTCCTCACAAAGGGCCAAGGCCTCTCCAAAGTACTCCATGTTGCTCCTCCAATGGTCAAGGTCAATGGTCCGTTGCTTGGCATACCGATTCTTGTTATGCTCGGAAAGCTCATGAACAATCCTCACTTGCATCTCATTCCGAAACTGAACATTAGTCCATCGAGGATCAATAGGAACCGTGTACGGATTCCTTTTCCGGAAGGCATCCCACTCCTTAGCTTTCCATTTGTGCATAGGCATGACCACAAGTTGCTTGGGAGCGGTAGACTTCTCACGGCGGGTTGGCTTGGTGGGAATCACAACCACCTCCTCCCCATCTGACTCAGCAGGGATCCTACATCTTCAAGCTCGTTTCTTCGTCTTGGTACGAGGGCCAGAACAAGAACTAGAGCCACCTGCAAACACACACGGGAAGAACACAAGAGACCCAACAAAGATGAGAGGATTGCACACAAGAGCAAGTGAATATATTGCTTGTGAATCAGAGAAAGTAAAACAGTGCTACTTGGTGTAGGAATCCCGGTTGTACCGGTTCCACAAGCGGTTGTTCCGCCCATAGGGGCGGTAGAACCACTGGAAGCGAGCAGTACCACCAAATTGAGAACAACTGCCTACGGGATTTGAATCAACCTAGCAATATTCTAAGTTCTAAGAGAACACAAACAACAGCAGGAGCATATATAATTATCTTCCGCCAACAGTTTGAACAATAAACATGGGATATCAAGCAATGCCCTAAGAAGAAGGTATCAAGGAATGAGACCCTAGAAAGAAGAAATGGGGCATTACCAGCATCCATGGGAAGAGATCGAAAGGGAGGGGGGCCTCCACGGAGTAGATCCAAGGAGGACCCATGGATCCGGAGCACCGAAGAGCACTCTGGGACACGGGCAATGACGACTGGCGGCTAGGCAGGCGAGGGGAACAGGGGCGAGGGGAGGAAGAAGATACCCCTTCGGCCCCGGCCCATATATATAGGAGCGGTTGTACCGCTCCCTCGGACATACCAGCTGTCGGTGTCAAAACCGGCGGATCTCGGGTAGGGGGTCCCGAACTGTGCGTCTAGGCGGATGGTAACAGGAGGCAAGGGACACGATGTTTTTACCCAGGTTCGGGCCCTCTTGATGGAGGTAATACCCTACTCCTGCTTGATTAATATTGATGATATGGGTAGTACAAGAGTAGATCTACCACGAGATCAAGGAGGCTAAACCCTAGAAGCTAACCTATGGTATGATTGTTGTTCGTCCTACGAACTAAAACCCTCCGGTTTATATAGACACCGGATAGGTTAGGGTTACACAGAGTCGGTTACAATGGTAGGAGATGTAATATCCGTATCGCCAAGCTTGCCTTCCACACCAAGGAAAGTCCCATCCGGACACGGGACGAAGTCTTCAATCTTGTATCTTCATAGTCTTGGAGTCCGACCGTGACGATAGTCCGGCTATCCGGACACCCCTTAATCCGGGACTCCCTCAGTAGCCCCCGAACCAGGCTTCAATGACGATGAGTCCGTGGCGTTGATTGTCTTCGCATTGCGAGGCGGGTTCTTCTCCAAATTCCATATACTTGTCGAATAGTGTCCGGCTTCTGATAAATGCTGTGCTCCTTGGCTTCTACGCCCAATAATGGCCATCTTCCACGTGTTTGAATGAATGCGAAAAGCCAGGGTATTTTTACAATTACCCCCCTAGCCGCGCAAATGAGCCGCCTATAAAAGGGGCAATGATCTAGATCTGAGTCACACCATCCCCCCTTTGCGAGCTTTCATCGGAGCGCCTCCTCTTCTCGCGCTCCCAGCCCTCAGCCAGGAAATTGGGAGAGATGCTCAGTCCCGCATAGCGAGCTAGTTATACTCCAAGCCAAGGGATTCCTTCCCCCGGCCTTCATGGTTCCGGTTCAAGCCGGACTTGCCACCTACAAGGGCGGAAAGCAAGCGGAGAGCGTCCCCGATCCCTCTAAAGGAGAGCGGGTATGGTTTATCTCTTATCTAGTAAGAGGACTCAGATTTCCAATCCATCCGTTTCTCCGGGGGCTCTTAGAGTTCTACGACCTCCAATTGCACCATCTTACTCCTGCCTCCATCTTGCACATCGCGGGCTTCGTGGCCCTTTGCGAACTGTTCTTGGGCGTCGAGGCTCATTTCGGGCTGTGGAAGAGAATATTAGGCCTAGTACCCCGTTCTCATGAGGGGTCAATATAAGTGGGCGGAGCTGAGCTATGGCGCATCGCGGGACCGGATACCTATCCGGAACCCCAAAGAAGGCGCTCAAGACCGGCCTTCGGAATGGTTTACATGGAGGACGTCCCCGCTGCCGGATCCTGTTCGGATCGGCCTTCCGGGAGTTCAGCAATGCTCCTCTGAAGAAGCGCCTAAGCTGGCGCCCTCGAGCCCCCGGAGAGAAGATGACCGGATGTCCTTTATTTGATGAGCGAATAAGGTTCTCGGCTCATGCTTAGGATTGACCATGACAGGAGTCATGGCAATCTGCATTATGAGAGGAGTGCAGCCGCTCCAATGAGGGCCACCCCATGTGGGACTTCAACGGGAGGACGATGCCACCCGCCATGGCCGCAAAGGGCAGGATCGGTCACCGAACTAGTGAAGATCTTGTCTGCCATGTATAAAGGGAGGAGGAGGATTTCCTCGTGTCAATCCATCAAGGAGTTTTCTTCGAATAATCCTCGAAGCTGGGTAAGCAAACATCTTTGTGACCTGTCCGATCCATGTTCCCATGGTTAAATATCTTATTTCGTGGTTTCTGCGCAGGAACTACGCCGGACTGTGGAGAAGATACACAGCCCGCCTCCACAACCCGAGGATCCGGAACGGTCCCTCGATCTGACCTCCGAAGAGGATCCGGATATAAAGGTGGAGTTGACCTACGGGGTATTCCACCAACTTAGCATCGAGAATGCTTTGGTTGCCATTACGGCTGATTACCCCGGAATACTTCCAGCCTCACAGGTAACTGAGACCGAGATCCCAAAACCCTGATAATGACCCATCCATGCTTTATTTTTTATCACCGTATACCAATGGTGTTTCACAGGAGGTACCTTGAGGCAGGAAGCCGAGCTCAGCAAGCTGGCCAACAAAGGGCAATGCGGCCCTCAAGAGTTAAAAAGAAGTGCGGTCCGGATCGAAACTACGCCGCAACGGTATGGCATGTCACCATACTCCTGTGGATTGATTCTGGAAGGCGATTAACGCTGATGCTCTTTTCAGGAAAAAGAGCGCTCGCCGGACTGAGTCCGGAGAGGTTGCCAATCGAACCTTCACCGGCCAAGCTTCAAAGTCGGGTCCGGAGGCTGAGGCGAGCACGAGACGTGCGTCGGATGCTCCTCCGACAGAGGATGCCAATAGGTTGTCCGCCACCAACTCCGAGGCGGAGAGCGCCTTGAATCACAGGCGTCGCCGGACAGTTCTCCGTGACGCATGTTTCTCCCAAGAGGCCTTGAATGCCTTTGATTCGGGAGATGCGCACCTTCGTGCCGCTCAAGATGGTCTAGCCAGAGCCACGGAGCAGTATGTAAAGGACATCTGGGTAAGAAAATTTGTGATTATATATATGCCAAGTAGCCCCGAGACTTAAAATAGTTAGAATAACTGATTTAAGGATCATTTGTTATGCAGGATCTTCTGAAAAAGAATACCCGACTGTCCCAGGGATCTTGAAGAGTGCAGGCCCAACTTGAGGCCGCACTAGCCGCTTCTGGGGAGCCACAGAGACCCCCTCCGGTAATATACGCTCGTAAGATAAATAGTTTATGAAGTGCGGCGGGTGTGTAAATCTGACAAAAATATTGCAGATGGCGCGGACTAGATCCGGACAAGCAGCAGCTCTTGCGTCAGCTAAAGGCCGGCGAGCGTCTTGATGAGGGTGCGGCGGAGAAAAATAACCTCCAAGACGCCAACACCAAGCTGGGTGAGGAACTAAAGGATGTTCGTGCCCGGTATGCGACTCCGTAAAGGAGAATCGGCGGCTTCGTCGCGGCATTTTCAGTAAGTGCTTGAGCGAACTTTGAAAGAGTTCGGGCGAGGAAGGCAACTAACATAAATATGTATGTAGGTTTGTCGACAGTCGCCCCGAGGAGGAGATGCCCAGTTCTTGGGCGATCTTCTTCCCGAACTGCATCGGCTGCATGAACGAGTCCGCAGGTGATGAAAGGCGTCGGCCAGCCTTGTGGCCATCTATCTCCCCTGCTCAAGGCATTGGGGAGCTGGCAGAGCGGCTTCAAGGAGCACGGCGGCGCTCCGACTATGGAAGATATCGGCCTGCCGTCAAAGGCGCCAGGAGGCTCGGGCCATGGTGAAGACGCGGTACACGAGGCTGACCCAAACCACATGGCCGAGGTTGGACCTGTGGGGCGGATGGGATGGAGATCCTCAGAAGTTTAGTGTACGGCCAAGTAGAATTGGCCGCCAAGTATTCCCAGCAAGATTGTAAATTAGATAGCCTATTAGATGGCATTGAGGAGGAATACAATGAGTCGAGTTGACTTATGTAAAAAATATGACATGAAAGAATGTCTTCTAGCCGGATTGTAGATTGTTTGTCATAGCGGACCTTTTCGCTTCAACCTCCGGACCCAATAGTCCGGAGTGTGTCCGAATACCTTCGTGGTTATATAAGAACCGTGCAATGCATGGAGACAAGGCGTAGGGGTCATTGTTGCTGTATCAGACAAGTGCCCAACTAGTTATGTTATATTACATGGGTAGTAAGAAACATCTTCCAGGGAGAATAGTTCCGTTAAGGGTTCTTTTATTTGGGATGCATGCCCTAAAGTGCATGTCAAAGCTGCTATAAAAGCAGAAAATCATCCGGGGCAGATGGGTAAATAGTTAAAATCATCTTTCAGTTCACCGACCGAATATTCCCTTAAGAACGCTTAGCTTTTGGCTTCACCTACCGAGGTACACATCCGGTGACCCGACATGTAACAATTGCAGAGGTGCTCCCTTTACCACCTAGCCCAACAATCGGGAACGTAGGGGTAAGCACAGAGCCGTGCAACCCAGCTTGGCCAAAACTTAAGTCATATCGATGCATATAATGGTGAATAAAAGGTACATGCGGAAGTTTAACGCATGTGTTGGGCATGAAGCCCGTATAAATAAGCTTGTTAAAGAAGCCCCTGTGTATAATGGTAGCGGACAGCGCGTCAAGTGTGTGCAAAAAAAGCGCAAACGAGCCTCTAGAGGCTACAAGAAGAAGAAGGAGGAAGGAGAGAAATAAAAGACAGCACAAAAGCAAAAATAAAGAATGCAGACGGAGGAAGGAGACGAACTTGGAGTCCGGCACTTAGGCGTAGAATCTTCGTAGACGGGCTGCGTTCCATGGGTTCGGCTCGAGTCGGTTATCTGATGCGTTTCACAGACGGTATGCCCCGCCGGTAAGGACCTGGTCAATGATGAAAGGACCTTCCCATTTGGGCTTGAGTTTGTCCTTTTTCTTGTCCGGCAGGCGTAGAACTAGTTCGCCAACGTTATAAGCTTTGGTCCGTACTTCCCTGCTTTGATATCTTCGAGCCTGCTGTTGATAGAAGGCGGAACGAGCTTTTGCCACGTCTCGCTCCTCCTCCAATGTGTCCAAACTGTCCTGCCGATCAAGCTCGGCTTCTCTTTCTTCATACATGCGCACACGAGGTGAGTCATGTATTATGTCGCAGGCAAGATCGCCTTTCGCGCCGCACACCATGAAGAATGGTGTGAATCCGTAGTACGATTCGGCGTGGTCCGCAGCCCCAGTACGGAGTCGAGCTCCTCAACCCAAAGGCGTGTTAGATTCCTTGAGGGACCGCACTAGTCCGGGTTTAATGCGCTCATTATTAGACCATTTGCTCGTTCGACTTGGCCGTTGGTTTGAGGGTGATAGACTGAGGCGTAATCGAGCTTGATGCCCATGTTTTTGCACCATAATTTGACCTCATCGGCCGTGATGTTGGTGCCATTATCAGTGATGATACTGTGGGGGACACCGTAATGGTGCACTACCCCTGATACGAAGTCTATCACTGGTCCGGATTCGGCCGCTTTAACGAGCTTGGCCTCTATCCATTTGGTGAATTTATCCACCATGACCAATAGGTATTTTTGCTTGTGCGTTCCTCCCTTGAGGGGTCCAACCATGTCAAGCCCCCAGACCGCGAACGGCCAGGTGATGGGTATAGTTTTAAGGGCGGTGGGTGGCATGTGGCTTTGGTTAACAAAAAGCTGGCAACCGACGCATCGTTGGACTAAGTCCTACGCATCTGCCCGGGCCGTCGGCCAATAAAATCCTGTACGGAAGGCCTTGCCTACAAGGGCCTGGGCTGCGACGTGGTGCCCACCTAGTCCGGCATGAATTTCAGCCAGGAGGTTTCGCCCTTCCTCTTTGGAGATACACCTTTGAAGGACTCCGGTAGTGCTTTTCTTATAAAGCTCTCCCTCATGCACTTTATAGGCTTTTAGAGCGCCGCACTATGCAAATGAGCCTCATTTTGGTCTTCGGGAGTTCCTGCCTAGTTAGGTAGGCTAGGAATGGTTCCGGCCCACGGGGCGATAACCGCCATTATTTCGTGAGCGGAGGGTGTTATCTCGGGGGCAGAGCCTCCGGTTGTGTCAGAGTGTTCGGCGTCAGGCAGTGCGGTTGGGTCCAGATTGTTATTGCCGGACTCCCCTTCCCATAGTACGGATGGCATGAACAGCCGTTCCAAAAATATATTGGGTGGGACGGCATCGCGTTTTGCACCGATACGTGCCAATATATCCGCCGCCTGGTTGTTATCCCGGGCTATATGATGAAATTCGAGCCCTTCGAACTGCGGCCGACATTTTTAGGACCGCATTGCGGTATGCTGCCATTTTGGATCTTTGGCATCAAAGTCCCCGCTTATTTAAGATATTGCAAGGTTCGAATCCTCGCACCTCTAGGCATTGAATGCCCATGGAGACCGCCATCCGGAGGTCGTGCGTAAGGGCCTCAGATTCGGCTGCGTTGTTGGAGTCCGTATACATTATTTGAAGGACGATTGGACTGTGTCCCGGTTGGGGACGTCAGACGACGCCAGCCCAGGCCGGCCAACATTTTGGAGCCGTCAAAGTGCATGATCTAATTGGAGTATGCGCCGTACTCTTTAGGGAGTTCGGCTTTGGTCCATTCGGCCACGAAGTCGGCCAAAACCTGCGACTTAATAGCTCGTCGTGGCTTATAAGTTATGTCGAATGGGAGGAGCTCTATGGCCCATTTAGCAATCCGCCCGTCGCGTCGCGTTGTTTATGATGTCATTAATAGGTACTTCGGAGGCCACCGTTATCGAACACTCTTGAAAGTAGTGTCGCAGCTTCCGGATGCCATGAACACCGCGTATGCTATCTTTTGATAGTGTGGGTACCGGGACTTGCATGGAGTTAGGACAGTGGACACATAATAAACCGGTTTTTGAATAGGGAACCGGTGTCCGTCCCGCTTTCGTTCAACAACGAGCAGCGCTACCGACAACTTGATGTGTTGCGGCGATATATAATAGCATTGGTTCGCCCACGTTGGGCTGCCAGACCGGATTTGTTGCCAAAATGGCCTTTATTTCTTCAAGTCCGGCCAGTGGCGGCATCCGTCCACTCGAAGTGTTCGTGCGGCGGAGGAGGCGATAAAGAGGTAATGCCTTTTTCTCCTAAACGGGAGATAAAGCGGCTTAGAGCCGCTTACGCATCCCGGCCAATTATTGTATTTGTTTGAGGTCTTTTGGAATATCTAATTGTGACAGAGCTCGAATCTTGGCTGGGTTTGCTTCAATTCCTCGACCGGACACAATGAAGCTCAGAGCTTTCCGCCGGAACGCCGAAGACGCATTTTTCTGGATTGAGCTTGGTGTCATATTTTCGAAGATTGTCGAATGTGAGCCTCAAGTCGTCTACTAGAGTTTCGACGTGCTTGGTTTTGACGACCACGTCATCTACATATGGTTCCAGCGTTTTGCCGATCTGGTTAGCCAGACATGTCTGAATCATGCGCTGATATGTTGCGCCGATGTTTTTGAGCCCAAAGGGCATTGTGTTGAAGCAGAACGGGCCGTATGGAGTGATGAATGCTGTTGCAGCTTGGTCTGGCTCCGCCATCTTTATTCGGTGGTAGCCGAGATGCAGCGTCGAGGAAGCACAATGAGTCGTGTCCTGCAGAAGGCCAATGATTTGATCAATTCGAGGGAGGGGGAAGGGATCCTTTGGGCAAGCCTTATTAAGGTCTTTGAAGTCAACACATAGGCGCCAGGATTTATCCTCCTTTGGTACCATCACCAAGTTTGCTAGCCAGTCTGGATGTTTTATATCTCTGATGAATCCGGCTTCCAAAAGTTTGGCTAGCTCCTCTCCCATGGCCTGTCTCTTGGGTTCGGAAAAACGCCGAAGAGCCTGTTTGATCGGCTTGAATCCTTTTAGGATATTTAGGCTGTGCTCGCCAGCTCACGTGGGATTCTGGCATGTCCGAAGGGTGCCAGTGCAAAGATGTCCCAGCTTTTCTTGTAGAAATTCTCGAAAAGCGGCGTCTACATCAGGGTTTAATTGTGCCCCAATGGAGGCCGTCTTTGCGAGGATCGCTGGGTGGACTTGGAATTTGACTATTTCATCCGCTGGTTTAAAAGAGGTGGACTTGGATCTTTTATCAAGTATCACATCGTCCCTGTTCACCGTGGAGCGCATCGCGGTGAGTTCCTCGGCCGCTAGGGCTTGGATAGTGCCTCGAGGGCTAGTGCGGCTGTCTTGTTTTCGACGCGGAGTGCTATGTTCGGATCACTAGCGAGAGTGATGATTCCGTTAGGTCCGGGCATTTTAAGCTTCATGTACCCATAATGGGGTATAGCTTGAAAAATTGTGAATGCCTCTCGTCCTAATAAAGCATGATATCCGGCTGTTGAACGGGGCCACTTGAAATGTGACCTCCTCGCACCTGTAATTGTCTCGCCAGCCGAACACTACGCCCGGGGTGATTTTTCTGCAGCATGCTTCCCGGCTAGGGATTATTCCTCTAAAGGTTGTGCTGCTTTGCTCAATGCGGTTCCATCTATTTCCATTTTTCGGAGGGTTTCCTCATAGATGAGGTTTAGTCCACGCCGCCATCCATGAGTACCTTAGTAAGGCGAAAGCCGCCCACTATCGGGCCGAGGACCAATGCGGTGGTGCCCGGCAGTTCGAATTTAGGTTCGTCAACGGCATTAAAGGTAATAGCCGTGGTCACTCCATGGATTTATTGTTGCTACTTGGTAGACTTCAAAGAAGGTTGCGGAGTGTTCGTTTTGCATGTTATTTGATGCGAAAGTCTCGAAGACTATTAACACTGCATCTTGGTGTTGCTGGGCTGGGATTCTGAAGCTAGAAGCTCCTCGCCACTTTTGGCCACCTACCGTAGTATCCAACATGCTCGAAGACTATGAGTTGGAGTGGCGCCCTCTGGGCTATGAATTTTGCAGGGTCCGTTTAGCCAACCCTCCAGTACGGTTCCATACCCTTTAGGGGTTTTTGGTTTTTTGGTATTTGACCCAGGTGCTCGATAATGATGCACCCTTTTGTTTCGGACTAGCGATGTATTCGGGGCCGGATTATCCCAAAATTTACTTTCGGTTTTCCAGGCGTTCTCCATCGTGACAAGATTTTTGTACTATGGTCACCAAGTCAAGAAAGCGTGTAATTTCGCGATGACTTATGGCGTTTAGGATTCCCTTGTGCGTGCAATTATTGCAGAAAATTGGGATTGCGTCCTCCTCTCGTAGATCCTTTATCCTGTTCATAACCAGGAGGAATCGCCCAAAGAATGATGTACTGTTTCAGCGGGCTCTTGCCGAATTCGAGAGAGATCGCTAATGTTTGGGTGGGCAGGTGGAACTAGATCCGGAACCCCGTCCAATTTAGGACTCAGGGGCCGAGAAGTTTCCGAACTCGGAAGTTTGGATTTTTGAGTGTTATCCAATGAGTCCGACCCGCCGCCTGACTTTAAGTTCAGGGCTTGATTGACATCCGCCCCTCCGCTGAATCCGGCGTGGAGGGATCGTGGAATCCGGACGTAGCTAGTCCTTAAGATAGAAGAAGAGTCGCCGCATTGTTCCTCTATCACAAAGCAACGTGATGGGTAGCCCGGGAGAGTTGATCTCTCTCAGATCGGTTTTAGGCCCGATCCGGTCGTAGTCTGTGGCGACTCCCAGGGCGGCGATTCGATCAAGGAGCTCGTTTACGGAGGAGAGCTCGATCGGATCTAATAGTTCGGCAAGTTCTGAATTGACATGGAGATTGGTTTCGATGACTCGAGAGGTCATCGTCGGCGCGGTGGCCGGACTGGTGGTCATAAGGAAACCACCTAGCCGAAGAGTCTGGCCAGCGGCCAAGGCTCCTTTGGCGATGGTATCGTCTTTAAAGACGAGATGAGGCATCCTACCTGATGGCAACGGCTACGAGAGGAACTCTCGGTGAAAGCACCAATGTCGGTGTCAAACCGGCGGATCTCGGGTAGGGGGTCCCGAATCGTGCGTCTAGGCGGATGGTAACAGGAGACAAGGGACACGATGTTTTTACCTGTGTTCGGGCCCTCTCGATGGAGGTAATACCCTACTCCCCGCTTGATTGATATTGATGATATGGGTAGTACAAGAGTAGATCTACCACGAGATCAAGAAGGCTAAACCCTAGAAGCTAGCCTATGGTATGATTGTTGTTCGTCCCCACGGACTAAAACCCTCAGGTTTATATAGACACCGGATAGGTTAGGGTTACATGTAGTCGGTTACAATGGTAGGAGATCTAATATCCAGACGCCAAGCTTGCCTTCCACGCCAAGGAAAGTCCCATCCAGACACGGGACGAAGTCTTCAATCTTGTATCTTCATAGTTTGGAGTCCGTCCGTGACGATAGTCCGGCTATCCGGACACCCCTTAATCCGGGACTCCCTCAGCAGCGGTTGCGTGCGGTACTTCCATCGCTTGGGAGCACTACAAAAAAAAGACACTTCCGTGATGATATGTGTTTGTCACAGTAGGTCACGTTTTCTGTCATGCATGTACATCCATGACAATTTTATGACAGAATCAAGATAGTCACACCTGTGCTGTTGTAGAAGTGTTCCATGACATTACCAAAATTATCATCACGAAAGTGTCCACTTCCATGACGAAAAATCGCGCATCATGGAAGTGCTTTCGCCAAGGGTGACCGACACGTGGCATCCACCGTAACGGGTCGCCGTTAAGCTATCGGGTCCGGTTTTGGATCCGATAACCCGCTAACAGCCCGGACCAATGAGGATTTTCCACGTGTAAAATTCTCATTGGCAGGAGGAAACACGTGTTGGCTCACCGTTGGGACAGATGTCATCCATTCATTGGACGGGAGGCACCTATGATACGTCGATGCGTGGCACGACCCAATAGAGGCCCATTACGGTGAAAAGGCCGGCCTGTTTGACTTGGTCAAAAGGTAACGGGCCGACCCACGGAAAGCATGTTAACGGCATGTTCGTATATAGCCCATTTATGGCCCGCTAACTCACGACCCGTTACGGCCTATCGGAATTAAGCCCAGTAGCTTCATCTAGGTCGTCCAATATGATTCCAGCCCGTTGTAACTTCTGGCCCATGTATGGCCCATGATGTCTTTCGGCCCATACGAGGTCATTTGTAACTCTTGGCCCATTAACGGCCCGTGGTGAATCTGGCCCGCAATGAACAAAGGTACCCTTTATACCCATTAACGGCCCATTATTCCATTGGGCCGTTTCCAACCCGTGTTATCTTTCGACCTTCTCAGGGCCCATTTATTCTTGGGCTCATTTCCAACATTCGGTTACTTACGTCCCGTTATTGGCCTTTTCTGCTTGTGGGTCAAATTCAGCCCGCTGTTACAATCGGCCCGTTTGCAGCCTGTTAATCCGTTGGGTCGTTTTCAAAGCGTCATCAAATACGGCCGATTAATGACGGCCCGTTATTGTCGGCCCATGAACAGGCGATTCCAAATCTAGCCTGTTTATGGCCCATAATGTGGTCTGTTATTGGCCCATGTTTGGCCTATCCATCATACGACACGTAGAAGGCTCATTGATGCTACGGCCCATAGAAGGCCCATTGTTTCTACAGCCCTTAGAAGGCCCATTGTTTCTACAGCCCATACGAGGCCCATGGTAACTACAGTAAATATGTAGCTCATGGTTATTGTGGCCTAGTTTTAAAAAATAGGTTATTGCGGTCACTAGCAAACCGCGGAAAAAGAACTGCACTGACTACAAGCAAACAAATAAACAAGACAACAAGGAAATAAATAAGCAAGCAACTTACGCTAGGCTATCACGGCTATTACACATATTACATCCACTGGGCATCAAAGTTCGCCAACAGTGCAAATATAGGGAACAAAGCAGCATATCATATACATTGGTTGTCAAAGTTGGCGACCAGTGCAAATAAACGCCATAGCAAAACAAGTCCAGAACTGAAACCACTTCAGAAGATCTCAAGAAACAATATCACAGGTACCCATAATGTTGGCAAGATGCTTAGCAAGCTTATTAACTTTCTCTTGTTTGGCGCTTAAATCCTCCAGCTATTGTCATTGCGCCTGAAAGTATGCATCTGAATTCTTTAGGGACTTCCTCGGTCCTTCTTCACTTCTGTCATGACATCTCGATCGATGTCTTTCAACTTGAAGTTGAGACTCAAGAAGACGAACTGATTTAGGCAGCGAATTCGAAGAGCTTGTGCCAGCAGTAGTGGCCAGTACCTCGAACACTACATCAAGACATGACTTTTGGGTTCTCTCACTGTCGTCAAGATAGTTTTTATCAGCTTTCTTGGAGACCAACAGGGATGTCTCACTATCTTGAACCTTATCTGCATTACTTCCTTTAGCATTGCATAACCGGGTACTGTTCTCCAATATTTTTTCCGCATTCTGTCGTGGTAAATGACCACGGGTAGCCTAGCCGGCTCCCCCTGGGACCTCTGAAAAAAATTATGAGCCAACCAAGACCTCCGATATCCAAGACGCGGGGCCGCCCTCCCCCGGCCGGCTGACTCTCAGGCCGGCTACCGGGAGGCGGCCCGGCCCTAAACCCACCGGAAGAAGGCCACAAGAGGGCCGACTACCAAGGAGCCGGCCACCGAGGGCCGACCAAGAAGCCGTTGCAAGAAGGCCGACTCCAAGAAGCCGCCTCAAAGAAGCGGCCAAGGCCGCACCTCGAATCCGCACCCATATAACGGTGATGAGACGGGGCGTGGCTACAGTGAAGTCTGCCACCCCCACATCCCGGAGCGCGCATGGCCACAGTGCACCGTACGGGGCGGCCATCACTCGTCCGGCGCGGCACTGTTGCCATGTCGACCATGACGTCACCCACGACAGCGACCCGCAGGCGGCGGGCCCCTTCGATCAGAGAGATGCCCGAAGGCGGCTCGGCCTCCCCCAGTCGGCCTGAGATATGGCCGGCTTCCCATAGCCGGCTTGCTCCCTCCCTCGAAGGAGGCGCCTCATTAAGGAGACCAGACGTGGTAAGACTACAGTGATCGCCGCCAAAGCGGCGACACTGTAGCCATGCTTACCTCAACAAAGCCCTCGTCATCAGGATTGAGGCAACAGTAACCAGCCCCCGACAAGGTCCTCAGCGGTGGGACCAGCTTGTCGACCAAGAAGCCGGCAGCCGGCGGGACCCACCAGTCGGCGGGGAAGCCGGCAGACATAGACACTGACGGCTAGGGCCCGCGTCCATCCGGATTACCATTGTACCCCCGGGGGGTAGGCCTATATAAACCCCCCAGGGCACCCATGCAAAGGGTTGATCTCTTAGAGTTTTAGACACCACATAGAGAGAATAGGAGAGCTAGCCGTGCCCTTCTTCTTCCTCTCGCCGAACAGCTCAAGGAGCCTCTTGTAGCCACTTGTCATCTAGTGATCATGCGGAGACCCCGCAAAGCATTAGTAGGGGTGTTATCTCCATGGAGAGCCCCGAAGCTGGGTAAGATTCGCCGGCGTGCATGTCTTCGCCTCATCCCGCTTCCAGGCACCGGCGACGTCTTATTGGCTCCCACAATGATAAGCCACCCGTTGGCATATGTCGCACCTACCACCCGACATTTGGCGCCCACCATGGGGCCAGGTGCACCGTCGTCCGGGACCTGCTACGACGGAACCCTCTTCCTCCAAATGACGTAGCCAGCCCGGCACGCCTGATGGCGCTTGCCCCGACGCGCTGCAAGGCGTCGCTGACGCCTGCATGGCAAGCTGCCTCGCCAATCTTCTTGGCGAGGATCACATCTCCGACAAGCCCGCCTCCGACGCGGGCACAGGCTGCCTCGAGAGCCACCTCGTCAGCCTCCTTGACCAACTCCACGTCTCCAGCGAGCCTGCTGTGGATTTGGAGTCGGTTGGCTCCACCGACCCGATGCTTGTTGACTCCGACACGGCATCGCTCGACGCTTTCCCCACCAACGCCGTGATCTTCAACGACCCGCTCCCCCGAGCCGACAGCTGTGGCAGTGCCATCACCGAGGTGCTGGTCATCAGTCACGGCGGCGCCTCTGGCGAGAACGCCCACGACGCCCTGCAAGCGGCAGTCCACGACTTGTCCGTCCCCCTCCCGGCGACGCCGACGTCGAAACACTGGAGGCACGCCGCCTCCTGACGGGCCGAGCCGAATCGGCGCCATCAAGCAGCATGGCGCAGCCATCGCCGACATGCTAAGAGTTGACCGCCCGATCACGCCACGCCTCGAGAACACATGCGCCGCCCAGCGGCCGTGGACGAAGCTGAATGGATGGGGCGAAGAGCTCCCACATGACCAGACACATCCAAAGGCTAATCGTCGATGTAGTCAAGAAGCGGCATGAAGCCGGCGTCCGCACAGAGAGTCCTCCCCCACACCGAGGGTGCGGCGCAACGTCACGGACGCCGACTGCGGGCAAAACCCACGCGCGGCAAGAAAAAGAGCCGGCTGCCAGCCGCAGCCAAACCTGGATCTCCATCGAGCGTGATGCAGAAGGCCGCCCTCGAGCCGTGGAGCGACGAGGCAACCTGCCTCCTCCTCCGCCTGGAGGGGAGAGATATCCCACCCCGCCGCCTGTCACGCATCCGACTCTCAGCGGCCGACTAGGTCGCCGCGAAGGAGTCGGCGAGAACGATGCTCGACACCGGATCGACCGCCTAGCGCGATCCCTGGCGGTAGAAGAGGAAGACGATGTCGGCCCGCCTTGCTTTGGCCCCCGCATCCGCGACGAGCCCTTCCCCAAAGGGTTCTCGCTCCCAAGAGACACGCCCAAGTACAACGGCTCTGTTAAGACGGAGGATTGGTTGATCGACTACTCCACTGCAGTCAGCAAAGTGAACGGCAACAGGCGCGTTGCCGTGAAGTATGTGCCCCTCATGCTTCAAGGCACGGTGCGAACCTGGCTCAATAGCCTCAAGCCGTATAGCATCAACAGCTGGCTAGACTTCACAGAAGCCTTCATTCACAACTTCACCAGCACCTACAAGCGGGCTCCCAAGCCCAGACAGCTCTCCTTGTGCGTACAAGGGCCCACTGAATCAACTTCATGACTACCTCACGCTACTGGGCCGAGCTCCGCAATTCCTGCGAGGGGTGCACGAGGTTCAAGCTTATAGAGTACTTTCACCGCTTGGTGCCGAGAAGGCACCCTCCTCAAGCACAAGCTCCTCTGCGACGAGCCGACTACCCTCAACGAGCTGCTAGTCATAGCAGACAAGTACGCCACCGCCGACTCCTCGATGAAAACCGAGCTCCAGGTGGACGCTTCCGGGAAGGTACTCAACCTGGCTCCCAAGACGCCGGCTGGCGACTCCAACCAACACCCGTACCAGAACGACAACAAGCGCAAGGGCCCCATGCCGCCTTCAACCAGTCGGCAGGTGGTCACAGTCGAAGAAGAACAGCCCGAGGGGCGGCCCGCGCCCAAGAAACAGAAGGGCGGCAGGCCGGCTTGGCAGCCGGCCTTCTCCTACGAGCAGGCCCTTAACGCCCCATGCAAGTTCCACAGCGGCGCGAAGCCGTCCAACCACACGACCCGGAAGTGCCACTGGCTCGCGCGAATCTCCAAGGGTGAAGGGCTAGTGCCGCCTCCGCCTGCTGGTCAGCCGCCTCCAGCTCCTCAGCAACCTTCTGCTCGACCAGTAGTCGGAGCCGTTCAAGACGAGTTCCCTGACGAGCATGCCGCCTACATCGTCTTTACAAGCCAGCCTAAAGACCGGCGCAGCAGGCGCCGACAGCACCAGGAAGTCAACGAGGTCGCCTCCAGCACCCCCGAGTACATGCACTGGTCAGAAAGGCCTATTAGATGGAGCCGGGCCGACCACCTAGAGGTGATGCCGTCTCCCGGCTCTTATGCATTGGTTTTGGACGCCACTCTCGCGACAGACAGGCGTGCTGCCTGATTCTCCCGCGTAGTGATAGACGGCAGGAGCAGCATCAACATCCTGTACCGTGACAACATGGAGAAGCTGAACGTCAAGACGAAGCAGCTCATGCCTAGTCGGACCGTGTTCCATGGCATTGTACCCGGCCTGTCCTGCTCACCAATCGGCAAGATCAAGATAGATGTCCTCTTTGGGGACAAGGATCATTTCCGTCGGGAAGCGATCTGGTTTGAAGTGGTGGACCTTGAGAGCCGCTATCATGCACTGCTTGGCCGACCTGCTCTGGCCAAGTTCATGGCTGTACCCCACTACGCCTACCTCAAGATGAAGATGCCGAGTACCAAGGGCATCATCACCATAGCCGGCGATTACAAGAAATCCTCCGAGTGTGCGGCAGCCAGCAGCCGGCTGGCCGAGTCCCTTGTGATCGCTGAAGAAAAGAAGATGTTGGACCGAGTCGTGGCCATGGCTGGCAAGCAGCCAGCCCTGTCCCCCGACCCCAAGGAATGTTATGCTCAAGGTTCTTTCCAGCTGGCCAAGGAAACGAAAAAGATACCTCTGGTCCCGGAGCACCCAGAAAGGTTTGCCATCATTGGGGCAAACCTGCTCAGCAAATAGGAAGGCGAGCTCGTCGATTTCCTCTGTGAGAATCGGGACATCTTTGCATGGTCCCCCAAGGACATGCCGGGTGTTCCGAAGGAATTCGCCGAGCACAAGCTACACGTCCGAGCAGATGCAAAACCAGTCAAGCAGCCCCTCCACCGACTGTCGAAAGAGAAGAGAAGGATTGTAGGAGAAGAGATAGCCCGGCTTCTGGCAGCCAGCTTCATAATGGAGGTGTTCTTTCCAGAATGGCTCGCCAACCCGGTCAACGTGCTAAAGAAGAACAACAAGTGGCGCATGTGTAGACTACACTAGCCTCAACAAAGCCTGCCCCAAAGATCCCTTCGCCCTGCCAAGGATTGACCAAGTGATAGACTCCACGGCCGGATGCGAGCTGTTGAGTTTCTTGGATGCTTACTTAGGCTACCACCAGATAAAATTGGACCCAGCTGACCGCCTGAAGACCGCCTTCATCACGCCATTCGGAGCTTTTTGCTACCTGACTACGACATTCGGCTTGAGAAATGCCGGTGCCACTTTCCAGCGTTGCATGCAGAAATGCCTCCTCGAGCAACTCGGCAGAAATGCCAATGTCTATGTAGACGATATCATGGTGAAGACGGAGAAGTGCGGCACCTTGCTGGAAGACCTCAAGGAGACGTTTGAGAATCTGCGCCGGTTTCAGATCAAGCTCAACCCCGAGAAATGCGTGTTCGGAGTACCGGCCGGCCAGCTTCTAGGCTTCCTGGTCCCCGAACGCGGCATCGAATGCAACCCAGTGAAGATCAAAGCCATTGAGAGAATGGAGATTCCCACCAAGCTGCGAGACGTCCAGAAGTTTACCGGGTGCTTGGCCTCCCTGAATCGCTTTATCAGCCGGCTTGGAGAGAAAGCTCTCCCCCTCTACCGACTCATGAATAAAACCACCCATTTCGAGTGGAACGACTAAGCCGACCAATCCTTCCACGAGCTGAAGAAGATGCTGGCCACGCCGCCTGTCTTGGCGGCACCGACTGAGAAAGAGCCCATGCTCATTTACATTGCCGCTACCACCGGGTGGTCAAGACCGTCATCGTGGTCCAAATACCGGAAGAAGGCCGAGCTCACCAGTCCAGAGGCGGTGTATTATTTAAGTGAAGTATCATCCACCTCGAAGCAGAACTACCTGCACTACCAGAAGATGTGCTATGGTGTGTACTTCTCCGCTAAGAAGCTCAAGCCCTAGTTTCAAGAGCACCCCATCACGGTCGTGTGCACCGCCCCACTCGCCGAGATCATAGGCAGTCGGGATGCATCCGGCCGGGTGGCAAAATGGGCCATTGAGCTGGCCCCTTACACGATCTTCTACCAGCCTCGCACCGCCATCAAGTCCCAAGCATTGGCCGACTTCCTCGTTCGGGCCGAGACCCAGTACCTACCGCCGGCTCCCGACTCCACTCATTGGCGGATGCACTTCGATGGGTCCAAGATGCACCGGCTTGGGAGCCGGCATCATCCTCACCTCTCCCAAAGGCGACAAGCTCAGATACACATTGCAAATGCACTTTGCCGCCTCCAACAATGTGGCCGAGTACGAGGCTCTCATACACGGCTCTGGCTAGCCAAAGAGCTCGGCATCCGCCGGATCCTGTGCTATGGCGACTCGGATTTGGTAGTCCAGCAATCATCTGGCGACTGGGACGCCAAGGACGCAAACATGGCAAGCTACCGCTTCCTCGTTCAGCAAATCAGCGGGTATTTTGAAGGGTGCGAGTTCGTCCACATGCCACGGGTCGACAACGAGCAAGCAGATGCCCTGGCACGAATAGGCTCCACTCGACAAGCTATACCAACCGACGTCTCTCTCCAACGCCTCCTCAAGCCGTCTATCAAGCCGTCTCCAGAATCTGATTCCATCTTTGTGCCACCTAACCCTGACGCAGCCGGATCCGGCTTGGAGAACCAAGCAGGCGGCTCGGGGACTTTGGAACCCGGCCCGGGGACTTTAATAGGCGGCCCGGGGACTTCAACAGGCGGCTCGAGGACTGCCATAGTCGCACCCGACCCGGGTACATCAGAACTCGGCCCGGGGACTACGGTAGTCGGCCCGGGGACTGCATCGACACAGCAGGCGGTGGCCGACTCCAGCTCTTCACCACCCATCCCACCCGCCCTGGTTGCAGTAGCCGTGTTGGCTATAGAAGAAGTCACAACTCCATCATGGGCTCAGCCAATCCTCAACTTACTGGTAAACAGAGAACTGCCGGCTGACGAGATCACGGCAAGACAAGTCCAACACCGAGTCGGAGCATACACAATTGTTAACAGAGAGCTCGTCAGGTGCAGTGTCACTGGAGTCTTCCAGCGCTGCGTCGAGCCATAGGAGGGCATAGCAATCCTCAAGGACATTCACCAAGGCGAATGCGGCCACCACGCGGCCTCAAGATCACTTGTTGCCAAAGCTTTCCGCCATGGATTCTTTTGGCCGACTGCTTTGGACGATGCCAAGGAGTTGGTTAAACATTGCAAAGGATGCCAAGTCTTCAGCTCCAAGCAACACCTGCCGGCTTCAGGACTCAAGACCATTCCCCTCACCTGGCCTATTGCCGTCTGGGGACCGGACATGGTGGGCCCGTTCAAGACGGCGTGCGGTGGCATGACACATCTGCTCGTCGTCGTGGATAAATTTACCAAGTGGATTGAAGCGAAGCCGATCAAGAAGCTGAATGGGCCGACTTCCGTGACATTCATCACAGATATTACAACTCGGTACGGCGTGCCACACAGCATCATCACCGACAATGGCACAAATTTTGCCAAAGGAGCATTGGCACGTTTCTGCGCGACACAAGGCATCCGACTGGACTTAGCGTCTGTTGCCCACCCGCAGTCAAACGTCCAAGTCGAGCGAGCAAACGGCCTCATCCTTTCCGGCATCAAGCCCCGACAAGTCGTGCCACTGGAGCGTTCGGCCGGTTGTTGGCTCGACGAGCTGCCGGCCGTCCTCTGGAGTCTGCGCACTACCTCGAACAAGTCAACCGGCTTCACCCTTTTGTTCCTTGTATATGGTGCCGAGGCCGTCATCCCAACTGACATCGAGTTTGACTCGCCTCGGGTGACCATGTACACGGAGGCGGAGGCCAAGGAAGCACGAGAAGACGACGTCGACCTGCTGGAAGAAAGCCGGCTGTTAGCCCTCAGCCGGTCCGCCATCTACCAGCAGGGTTTGTGCCACTACCACAGCCGGAAGGTCAAACCAAGAACCTTCCAAGAGGGTGACCTTGTGCTCCGGCTGATCCAGCGAATAGCCGGCCAGCACAAGTTCTCGGCCCCTTGGGAAGGCCCCTTCATCATCAGCAGATCATTGGGAAACGACCCCTACTACCTAATCGACGCACAGAAGCCGAAGGCACGAAAGAGAGATGATTCCGGCAAGGAGTCGGAACGACCATGGAATGCCAACCTCCTCAGAAGATTTTACAGTTAAAACGTAGTATGTATCACGATACCTTTTGTACTAAGTATGAGACAATAGGCCCCCCGAGGCGCACTCGGGGACTGCCATAAATGAGGAGTATCATGCTTATGATTATGTCACTACATTCATTATTCTCGTCCGGCACCGGGTTCGACCAGTCGGCCCGGGGACTTGCACCCTTGAGTTATATTCAAGTTCTACCTGCAGTCAGACAAGTAGTGTGCCGGCGCCCAAGCCCTCTCTTGTCGAGAGTCGCAGCTCGAAGAATCGGCTGTCCGGCTGGCAAGAGTCAAAGGCAGGAAAGGACGCCCACATGAAAAACAACTAAGGACTAACGAACTTATATAACAAAAGCCGGTTTCCTCCCATCGCCGACCGGCTACCAGAGTAGCCGACCGGTTTCCCATTCACCTTGCCACAATCTAAGAAAGCTCAAGTACTTGTCTTCCCAAAAATGGCCAAGTTCCTCCCTAGCCACAGACTGCAGAGCAGCTGTCCGACTAGGAAGGCGGCGACCAAGGGAAGGCGGCAAAGGAAACAACCTAAGGATAAAAAACAAATACAAATGGAAGCCAAACACATGCATGATTATATTTACAAAAAAAGCCTTCGAAAGGCCGGCATTCAACATAATTTGAATACACCCCAAGTGGGTGGAACTGCGCAAAACTAATAAATAGCTGTTCAAAGAGTAACAAGCAGGAAAGCAAGAACGGTAGGTCAGGCCAAGGGAGTGATGGGCGAGTCGGGCAGGTCGGGTGGAGCGGCGGTCTTGGCGGAGGAGTGGCCCGAGTGGCGGGTCTCGGCTTGATCATCACCTCTGGCGGGCAGCCTTCATGGCCGCCTCTTTGCTAGAGGCACAATCAGGTTGAAGCTGGCTAGTCGCTTCGCCGTCGGGCACGACGTCTTCGCCACCCTCCCCTTCCTCATCTTCGCCTTCATCACTGGAAGCGATCTCCTCCGCCGAGTCCTCACCCTCCGCCAGGTTCAGCCCGAACCACTCCTCCGCCTGGGCGACGCCGTTGTCATCCACCTCAGGAGCGAAGGCGCTGGTGTCGGTATAGTCGGCGATTGCTGAGGCATGCTGGATGATAGCCGGCCACACCGCCACTAGCTCCTCGTCGGCCTCCTGCCGCCAGGTGCTCAGCTGGGCTAAGCTCAGCCCAGGATACCAGGCTCGGACGAATTCCAGCGCCCGCCTGGCGCCGGACTGAGTGGCGGAAGCCTTCCAGGCCTCGGCGGCTGCAACCTCCGCCCAATCGGGCAAAGACGACTGGGGTCGCGGGAATCGCCTCGCCCGGGCGAGGGCGGTCAGCACTGCGCCCGGACGCAGCTGGCGGCGTGAGCATGCGATGAGCAGTTGCGATCGGGCTGGATCGCCAAAGCTGCTCCTCAAGCGTCCGGCTGGCATCTGGCGCGATCTCGACCCCTGCCTGCCGGCGTGCCTCGCGGTGGGCCTCGATGGCTTGGCTGGCGGCGACGGAGTAGCCGGGAAAGTAATCTGCGCGAAGAGCAAAAGAAGCTGCACAGAATCAGAAGATAAACAAGAGGGCAAGGGCCAAGCAAAGGGGCAAAGAGGAAGGCGGCTTACCGTCGATCAGATCCTCAACCCGTCCATAGCCCTCGCTCAGTGCTTGCTTCGCCTCAGCCCAGCCCGCCGCCTCGGTCTCGAACTCGGCTTTGAGGGCGGCCTCGCTGTCCTGCGCCTTCTTCAGGGCCGCCTTATGGCTCTCTTCCTGGTCGGCCAGTTTCTTGGCCAGGCGGTCACGTTCCTGGGCTAAGGCGCTGCACTCAGCCTCCTTGGCATGAAGGGCAGTCTAGGCCCCACCTAGCTGCTCCCTCAAGTCGGCGTTGGCCTCTGCAAGCATGGAGAAAAAGAAAAAAACAGTAAGGAAGAAGTCTTCAGGAAAGACCCGACCCGACTGCTCAGCAGTCGGCCCGATTCTCGGGGACTACACCCAGTGGGTGCGCTAACGCGCCCCCACATCAGAAAAAAGAAACAAAACACTCACTCCGGCTATTAGTGGTGGTGGCCTTACGGCTCAGCTCACAGGCACGGGAGTTGAAGGCAGCTGTAGCGGAGATTATGATATTCCTGAAAATCAGACGAGGTGCGAATAAGAATAAGATAGCCGTCAAGGCCTACTAAAAGTTCCAAGCCGCCTGCTTAGCAGCCGACTCGAAACTCCGGGACTACACCCAGTGGGTGCGGTGACGCGCCCCCATGAAAGAAATCAAGAAAGAAATCGACCAAGGCTAGAAGACTCACCCGGATGACCGCTCGCGTAGTGAGAAACTCCTGGGTGTACCGTTGCAGGGAGGCGGCCTGGGTGGAAGCGGCGCCCGGACCTCCTGTGCCGCCACATTCAGCTTCAGTCGTTCCACCGCTGGCGTCCACTCGGACGTCTTTGGCGCTGGCCGCCGAGATCACAGCCCGTCAGTGGCGCCCGCTCTCTGTTGCTCCGGCGCGGAGGGCGCCTCCCCCGCGCGCCGGCGAGGCGGCGACTTCACCATAGATCTGCCCCCGACGCCTACGCCCCCGGCCGGCCGCTCAGGCGCCGCAGCAGGTCGGCCGTCTTGGCCCGTTCCAGTCGGCGCCGACCGTGGCGCCTCCTCCAGGATGATCACGTCGTCCTCCCTCCTCTCCATCACCGGCCGGTCGCGGTCAGCTTCCTCCGACGGGGGCACGAGGCTGTTGGGAGCCACGGCGCGGAGGGGAATGATGAGCTGCAGAGGCTGATTGCGCAGAGCCTCCGCCTCCCTCTCCGCGGCCGCGGCCTCCGCCTGAGCCTTGGCCGTCGCGTCGGCTTGTGCGTCGGCCGACCTCTCCTTCGCCTCCTGGGAGGCCCTCCGCTCGTCCGCTTCCCGCTCCTCCCGCGCCTCCCGCGTGTTCCGCTCCATTGCCTCCATGAGGTCGGCGCGGGGATCCACGCGGCGGGAGCTCGAAGACCCTCCCGTCGGTCCGACTATGGAGGCGGCAGGAACCCGTTCGAGGGAAAGCGGCGCCCTGATCAAGAATCAAGAAGAAGGCTCAGAAGAGCCTCAACCAAAGAAGACAATGAAAAAGCACGAGACATTCAACACTTACGCCGAGACCGCCTGTGGCTGCTTCACCACCTTGCGGAAGCGGGCCGCCTTCGCGGCCGCCTTGTCCCGCTTGGTTGCCGCCGTGGAACCCTTGGGTTTTTTCGGCCGGCTGCCGAAGAGAGTCGGCCCGGCCCGACGTTTTTGCGCGCCACCTCGAGCGGCCGGCACGGCAGAAGGTCCAGCGCCTTGGCGATCGGCCGCCCGGCTGGCGACGCTGGGATGGCCTCGGCTTCATCGTCGTCCGGCTAGTCCCCGGCCGTCAGCGTGCTCAGGCCGCTGCCTCCGTCGACTCCGACAACGGCTTCGTCCATGGCGGCCGCCCCCAGATCTGGGTCCTTGGGGTCATCCACCGTTCAGTCGGCCATGAACTGGCGCTCCGGCCCTGCGGCCCCGGCCGCCGGTCGAAGAAGGGGGTTCTGCTCAAGACAAGCCGGCTAATCAAGAGTCGGCCATCGTGAACCCGACAACAAGAAAAGAAGAAAAAAAGGGAAGACTCACCACAGGCGGAGGGTCAGCCCGAGAATACGGTGCCTTGCCATACTGCCACTCCTTAGTGAGCTTGCAGTTGGAGATGTAGTTCACCATGTAAGATACCTCATCACGAGGCATCTCCTTGGTGCTCAAAGCATGGGTCGGCGGCGCTCATCTGGCAGATCATGTGCGGCCGGCCTTGGAGCGGGAGCACCCGGCGCTCCACGAAGGCGGCGACCAGGTCGGACCTGACCAAGCCCTCCTATTGGACCATCACCCGGAGCCGGTTGACGGCAGCATTCCCAGCCAGGGAGAGCGACCTGGCTCGGTAGGACCAAGACGGCTGCCTCCCAGCCGGTGGGCCGGCTACGTAAGCCGGCAGATTGACGAAGTCGCCTTGCGGGGCGACGTTCTTCACGTAGAAGTACGATTGCTGCCAGAGCTTCACCGACTGGATCAGCGGGATTGGCAGAAAAGGGTTGTTGTCGGCTGACCTCCGCATGGCAATGAAGGCGCCACAGGGGGCGGGCACGCCCGCGGAGACGGTGCCGAGCTTGCACTAAAAGAACTCCCCAAAGAGCTCAAGGGTCGGGAGGACGCCAAGAAAACCTTCGCACAGAGTGACGAAGGCCGACAGCAGCATCACTGTGTTGGGGGTGAGATTATGCGGCTGGAGGCGGTAGAACTCGAGGAAGGAGCGGAAGAACCCGCTCGCCGGCAGACCGAGGCCGCGCATGCAGTGCGAGCGGAAGATGACCCGCTTGCCCTCCGACGGCGCCGGCGAGACCTCCGTCTCCGGCGCGAGGCAGGTCTTCACGAAGCCCTCGCCCGGCAGCCGCCGCGTCTTACGAAGCCAATCGATGTGGTCCTCATGGATGTTGGAACCGTCCCAAGAGCTAGATAGTGCCATGGGAGCGAGGAGGAAGCGAGAGAGGCGCGGCAGCGGAGAGCGCGCAACCACGCTGCGGTGGAGCTGCGGCAAACCAAGAAGGTCGACAGCAAAACGGCGTGGCGGTGAGGCGCTGCAGCGGTGGAGGAAAGGAGAAGGAAGGGTGGAGCGAGGGCGAGCGTGCGAGCGTCTGCCGCTCCCTCTCCTCCCCCTACTTATAGGCTCGTGCAGCGGAGCCGAGGAGGCGAGGCGTGGGGGGACATGGGATTAACTGCGCCCACTCCCCCACGTCCCGTGATTATTGCGCCCTAAAGGCATGCCGAAACCGCCGCGGGAAGGCGAGCGGTCCGTCCGGGCCACAGAGGATCCGCACATGGGCCGAGGCCTAGGTATGGCGGGCCCCAGCCTGCGGCGACGTCCCGTCGCGCGCGTGGGCTGGCAAGCCTTTTTGTCCACGTGGCGCGCGGTCAACGCGCGATTCGGCTCGCGTTCTCACCTTCAAGCTGCAGAGCTTCCCGAAGACGGCGCACCCGCCCAAAGCCGACTCCTAGCTGCCGACCCCTCAGGATAGGAAGCTGATCGAGCTTCATGTCCTCTCTTCAGCCTCGAAGCTCAACCAGCTTCGGGGACTACTGTCGGAGTAAATGACCACGGGTAGCCTAGCCGGCTCCCCCTGGGACCTTTGAAAAAATTATGAGCCAATCAAGACCTCCGATATCCAAGGCAGGGGCCGGCCCGCCGGCTGACTCTCAGGCCGGCTACCGGGAGGCGGCCCGGCCCTAAACCCACCGTAAGAAGGCCACAAGAGGGCCGACTACCAAGGAGCCGGCCACCGAAGGGCCGACTCCGCAAAGCCGGCCGCAAGAAGGCCACAAGAGGGCCGACTACCAAGGAGCCGGCCACCGAAGGGCCGACTCCGCAAAGCCGGCCGCAAGAAGGCCGACTCCAAGAAGCCAGCCCCCCAGCAGGCGGCCAAGGCCGCACCCTCAGAATCCGCACCCACATAACGGTGATGAGACGGGGCGTGGCTACAGTGAAGCCTGCCACCCCCACATCCCGGAGCGCGCATGGCCACAGTGCACCGTACGGGGCGGCCATCACCCGTCCGGCGCGGCACTGTTGCCATGTCGACCATGACGTCAGCCACGACAGGTTGTCAGTACGACCCACAGGTGGCGGGTCCCTCCGTTTAGAGAGATGCCCGAAGGCGGCTCGGCCTCCCCCAGTCGGCCTGAGATATGGCCGGCTTCCCATAGCCGGCTTGCTCCCTCCCTCGAAGGAGGCGCCTCATTAAGGAGACCAGACGTGGTAAGGCTACAGTGATCGCCGCCAAAGCGGCGGCACTGTAGCCATGCTTACCTCAACAAAGCCTTCACATCGTGGGATTGAGGCAACAGAAGCAGCCCTCGACAAGGTCCTCAAAGAAGTGGGACCAACTTGTCGACCAAGAAGCCGGCAGTAGCCGGGACCCACCGGTCGGTGGGCCCGGTGACAGCGGAGAAGCTGGCATACGTAGACACTGACGGCTAGGGCCCGCGTCCAGCCGGATTACCATTGTACCCCCAGGGGGTAGACCTATATAAACCCCCAGGGCACCCATGCAAAGGGTTGATCTCTTAGAGTTTTAGACACCACATAGAGAGAAGAGGAGAGCTACCCATGCCCTTCTTCTTCCTCTTGCCGAACAGCTCAAGGAGCCTCTTGTAGCCACTTGTTCATCTAGTGATCATGCGGAGACCCCGCAGAGCAGCAGTACGGGTGTTATCTCCACGGAGAGACTCGAAGCTGGATAAGATTCGCCGGCGTGCATGTCTTCGCCTCATCCCGTTTCCAGGCACCGGCGGCGTCTTTTTGGCTCCCACAATGATAAGCCACCCGTTGGCATATGTCGCACCTACCACCCGACATATTTTAAAAGAGAAACAAGCAGACACATCACATGTTTACCATGTTGTATATGAAACTCATTTTGGTAAATCCATTCAGTAGTAAAGTGGACAGGATAACAACATGAAACAAACATGTATCTATGTACCATGGTCACTCTATGGTCTATATCATTCTAGTTTTTGTTGCCAAATCAAAAAAGACACAGTTCAAATAATATTTGTTCAAGACAAAGCAGAATAGACAGAATATAAGTGTGGGAAACTATAGAGCAATAAAAACACTTGTAATGTGCATGACATGAGAACATAACTGTTTATTCAATTGAAACTAAAATCAACATAGAGCAAGTTACAACAGCAAACTAGTTAAAGAAACAGGTCTAATACATACCTGTTGCGCCATTGGATTTTCAATTCCATCCTTCAAATTTGAAAATAGTTGGTATGAGTAAATACGGTGATGCAAGAGCAAAGGAGTATGAACCATAGCTACAGAACCTGACCTGAGAACAATTCTTCTTCTCCTTTAAGCGTTGAGTTGGGATTCGGAGTGGTGGTCCTCGTGCTTTGGGCACTGCAGTTCCCTTACTAACTGATTGGGTTTGGGTGCTCTGTGGTGGAGACGGTGCTGTGTCAATTCAAACTGGGTTACTATGTACTGGGGTTGGGGTTAGAAGGGGTGTAGTTGGTTCTCTGTCCAACTGGGTAGGGGTACAATCTGCGAGAGTCTGGGTTATGTGTGGTGGGACTGGTTCTTGGGCAAGTACAACCGTGGTTCTATCTGCATCAACTGGTAGCACTATATTTTTTGAAGACCGTGTTGTTACTCCCTTTAGATATCACAAGACACCCTCTCCAATTCAAATGGCTGATAAACAAGAAAAGTAATTGAATATCTGAGACATTGTATGATAAGACAGGTGCAATGGATAGTGGGGAATAAAAGAGGGCATGAAATAATTCACATTTATGTTGTCTAAACAAACAGGATAGCATGACACAATTTCACATATATGATGGCTAACTAAATAGGATAGCATGACACAATTTCACATTATGATGGCTAACCAAAAAAGATGGAAAGACATAGTTCAAAATATGATGACTATGTAAACAGGATGACATGATATAACTATATAATGTGTTTATTAAATAGGTTGGCATGCCATAATTCACATACATGCCGCCTATGGAAACATGATAGCATGATATAATTCACGGATAGAATAACATAATTAAAAATATGATGACTGTAAACACCAAACAGGATGAGATGATATAACTATATGATGTCTTTATTAAATGGGTTGCCATGCCATAATTCAGATAGATGTTGTGTATGTAAACATGATGGCATGATATAATTCAAATATATGATTTATATAGTAAGCAAGTAAGCAGATGGCAATCCATATATGATGTAAAAACTAAGCAATGCAAGAAAACATGCATGCCATGGGTAATATAACCCTGCCAAGTTTGAGCATAGACCTCAGGGGGGAAATAGGACTGGTCATCAGTCTCTGAATCCTCCTCTAAGGAGCTCTCTGTAACCAGCAAGATGTCTGCTTCAGCAGGTAGCATTGTCTTCTCTGAATACTTTGTTTTCACTCCAGATACTTCCATCACCGCTTCAAATGGCTGATGCACAGGAAGAGTAGTTAAATATACAAATGTTGTCGACAAATGGAACACGTAATACAAAAAAAATGATAGCATGATATAATTCACATACATGATGGTTGGCTAAACAGCATGGCATTGGATAATTCACATATATAATGCCTTTGCAATAAGATAGCATTGCATAATTCACATATATAGTGTCTTGCAACAAGATGGCAATGCATAATTCACATATATGGTAATTAGACACTAAACAGGTGGCATTCACACAAAGCATGTCTAAACTAATCAAATGACATAGCAATGCAAGACACCATACGCATGATATGAGCAACATAACCCTGCCAAGTTAGAGCATACACCTTGGGGGGGGGGGAAATAGGACTGGTCATCTGTCCCTGAATCCTCCTCTGAGGAGCTATCCGTAACTAGCGAGATATGTGCTTTATCAGATAGCATAGTCTGCTCTGAAGACCTTGTTTTCATTCCAGAATTTTCCATCATCGTGTCAAATGGCTGATGCACACGAAGAGTAGTTGAATGTACTAACATTGTTGACAAATGTAATACGTAACAAAAAAAGGATGTCCTGGTATAATTCACATATAAGATGACTTGATAAGCAGGATGGCATTGCAAAATTCACATATATGATGCCTGGCTAAACAAGATGGTGTTGCATAATTCACATAAACGTTGAATAAACTAAACAGATGGCATTCACACAAAGCAAGTCCAAACTAAGCAGATGACATATTTGATGTATAAAGTAAGCAATGCAAGGCACCATATGCATGATATAACCAACATCAGCATGCCAAGTTAGAGCGAAGACCTCATGGGGTAAATAGGAGTGGTCTTCTCCTTCTGAATCCCCCTCAGAACATATATATTCGTCTCGATTACAATCCGAAATGGGTGGAGGGGGCTGCCTTTGCGCCTACCATTGAGCGACGTCTGCATGGAATTTTATTGCCACGCAAGGCTCGTCTCTGTTTCTCTACATGTTCAGTTCCATTGTGTACAATAACTGACATGCATAGGAATAAAACATAGTGAGATTATGTAAGGAGTGCATGCAGAAATCCAGAGTGACGGTAGCAACCTGTGGATAGACCCAAAACCAATGATAGCAAAGTGATAATGGCTTCAATTAAAAAATACAGATAATGGCTTCTTTACTGTTTGTTTCCCACCCAACATGAAACTCATAGTAGACACCAGAGATTAACCATATAGTAGATAGATACTATTGATAGCGACCCCGATATGTACCCCACAACCATTTAAAAACTCAAGTTTGACCATTAATTTGGAGCTGACTCAGAGTCTAATCGGTGAACAGGACGATAAAGTAGCATGTAATATTAAGCGATGCATAACGTAAGCAAACACGAAAGAGTGCGACCTCTCTTGCGGACCCATGTAGTCCTCGAGGTCATCTGCTCGGTTGATGATGGTAAGGCAGTTGTCATGGCTGCCAGCGGCGGGGAAGAAGATCTGTGGCGGCGAAAGACAGTCTGGAGGCCGGATCCCTGCTATGCTGGACCCTTCTGTCGTTGGAGCACCTGAGCTGGGGTGGACGACGGCGCAGCAGGAGCGGGACAAACCACACAAGGTTTTATTTGACAACTATCTGTAAGAGAAGTAATTCTGTAAGGGCTCGTTTGAATTGGAGGATTCTAACAACGCAGGGATAGGAAATACACAGTAACAGGATAGGAATGCACGTGTAAAACAGAGAATTTAAAAACACAGGATTTCTGCCAATCTGGGTGTTTGGTTCACAAAAATTGGAAGATCATAGGATGCAAAGAAGCATGGTGCGTGTTAGGGATATTACCACTGGGCGTAAACCGGACCAGGAGAGGCCAGGTTAACCCCATAGCGGTTCATTGTATCTGAAGCCCATGAAGACAAAGACAGTGATGCTTCATGAAGGCCTAGGGCCCAAAGCCGGTTTAAGGCCTGTAGACATAAACCGGCATTAGTATGTAAACTTGTGTTGTAAGATAGAAAGAGCAGAGACCGAGCCGGACACGTTTATGAGACGGCCTAGGGACTCTGTAAACCGACGGGCGTCAACCCATGTATATAAGGGGACGACCCGGCGGCGGTTCAAGGACAACAGACACCGACTCGAGACTCAGGCAAAGCGAATTCGCTCCCTGGTCATCGAAAACCAATCAATCCCACAACAACTGGAACATAGGCTTTTACCTTCACCGCAAGGGGCCGAACCAGTATAAACTCTCTTGCGTCCCTTGTCCGCTTTAACCCCTTTAAGTTAACCCATAGCGATGGCTCCACGACTAAGTCCTTTCTCTAGGACATATGCAGTGACAAAACCACGACAGTTGGCGCCCACCGTGGGGCAATCACACGATGGTTTCGAGTTCTTAGAGGGCAGCTTCGAAGGACTCAAGGGCTATGCTGTGGGCCGGATGACCAAGAGTCGTCGCGGCAAGCTCTACATCAACGATGCAGGCTGGGGCCCCGAGGCCGGCTCAATCGAGTACGGCTAACGGGTCCCCTTTGGTGGCATACACGTTTTCCACCGGCAAGATCGGGCGAACCGGCCCCGAGCGGACATCCGCACCGACCTCGCCGAAACGGCTCAGCGGCGAGATCTGCCCGGTCAAGCTCGCTGGCGAAGCGCGTTTTCGCCGGAGTCATCCACAGAGGGGAATCTGAGGATAAATCGGAATCTGGTGGTGAAACCGTCGTTTATTCCAGCGATGAGTCATCGACTGGAGAGACCGAATCGTTATATTAGTTGCAAGATGGTCGGATTGGGGGCAGTTCCGATGGTGACAATATTACGGACCCCCTTGATCCGCCGAACCGGGTTGCAACCTTCATGGCCGGTACACAACCAGCACTCCACTCTTCGACCGCAGCGGCGATGATTTTCGGATCAACAGCAGCGGCAGCGGCCGGGGCAGGAGGCCATGTGCGACCATCGGCTTAGGTTCTATCTCATATGTTTGACGCTTTGGCAACACTGATGGCGGAGGTTAACCCTGCGGACCAAGACTCACATAATGCGGAAATCGCGAAGGTGAAAGATCAGATCACCCAGGCCTTAGCCGACTTGGCAGCAGAGGATACCAGGATGGCTGCGGAACGGGCCGCATTGGATGCACAGGCTTACCGGCTTATGCTGGATCAGAGTGCGTCAAATGATGTCCTGAAGAGGAGGTACCAATCTCGCCTGCCGCCGGTTTATGAGGCCAGGAACCTCTTTAACACCCCAGGAGCGGGGACCAATAATCCGCCAATGTTAAATCGAGCGGAAGCACCTGGAGCGGGGGCGCCGGTTCAGCCATGTTTGGTGGATCCGCCTCGCCAGAATCACGTTTCGCCACAGCATGTACCAACACCACAGGGTCATTACTCTAACCCGATGGACAACATTGTCGCTGCCGCTTCATGGCTGATGGCCCTTCCGATCGAAGGTGAGTCTCCGGTGGCAGTCGAGACGCGACGGGCTAGAGAGCTTCTTCATACAGCTTTTGTTCAGCAGCAGGCTTATTCATATAGTCGCGAGAGGATCCATTCTACTCCCCTCCCAAGCCGGAGCTACAGCAGGCGTATGGATGAACCGGCTGTATCAAGCAATGCACGGAACCGTGATCCGCCCCATGGCCATAACCAGGCGGGTGGTGGTGGTGATACTCAGGATGTGGTGGATCGCGCTAGAGCTCGTCGAGAAGCCGAGTTAGCAGCACAGCATGAGGCCCGCCAACTTACTCCGGTTCGACCAACCACATCGGTGGAACCAGGGGTTACCTCTAGCTCTTTGGGAGTACCGTGTCTCGTCCCAGTGCTGCGCAACATGCGCCTGCCTAAGGATTTGAAAGGCCCACGAAAACTGCCGAATTACACCGCCGATTTATCCCCCGAGTCATGGGTGGAAAGCTATGAGATGGCAATGGAGATGCTGGATGTGGATGATGCAGCGTGCGCTAAATACTTCACCACGATGTTGGAAGGAACGACTCGAACTTGGTTGGAAAAGTTACCAGCTAACTCCATTAGGTCATGGGCCGAGCTGAGGGCTCGGTTTATCCAAAACTTCAAGGATACGTGCAAGCAGCCCATGTCAATTGTGGACCTAGCTGCCTGTGTCCAGGAGGAAGGAGAATCAACAACCCATTGGGTGCGCTGGGTTTCGGAGATTTTGCATTCATCGGACCGCATTAACGCTGACACAGCAGTTTTAACGTTGGAAGGCAATTGCCGGTTTGCGCCTCTGAAGTTGAAGTTGGGACGGATCAAACGCCACTGTAATGATATGGGGACTCTCATGGCTGCTCTGGTGAAATATGCCGACTCTGATGGTACCAAGGACCCCGAGTCTGACGATGACAAGACAAGAAAGGGAAAGAAGAGCGGACATACCAAGGGGCAGCAGCACAACCCGGCGGGCCATGGAAACAACGGTAAGCGTAAAGCAGATAATAGTTTGGATTTTGTGGCTAATACCAACGCGCAGGACAAAGGCCAACGACGTAAAGGCAAACCGCCCCAGCGCGGTGGGGGACCAAGTCCTAATCCAGACCGCCTATATTATCTGTTGAACCAGCCTTGCCCAAAGCACGAAACAAAGGAGAACTCGTCCACACACCTCTGGAAAGATTGTTACATCATGCAAGGGTTCAAAAACTCTGATGTTTTTTGGTATGATCATGGACTGGGTGGCGGTTCAGGCCCCGGATCCCATGGGCCGGGTTACGGTGGAGGTAGTTCCGGTTCAGGCTTTCACGGCAACCAGAGTGGACAGGGTAATCAAGGCAACCAGGGCAACCAAGGTGGCTATAATAATCAGGGGAATCAGCAATAGCAGCAGCAGCAGTCGGGTTACCAAAGCAACCCGAAGAAGTTGAATAGCGGGAAGTATCATTTATTCACCACTAGCCTGGACAAGCACGATCAGAAGCTTCATAAAAGGGCAGTGAATTCTGTTGAACCGGCGATTCCCCCATACTTACGCTGGTCTGAACAGCCTACTGTGTGGAGTTGAGAGGATCATCCTTCCCGGGTTGATAATCCGGGTCATCTGGCGTTGGTGGTGGCACCACAGGTGGGAGGTTATAAGTTCACCAAAGTACTCATGGATGGGGGGAGTAGTATCAATATCCTTTATTATGAAACCTTCCATCGCATGGGGTTAACAGATAAAAATCTTAAACCGTCCAACACGGTCTTTCATGGTGTGGTACCTGGTAAATTGGCATATCCCATTGGTAAGATAGCTCTGGAGGTTGCTTTTGGCGACGAGCATGATTCAAGATCAGAGAAGTTGACCTTTGAGGTGGTGAAAATCAAGAGCCCATATCATGCCCTGTTTGGATGACCGGCTTATGCTAAGTTTATGGCAAGGCCCTGTTATGTCTATCTGCAGCTCAAGATGCCGGGTCATAAGGGGACTATCACAGTGCACGGAAGTCGCAAGATCGATTTGGAATGTGAAGAGGGTGATGCGGCTTATGCTGAGTCATTTTGTGCAACTGAGGAATTGAAGTTCTATAAGGACAATGTTGATCTGGCAGATAAGACTTCATTAAAGAAACCAACTACAGAGCATGATCCGGCCCTGAAGTTTAAATCGGCTGATGAGACTAAGCTTGTTGACTTCGTGCCCAGCGATTCATCCAAGCAGTTTAGCATCAGCGCTAACTTCGATCTGAAACAGGAAAGTGCGCTCATCGAGTTCATCCATGAGAATAGAGACTTCTTTGTGTGGAAGCCTTCTGACATGCCAGGTGTACCGAGAGAACTCGCTGAGAACACTCTCAATGTTGATCCCAAGTATAAACCGGTCAAGCAATTTCTTCGCCGGTTCAATGAAGAAAGACGCAAGGCTATTGGTGAAGAAGTAGCCAGGCTCTTGGCGACTGGATTTATCATTGAAGTATTTCATCCTGAGTGGCTGGCTAATCCGGTGCTGGTGCTCAAGAAGAACGACACTTGGCGTATGTGTGTGGATTACACGGATCTCAACAAAGCCTGTCCAGCAGATCCTTTTGCCCTCCCTCGTATTGATCAAATCATTGATGCTACGGCGGGTTGCGAGCGTTTGAGCTTTCTAGATGCATATTCTGGCTACCATCAAATCAAAATGGCAGTTAAGGACCAGGCGAAGACAGCCTTCATAACTCCGTTTGGAGCCTTCTGTTGTGTGTTTATGGCCTTTGGGCTCAAGAGTGCTCAGGCAACATATCAGCGGTGTGTGCAGAATTGTCTTCATGATCAGATCGGCCGCAATGTTCATGCATATGTAGATGATATTGTGGTGAAATCAAGGAAGAAGGAGACATTGATTGATGACTTGAAGGAGACCTTTGATAACCTGCTGGTTTATAAAATGATGCTTAATCCAGCCAAGTCCGTTTTTGGTGTACCGGCAGGCAAGCTCTTAAGCTTTTTGGTGTCTAACAGGGGCATTGAAGCTAATCCGTAAAAGATCAAAGCCATTACTTCTTTGGCCAAACCGAAGTGTATCAATGATGTTCAACGCCTGGCAGGCCGGATTGCTACGTTGAGCCGGTTTATCAGCCGCCTTGGCGAGAAGGCCATCCCTTTGTATCGATGTCAAGAAAAGCAGATAACTTTGTCTGGAGTGACGCTGCTAATGAAGCATTTGAGGACTTAAAGCGGCAGCTGGCTAATCTGCCGATTCTCGCTGCTCCGGTTGACAAAGAACCACTGTTGCTATATGTGGCAGCTAACGCCCGGGCAGTCAGTGTGGCTATTGTGGTGGAGCGCAAAGAGGCAGGAAAGGAATATCCGGTTCAGCGGCCGGTTTACTAGATCAGTAAGGTACTTATTGAGTCCAAGCAGAGGTACCCGCATTGGCAAAAATTGGTGTATGGAGTTTTCATGGCAAGCCGAAAGCTTAAGCAATATTTCCAAGGTCATCCCATCACGGTGGTCATCACTGCTCCTTTGGGGTATATAATCCAGAACAGGGAAGCAACTGGCCAGATTGCTAAGTGGGCCATCGAGCTCGGGCCTCACAGGTTGAAATACATACCCCAAACGGCGATCAAATCTCAAGCACTTGTGGATTTTATCAATGATTGGACAGAACTACAAGCGCCAGAAGAGAAGCCGGATCATACTTATTGGACTATTCATTTTGATGGGTCCAGGCAATTGGAGGGCTCGGGGGCTGGAGTGGTATTAACCTCCCCACGAGGTGATAAGTTTTGTTATGTTCTCCGTTTAATGTTCCCTTGCAGAAACAATGCAGTTGAATATGAGGCCTTACTCCATGGTCTTCGGATGGCTAAGGAGATGAACCTAAGTCGAGTTAAGTGCTCCGGTGACTCGGACCTGGTGGCTCAACAAGTGTCCGGCACTTGGGATTCTAAGGACCCACTCATGGCGGCATATCGTCGTGAGGTGGATATTGTTGCAGGTCACTTCAAAGGTTATCAGGTGGATCATCTGGACCGGCGGAAAAACGAAGCGGCGGAGGCTTTAAGCCGTTTGGATTCTCAACATAAACCGGTTCCACCTAATGTCTTCCTGGATGTGTTGCATAATCCGTCCGTCAAGATCCCTGGTGAAGAGGATTTGGCTATTCCTGATCCGGAAGCTCAGTTGGTGGCGGCTCTTCATGTTATTCCGGATTGGACGGTTCCATATTTGGCGTATATGAACCGGGGCGAGTTACCAGAGGATGAAACTTTGGCCAGGAAGATAATCCGGCGGTCCAAGTCCATGACTATTATCAATGGAAAGTTACATCATTGCAGTGTGACACGGGTGTTTCAACGCTGTGTGTCTCCTGAAGAAGGCCGTGAAATTTTACGTGAGATCCACGAAGGAGATTGCGGTCACCACGCCGGTTCAAAGTCTTTGGTGTCCAAGGCGTTTCGTCATGGTTTTATTAGTTAACAGCTCATGCTGATGCCGATGACTTGGTCAAATGGTGCGATGGATGTCAAAAATTCTCACGACGTGCTCATGTACCGGCTCAAGAATTGAGCAAGATTCCAATCACTTGGCCGTATGCAACTTGGGGGCTGGATATGGTTGGGCCCTTCAAGAGATCCAAGGACAAGAAGACCCACCTTTTGGTGGCGGTTGATAAGTTCACGAAGTGGGTGGAGGCAGAGCCAGTCAGTAGGTGTGATGCAGCTACGGCGGTTCATTTCATCAAAAAGGTATCTTCCGTTCTGGATTTCCACACAACATTATAATAGAAAATGGGACCAATCTGTCAAAGGGTGCCATGAAGGAGTTCTGTCAACGTGAGCACATCCGGCTTGACATATCATCAGTGGCTCACCCCCAGTCCAATGGTCAAGCGGAGAGGGCCACTCAAGAGATCTTTAGAGGCATCAAACCCCGGCTTATGGTTCCTTTCCAACGGACGCCGGGTTGTTGTGTTGAGGAGTTACCTTTGTAGGATCGAAAGTATGTCTAGGGGGGTGATTAGACTACTTGACCAAATAAAAGCTTATCCTTTTCCCAATTTTAGTCTTTGGCAGATTTTAGCTATCTTAGCACAAGTCAAGCAATCTTAACACAATTCAAGCAAGCATGGAAAGAGTATATGAGCAGCGGAATGTAAAGCATGCAACTTGCAAGAATGTAAAGGGAAGGGTTTGGAGAATTCAAACGCAATTGGAGACACGACTGTTTTTGTCGTGGCTCCGATAGGTGGTGCTATCGTACATCCACGTTGATGGAGACTTCAACCCATGAAGGGTATCGGTTGCGCGAGTCCACGGAGGGCTCCACCCACGAAGGGTCCACGAAGAAGCAACCTTTTCTATCCCACCATGGCCGTCGCCCACGAAGGACTTGCCTCACTAGCGGTAGATCTTCACGAAGTAGGCGATCTCCTTGCCCTTACAAACTCCTTGGTTCAACTCCACAATCTTGTCGGAGGCTCCCAAGTGGCACCTAGCCAATCTAGGAGACACCACTCTCCAAGAAGTAACAAATGGTGTGTTGATGCTGAACTCCTTGCTCTTGTGCTTCAAATGATAGTCTCCCCTACACTCAACTCTCTCTCTCACAGGATTTGGATTTGGTGGAAAGAAGATTTGAGTGGAAAGCAACTTGGGGAAGGCTAGAGATCAAGATTCATATGGTAGGAATGGAATATCTTGGCCTCAACACAAGGGTAGGTGGTTCTCTCTCAGAAAATGTGTATTGGAAGTGTAGGTTAGATTCGATGGCTCTCTCCACAAATGAAGAGTGGGTGGAGGGGTATATATAGCCTCCACACAAAAACTAACCGTTACACACAATTTACCAATCTCGGTGGGACCGAATTGAGAAACTCGGTCGGACCGATTCAGCAAATCTAGTGACCGTTAGGATTTTCGGTGGGACCGACATGCAACTCGGTAGGACCGATATGGTTAGGGTTTGGGCATAACGTAATCTCGGTGAGACCAATTACACAAACTCGGTGAGACCAACTTTGGTAATAAGCTAACCAGAGAGTTGGTCAGGTAAACTCGGTGGAACCGATTCGCTCATTTCAGTGAGACCGAAATGTTACGAAAGGGAAACAGAGAGTTTACATTGCAATCTCGGTGGGACCGATCGCTCATCTCGGTGGAACCGAAACGTTACGAAGGGAAACAGAGAGATTACAATCCCATCTCGGTGAGACCGAGATCCCTATCGGTGAGACCGATTTGCCTAGGGTTTGTGCACTACAAAAGAAAGACACATCCGTGACATTTTGGGCCGAACGAAATTTTTTCTGTCATACATATGACACTTCTATGACGATAATTGTGACAAAACCGGGTATCATCATAGATGTGGTGGGCTCCTACTTCTATGACAAAAAATCATGACAGAAAATGGGCTTTTCGTCCTTGGCAGGCCAGAGACGCAACTGCATGACATTCTTTGGGCTGGCCCATGACGGAAAAAACCGTGGTAGAAGTGAGGGGAGGAAAATTTCGGGAGTTTCCGGTTACGGTGGGAGGTCGGGGCGGAGCGACGCGCTGCTTTCTTCGTGGTGTACGCTGCTGCAGCGCGAGGCGCTGGCTCTAATCAACCCGAGCGAGGCGTTGGGCTCTAATTGAACCCGAAAGCGACAGACCGCAGGCTACGCTACATCGAACCCGAAAGCGATCGATCGATGGCTGTTAACTGAACCCGATGGAGCGATTCTTCGCCATCTGCTGCTAGTGAGTGTTGCGGGGCGGGGGTGGATGAGCGATTGAGCGGTGGCGTTGCCTGCGGATGAACAGGAACCCGTGGTGTGGAGGGCTGGATGAATAGTAGACGGCGATGGAGGGTGGCCGTGGAGGGTGGTTGAACAGGACCCCATGGTGTGAAGGGCTGGATGAACAAGAGACGGTGGAGGGGTGCCTGTGGGAGAGGTGGTTGAACAAGAGCGGTGGAGTAGCGCACGGTGGAGGCCGGATGAACAGGAGCCCATGGAGGCCGGAGGAGGTCGACGGTGGAGATGAACAGATCCCGTGGAGTCCTGCTTTTGCGGTACGCCACACCCTCCCCTAGTTTCACCAGAAGCGCTCCAACATAAGTCCGTTTGGTCTGCTTTTGCGTACGCCACACCCTCCCGATCAACAGACCCCCGTTTTGACCGTAGGGAGGTCCGCTTTCCTGCTTTTTGCGGTACGCCACACCCCTCCCGATCAACAGGACCCCTGTTTCGACCGTAGGAGGTCCGTTTCCTCCGTTTTGCGGTATGCCAGGCCCCTCCCGATCAACAGGACCCCGTTTCGAACGTGGCCGCTCGAACACAAGGCCGTTTCCTCTGTTGTGCGGTACGCCAGGCCTCGTTTCCATCGCCTGTTCCGTCCAAGCCCTCCCGATGAACACGACCACGCATTCCGTTCCGGCCCAGCCGGTTGGCTCCCCATGAACACGACGACGACGCTATTTCTCTGTTCCGACCCAGCCATGTACGTATGTGCCAGTAGACGTTCGAGACCCTGCCCGTATGTACGTACGTGGCCATATTTTCTTTCTTGCACCCTCGCCACTGTACGTACATGTACATGCTACGTGCGCGCCTCTATTACGACACGTGTGTGCCTCTACATCTACGACACGTGCACGCCTCTACATCGACCAGTATGTACCTACACGTTCGCGACCAGAATGACAACGCTACGTACGCTTCGACCATGTGGGTCCCGACTGTCAGGCACTTCCTTGCGTGCGAAGATGTAGCTGGTGAGTCCCAGCAGTCAGGGGGGCGAATCGTTTTGGTTTTTTTTTGCCCGGACGCAGTTCCTTGCGTGCGAAGATGTAGCTGGTGGATCCCAGCAGTCAGGGGAAACGTTTTTTTCGCGAAATACAGTGGCCCGTCCGGTGGGTCCCAGTTGTCAGGTGGAGGAATCATTATTTTCCGCGTAATAAGGAGGCACTTCCTTGCTGTGGCCGTGGACCCAGCTGTCAGCCTCTCCACGTACAGTCCACGTCCGATGGAAGTCGTTCCTTGACCATGTTGACCACGCTGCGCCGAGAGCACCAGGGCGGTGGACGACGGCGAGGCCTAGGAAGGGGACAACGGGGAGCCGGGGAAGACGCGGCAGTGGAAGCCCGCGCGGAGAGGAGTACGAGGGTTCACTGGTTCGGCTGCGGTGTGAGGCTGCCGTCGCCGCAGGGCCTGGCCAGCGGTGGGAATAGTAGGGGCGGTGAGGCCTCAAGGCAAAGACAACCCGGCCACGGAGGCGGGAGCATGCGGCATGACCGGCATCGCTTTGGCCGGAGCAAGAAGACCAGATGTTGAAGAAGCCATACACGGCCGTTGGATGGACATCATACTGCTATCGGAGCTAGAATCGTTCATATTGACTAAAGTTGACAAAGGCCCCCGTCCCAGTCAACTTAGTAGGCCCACAAGTCAGCCTCCCACCATGGTGGGTCCCAGCTAGCAAGGGGAGTATTCATTTTTGTGTGCGTAATAAGGAGGCATTTCCCGTGGGTCCGAGCTGACAACGCGGGGAACATTTTTTTTCACGAAATACGCTGGCCCGTCCGGTGGGTCCCAGCAGTCAGGGGGGAAACATTTTTTTCACGAAATAATGTGGCCCGTCCGGTGGGTCCCTGCTGTCAGGTGGAGGAATAATTATTTTGCGCGTAATAAGGAGGCACTCCCTTGCGGCCGCCTGGACCCAAATTGGCCACCTCCACGTCTGATACTCTTCCGATGGAAGTCGGCCATTGACCATGTTGACCACGCCGCGCCGAGAGCACCAGGGCGGTGGTCTGGACGACGGCGAGGCCTAGGAAGGGGACGACACGGAGCCGGGGAAGATGCAGCAGTGGTAGCCCGCGTGGATAGGAGTACGAGGGTTCACTGGTTCGGCTGTGGCGTGAGGCTGCCGTCGCCGCAGAATAATAGGGGGTGTGGGTGAGTAGAGGGATACCCTGGGCCAGCGGTGGGAGTAGTAGGGGGCGGTGAGGCCTCCGCGGCATCACCGGCCCACGAGAGGCGTGAGCACGCCAGCACGAATCGGGCGCTGCTTTGGGCTGCTGGAGCAAGAAGACCAGAGGTTGAAGAAGCACTATGGCCGTTGGATGGACATCGTACGGTCATTGGAGCTAGAATCATTCATATTGACTAAGTTGACAAAGCCCTCCGTCCCCGTCGACTTAGTTGGCCCACAAGTCATCCTCCCACTATAGTGGGTCCCATCTAGCAGGGTGGGTATTCATTTTTTTGTGCGTAATAAGGAGGCACTTCCTTGCTTGCGAAGATATAGCTGGTGGGTCCGACATGTCAGCGGGGGGAACGTTTTTTCATGAAATACAGAGGCCCTTCCGGTGGGTCACAGCTGTCAGGTGGAGGAATCATTATTTTGCGCGTACAGTCCACGGCCGATGGATGTCGTTCGTTGACCACGTTGACCAGGCCGCGCCGAGAGCACCATGGCGGTGGACAACGGTGAGGCCTAGGAAGGGAACGACACGAAGCTGGGGAAGACTCGGCAATGGTTGCCCACGCGGTCGGGAGTACGAGGGTTTACTGGTCCGGCTGCCGTCGCCGGAAAATAACAGGAGGTGTGGTGAGTAGAGGAATGGCCTGGCCAACAATGAAGTAGGGTGGGGCGGTGCGGCCTGTGCGGGAGCACAGCCGACACGGGAGGCGGGAGCAAGCAGTCCCACCGGAGCTGGTTTGGGCGGCTGGAGCAAGAAGATCAGATATTGAAGAAGCAGCACGGCCGTTGGATTAACATCCAACGGTCATTGCTGCTAGAATCGTTTGTGGACTAAGTTGACAAAGCCAAAGTACACGTCAACCTAGTAGACCCACAAGTCAGCCTCCAAATCTGTCCCAAACAAAGATACAGCCCAAATTTCTAGCCGGATTCAAATTAATTTTAAATCTAAATATACCTTAATTTAAATTCAATGAAATTTTACCACAAAAAACAATGAAATTTAAAATATCAAAATCCAAAAGAAAACAGATTTGGGAACTAATTGCATGTTTGCTGTATTTTTTCATTTTACAGCCCATTTATTATTACTTATAGCCCATTTATTATTACTTATAGCCCATTTCTTATTACTTATAGCCCATTTCTTATTACTTATAGCCCATTTTCCGCAAAATGCATCCCTCCTCGTCTTGAAAGATTTCCGGCCCACAGGCGTAGAAAAGCAAGTAGGCCTATGTTGGTTATTCTTAAAAAAAAAATAGCTGTCTAGCCATTTTTCAGAAAGGAAAAAAAACAAACTGGGCTGGTCATGTGCTAAACATATGAAATAAAAGCCTGGGCTAGACGGGCCACGGGTCCCGCACAACCCAGTTGATACCCTTCTCCGTCTCGAAAAAACAAAATTACTGCGCGTGCTGCTGGGTCCCGTCTGTCATCCTCACCATGTACAGTCATCTCCTTATTCCTCTCGGTTGTTGACCATGTTGAAAACACCGGAGGGCGGCTCTGCGGCGAGCGCGGAGGACGATGGTGAGGCCTCGGACGGGAACGAACAGGAGTCGGGGAAGATCACAGCCAGCCGCGGGAGGAGGGAGCAGGCGGTCCCGCCGGCGCTGGTTTGGCTTTGGCGGCTCGAGGAAGAAGAGACTGAAGAAACAGACGTTGAATGTCAATCGAACGGCCAAGGTTGGCACAATCATTTTTTTTACTAAGCGGACACCAAGTAGCATACTTTTTTATATATAGGAAGAAAACTGCGAGGAAAATGTGTTCGTCTGCCGTCCTCCTCACAGGGAACGTTCGCCACATAAGTGACTAGCACCCTTGGTTTTCAACCGAGAGGTCTTGGGTTCGAGTCCGAGGAACTCTCAATTTTGTCCTCCTTCCTTCCTCGCAAAAAAGGGAAAGAAAATCAATGACTTGGGAAGGCGATGAACAAGCTAGTGTACCAAAGAAAGAGACGTTGCCGAAGTTTTAGAAAAAAGAAAGACGTGCTCGTAGCTGGTTCGAATCCAAACCTAGACTATGACTATAAATGGTGCTATGCTACTCGCAAGAAATGAAACCGACATATCCAACATTCGCTTCTCCTCTTCTCTACTTACTCGCCTAGCATCGAAACTCGCCACAAAGAACCATGTCCGCCGGCTGCTCGTCCACACGCTCTTCAAAGAGTAACAACCAGATATGCGCCAAGTCGCCACCCGCATTCATCGCTGTGGGTCTCATCACACCCCGCATCGCCAAGACCGCAGCCGATTGCTCATCGCAACCTGTTGCCGTTGGTGTGGTGCCACTGCTGCAAATCACGCAGAGTCATCCGTCGTGTCTCAACCACAATCCGCAACCCTGGCCGAGTCTTCTACAAATGCCCGAATCATGGGGTAATAATATGTATAAGTGTTGTTCTGCTGCTTTCGGTTGCTGATTTTTAATAGTTTGGTTGATGATCTTCCAATTTGATTCATGCGTAAAAGGGAAGATTCGTGTGATTTGTATTTGTGGGAAGTTCTTGATGTGGGGAATGCAACTACGCTTGATTATTTGGTTAGCCGAGGAATCCCAATACCAAAGGTTCGGGTGTTGGACAAGTAAATGAAGGAATGGCGAAGAGGAAGATGCAGAGCGAAGGTTAAAGACGTAGTTCCTCCGATCATGGCCAAGCAACAGCTGCTGAACGACCTTGACAAAGAATGAGGAGATGAAAGAGCTTGTGAAGATAATGGGCAAAATCGATGTGCTCAGAGGATGATTGTCTCTTTATTTGCGGTATGTAGCACTCGTGATGTATTCGGTGGCTACGACATGAGCACTTTGGTCAAACTAGTAATGAATGAAACCTGTGTAGCAGTGGGCGTAGTGTTGTGAACATCTAATGATTCCTATTAACGGAAATCAGGGGTATCCCTTTGCTCATATAAATAAATAGATAGCAGAGGCTCTGTCAGGTCAGCTTTGTTCTCATTCGAAGACGTCGAGCAAATTGCAGTCCAATAGCAAACTATGTCATCAAATTCAAGTTTCACAGCCAAATATGAGTACAACTAAACAACAATGTCATCATGTTCTAGTTGTCATACAATCACCAAACACAAATCAGCATACATAACAAGTGATGTTCTCACAAAAAAATACTAAACAACATGTTCATCAGGTTTCAGTTGTCATAGCAAACACAATTTCACATAGTAGATAAAAAAACGTCTTCTGACAGGCAAATATGACAAAAGCAATGTAATCATCATCCGCAGCAGCAGCGTCAACATCTTCGCCATGTGTATCAGTCTGAATCGTAATTCCCCATGGTGTCATCTTCTTCTTCGTCCTCAACGTCCTCGAACGTTGGCTTCTTCTTGATCAACTCTTGTATGTCCACAAGACGACGACAGGAAATCTTTTCGCCGGCGTCATTGACGTGATGGTTCTCAAAGATATTAGGAACATCTGTGTTATCTTGTACATCAGGAGAAGTGTAAGCATCATCTTGTTGTGCAACTTCATTAAATGAATTCCTCTGCTCAAACCTTTGCAATACTCTCTAGTCATCGCTACGTGAAAATGTGTCTTCCAAGAAAAATATCTGTGTTGCTTGATTTGCCAAAATAAAAGGCTCGTTGGTCTGGTACGCCACCTTGACATTGATGGATTTGAAATAATCATCAGCTCTGGGTTTTGCGATCCTGGAAAACAGGTTATACCAACGACAAAGACAATGTAACCACACACCGATGATCCTCGAAATCGGAGATATACTGCAATCGAACAATGTCTCTTATGTTAGCATACATTTCAATTGTCTCTTTGTCATACGTATCCGTGCTCATGATGGCACTTTGTTCGTGTCTTCTGCCTTCGTCTCGTGCAAGGGTGTTGTAGCGCACATCTCCAACAACGCAAGATTCATAATGTCTTACCCGAGTATCGGGACCCATTGCTAGTGAGTAAAGGGCATCATCAATCGCCTGCCCATCCTCCGCATCTTCTTAACCTGTGGTTAGAAAATAGACAAGATGATCATCTTATGTACTCAATATATTAAAAACTGACAAAGTGCACTTCAAAAGCTTACATGGTTCTTGAACCATTTCGCAAATCCTGCCATAACCAGTTTGTCAATGTTTCTTGGATTTTGTGGCAGTAACTCCTCTTTGTACATGCTGCACAACATAGTGATCGCGTCAAACATCTAAATATATAAGAATGTGCTGCAAGTTTAGTAGATTAAGATGTATAAGTTGCAGTACTGCACTTACTTGATATAAGGTAGTATCTTAGGACAGTTATTCAACACATACCAAACCATTTGTCCAAATCTTTAGGTTTGTCCTCTTGTCGACTCTTCCCTGTAACTCGAACAGAATAATCGAAAACATTGAGCCCGGGATTGTCTTCACCCACCTCTTTGCTAAGTCGATCATTTGTTTCAATGTATTTTGAGCAGAATGTCAACGCTTCTCTAGCAATGTAGGCCTCTGCAATGGAACCCTCGGGTCTAGCTCGTTTCCTAACATAGCCCTTGAAAGTGCCTAGCCGCCTTTCAATAGGGTACATCCAGCCATACCGAATCGGACCTCTAAGTAGTGCCTCATCGTAGATGAACAGCCAAATGCACCATCACATCAAAGAAGGTCGGAGGATATATCTTCTCAAGGTCGCCTAGGATAGTTGGTATCTTGTCTCTAAGACACTCCAAAGCATCTATCCTGATATTTCTACCGCAGAGTTCCTCAAGAATTATCCCAACTCTTGCAATCGCTCTCTGTAAAAAGTCAGGCGGCCCAATCCTCTAAGGATAACGGTGAAACCCTTTGAAGTAGGACGTGGCAGTCATGAGTTTTCAACCCTTGTACCTTGTTTCCATCTCAGACCGACTCTCCTTTCAGGGTTGGAAGAAAATCCATGTGGGAATCTCACACGTGACAGGACCTCGCAGAATTCTTTTCTTTTTACTTTGTCCAAGACGTACACAGCTGGTGCCATATCCCGTGGTTTACCTTCATCTTGCACCTGCAAATCCTTTCGATACCTGTGTGTGTCAAATCAATCCTAGATTTTAAGGTATCTTTCGTCTTGCCTTCAATGTTAAGAAGTGTGTTGATAATGTCACATATATTTTTCTCGATGTGCATCACATCAAGATTATGCCGCAGATCCAAATCTTTCCAATACTCCAAGTCCCACAAAGTGGACCTGCGGGTAAACAATAATCTCTCTTCTACCGTGCCACGCTTCCTTTTCTCGCTACCATTACCAGGATGGTTTCTTGGTGTAATATGCCTGACCTTCTGTAATTCCACTTGCAACTCATCGGTGGTGAGCCTCTTTGGCGCATCACGGTTTTCATGCTTTGCATTGAACACGTGTCTTTGGTATTTTCTAGGATGCGGCTTGTCCTTGGCAAGGAAACGGCGGTGTCCAATGTAACAGATCTTGCTAAGTATTGTGTATGACAGCGGATTCCTGTCACAAATAACACATGCATTGTAACCATGTGTTGTTCGCCTACGACATAGTGCCCAAAGCCGGATAATCATGGATGCACCAAATTACAACAACGCGCAGAAAGAAATCAGCTGGTGGGCTGCTATATAGGTCTCGAGTGAGAACACCCTTCCATAGCTGTTGAAGTTCCTCCACAAGAGGCTCCATGAACAAATCAAAATCCATTCCAGGACTTTTTGTACCTGGGATGAGCAAGGCCATCATGTAGTTTGATTCTTTGGAGCCGACATTGGGAGGCGTGTTGTAAGGGATAACAAGCAATCGCCACATGCTATATGTGGCGCTCTGGTGGCCAAATGTGTTAAATCCATCCGAAGCTAAGCCAAGTCTAATGTTTCTCGGTCGTGACAAACTCTTTATGTTTATCATTGAAGCTTTTCCACTCACTACCATGAGATGGATGGCTCATTACATTCGATCTCTGTACTCTTGGTTCCTAGAATGCCACAAGTACATCCTCTCTTGTTTCAGCATCATGAAACAACCTCTTGCAATCTTGGTGTAATTGGAAAATGTCTCGAGAACATTATGAGGAACCCTCTTCACAAAGATCGCCATCTTTCCATCTTGATGATTTGCATTTCGGGCATTCACTTAAGTTGGCATAATCCTTTCGGAACAGAACACAATTATTCTTACAAACATGGATCATATCATATCCAATTCCAACTGCACAAAGGGAATTCTTCATTTTACTGTAGGTGTGTGGCAACTCAGACGCGTCTGGGAAAGATTTGTGGAAAGCAGCCAACATCGCATCGAATGATTTGTTGGTCATCCGCTCAGATGTCTTCACCTGAAGAAAGGTGACCATAGCTGAGAATACTGACAGTTTATTTCCTGGGGTGACAGCAATGTTGCATTGTTCCAACATGCGGGCCCACCGTTTTTCTTCTGCAGGTGAAAGTTCACAGAATGCACGAGCATTTCGTAGCATTGTTTCAATGTTTGTCAAACTCATGGCCCGCCACCACCACCTCCTCCTCCTCTTCCACGAGCATCAGGCGAGATCAAGATGGTGATCTACCGCTTCCACGTAGTCGATAACATTGATGTTCACAGCTTCACCATGATGAACCCACCTAGTATATGTGACCGACATCTCATACAAGTGTAGATGATTTTGCACACTTGACTGGGGTCTTGTAACTGAATTCATACAACTGCTACACGGGCAGAGCACATCTGATTTCGGACCACCGTACTCAGCTCTGATAAAGTTCATGAAGTTTTCAACCCCCTCGACATATGCAGCGGAGAATCCTCGAGCAGAAGTTATCCAAGTCCTGTCCATCTGTTAGACATACAAATTAGTTCTTCTACTAGATATTACAGGAAAAACATATATGATTTTTTATGAAGTCTAGAAAAAAATACCTAGGTCGATGTCTAAATCTATGGCAAGATATTTGGACGAGCAGATCTAAGTAACGAAATATATGTAAAGCTAATTCACCAAACAGATTTGAGTGCTAAATTATGGCTGGCTGTTTCAGCAGTCAATGAGCCCGAGCACACATTCATCGAACTATCGAAGGCCATCGCAGCAACAAAGACCGAGTATAAAACGCTGTAGAGCTATTTCACCTAACAGATTGGCTACTAGACCATGGCAATCTACGTCACAATAAATATATGGCAGGATATTTTAGCAACTAATCGGCTTTGGCATGCCATCTCAGCTAAGCAGATTGAGTGCAGAACAGGGCAAGGAAGCTTCTTAAGCAGAGCACATTGACAGTAAACTGACCTGAACGGGGCCTCAGTCTAGAATGCGCGTACCGTGGGAGAAGCTGACCGCCGTGCGTCTCCACACGAACGTTGCCAGCGGTGGCGGCATCGATCACCGTGGCGCCCACAAGAACGTAGCGAGGTGGCGGCGGCTAGAGGACGGCGATACCACGAGAGCGTCTTGTGGGAGCGAGAGGATCGCCGTGCGTCCCCTCGATGAACCGCGGCACCAACGTATCGGCGCCGCGGGGAGGGCGGCTTTGGCGGAGCGAATGGAGTGGAGGGGACGGGGGGAGGGCGGTTTGGGGAATATTTGGCCGAAGGGCGGTTGAATCGAATTTGGGGGGAATTTTTGTGTGTGTGGGGGGGGGGGGGAGGATTTTCGCGCGGTGGGCGGGGGGAGTTTGGCGCATGGTCCGTTTCTCCAAGTGTAGTCCCGCGTGGCGGTTGAAGAGGCAAGCGCGCTGCCCGCTTATGCGTGAGCCGTGTGTGCAGGACCGAATGTGTGTGGGGGTGCAATGCGACCGCGACATGAGTGTTGTGAGTGTACCGCCTTTTTTCCTTTTAAACTAGGTGCTTCGCCCCCTAAAAAAAATTTGCTTTGCGCGATCCATCGATACTACTACTAGTAATCCGGTAATCCCGACTAAAACGGCGCGGCCGGGTCTTTTCCCGCGCGATATGCTGGGAGGTCGGCTTAGTTGGGTTTTTTAGATTTGTCTCGGTTCAATAAAAAGCAGAGTTGGTGATGATGGTGTGCCTGTCATCCTGCAATATAGGCCGTCCAATCTATATCTAACGGATAGGAAGGAAACTATGACAATTTACCCGCACTCCTCTCCACATTTGCAGACAAGGCTTTCCCTCGTTCATCCTTTTCTCCCACAAGATCTTGATCTTCCGTGCACTAGAACTCCTACAATATGTATATTATTGTGAAAGTTCATATACACCGGCCGAGAATAATGCAAACACGGCAGATTTTCATTACATTTCGAACTTGTATAAGAAAGAAAAATAAAAGAAACCCGACCCTAAACCTATTCTACGACGGCAACCGACGTCCTCCACCTACGATCTCTATGTATGGGGGCGGGGTTCAAGACCCGTGAAGTGAAGGTGCGGTCTCCGGCGAGGAAGCGTAGAACACGGGATACGGACCGGCCAGTTGGCACACCATGCCCTGCCGCCTCCCATGCCCTACTCATCCTCGGAGGAGTCCCCGACCTCGGCGGTGCCGGACGTTGGACGGCGGCAAGTAGGAGGCATGGCTGACGGTGCTCCCATCGTCGGCCACCAGCGTGGCCACCGCTTGTGCGGTCGCGTCCGAGTCCGGCTACGCCGCTATTGCGTCGCGAGAGGTGACTTGAGCGAGGGCGGCGACCTCGAGCTTCATCCCCGAAGACAAGCTCTCCCGCAGAGCGTTCGCACTTGCGATCATGGCGGATGTGGTGTCAGGTAGGAGGACGATGCGCTATGGTGTGGAGGTTAGCTGGGATTTGCCGCTTTAAGTAGTGCATTCCAGTGAGGCCAAGCGTCCAGGTGCGTCATTAAGTCACCGGAGTTGGTTCCTCGGGCACCGAGCCTCTTAACGACGACATACGAACGGACGGCATGAATGCGGGCAGCTGGCGCCGGCTGGGAACGCACCGGCATGGCAACGTTGGAGATGCCCTTTGCTCAAATGCGATCCCCACATGTCATTGAAAAAGCAAGACGACCCGGCATGGTCTCAGGTCCAGAGGATGCAGTTGGCGCGCTACACCACTCCGCGGACGCGTCCAGCGGCGCCCGATGCATCCGCTGACGAGCCGGTGTTGGGGTGTGTTTGGATTGTGGCCAAAGTGCACCTTACCAAAATTTTGGTCATGACCCAAAGATTGGTCTTTGTTTGGATGGTTGCCATTTCTTTGGCATGCCAATGAACTCTAGCCAACTCTAGTTCATTTTTCTTGCCAATGTCGGCCAAATCATGGGCAACCAATACCTCAACCAAAATTTTGGCTACCCAATGCTTTGATGGGGCAACCTTGGGCACAAACCAAACATACCGTTGGTCGTGCCACAGCACAAACGCCACCCTCGGCACACTGAAACCGACCGTGTCTATCGATGATATGAGTGTGTCGCTCAACGCGGTTGCCGTGTCCAGAGGCGGCGCTGGAGCTGCGCCCCGTTGTTGGCCCCAAAGACCCACATGAACGGTTGTCGGTGGCGAGGAGGTCGTGGGCCAGCTCCTCCATTGGACTAGTCTGCGCTACATTGTCCCGACGGGTGTGCCCCACATGTCGGTTTCCCTGTTTTCCCGGTCATATTCGGCGTCGATTGCTCGCGTTGCGCATTAGGCCTTTCACTATGTAGGCCAAGCGAGACAACTTATTGTTTATTTGAGACGTTCAAGTGTAATCATGTGGCGTTTGCTTATTTCTCATTCCTCTCCAACCCTCTTCTCCATCGATCATGTCGCCCTCCAATTGAGTCCATCCTCCCGCATGCCTCATTTGAACATTCCGCCGAGTATCATTCGCATGTACCCACCCTAGTCCTCTTTCAATAGATCTCCGGACCCCGAGATGAAATCGAGAGGGAACGAGTGGGGGCACGTGATACCTAAGGTGGATTCAAAATTTTGAACCGGTGATCATAGCATCCGCAAATCATATATAAAGGGTATTCAATGTTTGTTTCGTTTTTGAACGTACAATATACTCCCTCCTATCCTTTCTATCTTTCATTTAAGTTTTATGTGTAGTCAAAGTATCTCCACTATGATAAAAAAGGTATCAACATTCAACAACGCCCAATCAATATTGTTAGATTCGTACGTACTCCTAGATTTGTACTCAAGATGGTTTCCAATTTGACTATTGACAAGATTAATAGTACTCCTTTCACATAGGTGAGTAAGTCATCTTAGGCTGTGCACCGTGACCAAGGAGGAGGGGAAAACGAGAGACATTAGTGTTTATTTGCTAATTAATAGTATTGCATGCAATGAACTAACCACTTCATGTCATGTTTGATAGTCTCAGGTCATTAAAAGCATGCACACCCTCATCTCTTATTGGTTCATATGTCAAGAAACAAGAGACGAGGTAGAAGTTAATGCACCGCGCCTACGTGTTTTGGGATTATTTGGTTTTCGTAAGATGACTTACACACCTAGACGGAGGGAGTACATGAGATGTATAATGTGAAAATTATATCATTGGAAACCCCTTTCACATACGAAATTGACCATATGCTTTGTGTAAGTTACATGTCATATATTATTACTCTAACATTTGGTCAAAGTTAGCCTCGAAAAACGCATTAGACCCTGTATGCTTTGTGTAAGTTGCATGTCATATATAATTACTCTAACATTTGTGTAAGTTGCATGTCATATATTATTACTCTAACATTTGGTCGAGTATAGTGGAAGTGGATCCTCCGACGTAGGTATCCCTGCCTTACCCTCCCTTTTCGGTCACTTCATCGGGCGGACCCCATGCTTGCTAGGCCCCGCATGTCAGTTACTCAATGGGTTCGGCCATGTCAGGGGATCCTCATCTGTAGTATACTCCCTCTATTTTTATTTACTCCGCATAAAACGGAGGGAGTAGGGGTATAATAAATGAAGCGGGCGGGGGAGGGGGAGGGACGTTGGTTTGCTCTCAATTGCGGTGCCACAAGCGAGCGAAAACGCAAGATGAAGCGCGTTCCATTCGGTGAGCGACGTGGAGGGTCCAGCGTGCCGGGCTGCAACGCGAACGCGACAAGAGCGATGTACGGTCAAAACAGATTGACCGGTCGTCACCGGAACCACTATTCACACCAGAACCTTCGCTGCTCGGCCTACGCCAAATAACGCCCTAAAACCACACCAAATCTCAGCCCATTCCCCACCTTTCGATCCCCTAGCCCGCATCAAGCATCCCCTAGTTCGACGAAAAGCCATGGTGCGCCAAGATCACTTACTACAAGATCTTTGGCCGAGCGCCGCGCGAAATCGCGGCGGCGATCGGGCGCCACTGCATCTCCGTTCCCAAGCTCGCTGCGGCGGGCCAATCTCCGAAGTTCTGGAGCCAAGCTACGAGGAGGAGGAAGCCGATCCAATGTTCATTGCAGAGGTCGCGCGCGAAGGCCCCAATGGGTATGAGACGATGGACGCCGACTTCGTGCCGGGCGTCCGAGTCCCCCATGGTGCAAAGCGGACCAGCGGTTCAACATGGCGATACTAAAGGAGGACCGGGAGGCAGAGGCTCAACTCGACGCGGAGCGCGCGCATGCCGCTGCCATCGAAGCTCTCCTGCAGGCGGAACCGAATGTCATGGATGTGAACCGGGCGGCGGAGGCTCAACTTGAGGCGGAGCGCGCGGATGCCGCTGCCATGGAGGCCCTCCTGCAGGCGGAACCGGACGTCCTGGACATGAACCGGGCGGCAGAGGCTCGACTCGACGCAGAGGGCGCGGATGCCGCTCTAAATCGACGCCCTCCTGCGGGCGGAACCGGAAGTCCTGGACTTGAACCGAGCGGCAGAGGCTCGACTCGACGGGCAGCGTGTGGATGCCGCTCTCATCGACGCCCTCCTGCAGGCGGAACCGGAAGTCCTGGACTTGAACCGGGCGGCGGAGGCTCGACTCGACGCAGAGCGCGCGGATGCCGCTGCCATCGAGGCCCTCCTGCAGGCGGAACCGGACGTCCTCGACTTGAACCGGGCTGTGCTCTCGTCCGTGCAGAGCGCCCGCACGCTCCGCTTGAACGAGTAGCTGGAGGCCGAGGACAACCACGGTGCAGAGACACACGCCAGCATCGACGGCTGGTTCACACCGGCAGCCAAAGACGACGAGGCCGTCTCTTTCTGCGAGCAGTGATAGTTTTTCTTTATGTTGTTGTTTTTATTATTATGGATCTTTTGCTGTGTAAAAACATACTATTTGTTATGCAAGTCGCCTGAGTCTACCATTTCAGGCGGTTGGATGAATATCCTATGTCTCCTAACCCTTCTTTCCTTCTTCCTCACCTCTTCTTCTTCCCCAACAGACCACCGCACGGGCCGTATGGATACTCCGGTTGGATAAACATACTCTATGAACGAAAATTATGTGTCAGCGATAGGATGGCTGAGTTTGGTTTTGTTCACATGCGACATCACGTGTCGGTGAGGGTGCGTTCCTTAGTTGGGTTTGCAGCGTCTTGAGGAGCGAAGTGTGAGGGTGCGGTGCAATCGCGGCGTGCAGGAGCGACCGTGTGAGGGTGCGGTGCGACCGTGACAGCCGTGCGCAAGTGTACCTCCTTCTCATTTTGAAAACTTTAGGCAAGCTTGGCAAAAATGTGTGGCGAAGTTTGTCAATGCAAGGCCTAGACCCAAACAGGATAAGTACGTACTACCTCTGTCCCGATTTATTGGTCCCCATTGTATTTCGTGCCAAATTTTGACCATAGACTAAACTAAGAAAATGTTCACGCATGTCACCAAACATTATAGTTTTCAAAACTATGTTCAAATACAAATCCAATGAGATAATTTTTCTTGACATGCATTAACATTTTGTTAGTTAAATCTTTAGTCAAAATTTGGCACAAACTATAAAAGGGACCTATAAACCAGGGGCGGAGGTAGTGCATTACTAGGAGTACTAGTGTTAAAAAAGAAAGGCGGGGTTTTCCTTCGATACAAATCCTCGTTTCACGTGTCAATTAATGCGTATTTTTTTCTCGAAAGACCAAAGAGCTAACCATCTCACTCCTCATCGCTTGATTAATGCAGCGCCATGCAAACGAACCTTCTAACCCCATCAATTTTGCCTCGATTAGTGTTAATGGCCCTTTGCAAATTGTAATTTTGATATACTGGCCTTGTGTACAAAAAAATGGAGGTAGTAACTATATTTGAATTCCTTGCCCATTGCGGTGACGTCGACGACTTATTTTTTGTGGTTTGGCGAAGTGCGTTTGTGGAGAACACCATTGAGGGAGACCACGGTAAGTCGCTCATAAGTGCCGCCGCAAGCCGAGACAACCGCCTTATTTGCATCCAGGAAGTCCTTTACTAGTACTACTACTAGGAGTACTAGTGCGGTGAGATGGTTTCTCGAAGAAGATGATGGAGAAGCGGAGTCAGCGAAGAGTGAAATGATAGTTGCTTTGTCCGTGCTTTGTGATTTGACGCCTCACTGCTTTGTGATTTGTGATAGAAAGGACAGGGGAGTAGACTCTATGCTCTATACTATACTACTCCTACATGCGTCCAAGAATGGGAGAAAGAGGAGAGACGTTGCATTTTTCTATTCCTTCAATCAATCAATCAGGGAGCTTCGGTTCCATGTTTTTGGCTTTATAACGCCGTCCACAATGGTTCCCACGATGCCAAAAGCTATTTTCACATTTGGTTACACATTGTGGATGCCCTTAACCGTACCACTTGGTTTTGCTCCTGTGTGCTATCTATACAAATCTCAATTATATTGATCTAAAAAATTATAGAATCAAGATTAGTAAAAGGAGGTGATTTTGCCGCGCGGATGGCGGGGGAGGTTTCTTATTTTTGGAGGACGTTGTCCTGGCGGTTTTCTAACATGCGGTCCCACGTGTCAGTGCTTTACCAAGCTGATCCGCGTCCCACATGAGGCAGAACAACGGCAGAAGCAACACGTGGTTAAGTTGAAGAAGATGAGGGAGAAGCGACCAAGCTGATCCGCGTCCCACATGAGGCAGAACAACGGCAAAAGCAACACGTGGTTAAGTTGAAGAAGATGAGGGAGAAGCGGATTCAGCAACGAGTGAAATGATGGTTGCTTCGTCCCTCCAACTTCTTTTTTTAGCATTACTACTTCGTCCCTCCAACTTAACTGCGGGAAAGGTGCAGCTTTGTGATTTGACGCCTCATTGATCATTACTACGCCGGCGCCATGACTGGGGTGCTTCACCCCGGCTGCTCTGCACTATATTCCGGTATGGCACGTGGACCCGGTAGCTTGATTTCCCACATGTCGGCGAAAGGGACTAGAAGATTTATGAAAGCGAGCACTCCACTCTTATGACGGAGGAGTAGACGACACGACGGCCCAGTGAACTATCACTTGTACTGTATAGTACTATAGTTTTCTGTTTCGCACGATCCATCGATACAAACCCGATTAAACAGGAAAGGGCGGGATTTTTCCCGCGCGGTAGATGATACTGGCCATACATTTCAAAGGCAATTTTAATGTATGCAAACAGAATAATTATAAGTAACAATATGATATCTAGTAAAACTAAAAACACATATGATTTATTGTGTTAGAGTGTAGTAGTAGTGCTTTGTATTGCATAGTTGTTAGATGTAACATGCGACAACGTGTAGAGATGTAGTTTTGGAGGGCCTACAGAGAGAAAAGCGTAGTACGGTCACCGAACTTCAGAATAAGCTGATTACGGTCACTATATACGTTTTGCAGTGATTATCCGGTCACTTGCTCACAATTCAACATCGGATTGCACTATGTTGACCGGCCAAATAGTCTGCGTGACGCCATGTTAACTAGTTAAATTGACCATGTTCCTCGTGGGTCCCACCTGTCAGTTTGCATAGGGAAAAGGTCAGATAAACACAAATTTATGCAGGCGCGACAAGGCTCCAACCCGTGCGCGGGAATCACCTGGTTGTATATGTGTCTGTCAGAGCCTAATGTGTGCGCATGCACATGTAGGTTGAGAACTTGAGCGTGAGAGTGTGTGTTGGTCGTGTGGTGTACTGGTGTGTGCATGCATGCGTGCGTGTGTGCGTGTGAGTGTTGCGTGTGTGCGTGGCTGCGTGTGTACGTGTGAGTGTTGCGTGCGTGCGTGGGTGCATGTGTTTGTGTGAGTGTTGCGTGGATGGAGTTCGTGTGCATGCGTGCGTGTGTGTATAATCACCACACCAGCTCCTGTGTGTTAAAATAGATGGCTCAGCATACCAATACAAGGCCACCTTGTCCGCTGTGCCCGCGGTCATGACTTCGCACCACCGTCAAAATATTTTTTTGTCATTTTTTTTATTCTTACTAGCAAGATGCCCGTGCGTTGCACGTAACATCAAGATGCATTTGTATGACTTGTTTATCTTGTGAGAGAAAAGGATGAACGAGCGAAGGCCTTATTTGCAAATGTGGAGAGGTGTGTGGGTACCTTTTTGCAAAACTGCCATATTTTCTTTCCTATCCGTCAGATATAAATCGGACGGCCTATATTGCAGGATGGCAGGCACACCATCATCACCAACTCTGTTTTTATACGAGTGTATTTTATGTATTTTATAATAGTGTAGATGTAGAGTAGATACAATTCGACAGGTGGGCACTATGTTAGTGAGATAATGTGATTCAACACTAGATTAGGTGCCACGTGGATCGTTCAACCTGTCAACTAGTCATGTCATGAGCAAATACAAAGTTGTATGGTGAGCCCGTGACTGTATAATAACCACTAAACGTAAACGGTGACCGTAATGAGTCGATTATGAAGTCCAATGTATGTATCGTGCTTTCACTTAAAATACAATGATCGTCATTGCATATATCGCGAGAGAAAGATGAAACACGCGTGAATTTTCTGGGGGCTTACTTTTAGAGGACATGGAGATAGTTTTGTGTGCGTAGGTGAAAGGCGTGCACCGGGGTATCACGATGGAGAGAGATGCTCTTCGTTTCTCTTTATTATGACTAACTTTGTATATAGTATAAAAATATACAAATTCACGGTCTTGAATAAATATCATTGTGGGCACAATGCAATGCAAATTAAGCGTTAAGTACTCCTCCATATAACTTTGTAATGTTGTATATATGTAGAAACTCTAAAATAATTTTTGGCCACACTTTATTCAAAAGGAATGTTGTATGCGAAATAAGCGTGAAGAGAGGGCTTTTAGATCAATGGTATGCGTGATGTAACATGTGTGAATGTGTAGTTGATGCATTTGGCGGGGCCTAGAGAGGTATTTGTGTGTATTACGATTCGAGAGAGGCATGGATAGAGGGGCCGACGGGGAGATAGCACGAGAAATGCGGGTGGTCTAGAGAGAGAGACGAATATGACGTCACGAAAAGAGATTCCATTCCCTTGAGTGTGTATATGCAAGGGGGGAGGGAATAGAGGCACCAGGAGAATTTTTCTGTGTGTGTGGTGTTTGTGCTGGTATGTGTGGGTGTGAGAAGATAATGAGACATGGGGGCAGAGGGTGTGTCACCGCGTGAGGTCCGGTGGGTCGAGGTGAGGCCCTTTGTTCGGTTCTGTCCTGCGCCACATGGTCGGCCCATGACACATTTAGGAAGACCCATGGATGACTAGTCGTACAAGACAAAGAAAGCGGAATTGTGAAGGACTCTGTGTCCACTGACAAAGCCGGCTAGGATTTGTAACCCTAGGTTCTCGGACTAAGGTAACCCTCTATCTACGATATTACTATTCATCCAACTAACTTTAAGGGGCATCCTACAGAATGCTCTGCTAGAATCATACTAAATCGATTAGGAAGAGAGGTGTGAGATAATGCGTGAGAGACAGGCGTAAAGATAATGTGCGTACATGAGACACGTAGGCAGGTCCATGTATATAGAAAGGGTCGATGAGGATTGTGCGTGTGTATGTTTGCGAGAGGAAGAGTGCTTGTGATAAAGATTAGTGAAAACAGTTGTAAATGGTTACGAGAGGGAGGGAGGGTTATATCTAGAGAATTTGTGCGAGAAAGACACCTCGGGAGAGAGTGTGTGATCATGTGTGAGAGACCACCGATGGAGAGTGAAACTACACGTAAAAGACTGCTCTACACATTGATTAAAGATAAATTGTATCCAAATATTAGGATGGGATCATGATATTTGCAATTCGCGTAAGGAGCGGTCATTGATCCATCAGACATCTAGATTCTATCGAATTTGAGCATGTCTATGTTATTATTCGACAGAATTGATCCACATAGTTAGTATTTTGAACTCCAGACAATGCATCGCTTTAGCAATCGAATATAAACGTGAGTATAGTTCATGTTGTGTGTGTAAAGTACATTATACATACGAAAGTTACACAATGGATATTTATAAATAGCTACCTATGAACTAGTATACATTTGAATTCAACCTAAGGTGGTTTAAAAAAATTGAATCCAACATGAAGTCCATTCAATTATTTGAATTTGATATCATGGCATTTGTAAACCATACCTAAACTATGGGGGTACCAATCTTTGCTCTGATTTTGTACATAATAGCATATGTAGTCGTGTACAAAATAGATTCAAATTTAGCTCCTCCATTCCAAAATAATCATAGTTATAGGATTTTCAAGTGTCAAAATTCAAAAGGAAGCGGATAATTTAATGAGGTTTTCAAACATACAAGGTCAAATATAACGTTGTCTATTTAGGTCAATCCTCATAGTTCAAGAGTACTCTAAACGTGAATGCTTGTGTTTCAAAATTTGAACGAAGCGCCAAAGAGCCTCTACTACTTGAAACCGCGTGGAGACCAATGTTTGGTAGTACAAGGAAATTACTTTTCTAATAACTCCGACTGTGAAACCTACCGGCCCGACGTCCAAAGGTCTAAACCGGGTAGGTTTGTATCTTCATCTAGACGCCACGCATAACCGCCTCCGAAAAACATTCATACACAATGGCCGCCCTAAGCACACATGCGGCGTCAAATCGCTCCGCCCACTATTTGGGACACCGGATTACCATCCTACCCCAGCCCATGATGGGTCCGAAATTTAAGAGGGGGGCAAAGCTTGTACTTTCCCCAAATTTCAAACAAGCGCGCCCCATCTTCTGCTCAAAAAGCCAAAAACAAGCGCGTCCCTGCATCAAACATGGTTCCCCCACCCGACCGATTCCCCATTCATACTCCGTGGGCGCCAAAACTACCTCTCCACCAGCCCTTGAAACCCGGCGTCCTCCGTCCGCCACCCCATCCCACCCATCAACCGCCGCCCTCCTCCATCACGCTGGAGCCGATACCCCGACGCCGTCGTCCAGCGCAACCTCAACCACAACGCCCTTCACGGCTAGTAGTTGAAGCCGAGGCCGAGCCGTCCGTACCCGAGCCAGTTCAACCACGCCGTCCTGCGCCTCACCACTGCCGCTCCAACTTCGCCACCCTCCACCGCACCGGAGTTGTTCCTGCTACGCCGTCCTTCGCCGCCTCGGATCTGCTTCCCCTCCGCCGACATACAGCCACGGCAACACAGTCAACAATTTGGCCATGGGTTCGTCCAAGCCTGCACCCTCCAGAACATCGGTTTCCCCGATAAAAACAACAAGATCGGCATGACATGTGGAGGTGACCACACCGGCAACCGAAGAAGGTACTCCTCTTCCCTTATTCGTGCAAATCTTACGTCTCTGCTTGCACGGTATTCATCCCACAGAAGACACTAGTTGACCGCTTCTTCTTGATACTAGATGTTCCTAGTAACTCGCGATGCACAAGGTTTCTCCTCATATACTATTTCACCTTAGCTAGAGGTCCATCGCCCCCCTGAATTTCAATTTCTGGCCAGTTGATTCCCAATTAACGGAAGCATTCCCCGGTGTAACAGGCGCTAGTACGACTATTACGCTGGGAAGCAGCGCCTTGGTGTTTATCTTAGGGGCGTGTGCGGCCTAGAGCTACTGGCGCCCGATCTGGAGGTCGGCCGGGATTAAAGGGATGGCCTGGGGGCGTTGCCAAGCACGGCGATGGTGTGAGGTCGATGGGAGGGCGGGGCGGCGGAGGCGAGGTGCAGGCGGTGGTCGCCGGGCGGTTCGAGAAAGATAAATCAGGATGGTGGCGGGAGGTAGACGAAGGCCATCTGCACATTCCTTATAGATCGGACGGTTCATTAAAAAAATCGACTGACCTATTTATTTTCAGTCGACTGTAATCTTAAATATGACCACATGTGGTGGTGTGCTGGAGGAGTACCTGCATTTCCTGTGCTCATATATTACAAAATCATGCGGAGTAGAATCTAATTTTGTTTGCCATGCAATGTTGTAGAGCTATCATATGTCTCCTGTCATTTATTTTTCAGCCACCTGCTATCTGCTACTTTTACGATTGCACTAGTTCTGCACACTTCACCCTTACTCTCACTATTGTGTTTTTATGCAAGGGTATTTCAGACCCTGCCTTGACAGAAGCAGAAAAGAATAGAGAGAAGTTGCTCCAACGTGGTACGCGGCTAGGCCAAAAACGTTTCAAGGCTTTAAAGGGTGTAGTGACAGCAAATGAAGACGAGGAACGTAGCTCTGGAGTTGATGATCTCGCTCGCCATGAACCACCAACCCAGGTGCTTGTTTTAACTTCACGCTGTCATATGTGGTTGCATGTTGCATATGGTGTCTAGCGTGTATTCGAAAGGCCGAAGTCGGTAAGATAAGGAAAGATATTTTTTTACATGAACCACCATCCCATGAGCACCAGAAGACAAATAGCTAGTTAGGGCACTGGCCGAGCCAGTGACAAGCCCAGCAAAGATAGGCATCACCTGGAAGCCAACTAAAAAGCTGTGATGGTGGCAAAGCAGCCCGCCTCCCACCAGGCTCTCAGGTCATAGATGATCATGCTCACCACTCCAGCCGAATGTCTAGCTTGTATTGCTTCCAATTTGGTTAAATTGCATCTGCTTAGCTTACACATTATACCTTTGAATATGACATTTCTTTCTGTTTTTGGTACATACTAGTACATCTGTGTATTAACCATGTTCTTACATCAAACTAATGTTCTTGTGGATCCCTCATCAATCACTTATGACGAGGCAGGCAGGCAAGGGGACTACTCCTCATTTAAAGAATGCAGCGTCAGCCTCCCGACATGATTCTCAAGAAATAGAAATGCTAGATGAAGATAGTGAACGTAGCTTCTGTAGTTGATTACAGCATTTCTACACTAGCATTGCAGGTGCTTGCTCTAACTTGGCAGCGTGATATGTGGTTGCATGTTGCATATGGTGTCTAGATTGTAATTCTTCCAATCTGGTTAAACTGCATGTGCTAGTCTGCTTAGCTTATACTCCTATAAATGTGACATTATACCTATTAATGTGACATGCCTTCCTGTATTTAGTACATAGTACATCTATCTATTAAGCATGTCCTTACATAAAACTATTGTTTGTATCCGCATCAATCAATATGACGAGACACCTTTAGTATATGCGATGCGATATTAGTTGCATCTTTCATATGATTTATAGCATGCGTTGCTTCTAATTTGTTGAAATTCCATTTATGATGGGACGCTTTTAACTTGGCAGTCATATTGGTTGCATCTTTCATGTGGTGTCTAGCTTGCATTGCTTCTTATTTGCTGGAATGGTTTCTGCTTAGTTTACACAAATAGTTGTGAACATGCCATGCCGTCCTGTTTTTCGTACATATTCCATCCTGGTATCATGTTGCCTTACATCAAAGTAGTGATTGTTAGTATCATGCATGAATGAGTTCTGAAGAGAGAATTTTATTGCTTTTTCTTGTCGGTTTTACTTGACAATTCAAAATCAATAAAGCGGAAGGAAGTTAGCAAGGCAGCGGATAAAGGTGCTCCTTCCAAACGGAGGGCCTCTACAGTTTCTACTCCTCCACGCCCCAAGATGATTTCCAAGACAACACATGCATAGACACTCAACAAAGATGTGTTTATGATGAGCACGTCTCCCCTAGCGCAGCATCACTGGTGCTCCCTCTAACTTGGCACTGTTATATGTGGTTGCATGTTATGTGTGATGTCTAGCTTGTATTGCTTCTAATTTTGTTGAATTCCATCTGCTTACTTTACACATTATACTTGAATAAGACACGTGTTCCTGTTTCTAGAACATACAATATCTGTCTATCACACCATGTTCTTACATCAAATTACTACTGTTGTGTAACCTGCAACAATCACTTATCATAAGACACGTTTGACTTCGGAGTGTGATATAGTTTACATCTCACATTGTTTTCTAGCTTGTACTACTAATTTGTTGAAATGGCACTTATGAGGAGACAGTTTTAACTTGGTAGAGTGATATTATTTGCATCTTTCATATGGTGTCTAGCTTTCATTGCTTCTAATTTGTTGAAATGTCTTCTCCTTAGTTTACACATCATAAGTTGTGAATATGCAATGCTGTGAATATGCAATGGCACTAATGACGAGAGACCTCTAACATGGTAGTGTGATGCTGTTTGCATCTTGCATATGATTTATTTCTTGTACTGCTTCACATTTGTTTAAACGCCATTTATGCTGAGACACTGTTAACTTGGCAGAGCGATATTTGTAGCATCTTTCATATGGTGTCTACCTTCCATTGCATTGCTTCTAATTTGGTGAAATGTCTTCTTATTAGTTTACACATGATAGTTCTAGTTATCTCTTCCGTCCTGTTTTTCATACATATTACATCCTCCTATCATGTGGTTGTCTAACATCAAAGTTTTATTCGTCTCAGATCACGCGTCAATTTGTTACGAAGAACTAAATTTTATTCGCTTTTTCTTCTCGGCTTGACTTAACATGGCACAGAAAGAGGAAGAAACAGAGAATAGCAGGGAATGAGAAGTCGATGAATCCTGCAGATTCTGGCCGGTAATGCGATGGTGCAATAGAAGGTGAAAGTCCAGCAGAAAAATTCTACAAACACGGCATCCCATGCTACACGAGCTGCAAAAAGCCAAACAGAAAAAAATAGCTGCCACCAAACAAGCAGAGACAACCCTAGTTCTTGCAACACCTACCACAAGATTACCAAATGCACGACATACTCGTCGGTAATCGAGCTAGCAGCATGTTCCCAAGCTCCCTTGCCACCGGCACTACTTCTCAAGCACTCTTGACACAAGACGAAGTTGGCAATATCAGATGAACCTTGTGAGCTTCAACAAAGAAGAAGGTAGTTGTTGGAGTCAAGTTACGCTTGCATGCTTCTTTATATGTAGTCTCACGCTTTGATGTACATTAACACTTCCTATGTTTGTTGTTGGACTAGCACCTAGGCGCAAGAGGAAACAAACATCGTGGATAATGCTCGATAGGTTAACTAAATCTAGAGGAGGGAGAATGGAGATCCGCTTTGAGGTAGGTTTAAAAAGGCCACGTGATGCTGCTGAGTCAGCCAAGTTAGTATCGAGGCAGCGGTTGCCGTTAGGTGTCATGTACGTATCCTCCCAACATGGATTGATGACAGGGAATGACAAAGACGAAACCCAGTTCAACACCTTCCTCGACCATTTATCTGTAAGTATGGTTATGTATGGAAACTAGTAATATTGTCTTGCTCTGTCCCATACTTTCTAGGTTGCTCATAATGAGACTCCCATAATTTTCAACAGATGAGGTTCAAGTTGGATAGCCAAGATGATGCAAACTGACAAGCTTGCACCCATGTTTTCAAGTTTCTGCGGCGACAAGATCAAGATTATAACTTGAGGAAAACTCACTTTGAAGGCAAGGCTAACAAAGTGAACTTTCCCAAACATCTCCAAAGGGAAAATATATCGGATGAAGACCGGAGGGCCTTGTTAAACACCGGTCCGATCCAAGTATCGTGTACATTATATATATGTGATCAGATCACATGTTGAAGTCCTATTGACGCATGTGCCACACAAATCTATCTTCTTGTAGGTGAACTGTTCAAAGAACAAGGCCAACTGCACGAAAAGTGAAATTCCAAATGCAGACGTGATCTCGTAGCTATATTGCACACTGCGAGGCTCTTGTAATTAGCTGTTGTTTCACTCTTTTCGTTGTACCATATTATCAGATCTATATTGACTTGTTCGAAATGCAGAGGAAAGCCCGCAAGGACCAAATAGTACCTGAACCAAATGTTGTGGAAATCTTCAAGGACTGTCACACCAGCAAGAAGAAGGGCATGTCTACACCAACCAAAGCCGTTGTTGTAAGTCCTTAATGCTCATGCCTTTTAACTACTACTTACTCTGACTTGTGCCTTGAACTGCATGGTTTGCAGCCAATGTCTATTACTCTTTTCAATTTTATACACAATTGTCTTAGCGTATCATTGCACCTTACAAGGTTTAAAAGGGAGGAGTGATGTTCCTTTGATCTTGACCCGTAATCTAGTTCCATGTCGGACTTGCCCACACAATGTTACAATTGCTCGCTTGTCTGTTTCTCGGTTGTTTTGTGATATGAATGATGTCATACTATGCTTACCGTATTATAAACTTCGTCTCTTTATCCTTAGCCCTCAATACAATGTGAAGAAATAGATGACATTAGCGATGGTACATGGTCATATGTTTGGAACCTGGTTTTATTATGTACTTTGCAATAAAATACAACTAATATTTTACATGGGTTCACAGAATAAGTTACGTATATAGACCAAAGCTCTTTTGTTTGGTTTTGCTGCCTCCTTAATATCTTCTCGTTATGGTACTACTAATGTAAAACCTCAACTTTTCAGCGAGCTATGGAAAATGGTGGAACCGCCACCTTACGAAGGTGGCGAGGCAACTATAACCGCAATGTCATTTCGTCGCGGTGGGTCAAGACTGTCCACTAACAATTGCCAAAAGCATCGTTCTCGTGTAATATTGGGTTGGTTGTTAAGGCAACATCGTCCAAACCGCCTCATGATCAAGACATGCAAGTTGAAAGCAATGTTGTATCTCAAGGCCTGCACACAAGTCGATTCACTAACAGAGGCCCTTTGTGAAACAAGGAGAAAAATTGCTCAATGTCATAAACATAAGCATTGTTTTGAAACCAGACTATCGACATTTGCTATGTTGTTCAGAGCCTAGGGAAATGAAGGCGAGGGTTATGGTGTTCCATCGGACAATAAAGATGAAAACGTAATGATCACGTCAAATGAACCGAGCTTACGAACTTCCGGTGGTGCATTTATACGCTAGACTGTTAAGTTTTATGCAAACCTTCCTTTTGTTATATAGTTGTAATTTCTTTTGGTGCGATACAAAATTTATTCTTAACGTGCAGCCACCGGCTGAAGAAAACAGCAAGCCATTTTCGTATAGTGTAGGGTGTTCCCTATATTTGCACTAGTGGCAATCTTTGATGCCGAGTGGATGTAATCTGTGCAATCGCCTTAATAGCCTAGCGTTAGTTTGGGCCTTATTTATTTCCTAGTCTTCTTTTTCCCTGGTTTGCTAGTGGCCGCAACTACCCATGGGCCATATATACGGCCGTAGGATCCTTGGGTCTCCTACGGGCCGTCGATAAATGGGCCTGTAATCGGTGGGCCTCGGGCCGTCGATAAATGGGCCTAGGGCCGTCGGATAAATGGGTCTACATGGGCCGTAATCGGGCGTAATTGGTATCGGCCCAAAGATGGTAACGGCCATTAACAGGCCGTAGTAGGGATCGCAAAAGCTTAATTTCATCACAGGCATAACGGGTCGTTAATGGGCCGGAATATAGGACGAAATGGCGTAAACGGGCCGACTCTTGCCATGGGCGAATTTGGCCCATTAGGGTAACAGCCAAGAACGGGTCGACTCTTGCCATGGGCCAAATTTGGCCCATTTGGGGAACATGCCAAGAATGAGCCGACTCTTGCCATGGGCCAAATTTGGCCCATTAGGGGAACAGGCCAGTAACGGGCCGGAAGTAATCGAGGGCCGAAAAGGAGCCCAAGAACGTATGGGCCGTCAATAGGCCAAAAGCTAAGACGGGCTGGAAACGGCCCATGTAAATCATGGGCCGTTAACGGGTGCAAAGAAAATTACTGTTAATTATGGGCTAGAGTCACCGTGGGCCTGTAAAGGGCCGAAAGATACGAAGGCCTCATATGGGCCGAAAGACGTCGTGGGCCATACATGGGCCGAAAGTGAAATGGGATGGTGTTATATTCGACGGGCCACATGACGTTGTTGGGCCAATATCCTTTAGTGCCTAACGGGCCGTAAAATGGGCTATTTGCGAAGAGACCGTTAACAGGCTTTTCATGGGCCAGCCCATTAACTTTTGACCAAGTCAAATGGGTCGGCTTTGTAAGCTAAATGAGCCAGTGGTGGGCCGTGGCACGTGTCGACATATCATAGGCGCCTATCTGACCCAATCGACGAGTGACACGTGTTCGTCCGCCAATAAGAATTTTACACGTGGAAATTTCCCATTGGTCGGTCATTAACGGGTTATCGGATCCAAAACCCGACCCGATAGCTTAATGGTGTTCCGTTACTTGGATGCCACGTGTCGGTCACCCTTGACGAAAAGCACTTCAGGACGCGTGATTTATCGTCATGGAAGTGGACACTTCCGTGATGATAATTTTGGTAATGTCATGGAACACTTCTACGACAAAGACCGGTATGACTATCTTGATTCTGTCATAAATTTGTCATGGATGTACATGCATGACAAAAACGCGACTCCATCTTGTGACAAACACGTATCATCACGGAAGTGTATTTTTTTGTAGTGGTGGCGGTGGCTATGACATCCGAACTTCGGTGGCGCCAGATAGAAAGAATCGGTAGGGCCGAAGTTTGACTTTTGGTTTAGGTCATATGTGAATGTGAGAAAGTAGTTGAGGGTTTTGGAGCATATCACTAAGCACTATGGAGCAAGAAACTCATTAAGCAACACCTCATCCCTCCTTGATAGTATTGGCTTTTCCTATAGACTCAATGTGATCTTGGATCACTAAAATATAAAATGTAGAGTCTTGAGCTTTTGAGCTTGAGCCAATCCTTTTATCCTTAGCATTTTGAGGGGTCCACTTTCCTCATCCATGCCATGCCATTCATTGAGCTTTTCCTGAAATATTCATCTTGGAATAATGTTAGCTCAATGAGCTATATGTTGTTAGGAATTACCAAAACCACCTAGGGATAGTTGCACTTTCAATCTCCCCCTTTTTGGTAATTGATGACAACATATAGATCAAAGCTTCGACAAACGATAATAAGAGTGAAATACATTGTCTCTTTGAGAAGTATGTGATAAGCAAGAGCTCCCCCTAAATTTGTGCATAGTTTAAGATTTGCTTTGGACTGCAAATGCACAAGAAGTTAGGCTCATGGGTTACTGTTCCATGTCACATCCATCTTGGTGGAGCGCTCAAAATGATAATAATTGAATACATGCACTCATCACCAAGCAAAGTGAATGATCATATAGAGATAAAAGGATAATGTCATCCAACAAGCATAAATGTAGCATATGATCAAACACATGATCATCCAAGTATCACATGTACATAATGTACCTCAAACAAGCAAATAAAGTTCAACCACCAAAGCAAGAGAGAATAAAAGCAACACTCTCTCGAAGTTTATGATCTATACATTTTTCTCCCTTTGGCAACAAGTTACCAAAAAGTTCATAGAAAATGCATAGTACTAAATCGCCTCTCGGGCTTGATCTTCGTGTGGTGGTGTAGATAGAACGCCAAGGACGAAGGCATCGCTTGATGTATATGGAGCCGGTGGCAATCAGAAAGGTTTAGTGCAGATGAAGTGGATCTCGTGTCCGCCACATCGCACCGCAATTTGATCTCTCGAGCTCTAGGCACTTTGGCAAATGCCTTAGTGGTTGACTTGCCGTTCCTCTCCTACATATCATCCTCGAAGTTGCTCAACAACGGACCGGATCTCTGTGACCTTCACAACCATGTCATAGAACTTCGCTCCATGATCCTCCAAGCTCTCCTGGTTTCGAGTCAAGGTGGCCAGCCCCTTCTCAATCCTCAGAGTGGATGCAATCAAGTAGCCAAGTTGATCCTGTTTGCTCTTCAAAAAGTAGTGAGATGCCTCTTCCATTGTTGGCATCTTGGCAGCCTTCTCAGTCCTTGCCTTCTCCTTCTTAGCTTGAGCTTGCACTGAAGATGGTTCATCTTCATCCATAACCACTTGGTTGTCCTCAAAGTCTGGATAGATAGGCATGTGCTCCGTGTCCAACAAGTATGTGCCTGTGCCCATCTTGGAATTAATCAGCTCCTGGATCTCTAGGGCATATCCACAACTCCTCTTTTGGTCAGCAGCTGTCCTTTTGATAGTATCAACTATAAGGCTCATGACCTTGAACTTCTGTGGCACATCAAATAAGTGTAGCAGATTTATTGCATGGCCTCTGATCATGTTGTTATCACCTGACTTGGGAAAGAGAGTGTGCCTGAGGATCCAGTTAATGGTTGGCAGTCCTAATGTAAGGTAATGTAATCGATCCAAACTTGTGTGATTATATAGCAAAGATCTGGGATCTCCTTGTACATATGTGCCATAGAGTTGTGATCCATCTTCTTCTTGGCATAGACATCCAAGTCATCCTCTTCCTCCTTAGGTGCATTGATCAGATTAGTCCATTCTTCAATTTATGATTGGTACCTAGTACCTTCAGACATCCATACTATCCTGACATCTGGATAGAAGTGTGCTGTGGAGTAGAATTGCATTATCAGCTCCTCATTCCACTTTGTGAGCTTCTGCCCAACAAAGTCTGCCAATCCACAAGCACTGAAACTGTCATACACACCAGGATAGTGTTCTTCGTTCTCCTTCATGTAGGTCCGCATAACCCACCTCATGTCACACACTATTGGCTTCTTGTCCAACAACATTGTCTCATAGAAATCCTCATTGTTCCTTTGTGTGGAACCCGTAGTCAACAAAGTAGTCCTCCTTCCGTGGCATATGGATCGACTCTCTCCATAACCTTAATCTCGAAGTCTCTCCCGATCTTCATGTTCTCATCTCAGGGATGAGCATCATTATGATCTGGAATTTTTGGCTTCAATTTTCTCAACACATGTGTCTCATCATCTTCTTCAAGAACAATTTCGTGCACTTTGGGGCCTTGTTCTTCTCAAAGAAATGGAATGTTCCTGGTACTCCTCTTAGGTACAGTCTTGGGTTTGGAGGCAGCTTTGGGTGCTTCTTTGGGCTTTGATGATGCAGCCCCTGACCTGATAGCATCACCCATAAGCTTTTGAGCCTCCGGTGCTGGTGTAGCAACCTCTTCTTCTTCCTCCTCTTCCATCATGGAAGGCTTTCCAATAACTCTGGCCATGGTCTTCTTGACCCTTTCCTTCCTCTTCTTCCCTTCTGCAGCAGCCTCTTTGGGTTCAGATTCCAAAGATGCTTGAGTAGAGGCTCGCTTTAGACATGGGAATCCTTTGGCAGGTGTACTTTGGTCTTCATACCAGGCATAGTGGCAGCAGTTGTGCCATACTCCTTCTTGAGCACCTTTTTCTTGGAAATGGCCTCATCCTCAACATCCACATAGTCTTCATCCTCAGATTTTGAGGTTCTCTTCTTTCTAGTCCTGGTGGCTGCTTTGGGTAAGTTGCTTGGAGTGCTCCCGCTACCCTCATCAGAGCTGCTAGAGGGACTAGTGCCCTCAATCATTTGAATCTGCTCCTCTTCCCTGTTCTGGCTGTCACTCTGATCAAACATATTGCAAGCACTGACTGCAGACCCTGTGAATAGATATAGATGAGATAGAGTGGATGAGCATAAAAAAATACAGAGATTTTTGCAAAAGAATGATTCAAAAACTTAGTTTTAGTTTTCCACAGGAAGCATTTCGGATCAACTGATTTGTAAACTCGGTGATACCGAAGCAGCTTTTGGAACCTAAACTAGTGAACTCGGTCAGACCGAGTCACAGTTCAGTGGCACCAAGACTGCTAGGGTTTCACAAAGTCCTGAACTCGGTCACACCAATTTGCAATTCTCGGTCAGACCAAGAATCACATGTGCAATGGCCTTAGCCGAATCGGTGGAACCGAGTTCTACAACTCGGTGGGTCTGAGATGGTTTCGGCGGAAACCTAACCCTAAATTTCCAAATCATTTCTAATCTACGGAGTGTTTTGACTGGATAGAATAGTTTCAATCGTGGCAAGATTTATGTTGAACACAATGTGCTAGGAATCGGACGGGGATAGCACAGTGATCGAGTCCATACCCTAGTTCGGTGATGAACTCGCTACGGCGGCAACGGGGGGGATAATTTCCGTTGACGGCAGGAGACCAGCCGATGTGGAGGCGGCTGGCGACGAGGAGGACGATCCGGAGACCCTGGAGGCAGAGCGGGCTACGCGCGGGTGAAAGAGTTTGGAGAAAGTTTCCAAATTTTTTCCCGTGGGTATATATAGCCCGACCCAGTCGGTGCGACCGAGTGGAACAACTCGGTGGCACCGAGATGCATAACTGCATGCAGTTACAGCAACTCAGTGTGATCGAAAAGTTCAAATCGTTTGCACCGAGATTGAAAACCTAGATCGACTTGGTGATCTCGGTATGACCGAAAGGGAAGAATCGGTCAGACCGAAATGCACAAAGAAGTTTTGGAAGTTTAAGTCTATGATTTAATCGGGACTCCGAGTGCTCCTCACACGTGAGTGGTTTGAATCTGACTTGATCAAAATTTCTGATGTAGCATGAATAGAGTTTGAGACGAGAAGAGCATAGATAGCTAGAGAAGGTTCTTAGGCATTCTTGTCCATCCACTGGGCAAAAGAAAAAGAAACCAATAAATCAAAACAACAAGTGGATGTCCTCGAATGAGTAAAATATGCAACCAACATGCTCACACAATAAATTGGCAAATGAAATATGTGACAAAGCATGCACAACCAATTCTAGCATCTATCAAGCAATTGGCGATGACTAGGTCATCTATATATATGAGTATATTGACTTAGGAGTCAAATGAGAACATTTTATCATAGGTCATACTCATCGTTTAAGCTCAAGTGGGGTTACCACTTTTACATAATGCATTGATGTGTTCACACCATTAGAGTTGCTTTAGCTCAATTCTTAGAGTAAAGCTCCCCCTAGATGTGAGATCCCCCCCCCCTTAGAGGGATGAACTAACCTTGGGTTTTGTTGATGATGACTTCATGTAGGTGTTGAAGATGTGGATGCTCAATGTTCATGAAGATCATTTGGAGCAATCCTTTTGGAGTGAGTTGCACTTTCAATACCTACACGGGTTAGTCCCACAAGGAACAAACAAGGATATCCATAGACATAGAGTGATGCACACACAAGATAATGTCTATAAAAGCATTAGGTTACCTTGTCCCTTGTCTTACCAACAAGAGGCTTTGTGACTCCTTGAACTAGTGCAAGATGTGAAAGTTGATTGCACTTGTAGTTGCCAAAATGATATGAGTGAAATATGTTGGCTAGCCACCCTCAAGAACTCTCTCGTTTCTTCTTCTTCAGATCCACGTCATCTTGATGGGAATCCTTGGAGTTGTAGTCGCATTTGATGAAGTAGAGCTTGACGTAGTCTTCGGAACCCACTTGACCAAGGCCTTTGGAGCTTCTTCAAATGCATCAATCTCCTCTTGAAGCTTATCCTTGCCTTTTTGCTTGTGGTCTTGTGGTGGAAGATCATATTGAGCTTGTGTCCCCTTGAAGGAAGTAGGATCATACTTCTCTTGTTGAGGAACAAACTTCGCCTTGGGGTATTGATCTTCTTCCCACTCAACTCCATTGGCATTGAACTTTCATTCAAAACCAACACCTTGGTTCTTTCGGTGCCTTCCTTGCTTATGCATAATTTCCTCAAATTGCTTACTCCCTAAGCAAGGCTCTTGTAAACACATTTCTCTATAATTCCCTTCAATAAGCTATTTTCTTGCTCAAGTGTAACTTGGCTAAGAGATTCATTAGTGGAATCAAGAGAACTACTAGAAGCAACATCATTGGGTTTAGCATGATTATTGTTACTACTAGAGGAAGAATCCTTCTTGTTCTTGTTACTAGACTTGACTTGCGGCATGTAAGTAGATAAGAGTAAACGCTTGGCAATGTAAGAAGAACTTTTCTTACGGAGATCATCATTGATTGCCTTTAAGAACTCATGCTCTTGCTCAAGGTTGAGCTTTCCAAAGCGTAACTTCTCATGAGTCCTTAAAAGTTCTTGATGATCTTCTAAGATAGTTTCATGAGCTAACTTAAGAGTGTTTAGGTCTTTAGTTAGAAGCTCAATCTTCTCCTCATCATTGTCATTCGTTTTATCTTGATTAGCATGATTAATTGACGTTTCATCATAGTATTCATCACTAGAGTTTTCAACAAGTAAATCATCATCACCTAACAAGTCATCTTCATCACTATTGAAATCAACATACTCGGGATGAGTTACCTTTGGACCTTTGGCCATGAAGCATCTTACAATTCCTTCATTTGGTGAATCAAATATGTCGTAGGAGTTGGTTGACACAAGTGATAGACCAGCAACACCTTCATCTTGAGTATATTCGAGTCGGAGTGATAGCTTCTCTCGAGTGATTGTCGGAGTCGGAGTCGGATACCCATTCACCAACATGAGCTTGATGTCTTCGCTTTTGTTTAGCTCCTTGATGACTTGTCCTTCCTTTCCGAATCCTTGCTTCTCCGTGAGGGTCTTCATTCATAACGATCATCTCTACTCCTTCTCTCTCTTGGTGGTGATTCTTCTCTTCTACTTCTTCTCTTGGGTGATTCTTCTCTTCTTTTGTAGGGTGCCGTACACTCATTGGAATAGTGTCCGGGTCTCCCACAATTGTAGCAATTGCGCTCTCGACTAGAAGATCTTTTGTCATTGTAAGACCTTGACTTGGAGCTTCTCTCTTTGCTTCTATTCTTGTAGAACTTGTTGAAGTTCTTCACCATTAAGCTCAATTCTTCATTGAAGGTTTGTTTCTCACTTGATGATGTGGGGCTTCACATGAGGCTTTGTAAGCACCACTTGACTTGTTGTGAAGTTCCTCCTTATCCTTGAGTGACATCTCATGAGCAACAATTCTTCCAATGACTTCAGCTGGCTTGAGATCTTTGTAATTGGGCATCATTTGGATCAATGTGCACACGGTATCATATTTTCCATCCAAAGCTCTTAGGATCATCTTGATGATAAATTTGTCGGTCATCTCTTCACTTCCTAAGCCGGCAATCTCATTTGTGATAAGAGCAAGCCTAGAATACATTTCAATGACACCTTCACCATCCTTCATTTTGAACTTGTCAAGTTGACTTTGAAGCACATCCAACTTGGATTCGTTGACGTAGTCGGTACCTTCATGCATATCAATCAAAGTATCCCAAATTTCCTTTGCATTCTCAAGACGGTTGATTTTGTTGAATTCTTCGGGGCACAACCCATTGAAGAGGATATCACAAGCTTGAGCGTTGTATTGCAGCATCTTCAACTCTTCCGTGCTAGCTTCATGGTTTGGTTCTCTCCCATTAAAGAATTCACCTTGCAAGCCAATACAAACAATAGCCCAAACGGCGGGGTTATGTCCAAGAATATGCATTTTCATCTTGTGCTTCCAACTAGCAAAATTAGTACCATCAAAGTAAGGACCTCTACGGTGATAATTTCTCGCTAGACGCCATACTCTCCTAGGTTGTGAAACCAAGGCTATGACCACCAAAAGCTATGGAAATCAAAGCAAATGGAGACCAAAGCTCTTATACCACTTGTAGGATCGAAAGTATGTCTAGAGGGGGGTGATTAGACTACTTGACCAAATAAAAGCTTATCCTTTTCCCAATTTTAGTCTTTGGCAGATTTTAGCTATCTTAGCAGAAGTCAAGCAATCTTAACACAATTCAAGCAAGCATGCAAAGAGTATATGAGCAGCAGAATGTAAAGCATGCAAATTGCAAGAATGTAAAGGGAAGGGTTTGGAGAATTCAAACGCAATTGAAGACACGGATGTTTTTGTCGTGGTTCCGATAGGTGGTGCAATCGTACATCCATGTTGATGGAGACTTCAACCCACGAAGGGTAACGGTTGGGCGAGTCCACGGAGGGCTCCACCCACGAAGGATCCACGAAGAAGCAACCTTGTCTATCCTACCATGGCCGTCGCCCACGAAGGACTTGCCTCACTAGCGATAGATCTTCACAAAGTAGGCGATCTCCTTGCCCTTACAAACTCCTTGGTTCAACTCCACAATCTTGTCGGATTCTCCCAAGTGACACCTAGCCAATCTAGGAGACACCACTCTCCAAGAAGTAACAAATGGTGTGTTGATGATGAACTCCTTGCTCTTGTGCTTCAAATGATAGTCTCCCAACACTCAACTCTCTCTCACAGGATTTGGATTTGTTGGAAAGAAGATTTGAGTGGAAAGCAACTTGGGGAAGGCTAGAGATCAAGATTCATATGGTAGGAATGGAATATCTTGGCCTCAACACAAGGGTAGGTGGTTCTCTCTCAGAAAATGTAAATTGGAACTGTAGGTTCGTTCTGATGGCTCTCTCCATGAATGAAGAGTGGGTGGAGGGGTATATATAGCCTCCACACAAAATCTAACCGTTACACACAATTTACCAATCTCGGTGGGACCGAATTGAGAATCTCGGTTGGACCGACTCAGCAAATCTAGTGACCGTAAGGATTTTTGGTGGGACCGACATGCAACTCGGTAGGACCGATATGGTTAGAGTTAGGGCATAACGTAATGTCGGTGAGACCGATTACACAAACTCGGTGAGACCGACTTTGCTAATAAGCTAACCAGAGAGTTGGTCAGGTAAACTCGGAGGGACCGGTTCGCTCATTTCGGTGGGGCCGAAATGTTACGAAAGGGAAACAGAGAGTTTACATTGCAATCTCGGTGGGACCGATCGCTCATCTCGGTGGGACCGAAACGTTACGAAGGGAAACAGAGAGATTACAATCCCATCTCGGTGAGACCGAGATCCCTATCGGTGAGACCTATTTGCCTAGGGTTTGTGGCAGTGGCTATGACATCTGAACTCGGTGGCGCTGGATAGAAAGAATCGGTACGGCCGAGTTTGACTTTTGGTTTAGGTCATATGTGGATGTGAGAAAGTAGTTGAGGGTTTTGGAGCATATCACTAAGCACTATGGAGTAAGAAACTCATTAAGCAACACCTCATCCCTCCTTGATAGTATTGGCTTTTCCCTTAGACTCAATGTGATCTTGGATCACTAAAATATAAAATGTAGAGTCTTGAGCTTTTGAGCTTGAGCCAATGCTTTTACCCTTAGCATTTTGAGGGGTCCACTTTCCTCATCCATGCCATGCCATTCATTGAGCTTTTCCTGAAATATTCATCTTGGAATAATGTTAGCTCAATGAGCTATATGTTGTTAGGAATTACCAAAACCACCCAGGGATAGTTGCACTTTCAACCTTCTGTGTTATGGAGCATCAATACCACACCCAACAGATCGACAGGGTACACACCATTCTTCATGGTTTATGGAGCGGAAGCGGTTCCTCCTAGTGACATCCGTCATGACTCACCTCGTGTAGCGGCATATGTTGAAGCTGACAACGAGAAGGCACGGCAGGAAGCTCTTGACCTGTTAGATGAGGAGTGTGACATGGCAGCAGCCCGTTCGGCGATTTATCAGCAAGATCTGCGTCGTTATCACAGCCGCCGGGTTAGAACCAGAACTTTTCAAGAAGGCGATTTGGTGCTTCGACTCATTCAGGATCAGACGGATATGCACAAGTTGTCCCCCCTTGGGAAGGACCCTTTGTGGTCAGCAAGAATCTACACAACGGGTCGTACTACCTAATCGATGTTCGAGAGCGCAAAGACTCACGTAAGTCAGAGGAGGAGACCAACCGGCCGTGGAATATTGCTCATCTTCGACCTTACTATACTTGAGCCATAGGCTCTGCTTATGTACATATTATGACAATGTATATATTATGATCAATATAATAAACCGGAACCTCAGCTAAAGCGGGGTATCTGTTGTTTTTTTTACATCATGTATGGTTACATGGAGCTTCTGTTTATAAAGTGGCGTCTGGTTTACCCCTTGATTCAGCTTCTCAAAGCTTTATGTTACATCACTTGGGGGCTTGGTCGTATCCGAACCATAGCTACACCTCTTGATCGGTGCAATGCCACAGCATCACTTGGGGGCTTGGTCGTATCCGAACCATAGTCACACCTCTTGATCGGCTCAAAGCCAAATCAATCCGGGGCCAAAGAGAGTGTTGTAAAACAACAACTCAAACATAGGCACCCACTGAGCACAGCTCAAAATGTTACTTGGGGATTCTTTGCTGTCGAAATGAACAAAGAATCTACACTTGTAATAGGCTATCAAGCCATGGCTTGGAAGCCTGGTGTATACACCTAAAACCCCGGGTTAACCTGCCTATTTAAGTAAGTTACTCTGCCCAGGTAGACCTGGTATGACCCTTCGAACTTTGACAAGTTATTCTAAAATGAAGACCCTGAACTTGTCAAGTTAAAATGATTATTGGTTAAAGAATGAGGACCATCTTAAAAGGCTTTGTGAAATGGTTTAACTCAGTGGCCTGGCAGCCCATGAAAAGCCTCGAATTTGGGGCCTCGCAGCCCGTGAAAAGCCTCGACTACAAGGGTTTTTATTCGCTTTTTGCTAAGTTTTTTCTCTTTTTGACAAGATTTGTGATGTTTTTAAACCGGTGTTCATCAACCCGGTTAGGCTGTCAACTCCAAGTTATCAGTACATAATCAAATTATAATCCGGAGACTATCAGCCCGGTCTGGTTTTGACTCAAAGTCACCAGTATGGAATAAACCGGTGTTTATCACAACCCGGAACGGTTTTATTGTAAACCGGCATCATATAACAGGAGTTACTTATACTCCGGATTAGGGTTATTACCCTCACTACAAAGTTGGTCAGCCAACACTATGCCTAAAGGTTACAGGTATCATATATTTCCATATTTGGTTATGTTTTACAACCTTCGTTATAAACCTTTGTCATATATATATTTGGGTATCATGACCCGCCCAGTGGTAAACCGCCAGGGCGCTTTAAGCTTCTTATCTGTAGGAACATCTTGAATAAATGGCTATGGATTATGAACATCATATCTTAAGCATGGCGGATTAACAACATCAGTTGCAGATAAATATGCATGAAGGCATAACAGACCAAGTGTTTTAACTAGCCTATTACAAGGTGTTTCAGTGCCCAAAAGGATAATTGTTTCTTGATACGTCTCCAACGTATCTATAATTTTTTATTGCTCCATGCTACTTTATTTACTGTTGTGGACTATATTGGGCTTTATTTTCCACTTTTATATTATTTTTGGGACTAACCTATTAACCGGAGGCCCAAAGATGTAATTGTCGGCTTTTGCCTATTTCAGTGTTTCGAAGAAACGGAATATCAAACGGAGTCCAAACGGAATGAAACCTTCGGGAACGTGATTTTCTCACCGAACGTGATCCAGGAGACTTGGACACTACTCCAAGGAACAAAAGAGGCGGTCACGAGGGTGGGCCCCCCTAGGGCGCGCCCCCCTTCCTCGTGGGCCCCCTGTTGCTCCACCGACGTACTCCTTCCTCCTATATATACCTACGCACTTCAAACGATCGTAACAGAGCCAAAACCTAATTCCACAGCCGCAACTTCATGTATCCACGAGATCCCATCTTGGGGCTCGCTCCGAGCTTCACGGAGGGGGCATCCACCACGGAGGGCTTCTACATCATCACCATAGCCCCTCCGATGAAGTGTGAGTAGTTTACTTGCACCTTCGGGTCCATAGCTAGTAGCTAGATGGCTTCTTCTCTCTTTTTGGATCTCAATACAATGTTCTCCCCTCTCGTGGAGATCTATTCGATGTAATCTTGTTTTTGCGGTGTGTTTGTTGAGACCGATGAATTGTGGGTTTATGATCCAGTTTATCTATGAACAATATTTGAATCTTCTCTGAATTCTTTTATGTATGATTGGTTATCTTTGCAAGTCTCTTCGAATTATCTGTTTGGTTTGGCTAACTAGATTGGTAGTTCTTGCAATGGGAGAGGTGCTTAGCTTTGGGTTCAATCTTGCGGTGTCCTTTCCCAAAGGATGTAAGGGCAGCAAGGCACATATTGTATTGTTGCCATCGATACAAGATGGGGTTTTTATCATATTGCATGAATTTATCCCTCTACATCATGTCATCTTGCTTAAGGTGTTACTCTGTTTTTAACTTAATACTCTAGATGCATGCTGGATAGCGGTCGATGAGTGGAGTAATAGTAGTAGATGCAGGTAGGAGTCGGTCTACTTGTCTCGGACGTGATGCCTATATACATGATCATACCTAGATATTCTCATAACTATGCTCAATTCTTTCAATTGCTCAACAGTAATTTGTTCACCCACCGTAGAATACTTATGCTCTTGAGAGAAGCCACTAGTGAAACCTATGGCCCCCGGGTCTCTATATCAAAAATACCAAAAATATTATTTATCATCTCTATCAGATCTCACTCTCGTAAGTGACCGTGAAGGGATTGACAAACCCTAATCGCGTTGGTTGCGAGGAGCTATTGTTTTGTGCAGGTACGAGGGACTTGTGTGTGGCCTCCTACTGGATTGATACCTTGGTTCTCAACAACTAAGGGAAATACTTACGCTACTTTGCTGCATCATCCTCTCCTCTTCGGGGAAATCCAACGCAGTGCTCAAGAGGTAGCAAGAAGAATTTCTGCCGCCGTTGCCGGGGAGGCTCACGCAAGAGCAAGTCAAGCACGATACCAAGTAACCATCACAATCCCTATCTCCCGCATTACATTATTTGCCATTTGCCTCACGTTTTCCTCTCCCGCGCTTCACCCTTGCTGTTTTATTCGCCCTCTCTTTCCCAATCTCCTCCTATTTTTCCCGTTTGCCTTTTCCTCGTCCGCTTGTTTGCTCGTGTGTTAGTTTGCTCGCTTGTCGTTATGTCTGAAATTGGGGAAATTATTGCCGATATGGGTGATAATAATATCACAGAAAATTCTGAAGCTCCTGCTGAAGAATCCCCTACCTATCATACAAAAAGATTTCAAGCCGGTAGTGGTAATATCATTGGAAAGGGAGTTATCCAAGATTTCTTTACTTGTGCCAGTGCTTTACCCTCTATGGGTGGTTCTATTCTCCATAGAACTAGTAGCCTTGTGGATGCTATTGTCATGCTTATCGTTGAACTTGAAAGGCAATTTATGCATATGCACCCTTCTATACAAAGAATTTTCCTAGAATTTTCTAATATTGAACACTCCTCTGTTAAGCGTGCCGCTACTATCTTTTTGGCTCATGAATTCAGATTTATAATAAAAGAAGCCAAAGAAGTCTTTAAGATTATAGGGTGGACGCTGGCCGTCCTCCCATAGAATCTATCCTTTTTGATCAAGAAGAAATAATGCGTTTTCAATCTATCGATTATGTTGCTTTCAATGAAAATCTTAGAAAAAAGGTGCCTATCAATATTTTAATTGATAGAATTTCTGAACTTAATGATGATTTGGCTATTCGAAATAATGAGCTAGGATTCTCTCTTGAGTATAGGCTCACCAAGTTCTGTCAGAAGAATGCTTATAATGATGAATTGGTTGTGCAATACGAAGGGCCGAAAGAGGAACCTATACCTCCTAAAATTGATCTTGGGGACTTTTGTCCTATTAAATTTAGCCCTTTTGATTACTTTTTCTTTCCTCAAAGAAAACTTGCTGCCGAACGTAGAGAATATGAAATGAGTTTCACCGATCTATCTTATTACTACGGCACTACTTAGATCTATCCTTGCTTTTATGCCTAGCTAGGGGCGTTAAATGATAGCGCTTGTTGGGAGGCAACCCAATTTTATTTTTAGTTTTTTGCTTTTGCTTCTGTTTAGGAATAAATAATCCATCTAGCCTCTGTTTAGATGTGGTTTTATGTTTTAATTAGTGTTTGTGCCAAGCTAGACTTATTGGATCTTCTTGGATGATAGTTATTTGATCTTGCTGTAATTTCCAGAAACTTTGCGCTCAGTGCCCGAATTATTAAAAATCACCAGAACGTGATAAAATACTGATTCCAATTTCTTCTGATCAATAAATAAATTGTCTAGGTATTCTAATTTTGGTAGATTTTTTGGAGTTCCAGAAGTTTGCGTTAGTTACAGATTACTACAGACTGTTCTGTTTTTGACAGATTTTGTTTTTCGTGTGTTGTTTGCTTATTTTGATGAATCTATGGCTAGTAAAATAGTTTATAATCCATGGAGAAGTTGGAATACAGTAGGTTTAACACCAATATAAATAAATAATGAGTTCATTACAGTACCTTAAAGTAGTCTTATGTTTTCTTTCTCTAACGGAGCTCACAAGATTTCTATTGAGTTTTGTGTTGTGAAGTTTTCAAGTTTTGGGTAAATTCTTTTGATGGATTATGGAACAAGGAGTGGCAAGAGCCTAAGCTTGGGGATGCCCATGGCACCCCCAAGATAATCCAAGGACACCAAAAGTCAAAGCTTGGGGATGCCGGAAGGCATCCCCTCTTTCGCCTACTTCCATCGGTAATTTACTTGGAGCTATATTTTTATTCACCACATGATATGTGTTTTGCTTGAAGCGCCTTGTATTATTTGCGTCTTTTGCTTGTTAGTTTACCACAATCATCCTTGCTGTACACACCTTTTGAGAGAGCCATACATGAATTGGAATTTGATAGAATACTCTATGTGCTTCACTTATATCTTTTGAGCTTGATAGTTTTGCTCATAGTGCTTCACTTATATCTTTTGAGCGTGATAATTTTTGCTCTAGGGCTTCACATAGATCTTTTAGAGCACGGTGGTGGATTTGTTTTAAAGAAACTATTTATCTCTCATGCTTCACTTAGATTATTTTGAGAGTCGTTAATAGCATGGTAATTTTCTCAAATATTAATATACTTGGTATTCAAGATATGTGAAACTTTCTTTTGAGTGCGTTGAATACTAAGAAAAGTTTGATGCTTGATAATTGTTTTGAGATATGAAGATGGTGATATTAGAGTCATGCTAGTTGAGTAGTTGTGAATTTAAAGAAAACTTGTGTTGAAGTTTGTGATTCCCGTAGCATGCACATATGGTGAACCGTTATGTGATGAACTTCGAGCATGATTTATTTATTGATTGTCTTCCTTATGAGTGGCGGTCGGGGACGAGCGATGGTCTTTTCCTACCAATCTATCCCCCTAGGAGCATGCGTAATACTTTGCTTTGATAACTTGTAGATTTTTGCAATAAGTATATGAGTTCTTTATGACTAATATTGAGTCCATGGATTATACGCACTTTTTCCCATCCTTCCACCATTGCTAGCCTCTCTAATACCGCGCACTTTTCGCCGGTATCATACAACCACCATATATCTTCCTCAAAACAGCCACCATACCTACCTATCATTGCATCTCCATAGCCATTCCGAGATATATTGCCATGCAACTTTCCACCGTTCCGTTTATTATGACACGCTCCATCATTGTCATATTGCTAGCATGATCACGTAGTTGACATCGTATTTGTGGCAAAGCCACCTTTCATAATTCTTTCATACATGTCACTCTTGTTTCATTGCATATCCCGTACATCACGGAGGCATTCATATAGATTCATACTTTGTTCTAAGTATCGAGTTGTAATTGTTGAGTTGTAAGAAAAATAAAAGTGTGATGATCATCATTCTTTAGAGCATTGTCCCAAGTGAGGAAAGGATGATGGAGACCATGATTCCCCCACAAGTCGGGATGAGACTCCAGACGAAAAAAAAAGAAAGATGAAAAAAAAGAAAGAGGCCATACAAAAAGAGAAAAGGCCCAAATAAAAAAATAATGAGAGAAAAAAAGAGAAGGGACAATGCTACTATCCTTTTACCACACTTGTGCTTCAAAGTAGCACCAAGATCTTCATGATAGAGAGTCTCTCATTTTGTCACTTTCATATACTAGTGGGAATTTTTCATTATAGAACTTGGCTTGTATATTCCAATGATGGGCTTCCTCAAATGCCCTAGGTCTACGTGAGCAAGCGAGTTGGATGCACACCCACTTAGTTTCTTTTGTTGAGCTTTCATATACTTATAGCTCTAGTGCATCCGTTACATGGCAATCCCTACTCACTCACATTGATATCTATTGATGGGCATCTCCATAGCCCGTTGATACGCCTAGTTGATGTGAGACTATCTTCTCCTTTTGTCTTCTCCACAACCACCATTCTATTCCACATATAGTGCTATATCCATGGCTCACGCTCATGTATTGCGTGAAGATTGAAAAAGTTTTGAAAATGTTAAAGTATGAAACAATTGCTTGGCTTGTCATTGGGGTTGTGCATGATTTCAATATTTTGTGTGGGGAAGATGGAGCATAGCCAGACTATATGATTTTGTAGGGATAACTTTCTTTGGCCATGTTATTTTGAGAAGACATAATTGCTTAGTTAGTATGCTTGAAGTATTATTATTTTTATGTCAATATGAACTTTTGTCTTGACTCTTTCGGATCTGAATATTCATACCACAATTAAGAAGATTTACATTGAAATTATGCCAAAGTATCACTCCGCATCAAAATTCTCTTTTTATCATTTACCTACTCGAGGACGAGCAGGAATTAAGCTTAGGGATGCCTCGATACGTCTCCAACGTATCTATAATTTTTTATTGCTCCATGCTACTTTATTTACTGTTTTGGACTATATTTGGCTTTATTTTCCACTTTTATATTATTTTTGGGACTAACCTATTAACCGGAGGCCCAGCCAAGAATTGATGTTTTTTGCCTATTTCAGTGTTTCGAAGAAACGGAATATCGAACGGAGTCCAAACGGAATGAAACCTTCGGGAACGTGATTTTCTCACCGAACGTGATCCAGGAAACTTGGACCCTACTCCAAGGAACAAAAGAGGCGGTCACGAGGGTGGGGGCACCCCCCCTAGGGCGCGCCCCCCTTCCTCGTGGGCCCCCTGTTGCTCCAACGACGTACTCCTTCCTCCTATATATACCTACGTACCCCCAAATGATCAGAACAGGAGCCAAAAATCTAATTCCACCGCCAAGAACTTCCTCAGTATCCACGAGATCCCATCTTGGGGCCTGTTAGGAGCTCACGGGAGGGGCATCCACCATGGAGGGCTTCTAAATCATCACCATAGCCCCTCCAAGCGAAGTGTGAGTAGTTTACTTCAGACCTTCGGGTCCATAGCTAGTAGCTAGATGGCTTCTTCTCTCTTTTTGGATCTCAATACAATGTTCTCCCCCTCTCTCATGGAGATCTATTCGATGTAATCTTGTTTTTGCGGTGTGTTTGTTGAGACCGATGAATTGTGGGTTTATGATCCAGTTTATCTATGAACAATATTTGAATCTTCTCTGAATTCTTTTATGTATGATTGGTTATCTTTGCAAGTCTCTTCGAATTATCCGTTTGGTTTGGCCAACTAGATTGGTAGTTCTTGCAATGGGAGAAGTGCTTAGCTTTGGGTTCAATCTTGCGGTGTCCTTTCCCGATGTGAGAAGGGGCAGCAAGGCACGTATTTTATTGTTGCCATCGAGGATAACAAGATGGGGTTTTATCATATTGCATGAATTTATCCCTCTACATCATGTCATCTTGCTTAAGGCATTACTCTGTTTTAACTTAATACTCTAGATGCATCTTTGGATAGCGGTCGATGAGTGGAGTAATAGTAGTAGATGCAGGTGAGTCGGTCTACTTGTCTCGGACGTGATGCCTATATACATGATCATACCTAGATATTCTCATAACTATGCTCAATTTTGTCAATTGCTCAACAGTAATTTGTTCACCCAATCAGTAGAATACTTATGCTCTTGAGAGAAGCCACTAGTGAAACCTATGGCCCCCGGGTCTATTCTCATCATATCAATCTCCATCACTTTAATACTTGCTTTGTTTTTACTTTGCCTTTTAATTTTTACCTTGCATCTCTATATCAAAATACCAATATATTATTTATCATCTCTATCAGATCTCACTCTCGTAAGTGACCGTGAAGGGATTGACAACCCCTAATCGCGTTGGTTGCGAGGAGCTATTGTTTTGTGCAGGTACAAGGGACTTGTGCGTGGCCTCCTACTGGATTGATACCTTGGTTCTCAAAAACTGAGGGTAATACTTACGCTACTTTGTTGCATCATCCTCTCCTCTTCGGGGAAATCCAATGCAGTGCTCAAGAGGTAGCATTTCTCAATAAGCATTGCAGCACGTGGAAGACTAAACCGGCCCCCGGATTATGATTGTTTATCAGCTTCACCTGACGGTTGCGGATCATCTTGCACCGGTTCATCTTCTTCGTCTCTACCCAGCCGGAAGTCAACAGTTGTCGGTCGATCCCGATTAAAGCTTGGAACTCAGCTTCGTCGCTTATAAGGGTTGACGGTTCAATATCAGGGGCATAAGTGTGCTTACGGATTGGAGGGATCAGATTTTGCGCTTCAGGAGTCGGTGCAGCAACCCGTTTGTTATTGGTGTCATAGCTCGCCTGGTAAAAAGAAAGATCAGCCTCTTCAGCCAGTTGACAAGCCAGTGGACGTACTTCCCGGTTTATGGCGCGGAGATCCTCCTGGTCAAATTCTGATCCGTCTTCTTTTAAGCTGGGATAGCCTTTAGCCACTTCCACCGGATCAAGGTCAGGTGCCCATGCTTTTGCCCGGGTTAGTGCGGTCAAAGCACCCGCCCTTGTAGCAGATCTCTTTAGCTCTTCTACCTGGGCAGGCAGCATCGACAACCTTGCTAAGGTTTCCTTAATTAAATTGGGGGGAGGCTTGTTGTGTGAAGCGGCATAGATGATCCGTTGTGCACCGGTATATAACTGCTCTACAAGGGTATAGGCAGCCTTGACTTCTTGAACATCGAGCCTGGATGGCTAATGTGAGTTCCTGCGTCATTTGACACATCAGTAAACCGACAACACATGGGAATATATGATTGAAAGTATAAAGAACAGATGTTTACCAAACACAGCAGCAGTCGTGGAATGAATATGTCGCTTTACGCCAGTCAGCTCATCTACCACCGGTTTAAGAGCTGCTTCTGCGTCTTCGGCCCTTTTTCGCAAAGCGGATTTTTTGACTCCCAATCCGCCCCTTCTTTGTTGAAACTCTCGTTCAATTTTTCCGTAGCGTCTAGAGCGTTGGTCAACTCTTCCTTGGTCTTGGAGGTTTCGGCTTGCTGGGACTTGATGTTCTCTTGCAGATCAGCGGTTTGGCTTTCTTTCTTGCTCAGCTCAGCCTATAAAGAGACAGATGTATAATGAGTTGACATTACATATTTGAAGTACCAAGGACATAACAAGTTATGCCCTTGATACTTGGGGGCTAATGCATATTTGCTCCTTATCAGAAATTTCAATAAGTCCCAAGCACAATACAAGTATTAATCTTGGCACTTGGGGGCTAATGTGTGTTTGGTCAAAAACTATTGGTATGGGAATTCTTCTACAGTCCCGGTTCATCTTTTTAAAGTTAAACCGGCCCTTGGGGGCTATACCGGTGAAAGAGCAATATGGCAAATTTTAAAGAACCAGTTCATCTTAAAGAGTTAATCCGGTCCCTGGAGGCTAAATATGCAAAGTTAAGTTATGACAAAAGTCCCGGTTTAGATTGGTATCACAAACCGTCACTTGGGGGCTACTAGGAGTTGATAAACTGCAATTGGACAAAAGAGAAAAATAGTTGTTACCTCATATCGTTCCTTCATCAAGTTGACCAAACCGGCTTCATAGTCGCGGCTGGTATACAGATGGTTCAAGAAGCCGGAATGAATGTCTTGAGCATTGAGATGGGCGTAGCTTGACAAATCAGCGTTCCATTTGCCTTTACCAATAGCAGAAAGCTCGTCCTTAGCAGTATGTTTTGATAAAGTGACGGGATTGCCAGGAGTAGTGTGGCCAATGCTAGCAATCACAACATCATTCTCTTTATCATCAGCAGCCTTTAATGGAGTTGGTGGTTTGTCAGTATCTTTAACTGGACTGACCGGTTTGTCATCAGTTCGGACAGGGCTGGTTGGCTGGTCTGCATGGCTTGTAGTGTCAACTTGCACTTGTTCAGCAAAGAAGTCATGGTCTTGAGGCGGCAGATCATTAAGCGTGGCGTCAGCATCAGTTTCTTCCGGATCTGGAGTTTTTCCGGTTCAACAGCTACATTATCATCAGCCGGTTTATTTAACCGAGCCTTCTTGCTGGGTCTAGGCTTGGCACTGAGAAAAGATAAACATGAGGATCAGTACAGTATGTAAAAATAACACATCAAGGATAAAGACAAGTGCATAGCTCACCTAGGAACTGTTTTGAGGGGTGGAAGCTGTGTGGCCGATGACTCGCCAGAGGATGAGTGAGAAGTGCCCTGATAATTTGAATCAGATGGATTAAGAGGCTGTCGGAAACAACCCGCCTTGGGGCAAGGAGTGTCAAGAGTATAAGAGACCTCTGATCGGTGTTTCCGAACCGGAGTGTTCGGTAAACCGACGGAGGTAACTACCTGGCCGTTGTGCCGGGTCGTGCGGCGAGCTTCGTGTTGCTGCGTCTTCAAAAGAAAGTTTGGATCCAAGTAAGCAAGGGGGTTCTTACAGCTGGAGGAAAGAAGTATTACCTCTACATCGTCAGCTTGACTGCCTTCAGCGTCGTCCTGATAATAATCATTGTCAATGAGGTGTACAAAAAATGAACCAAGAGAGTCAAGTTCTACCTCTGATTCTGGGTTACCCACATCATCGTCAGCATTTAGATCGCAGGATGCTGTGATCCTTTTCTTGGCAGGTTTCTTAATAACTTTGGTCTTCGGGCGAAGCGGCTTGGCTGGTTTATCATGTGGCACTTTTTTATTCCAGAACGGATCATCACCCTGTCAAAAGTAGACAAACTTTCAGCGAATACTTGGAAAGAAGTAACTTACGACAAAAAGAGTATATGGTTCTTACAGCTGGCGGTTTGTTGAAGGTTCATAAAGGACTTAGATCGGTCTGGCCGCAGACAGCCTCCGTTTCATTCAACATTTTCTTGACAGCCTCGGTGACTTCAGCCTCTGTTAGCTGAATATTAATATGCCGTTGAGGATCGGTCAAACTTCCTGTGTATTAACACATCAAACCGGGGTGCCGGCTTAAGGGCAGAATGCTCCAGCTTATCCAACAACAAGCAAAGTCAACACCTGTCAAACCATTCGCCATAAAGGCTCTAAGCTTTGACAGTTGTGGGGCATATTTGGACCTTTCCTTTGCAGTCAACCTCTGAGGAAAGGGATGTGCATTGCTAAGACGGTGAGGCCGGTAACCCGGCAGGGGGTTTTCATCAATTGGAGATGTATCCTTGCAATAAAACCAGGTCTGGTTCCATTCTTTGGGGTGACTGTGGAGCTTGGGATGAGGGAAGGTGGCTTCCTTCCTTTTCTGAACTGCCATTCCGCCCAATTCAGTATTGGGTCCATATGTGAACTTTGTGCGGCGGTTTAAGTGAAAGAAATCCCTAAACAGTTCAAATGTAGGTTCCTCTTGCAGATAAGCCTCAGAGAAGACTTGGAAGTGGCATATGTTGGTCACAGAATTTGGACCTATGTCCTGAGGGTGAAGCTGAATACTGGCAAGCACGTCTCGGAAGAATTTTGAACCGGGAGGGCTAAAGCCTCGGGCCAGGTGGTCAACAAAAACGACTACCTCTCCGTCTTTAGGCTCAGGAGCATTTTCTAGACCGGGGGCCCTCCAGTGGATGATCTCTTTCTTGGCTAAAGCGCCAGTCGGACACATTCGTTTAATTGCTCTTCGGTAACCCGGGAAGGAGCCCAGTTACATTTATATACTTGCTTGGCCATGGCAATGAGCAGCTGAAACATGATTATAGCCGGTTTAAGATTCACAGTGGACAGCTATAAAGCGGTGTGAGGATATATGCATGTTTTTAAACCGGAGGTTGTTATTGGCAAATCGGAGTCTGACAATGGAGACAGTACAGTGACGAATGCATCGGCGGTTCAACAGGGGACTAATGGTATCTACTGAGTCATCATTTTTCTACAGGGTTAAACCGCCTAATCTGGTATTCAATATACAAGTCTAAAGATACGTAAGTGAAGGAAAAACAAGTTTCACAGCTCGGCATGGTAATTTCAGATCTGCCGTGCGTTGGAAAATCAAAATAAATTCAGACCTAATTTCAAGTGCTTGCATAGTTCAGCAAGGTTCAGATGAGTTTTGTGTAAAGGAACAGATCTAATAAAAAGGGGATTATGGCTACGTCACAGAAGAAATATCGGATCCAGCTAGTTGTTTATGCTAATGAAAAGAACAGGAAAGAACAGCAGCGGAGATTTGATAGACTCCGATGAACATTGAAACCCTAATGGTGGATCTAGAGCAAAGAAAAGAAGAACTCATTGATGATGAAGGGACAGCGGAGGAGTGCCGCGCTTCTCTGGTCCGGTTAGGTTGATGCAGCGGCCATTGCGGAGGCAGAAACGAAGGTCGACGGCGGCGGCGGAGCTCTAAAGGTCGGGCAGTGCAAGGAAGAAGATGATGTGAAGAGGTACGGGGGGAATGGAAAGACCCCCTGGCCCTATTTATAAGGGCAAAAAGATAAGCGTCAGGCGCGAAAATCGAGGAGCCCAAAATTTGGACATGAGGCGGAGCCGTCGCCTCGCTTGTCGAAGGCTCGTTAATAAAAGTGAGCTTTAGGCGATTTTTAATAACAGATGACGTCATGGCGATTTATCATGGTCCAGGAAGGTGACGTCACGGCGGCTTACAAGACTATGTGAAGATGCTGAAGAAGAAATTTTCTAAAGTATTGAGGATTGACATGAACCAGTTCAAATCAATCTGGGGCCTAATGTTAGGGATATTACCACTGGGCGTAAACCGGACCAGGAGAGGCCGGGTTAACCCCATGGTGGTTCATTGTATCTGAAGCCCATGAAGACAAAGATGGTGATGCTTCATGAAGGCCTAGGGCCCAAAGCTGGTTTAAGGCCTGTAGACATAAACCGGCATTAGTATGTAAACTTGTGTTGTAGGATAAAAAGAGCAGAGACCAAGCGGGACACGTTTATGAGCCGGCCTCGGGACTCTGTAAACCGACGGTCGTCAACCCATGTATATAAGGGGACGACCCGATGGTGGTTCAAGGACAACAGACAAGAACTCGAGACTCGGGCAAAGCGCATTCGCTCCCTGGTCATCGAAACCCAAGCAATCCCACAACAACTGGATCGTAGGCTTTTACCTTCACCGCAAGGGGCCGAACCAGTATAAACTCTCTTGCATCCCTTGTCCACTTTAACCCCTTTATGTTAACCCGTAGAGATGGCTCCACGACTAAGTCCTTTCTCTAGGACATCTGCCGTGACAAAACCACGATAGTGAGATTAAGTCAAACCATAAGAAAATGTACGGTTATAATGCTATTATGCTACTATCTCTTAGTCTTGTGCTACATGAATATGAATTTGAAAAGGAGGACAAGTGGATATTAAAATTCCTACGGTTTTTCTTTGAAGGAGACACTAAAGGAACAAATCCTACAGTTTTCCTTTGCTCCATTCCTTTGAACCAAATGCATGAATAGTAGTACCATAGGAAACTTTCCAATTCCTATGTTTTTCCTTCACTTTTCCTTTCAAGCCTTTGGCGATTCTAGCAGTGTGCTTGAGCAAGGAAAAGCATACACTCAAAAAATGTTTTTGTGCTACTTCTACTACTTTGAACCCAGGCCACTGCCCTACTAGATCAGCTCCCAGGGCCATTGACAAATGAACAGCTCAAACGCGCAGAGATAAATAATGAAGGCATTCAAGAGAGTCCATCACGGATAGCTAAGTTGCCTGGTACCTCACTGCTTGTCATATAGTAGGAGAAACTAATTTTTTTCACGTTACTGCGTGTGCTCAGTGGACAATATATATAACATGTAGAGGTACTATATGCCAATGCGTACAATATATATGCCTGGTTCTTCCTTAACTCCGGCGAGTCCCCCCACCCCACCCTTGAAAATCGACTGACCCGAAAGTCGATTCAGTCGACTGAAGTGTAGCTAAATCGGAGCAGCATCACAAAGCAAGAGCAAGAGCGAGAGCAGCAGCGCGAGCAAGAGCAATAGCAAGAGCAGACCATAGTCGAGCGAGCAAGCCATATTTCTGAGTGCCGAATTTACTCTGCAAAAGAAAGGGCTTACTAGCCGCTATCTGTTCGGCCTGCTTGATCTCTTCGTGGGTCGCCCGGAACTCGGTCCGCGCCTCCTTGGCCTCCTAGAGAGCCTTGGTGAGATCAGCCGCTTGGGCCTTATTCTTCTCCTCCAAGGCCTTGCACTTGTCGGCGGCGTCCTTGAGCTCTTGCTCCACTTCCGTCACCCGCTCCTCAAACTGGCGGCGGGCGGCCTGCTCGGCTTTTAAATCCGTAGCCGCTTTATCAGCAGCCGCTTTGCTCACCCATGCCCGCTCCTTGGCTTGGGCGAGGGCACTCTTCAGGGTCTCAAGCTCGGCCGCACTACCTTCAATAATGATCAAAGCAACGCACGAGCTTAAACTCTGCATTGGCATATCACTTCAAGTGTGCGTATAATTTTTCAAACATACCTTGTGCCTCATCTAACCGCTTGTTAATGCGGACGATATCCTCATCGGCCAGGTTCAGCTTCCGTTGAATTTCGAACACTTCAACGTCCTGGGCGGTCGCCACTAACAGAGAGGCATGTTCAACAATAAACCATTACGTTACCTCCTGCGATTGTTATTTGATCCTCTGTTCGGCCGTTTCTCAAAACCGAACAGAGTCTCAGGGGCTACTATCTATACATAGGCATATTTTTCATATGAAAAGCGGCTAAGAATATTACATCACATACCTCAAAGCCTGTTAGCAGGTTGGTGAAGGCTTCATTCATCCCGCTCTTGGTGGACTGAACCTTCTCAACCACTACACCCATCAGGGTGCGGTGCTCCTCCATGATTAGTGGAGGTCGCCACCGGACTTGGTACACCCCCTCCTTCAAAGGGGGCTGCTCGCTCGATTCCGGAGCCATATGGGCCTCTGGAATAGTGTCCAGCTGGGGGCTGGACTGGTCAAAACCCCTACCATCGGTTTCCATGGGGGTTGCGCCCCCTAGGTTCTCGGCAGCCGAGGCCTCCCCCCAGGCGCCGTGTTCGCAGCTTCCCTCATCTCTCCGTGGCCCGGAGAGGCCCTTCGGGACAACACCTCGCTTTCATCTGCGCTGGCTGGTGGAGAGGCTTGCGGAGGCGTCTCGCTCTCCACCATCCCTGGTGCCAGAGAGTTCCCCTAAGATAGCGATGGTTGGGGGAGGTCGCGGGCCGGACTGAAAAACACAATGTAATATGTTATATTACAATCTTAAAAAACTGGATATATGTAAAGTATCCTTTGGCACACGATGTGGCCAGGGGCTTGCCCCGAGGACGCCATTCGAGGGGGGGGGGGTGTTCGGCATCCATATCCGAACCGTCCGAGAGGGTTGTCTTCCACCTCTTAGACGCCCCCTCCTCCGGGTCTGCGGAGGCTGCCCTTTTCTTCTTTCCCCCTTGAGGGGAGAGCCACTTTCCGCCTCCTCCTCCTCTTTGTCTTCATCCCCCTCGTGGGAGGAGTGGGCTTCGGTCTCTCTGGACACTGCGTCTGAAGTGCCTTTACGGCGAAGGCCACCCTTGGCCTCCTTGCTCTTCTTCTTGGCCTTCTTCTTCGGTGCCTGATAGGGCGCCGGGATCAGCATCCTCGCTAGCAGAGGAGTGGCTGGGTTTTCGGGTAGCGGCACCGGACACCTGATCCACTCCGCCTTCGCTGTCCAACCCTGAATGAGGAATGAAGCCTCAGTGTACCCTCTGACTTAGGAACATGACTTATGTTCGAAAGTAAAATACTTATCGTAGTAGCCAGATTTGCGCTGTCGAGACCGATGTCTTCGGTCTTCTAAAGGCCACGTCTTCTCGGCCTTGAAGAGCAACTTCCAAATCTCTTCGTGCATAGTGCCAAAGAAGCACTGCAGGGTCCGGGGGCCCTCCGGGTTGAACTCCCACATACGGAGAGGCCGGCGTTGGCATGGGAGGATCCGGCAGAAGAGCATCACCTGAATCACGTCAGTGAGACTGGTGTTCTTCTTTGTCATATTCTTGATGCGCTTTTGCAGCAGCATCACTTCGTCGGTCGACCCCCAGTCCAGACCCTTGTTTGTCCATGATGCGAGCCGCATGGGGGGCCCGGATCTGAACTCAGGAGCGGCCGTTGATAACCCACAAGTATAGGGGATCAATTGTCGCCTCTTTCGATAAGTAAGAGTGTCGAACCCAACGAGGAGCTAAAGGTAGAACAAATATTCCCTCAAGTTCTATCGACCACCGATACAACTCTATGCACGCTTGACGTTCGCTTTACCTAGAACAAGTATGAAACTACAAGTACTTTGTAGGTGTTTTTGGATAGGGTTTGCAAGAATATAAAGAGCGTGTAAATAAAAAGTAGGGGCTGTTTAGATAAAGACACAATAAAGTAAATATAGCGAGTGTGGAAAAGTGGTGGTAGGAGTTGCGAAATTGTCCCTAAGCAATTGACTAGTTTACTAGACCGATAGCAAGTTTCATGTGGGAGAGGCCACTGCTAACATGTCATCCCTTACTTGGAATTCTATGCACTTATGATTGGAACTATTAGCAAGCATCCGCAACTACTAACGTTCATTAAGGTAAAACCCAACCATAGCATTAAGATATATTGGTCCCCCTTCAATCCCGTATGCATCAATTTCTATGCTAGGTTGAAGCTTCTGTCACTCTTGCCCTCAAATACATAGTCCTACCAACATACAACTAACCCTATGGTGTGATCCACGCGCGCTGTCATATGATGGGCACCAAAGGACAGCAACATGACCACAAGCAAATTAAATCAATCATAGCAATTCATCAACCACCGATAGCACAACGAAAATCTACTCAGACATCATAGGATGGCAACACGTCATTGGATAATAATATGAAGCATAAAGCACCATGTTCAAGTAGAGGGTACAGCGGGTTGCGAGAGAGTGGACCGCTGTAGATAGAGGGGGGAAGGTGATGGAGATGTTGGTGAAGATGGCGGAGGTGTTGGTGAAGATCGCGATGATGATGATGGTGGCCACGGCAGCATTCCGGCGCCACCGGAAGCGAGGGGGAGAGAGCCCCCCTCCTTATTCTTCTTCCTTGACCTTCTCCCTAGGTGGGAGAAGGGTTTCCCCTCTTGTCCTTGGCATCCATGGAATGGGAGGGGTGAGAGCCCCTCCGAGATTGGATCTGTCTCTCTCTCTCTCTCTGTTTCTGCGCTCTCAGATTCTGCCCTGGCACCGTTTCTTTTATATCCGGAGATCCGTAACTCCGATTGGGGTGAATCTTTCGCCCAGATCTTTCTCATAAAATTAGCTTTATTGCGGCAAAATAAGAGCGTCAACCGTCTTACGGGGTGCCCACGAGGGTCCAGGGCGCGCCTGCCCCCTGGGGCACGCCCCCCTGCCTCGTGGCCCCCTCGAGCACCGTCTCGCGTTGATTTTACTTTCCAAAAATCATAAATATTTCAAAATAATTCTCCGTCCGTTTTTATCCCGTTTGGACTCCGTTTGATATTGGGTTTCTGAAAACATAAAACATGCAAAAGAGGAGGCGGCACTGGGCACTGGATCAATATGTTAGTCCCAAAAATAGTATAAAAAGTTGCCAAAAGTATATGAAAGTTGTATAATATTGGCATGGAACAATCAAAAATTATAGATAAGATGGAGACGTATCAGCATCCCCAAGCTTAATTCCTGCTCGTCCTCGAGTAGGTAAATGATAAAAAATATAATTTTTTATGTGGAATGCTACCTAGCATAATCTTGATCATGTATCTAATCATGGCATGAATATTAAGACACGAGTGATTCAAAGCAATAGTCTATCATTTGACATAAAAATAATAATACTTCAAGCCTACTAATAAAACAATCATGTCTTTTCAAAATAACATGGCCAAAGAAAGTTATCCCTACAAAATCATATAGTCTGGCTACGCTCCATCTTCACCACACAAAATATTCACATCATGCACAACCCCGATGACAAGCCAAGAAATTGTTTCATACTTTTGACGTTCTCAAACATTTTCAACTTTCACGCAATACATGAGCGTGAGCCATGGACATAACACTATAGGTGGAATAGAATATGATGGTGGGGGTTATGTGGAGAAGACAAAAAGGAGAAAGTATCACATCGATGCGGCTAATCAACGGGCTATGGAGATGCATCAATTGATGTCAATGTGAGGAGTAGGGATTCCCATGCAAAGGATGCACTAGAGCTATAAGTATATGAAAGATCAAACTGAAACTAAGTGGGTGTGCATCCAACTTGCTTGCTCATGAAGACCTAGGGCATTTGAGGAAGCCCATCGTTGGAATATACAAGCCAAGTTCTATAATGAAAATTCCCACTAGTATATGAAAGTGATAACTCAAGAGACTCTCTATATGAAGGATCATGGTGCTACTCTGAAGCACAAGTGTGCTAAAAGGATAGTAACATTGCCCCTTCTCTCATTTTCTCTCATTTTTTTCTCTTTTTTTGGGCCTTTTTTTGGCCTTTCTCTTTTTTATTTTTTTATTTTTTATTTTTTTCGTCCGGAGTCTCATCCCAACTTGTGGGGGAATCATAGTCTCCATCATCCTTTCCTCACTGGGGCAATGCTCTAATAATGATGATCATCACACTTTCATTTACTTACAACTCAATATTACAACTCGATACTAGAACAAAGATATGACTCTATATGAATGCCTCCAGCGGTGTACCGGGATGTGGAACGATCTAGAGTAGCAATGACATCAAAAAATGGACAAGCCATGAAAAAATTATGCTAGCTATCTTACGATCATGCAAAGCAATATGATAATAAATGCTCAAGTCATGTATATGATGATGATGGAAGTTGCATGGCAATATATCTCGGAATGGCTATGGAAATGCCATGATAGGTAGGTATGGTGGCTGTTTTGAGGAAGATATAATGAGGCTTATGTGTGATAGAGTGTATCATATCACGGGGTTTGGATGCGCCGGCGAAGTTTGCACCAACTCTCGAGGTGAGAAAGGGCAAGGCACGGTACCGAAGAGGCTAGCAATGAAGGAAGGGCGAGAGTGCGTATAATCCATGGGCTCAACATTAGTCATAAAGAACTCACATACTTATTGCAAAAATCTATTAGTCATCGAAACAAAGTACTACGCGCATGCTCCTAGGGGATAGATTGGTAGGAAAAGACCATCGCTCGTCCCCGACTGCCACTCATAAGGAAGACAATCAATAAATAAATCATGCTCTGACTTCATCACATAATGGTTCACCATACGTGCATGCTACAGGAATCACAAACCTCAACACAAGTATTTCTACTAATCCACAACTACCCACTAGCATGACTCTAATATCACCATCTTTATATCGCAAAACTATTGCAAGGAATCAAACATATCATATTCAGTGATCTACAAGTTTTATGTAGGATTTTATGACTAACCATGTGAATGACCAGTTCCTGTCATCTCTCTAAATAGATATAAGTGAAGCAAGAGAGTGTAATTCTTTCTACAAAAGATATGCCCATGCTCTAACAAATATAAGTGAAGCAAAAGAGCATTCTACAAATGGCGGTTTTCTATGTGAAGAGAAACAGGCAATCCAAACTTCAAATGATATAAGTGAAGCACATGAAGCATTCTATAAAGCCATACTCAGAAGATATAAGTGGAGTGCAAAGAGAATCAACCAAGGACCATCTCATACCAGCATGGTTCATAAAAGAAAAATGAAAACTAAATGCAAAAGACGCTCCAAGATTTGCACATATCACATGAACGAAACGAATCTGAAAACATACCGATACTTGTTGAAGAAAGAGGGGACGCCTTCCGGGGCATACCCAAGCTTAGATGATTGAGTCGCCTTGAAAATTTACTTGGGGTGCCTTGGGCATCCCCAAGCTTGAGCTCTTGCCTCTCTTCCTTCTTCTCACATCGAGACCTCCTCGATCATCAAACACTTCATCCACACAAAACTTCAATGTAAAAACTCGGTAAGATCCGTTAGTATAATAAAGCAAATCACTACTCTAAGTACTGTTGCAAACCAATTCATATTTTGTTTTGGCATTGTGTCTACTGTAGTATAACTTTTTCATGGCTTAATCCACTGGTATGAATCGATAGTTTCATCAAAACAAGCAAACTATGCATCAAAAACAAAATCTGTCTAAAACAGAACAATCTGTAATAATATGAACATTCACCATACTTCTGATACTTGAAAAATTCTGCCAAACTTAGGAAAAATAAACAATTTGTATAGAAAGACAATGCAAAAGGAATCAGACCATTGGACGTTCCAGTAAAAAATTAAAAATCGCGCACTTCAGCCAAAGTTTCTGTCCTGCACCGTACAAACCAACAAGCATTGTAAACATCCTAAAGGCAAACCTTGACACATTATTTTTATTTCTAAACTTTATAAAAGCACATGTCGGTGTCAAAACCGGCGGATCTCGGGTAGGGGGTCCCGAACTGTGCGTCTAGGCGGATGGTAACATGAGACAAGGGACACGATGTTTTTACCCAGGTTCGGGCCCTCTCGATGGAGGTAAAACCCTACTCCTGCTTGATTAATATTCATGATATGGGTAGTACAAGAGTAGATCTACCACGAGATCGAGAGGCTAAACCCTAGAAGCTAGCCTATGGTATGATTGTTGTTTCGTCCTACGGACTAAAACCCTCCGGTTTATATAGACACCGGAGAGGGCTAGGGTTACACAGAGTTGGTTACAATAGGAGGAGATCTACATATCCGTATCGCCAAGCTTGCCTTCCCCGCCAAGGAAAGTCCCATCCGGACATGGGATGAAGTCTTCAATCTTGTATCTTCATAGTCCAGGAGTCCGGCCAAAGGTTATAGTCCGCCATCCGGACACCCCTAATCCAGGACTCCTCAAGAGTCTCCGAACCAGGCTTCAATGACGATGAGTTCGGCGCGCAGATTGTCTTCTGCATTGCAAGGCTGGTTCTTCTCCAAATTATGTGTACCTGTTGAATAGTGTCCGGCTTCTCGTGAATATTGCGCTCCTTGGCTTCCACGCCCAATAATGGTCGTCTTCCACGTGTCAAATGAATGCGAAAAGCCAGGGTGTTTTTACATTTACCCCCCTAGCTGCGCAAATGAGCTGCCTATAAAAGAGACGAGGATTTAGATCCGAATCACACCATCTTCCCTTCGCGAGCATTCATCAGAGCGCATCCGACAGAGATCCATTCCATCATGGCCAGTCGACGCAGCTCCTCCTCTCGCCCTCCCAGCCCTCAGCCTGGAGGTTGGGAGAGATGTCCCATCCCACACAACAAGCTAGTGACGCTCCAAACCAAGGGATTCCTTCCCCCGGCCTTCATGGTCCCGGTTCGAGCCGGACTTGCCACCTATAATGGCGGAGAGCAAGCGGAGAGCATCCCCAGTCCCTTCAAAGGAGAGCGGCTATGCCTTGTCCCTTATCTGATAAGAGGGCTCGGATTTCCAATTCATCCGTTTTTCCGGGGGCTCATGGAGTTCTACGGCCTCCAGTTCCACAACCTTACGCCTGCCTCCATATTGCATATTGCGGGCTTTGTAGCCCATTGCGAGCTATTTTTTGGGCATCGAGGCTCATTTCGCGCTGTGGAAGAAGCTGTTCTGCCTTGTGCCCCGTTCTCAGGAGGGGTCGATATATCAAGTGGGTGGAGCCGAACTATGGCGCATCACCGGGACCAGATATCTATCCGACACCGCAAGGAAGGCATCCGAAGACTGGCCTTCAGAATGGTTTTATATAGAAGGCGTCCCCCTGCCGGACCCTGTTCGGATCGGCCTCCCCGAGTTCAATAATGCTCCTTTGAAGAAGCGCCTAAGCTGGTGTCCATGGAGCCCTCAGAGGGAAATGACAAGGATGTCCTTTACCTGATGAGCCGGATAAGTTTGTTAGCTCATTCCGGACTGACCATGATCGGGGTCATGGCCACATGCATTATGCGGGGGGTGCAGCCGCTTCAGTATAGAGGCCACCCCATGTGGGATTTCAACGGGGAGGATGATGCCACCCGCTGCGGCCGTAAGGGGCCGGGATCAATTGCCGCTCTGACGAAGATCTTGTCCGCATTGTACAAGGGAAAAGAGGAGGAGTTCCTCCACGTCAATACACAGGGCGGATTTTCTATGTACAATCCTCCAAGCTGGGTAAGCGGACACTTCCTTTTGCCCATCCGTTCCATATTCCCATAGTTAAGTACCTTATCTTGTGATTTCGACGCAGGAATTGCGCCGGGCCGTAAAGGATATGAACAGCCTCCTCCACAACCCGTGGATCCGGAACGGTCCCTCGATCCGGCCTCCCAAGAGGATCCGGACATATCCGTGGAGCTGATCGATGGGGTATTTCACCAACTGAGCATCGACAATGCCTTGGTGGCTATTACACACGATTATCCTGGACTGCTTCCCGCCTCACAAGTAATCGAGACCGAAGTCCCAATACTTCGAAGATGATCCATCCGTGCTTATTTTTTATCACCGTATACCAATGATGTTTCGCAGGGGAGGATCCCGAGGCGGAATGCCGAACCTGCGGCGACAAGCCAACAAGGGACCGCGAGGGCGGGTAGGCTAAAGAGACACGCGGTCCGGGTCGAGGCACCGGTGCATCAGTAAGGCGCGCTGCCTTATTCCAAGGTATTATTCTTACGATGCATAATAACGCCTGTGCTCTCCTTTTTTAGGAAAAAGAGGGCTCGCCAGACTATATCCGGAGAGATTGCCAATCGAGCCTCCACCAGCCAGGCTCCAAAGCCGTGTCCGAAGCGAGGCGAACACGAGGCGGGCGTCGGACACTCCTCCGACAGAGAGGATGCGACAGACTGTCCGCCACCAATTCCGAGGTGGAGAGTGCCATGAATCACAAAGGCCACGGACAGTTCTTCGTGACGCTTGTTTCTCCCAAGAGGCATTGGATGCCTTGAATTCGGGAGATGCGTACGTCCGTGCCGCTCAAAATGGTCTAGCCAGAGCCACGGAGCAGTATGTGAAAGACATACGGGTGAGAAAATTTGATGGTTATATATGTCAGTAGCCCTAGAGACTTGAAACAGTTAGAATAACTGATTTAAGGATCATTTGTTATGCAGGATCTTACAAAAAAGAATACCCAACTGTCCCAGGAGCTGGAAGGGTGCAAAGCCCAACTTGAGGCCACACTAGTCGTGGCAGGGGAGGCCAAGGAGACCCCCTCTGGTAATATATGCTTCGAAAGATAAGTATGTTGTGAAGTGCGGCGTGTGTGCAAATCTGACAATATCATTACAGATGGCGCCGGAGTAGATCCGGACAAGCAACAACTCTTGCGTCGGTTAAAGGCCGGTGAGAGCGTGCTTACGAGGGTGAGGCAGGAGAAGAGTAATCTCCAAGATGCCAACACCCAGCTGGGCAAGGAACTAAAGGATGTTCGTGCCCAGCTGTCGGACTCCGTGAAGGAGAATCGACGGCTTCGACGCGGCATTTTTAGTAAGTGCTTGAATGAACTTTGAAAAAGAGTTCGGCGAGGAAGTCGGCGAACAGAGTTATGTCTGTAGGTATGCTCACAGGTCGTCTTGCAGAGGAAATGCCTGGTTCTACGGGTGACCTTCTTCCCGAGCCCTTTCAACCGCATTTAACGAAGTTCGGCAGTGATGAAAGGCGTCGCCAAGCCTTGTGGCTATCTGTCTCCATGCCCGAAGGCCTTGGAGAGCTTGCAGAGGCTTAACGGAGCGCGGGCGCTCCGATTATGGAAGATATCGGCCTGCCGTCAAGGTGCTGTGGAGGCTCGGGCCATGGTGAAGACGCAGACACGAAGGTGACCCAAACCACATGGCCGAGGTTGGACTCAAGGGGCAACGGAAGGAGATCCTGTGAGCTTAGTGTACGACCAAGTAGAGTTGGTCATTAATATTCCCAACAGATTTGTAAACTAGACAGCCTGTTGGATGGTATTGAAGAGGAATATGCTCAGTCAAATTGACTATGTAATTTAAGATGACATGTAAAATGCCTTCTAGCCGGATTTTAGATCCTTTTTCATGGCGGACCTTTTCGCTTCAACCTCGGGACCCGATAGTCCGGAGTGTGTCCGAATACCCTCTCGGTTATGTAAGAACCGGGGCATGCATGGAGACCAAAGCGAGGGGTCATTAGTGCTTGAATGCATAAGTGCCCAACTAGTTATGTTATATTACATGGTTAATAAGAAACATCTTCCAGGGAGGATAGTTCCGTTAGGTGTTCCTTTCCCTAGGAGGCGTGCCCTAAAGTGCATGTCCGGACTGCGAAAAAAGCAGAAAAGCATTTTGGGGCAGATAAATAAACAAGTGAGAAATCATCTTTAGTTCACCAACCGAATATTCCCTTAAGAACGCTAGCTTTCGGCTTCACCCAGTCTGAGGTACAAATCTGGCTGACCCGGCAGTAACAATCGCAGAGGTGCTCCCTTTACCGCCTAGCCGAACAATCGGGAATGTAGGGTAAGCACAGAGCCAGGCAACCCAGCTTGGCCAAAACTTAAGTCATATCGATGCATATAATGGTGAATAAAAGGTACATGCGGAAGTGTGACACATGTGTTGGGCGTGAAGCCCGCATAACTAAGCTTCTGTTAAGGAGGCCGCCAGGTATAACAAGCGCGGATAGCGCGTCAATTGTGTGCGAACAAGGCGCGAACGAGCCCTTAAAGGCTGTAAGAGAAAGGGAGGGAGAAGGAGAGAAATATAAGACAGCTAATGTGTAAAAAATAGACAAAGGAAGGAGACGAACACAGAGTCCGGAGCTAGGCGTAGAATCTTCGGAGACGGGCTGCGTTCCATGGGTTCGGCTCAAGTCGGTTATCCGATGCATCTCGCAGACGCAGACGCTTCCACCAGTCAGGACTTGGTCAATAATAAAGGGACCTTCCCATTTGGGCTTGAGTTTGTCCTTTTTCTTGTCCGGCAGCGTAGAACTAACTTCGCCAACATTGTAAATTTTGGCCCGCATTTCTGCTTTGATATCTTCGAGCCTGCTGTTGATAGAATGTGGAACGGGCTTTTGCCACATCACGCTCCTCCTCCAAGGCGTCCAAACTGTCCTGCCGATCAAGTTCGGCTTCTCTTTCTTCGTACATGCGCACGTGAGGTGAGTCATGAATTATGTCACAGGCGTAACTGCCTCTACCGTATACCATAAAGAATGGTGTGAATCCGGTGCTGCGATTCGGTGTGGTCCACAGCCCCAAGAGTACGGAGTCGAGCTCCTCTACCCAGTGCGTGTTAGATTCCTTGAGGGACCGCACTAATCTGGGTTTAATGCCGCTCATAATTAGACCACTTGCTCGCTCGACTTGACCGTTAGTTTGTGGGTGATAGACTGAAGCATAGTCGAGCTTGATGCCCATGTTTTTGCACCAGAGTTTGACCACGTCGGCCGTAAAGTTCGTGCCGTTATCAGTGATGATGCTATGGGGGACGCCAGAACGGTGTACGACCCACGATATGAAGTCTATCACCGTCCGGATTCAGCCGCCTTAATGTGCTTGGCCTCTATCCATTTGGTGAATTTATCCACCATGACCAAGAGGGTATTTTTGCTTGTGGGTTCCTCCTTTAAGGGGTCCAACCATGTCAAGCCCCTGCACCGCCAAGGGCGGTGATGGGTATAGTTTGGAGGCGGTGGGTGGCATGTGGCTTTGGTTAGCAAAGAGCTGGCAGCCAACGCATCGTTGGACTAAGTCTGAGCATCTGCCGGGCGGTTGGCCAATAAAATCCTGTCTGGAAGGCCTTGCTTACAAGGGCCGGGCTGCAGCGTGGTGCCCGCCGAGTCCGGCATGAATTTCAGCCAGGAGATTCCGCCCTTCCTCTTCGGAGATACACCTTTGAAGGACTCCGGTGGTGCTTTTCTTATAAAGCTCTCCCTCATGGACTTTATAGGCTTTAGATTGCCGCACTATGCAACGTGCCTCGTTTTGATCCTCGGGAAGTTCCTGCCTGATTAGGTAGGCTAGGAATGGTTCTGTCCACGGGGCAATGACTGCCATTATTACGTGGGCTGAATATGTTACTTCGTTGGCAGAGCCTCCAGTTGTGTCGTAATGTTCGTGTCGAAAAGGCGGTTGGGTCCGGGCTGTTATTTCGGACTCCTTCCCATAATACGGATGGCTTGAACAGCCTATCTAAGAAGATATTGGGGGACGGCATCGCGCTTTGGCGCCAATGCGTGCCAAGACATCTCGCCTGATTGTTTTCCGAGCTATATGGTGAAATTCGAGCCCTTGAACCGAGCTGACATTTTAGGATGGCGTTGCGATAAGCTGCCATTTTTGAATCCTTGGCATCAAAGTCTCCATTTATTTGGGATATTGCGAGGTTCGAATCCCCACAAGCACCTCTAGGCGTTGAATGCCCATGGAGACCGCCATCCGGAGACCATGTAGAAGGGCCTCAGATTCGGCTGCGTTATTGGAGTCTGTATACATTATCTGGAGTACGTATTGAATCAGATCTCTGTTGGGGACGTCGTAACGACGCCAGCCCCTAGACCGCCAACATTTTGGAGCCGTTGAAGTGCATGATCCAGTTGGAATATGTGCCGTACTCTTTAGGGAGTTCGGCTTGATCCCATTCGGCGACGAAGTCGCCAAAACATGCGACTTAATAGCTCGCCGTGGCTTATAGGTTATGTCGAACGGGAGGAGCTCAATGGCCCATTTGGCAATCCGCCCGTCCGCGTCGCGGTTTTTATAATGTCGTTAAGAGGTACTTGGCTGCCATCAAGTTATCGCACACTCTTGAAAGTAGTGTCGCAGCTTCCGGGATGCCATAAACACCGCGTACACTATCTTTTGATAATGCGGATACCGTGACTTGCATGGAGTGAGGACAGTGGACACGTAATAAACTGGTTTTTGAAGGGGGAACTTGTGTCCGTCCGTTTCTCGTTCGACAACGAGCACCGCGCTTACAACGATGAGTTGCCGTGATGTATAATAGCATTGGTTCGCCCATGTTACGCGCGGCCAGGACCGGTTTTGTTGCCAATATGGCTTTTATTTATTCTAGTCCGGCCGTGGCGGCATCCGTCCACTCGAAGTGTTCAGTGCGCCGAAGGAGGCGATAAAGGGGTAATGCCTTTTCTCCCAAGTGGGAGATAAAGCGGCTTAGAACCGCCACGCATCCAGTCAATTTTTGTATTTGTTTGAGGTCCTTTGGGATATCCAATTGTGACAGAGCTCAGATCTTGGCTGGGTTTGCTTCAATTCCTCTACCAGATACAATGAAGCCCAAGAGCTTTCCGGCTGGTATGCCGAACACGCATTTTTCCGGGTTAAGCTTGATGTCATATGTTCGGAGGTTATCGAATGTGAGCCTCAAGTCGTCTACTAGAGTTTCGATATGCTTGGTTTTGACGACCACATCATCTACGTATGCCTCCACTGTTTTGCCGATCTGGTTTGCCAGACATGTCTGAATCATGCGCTGATATGTTGCGCCAGCGTTTTTCAGCCCGAAGGGCATTATGTTGAAGCAGAATGGGCCGTATGGAGTGATGAATGCCGTTGCGGCTTGGTCAGGCTCTGCCATCTTAATTTGATGGTAGCCGGAGTATGCGTAGAGGAAACACAATGAATCGTGTCCTGCGCTAGCGTCGATAATTTGATCGATGCGGGGGAGGGGGAAAGGATCCTTCGGGGAAGCCTTGTTGAGGTCCTTGAAATCGACGCATAGACGCCAGGATTTGTCCTTCTTTGGTACCATCACCAGGTTTGCTAGCCAGTCCGGATGTTTTATATCTTTGATGAATCCGGCCTCCAATAGTTTGGCTAGCTCCTCTCCCATGGCTTGTCTCTTAGGTTCAGAGAAACGCCGAAGAGCCTGCTTGATCGCTTGAATCCTTTTAGGATGTTTAGGTTTGTGCTCACCAGCCGGCGTGGGATTCTGGCATGTCCGAAGGGTGCTGCAAAATGTCCCATTTTTCGCGTAGGAATTCTCGTAATGCAGCGTCTACATCAGGGTTTAATTGCGCCCCGATGGAGGCCGTTTTTGTAGGGTTCGTTGGACGGACTTGGAATTTGACTATTTCATCTGCCGGTTTAAAGAAGGTGGACTTGGATATTTTATTGAGTATCACGTCGTCCCTGTTCACCGTGGAGCACAGCGGAGTCAGTTCCTCGGCCCCTAGGGCTTCAGATAGTGCCTCAAGGGCCAGTGCATCTGTCTTATTTTCGGCGCAGAGTGCTATGTCCGGGTCACTAGCAAGAGTGATGATTCCGTTGGGCCCGGGCATTTTGAGCTTCATGTACCCGTAATGGGGTATAGCTTGAAAAATTGTGAATGCCTCTCGCCCTAATAGAGCGTGGTATCCGGCTGCTGAGCAGGGCCACTTGGAACGTGACCTCCTCGGACCTGTAATTATCCGGCGTGCTTAACACCACATCCAAGCAGTGATTTTTCCTGTATAGCATGCTTCCCGACTGGGGATTATTCCTCTAAAGGTTGTGCTGCTTCGTTCAATGCGGCTCCAGTCTATTTCCATTTTTCGAAGGGTTTCCTCGTAAATGAGGTTCAATCCGCTGCCACCGTCCATGAGTACCTTGGTAAGGCAAAAACCGTCCACTATTGGACTGAGGACCAATGCGGCTGGTGCTCGGGCTGTTCGGAATTTAGGTTCATCACTGGCATTAAAGGTAATAGCCGTGTCACTCCATGGGTTTATCATTGCTACTTGGTAGACTTCGGCAAGGCTGCGGAGTGTTCGTTTCCGCATATTATTTGATGCGAAAGTCTCGAAGACTGTTAATACCGTACTGGTATCCTTGGGTTGTTGCTCTGTGGATTCTGGTGTTAGAAGCTCTTCGCCACTTTTGGCCACCTGCCGGAGTATCCAACATGCTCTAAGGCTATGAGTTGGTGTGGCGCCCTATGTACTATGAATTTCTGAGGTCCATTGAGCCATCCCTCCAAAGACGGTTCCATGCCTGTAGGGGGTTTTTGTTTTTGTTGTTTAAACCGTGTGACTGTCGATAATTCACCCTTTTATTTCGGATTGTGTTTGTATTCAGGGCCGTATTGTCCCATAATCTTTCTTCGTTTTTCCAGGCGCTTTCCATCGCACAGTACTTTCGTACTATGGACGCCAAGTCAGCAAAGCGTGTAATTTCACGACGACCTATGGCGTTGAGGATTCCCTTGTCCGTGCAATTATTGCAGAAGAATGAAATTGCGTCTTCCCCGTGGCAGTCCTTTATCCTATTCATCACCAGGAGGAATCTGGCCCAGTAATGATGTACTGTTTCCTCGGGCTCTTGCCTAATTTTGGATAGATCGCATATGTTCGGGTGGGTGGGTGGAATTAAATCCGAAACCTCACCCAATCTAAGACTCAAGGGCCAAGGAGTTTCGAACTGGAAGTTTGGATTCTTGGATGTTGTCCAATGAATCTAGCCGTTGCACGACTCTTAGTTCAGGTCTTGAGTGACGTCCTCCCTCCGCGGGTATCCGGCTTGGAGGATCGGGAATCCAGACATAGCTAGTCCTTAAGATAGATGAAGGGTCGCGCATTGTTCCTCCACCACAAAGCAACGTGATGGGTGACCGGGAGAGTTAATCTCTCTCGAGATCGGGTTTAGGCCCAATCGATCGTAGTCTGTGAAGCGACTCCTGTGGCGGCGATGTGATCCAGAGCTAGTTTAAGGAAGAGAGCTCCATCGATCTAACTGCTCGGCGAGTTCCGACTTGACGTGAAGATTGCTTTCGACGACCCGAGAAGTCATCGTCGGCTGAACAGGCGGTCATAAGAAAACCGCCTAGCCGGAGAGTTTGGCCGATAGCCAAAGCTCCTTTAGCAACAGTACCGTCTTTAAAGACGGGATGAGGCATCCTTCCTGATGGCGACGGCACAGAGGAACTCTCAATGAAAGCACCAATGTTGGTGTCAAAACCGGCGGATCTCGGGTAGGGGGTCCCGAACTATGCGTCTAGGCGGACAGAACAGGAGACAAGGGACACGATGTTTTTACCAGGTTCGGGCCCTCTCGAAGGAGGTAAAACCCTACTCCTGCTTGATTAATATTGATGATATGGGTAGTACAAGAGTAGATCTACCACGAGATCAGAGAGGCTAAACCCTAGAAGCTAGCCTATGGTATGATTGTTGTTCCGTCCTACGGACTAAAACCCTCCGGTTTATATAGACACCGGAGAGGGCTAGGGTTACACAGAGTTGGTTATAATAGGAGGAGATCTACATATCCGTATCGCCAAGCTTGCCTTCCCCGCCAAGGAAAGTCCCATCCGGACACGGGACGAATTCTTCAATCTTGTATCTTCATAGTCCAGGAGTCCGGCCATCCGGACACCCCCTAATCCAGGACTCCCTCAGCACACAACAGAAATAAATGACTCTCTAAAACTTCCGGGTTGTCTCCCTGGCAGCGCTTTCTTTAAAGCCATTAAGCTAGGCATATAGTGCTCAAGTAATGGATCCACCCGGATCCCAAGGTATATCAAAGCCAATTTTAATTAACAATGATTTGCTATTTAGTAGTGAGCACAAAGTAACATATATCATGCAACAACGAAGTCTAACTCTCTTCCTATGTATCGGCATGTCATAAAAGAACAATTCATGCACACAAAGTAAAGGCCAATGCATAGTATAAACAGTTTCTTGCAATTTTATCATGTTGGAAACATAGAGAGGTGGAGATATAGTTCCTCTCTCATAATAATTGCAAGTAGGAGCAGCAAGCACATGCATATTATATCTATCTAAATCATCATGTGTAGAAGTAAGACGCAACCCATCAGTATAATCCTTAATAAGTGCAAACTTCTCCGATATAGTATAATCGAGAGAATTAAAAAAGATAATAGGACTATCATGCGTGGGTGCAATAGCAACAATTTCATGTTTAACATAAGGAACTATAGCAAGTTCATCTCCATAAGCATAATTCCTATTGGCATCTTGGCCACAAGCATAGCAAGCATCATCAAAAGGGATATTTCAAGAGAATCAACGGGATCATAACAATCATCATAGCAATCATCCTTCGGTAAGCACAAAGGGAAATTAAACAATGTATGAGTTGAAGAGTTACTCTCATTAGAAGGTGGGCACGGGTGATCAATCCGCTCTTCCTCCTTTTGTTCTTCGCTCTCCTCCTCATCTTTTTCATCCAATGAGCTCACAGTTTCATCAACTTCTTCTTCCATAGATTCCTGCAAAATATTAGTCTCTTCTTGGACAGCAGAGACTTTCTTAACAAGTGCATTAATTTCGTAGTTGTATTCATAATTCTCATAACAATATTTAAGGATAGCTAAATTTTCAGGTCTATAAACAGCATCATCAAAATCTTCAAACTCTTCAAACATATATTCAATTTCATAAGCACCCATAAAAGCAACAAATTCTTCTATTTGTTCCACATCATAGTAATCATATATACAATTAGCATAAGAAGCTAAGGTTTTATTATCATTAAATTTGCATGAAAAGGGAAGGTGTGGAGCCTTCATCGTAGAGCAACAAGTATAATCATAACTCAAGCATACTTGCCGAGCATACCACTTCAACATATAAATTTGATCCCATAATAGTTTCCCTTTTTGAGTCAAGCGATAATCCCTAAAGTATTCATGTTGATCCAACGTGTCTCCCATTACCAAATTGAATGAGGTTTTCTCAGGATTATCAAAGTGGTACATAATATTTTTCACATATTGAGCATCGAGGGTTTTAGGAGGTTCCCCATCTCCATGAGCAGAAAGTACACCTAATTTTTTTTTGGTATTTCGTGTTCCATATCCATAACTAATGATAAAGAACAACTAAGAACATCAAATAAAAATACTTAGTGATAAAGCAAACAAGCACACGAGAATATTCACCCCACGCTATTGCTCCCAAGAACGGCGCGGAAAAAGGTCTTGATAACCCACAAGTATAGGGGATCAATTGTAGCCTCTTTTGATAAGTAAGAGTGTCGAACCCAACAAGGAGCTAAAGGTAGAACAAATATTCCCTCAAGTTCTATCGACCACCGATACAACTCTATGCACGCTTGACGTTTGCTTTACCTAGAACAAGTATGAAACTAGAAGTACTTTGTAGGTGTTTTTGGATAGGTTTGCAAGAATATAAAGAGCGTGTAAATAAAAAGTAGGGGCTGTTTAGATAAAGACACAATAAAGTAAATAGAGCGAGTGTGGAAAAGTGGTGGTAGGAGTTGCGAAATTGTCCCTAAGCAATTGACTAGTTTACTAGACCGACAGCAAGTTTCATGTGGGAGAGGCCACTGCTAGCATGTCATCCCTTACTTGGAATTCTATGCACTTATGATTGGAACTGTTAGCAAGCATCCGCAACTACTAGCGTTCATTAAGGTAAAACCCAACCATAGCATTAAGATATATTGGTCCCCCTTCAATCCCGTATGCATCAATTTCTATGCTAGGTTGAAGCTTCTGTCACTCTTGCCCTCAAATACATAGTCCTACCAACATACAACTAACCCTATGGTGTGATCCACGCGCGCTGTCATATGATGGGCACCAAAGGACAGCAACATGACCACAAGCAAATTAAATCAATCATAGCAATTCATCAACCACCGATAGGACAACGAAAATCTACTCAGACATCATAGGATGGCAACACATCATTGGATAATAATATGAAGCATAATGCACCATGTTCAAGTAGAGGGTACAATGGGTTATGGGAGAGTGGGCCGTTGTAGATAGAGGGGGAAGGTGATGGAGATGTTGGTGAAGATGGCGGAGGTGTTGGTGAAGATCGCGGTGATGATGATGGTGGCCACGGCAGCGTTCCGGCGCCACCAAAAGCAAGGGGGAGAGAGCCCCCCCCCCCCTTCTTCTTCTTCCTTGACCTTCTCCCTAGGTGGTAGAAGGGTTTCCCCTCTGGTCCTTGGCCTCCATGGCATGGGAGGGGCGAGAGCCCCTCCGAGATTGGATCTATCTCTTTGTCTCTCTCTGTTTATGCGCTCTCAGATTCTGCCCTGGCATCGTTTCTTTTATATCCGGAGATCCATAGCTCCGATTGGGGTGAATCTTTCGCCCAGATCTTTCTCATAAAATTAGCTTTCTTGCAGCAAAAGAAGAGAGTCAACCGCCTTGCGGGGTGCCCACTAGGTCCAGGGTGCGCCCCCCTGCCTCATGGGCCCCTCGGGCACCGTCTCGCGTTGATTTTACTTCCCAAAATCATAAATATTCCTAAATAATTCTCCGTCCATTTTTATCCCATTTGGACTCTGTTTGATATTGGGTTTCTGTGAAACATAAAACATGCAACAAACAGAATCGCAGGGCAATCGATCAATATGTTAGTCCCAAAAATAGTATAAAAAGTTGCCAAAAAGTATATGAAAGTTGTATAATATTGGCATGGAACAATCAAAAATTATAGATACAACGGAGACGTATCAGCCGCCCATTCGGTGTCACGGGGTTCGGTAATGTAGAACTACTCCTGCTGTCACACCTTTACGGTCTCCACGAAGGCCCCTTTGGGCCAAGTGGTGTTGGGAAGCTTGCTTACCATGGCGCCACCGCAGTCCGCGTGCTGCCCGTCGACCACCTTCGGCTTCACGTTTAGACCTTGAGCCATAGGCCGAAGTGTGGGGGATGCGGATGACGATGAACGCCGAAATGTGGAGGAAGGAATTCGGGGCTAGATCATGGAAATCTAGCCCGTAATAGAACATGAGACCACGGACAAAGGGATGGAGGGGAAACCCTAGCCCGCGGAGGAAGTGAGGGATGAACACAACCCTCTCGTCGGGCTCTAGGGTTGGAATGACTTGCTTTTTGGAGGGAAGCCTGTGTCTGACTTCCGCCGTCAGGTACCCCGCCTCCCGGAGCTCCTTGACGTCCTTCTCCATTACGGAGGAGGCCACTCACTTGCCTTGTGAGCCGGATCCAGACATGGCCGGAGAGGTTGGTGGCGGTGAGAAAGATCGAAACATGGGCGCTGGAGCTTGAGGATGGGAAGGCGGAGGAAGGAAGAAGGCGTGGGGTAAAGAGATGGATCTTTATCCGCTTATATAGGCAGTGAATACCAAGCGTCCCCCTCAAGCCTTAAAACTCGCATGTTCCCAAGGGGTCGTGCGAATGGCACGGTTGGATTGCCCAAGCCCGTATTGATGAGAATCCCGCAATAAGGGGACAGGATCTCTGATTTGACAAGACGTGTCAATGGAGGCAGCGCCTCGAAACGCGAAGCGGGAGGCCAAAAATGGTTTGAAATAATAAAGAGGCCAGACGTAACGTTTCGCCGAAAAAGTTGTTAGTAGAGAGGCCTTATTTTGGTTAAGTATTGTGCCCTTGTGGTTTAAGGTTGTGACTATTATACAGATCCGGATACAGTTCTCTTATTCAGAAGACTGCTTTGAAGTATTCGGAGGAGGAACCCGCCTTGCAATGCCGAAGACAATTTGTGAGCCGAACACATCGTCATCGAAAGACTGGTTTAGGGGTTACTGAGGGAGTCCTGGATTACGGGGTCCTCGGGTGTCCGGGCTATGTGATATGGGCCGGACTGATGGGCCGTGAAGATACAAGGAAGAAGGCCTTCCCCCATGCCGGATGGGACTCTCCTTTTGCATGGTTGGCAAGATTGGCGTCCGGATGTATAGTTTCCTTTCTCTATAAACCGACTCTGTACAACCCTAGGCCCCTCCGGTGTCTATATAAACCGGAGGGTTTAGTCCGTAGAGGCTATCAGAATTTACATAGGCTAGACAACTAGGGTTTAGCCATTACGATCTCGAGGTAGATCGACTCTTGTAACCCCTATACTCATCAAAGTCAATCAAGAAGGAAGTAGGGTATTACCTCCATTAAGAGGGACCGAACCTGGGTAAACATCGTGTCCCCTTGTCTCCTGTTACCCTCGATCCTCAGACGCACAGTTCTGGACTCCCTACCTGAGATCGGCCGGTTTTGACACCGACACTCATACCACGCACGTGGGGCTTGTTTAAGGCCATATAGCACCTTTTTGAGTTTGTACACATGAGTGGGGAGCTTGGGATCCTCGAATCCTGGAGGTTGTTTGACATACACCAACTCATTCAAAGGACCATTAAGAAATGCACTTTTCACATCCATTTGTTGCAATTTAAAGTCATGATGAGATGCATATGCAAGCAACATGCGAATAGATTCAAGACATGCAATGGGGGAAAAGGTTTCACCGTAGTCGCTACCCTCGACTTGGGAGTAGCCTTGTGAGACCAATCTTGCCTTGTTCCGAACAACCACACCATTCGCATCTTGATTGTTCTTAAAGATCTTTGGTCCCAATGATGACATTGTGTTCCTTCGTAATTGGCCTTGGCACTAATTCCCAAACTTGATTGCACTCAAAGTTGTTGAGTTCATCATGCATAGCTTCAAGACAATCCTCATCATCGAGCGCCTCATGTACCTTTTGGGGTTCAACACATGAAACAAACGCGTGATGCTCACAAAAAATTGACAATTGTTTACAAGTAGTTACCCCTTTTCTCATGCTTCCAAGCACATTCTCCATGACATGTTGTTGACGCTCGAGCTTGGAAGCCACCTTAGCGGCATGACGCTCCAAAAGTTCCTCGATGGGCATTTGAGGATCATCTTGCACATCTTGAGCACTGTCTTGAGTTTGCTCTTGATCTTGAGCTTGCTCTTGATCTTGAGCACCGCTTTGAGCTTGCTCTTGACCTTGAGTTTTCTCTTGATCTTGAGCGTGCTCGGAGGCATGAACTTGATCTTGGGCATCATTTGGTGCATCACCATCTCCATGAGGTTGATCTTGCCCTTGATCTTGTTCATTGGGTTGAGGGCCTTCATTTTGTTCTTCGGAAGCGTGTGGGTCTAGCGTAGGTGATGGCTCCATTTGAGTAGAGCATTGTCCTTCTCCTTCGGCCACAAGGTGGTCCTCAATGGGGAGTATTTGACCAATCCTCATTCTTCTTATGGCTTGGGGAGGAATTTCATCACCTACATCACAAAGACCACTTTGCTCCACTTGGGAGCCATTATTTTCATCAAACTCCGCGTTACACGTCTCCTCAATGAGTCTGGTGGACTTGTTGAGAACACGGTAAGCATGAGAGTTTGTAGCATAACCAACAAATATGCCCTCTTGAGCTCTAGGTTCGAATTTAGACAAATGGACACCTTTCTTGAGAATGAAACACTTACATCCGAACACCCGGGAGTACTTGAGGTTGGGCTTGTTGCCGGTAAGTATCTCATATGGAGTCTTGTTCAAGCCTTTGCGGAGGTAGAGCCTATTGGAAGCATGACATGCGGTGTTGATGGCTTCAACCCAAAAGTTGTACGGAGATTTGAATTCCTCCATCATGGTCCTTGCCGCATCCATCAACGCCCGGTTCTTCCTCTCCGCCACACCATTTTGTTGAAGGGTATAGGGTGCGGCATATTGGTGCTTGATCCCCTCGTCACTAAGAAACTCATCCAAGGTGTAGTTCTTGAACTCGGTGCCGTTGTCACTTCTAATCATGAAGATCTTTGCTTCATGTTGGCATTGAGCTTCATTTGCAAAGTTGATGACGGTTTGTTGAGTCTCACTCTTCATCTTGAAGAAGTATACCCATGTGTATCTTGAGTAGTTATCCACAATCACCAAGCAATACTTTCTTCCACCAAGACTATCAAAGGATGGAGGACCAAAGAGATCCATGTGTAGGAGCTCCAAGGGCCTCTTTGAGTAGATGATAGTTGATGGTCGGTGAGTCGTTTCATGAAGCTTTCCTTTGATACAAGCACTGCAAGCATGGTCTTTGGCAAAACTTACATTTGTTAGTCCACGCACGTGGTCCCCTTTGAGGAGACTTCGCAAAGATCTCATACTGACGTGGGCTAGTCGGCGATGCCAAATCCAACCCCCATCAACTTTAGACATTAGGCAAGTCACGGTCTTAGTGGGTCGCTCCAAAAAGTTCACCACATAGTGACCGTTCTCGACATGCCCAACAAAGGCTACTTTAAGAGTCTTGCTCCACAAAAGGGCCACCGTATCAAGATCAAAGAATGTTGCAAATCCCATAAGTGCAAGTTGACGAATGGAAAGTAAGTTGTATGCAAGGGACTCAACAAGCATGACCTTCTCAATAGTTAAATCTTGAGAGATGACCACCTTGCCAAGCCCCAATACCTTAGAAGTTGAAGCATCACCGAATTGGACATGGGTGGGTATAGATGGAATTAGATGCACGTCCACCACCAAGTCCTTGCTCCCGGTCATATGATTTGTTCCTCCACTATCGAGAAACCATGACGCCCCATCGGAAGCAAACTCCTACAAGAGATCAATGTTTGGATCTAGGTACCCATTTTTCAATTGGTCCTCTGATGTTAGTAACAAGGGTCTTGGAACCCAAATAGACCATTCAATGTTGAAAGTGCAACTATCCCTAGGTGGTTTTGGTAATTCATAACAACATATAGCTCATTGAGCTAATGCTATTCCAAGACAAATATTTCAGGAAAGCTCAATGAATGGCATGGCATGGATGATGAAAGTGGATCCTCAAAATATCAAGGTCAAAGGATTGGCTCAAGCTCAAAAGCTCAAGACTCTACATTTTACATTTTAGTGATCCAAGATCACATTGAGTCTATAGTAAAAGCCAATACTATCAAGGAGGGATGAGGTGTTGCTTAATGAGCCCCTTGCTTCATGTGCTTAGTGATATGCTCCAAAACCCTCCACTACTTTCTCACATCCACATATGACCTAAACCTATAGTCAAACTCCGCCCTACCGATTCTTTCTATCCGGCGCCACCGAGTTCAAATGTCATAGCCACTGCCACAAACCCTAGGCAAATCCGTCTCACCGATAGGGATCTCGGTCTCACCGAGATGGGATTGTAATCTCTCTATTTCCCTTCGTAATGTTTCGGTCTAACCGAAGTGAGTGATCGGTCCCACCGAGATTGCAATGTAAACTCTCTGTTTCCCTTATGTAACATTTCGGTCTCACCGAAAAGAGCAAATCGGTCCCACCGAGTTTACCTGACCAACTCTCTGGTTAGCTAATTACCAAAATCGGTCTCACCAAGTTTGTGTAATCGGTCTCACCGAGATTACGTTATGCCCTAACCCTAACCATATCGGTCCTACTGAGTTGCATGTCAGTCCGACCGAAAACCCTAACGGTCACTAGGTTTACTAAATCGGTCTGACCGAGTTTTATGATTTGTTCCCACCGAGTTTGGTAAATTGTGTGTAACGGTTAGATTTTGTGTGGAGGCTATATATACCCCTCCACCTCCTCTTCATTTGTGGAGAGAGCCATCAGAACAAACCTACACTTCCAACTTACCAGTCCTGAGAGAGAACCACCTACTCATGTGTTGAGGCCAAGATATTCCATTCCAACCATATGATTCTTGATCTCTAGCCTTCCCCAAGTTGCTTTCCACTCAAATCTTCTTTCCACCAAATCCAAATCCTGTGAGAGAGAGTTGAGTGTTGGGGAGACTATCATTTGAAGCACAAGAGCAAGGAATTCATCATAAACACACCATTTGTTACTTCTTGGAGAGTGGTGTCTCCTAGATTGGCTAGGTGTCACTTGGGAGCCTCCGACAAGATTGTGGAGTTGAACCAAGGAGTTTGTAAGGGCAAGGAGATCGCCTACTTCGTGAAGATCTACCGCTAGTGAGGCAAGTCCTTCGTGGGCGACGGCCATGGTGGGATAGACAAGGTTGCTTCTTCGTGGACCCTTTGTGGGTGGAGCTCTCCGTGGACTCGCGCAACCGTTACCCTACGTGGGTTGAAGTCTCCATCAACGTGGATGTACGATAGCACCACCTATCGGAACCACGACAAAAACATCCGTGTCTCCAATTGCGTTTGAATCCTCCAAACCATTCCCTTTACATTCTTGCAAGTTGCATGCTTTATTTTCCTCTGCCTATATACTCTTTGCATGCTTGCTTGAACTACGTGATGATTGCTTGAATTGTTCAAAGATAGCTAAAATCTGCCAAAGTCTAAAATTGGGAAAAGGCATAGCTTTTAATTGGTCAAGTAGTCTAATCACCCCCCTCTAGACATACTTCAAGGTCCTACAAGTGGTATCAGAGCTTTGGTCTCCATTTGCTTTGATTTCCATAGCTTTTGGTGGTCATAGCCTTGGTTTCACAACCTAGGAGAGTATGGCATCTAGCGAGGGAAATTATCACCGTAGAGGTCCTTACTTTGATGGCACTAATTTTGCTAGTTGGAAGCATAAGATGAAAATGCATATTCTCGGACATAACCTCACTGCTTTGGGCTATTGTGTGTATTGGTTTGCAAGGTGAATTCTTTGATGGGAGAGAACCGAACCGTGAAGCTAGTGCAGAAGAGTTGAAGATGTTGCAATACATCGCTCAAGCTTGTGATATCCTGTTCAATGGCTTGTGCCCCGAAGAATTCAACAAAATCAGCCGTCTTGAGAATGCAAAGGAAATTTGGGATACTCTGATTGATATGCATGAAGGTACCGACTCCGTCAAGGAATCCAAGTTGGATGTGCTCCAAAGTCAGCTTGACAAGTTCAAAATGAAGGATGGTGAAGGTGTCATTGAAATATACTCTAGGCTTGCTCTTATCACAAATGAGATTGCCGGCTTAGGAAGTGAAGAGATGACCGATGATTCATCATCAAGAAGATCCTAAGAGCATTGGCTGGAAAATATGATACCGTGTGCACATTGATCCAAATGATGCCAAATTACAAAGATCTCAAGCCAACGGAAGTCATTGGAAGAATTGTTGCTCATGAGATGTCACTCAAGGATAAGGAGGAACTTCACAACAAGTCAAGTGGTGCTTACAAAGCCTCATGTGAAGCCCCCACATCATCAAGTGAGAAACAAACCTTCAATGAAGAATTGAACTTAATGGTGAAGAACTTCAACAAATTCTACAAGAGTAGAAGCAAAGAAAGAAGCTCCAAGTCAAGGTCCTACAATGACAAAAGATCTTCTAGTCGAGAGCGCAATTGCTACAATTGTGGGAGACCCGGACACTATTCCAATGAGTGTACGGCACCCTACAAAAAAAGAAGATTCTCCCAAGATAAGAACTAGAAGAGAAGAATCACCACCAAGAGAGAGAGAAGGAGTAGAGATGATCGTTATGAACGAAGACCCTCACGGAGAAGCAAGGATTCGGAAAGGAAGGACAAGTCATCAAAGGGCTACACAAAACGAAGACATCAAGCTCATGTTGGTGAATGGGTATCCGGCTCCGACTCCGACAATCACTCCGAGAGAAGCTATCACTCCGACTCAATACACTCAAGATGAAGGTGTTGCCGGTTTAGCACTTGTGTCAACCAACTCCTACGACATATTTGAATCACCAAATGAAGGAATTGGAAGATGCTTCATGGCCAAAGGTCCTAAGGTAACACACCCCGAGTATGTTGATTTTAATAGTGATGAAGATGACTTGCTAGGTGATGATGATTTACTTGTTGACAACTCTAGTGATGAATACTATGATGAAACGTCAATTAATCATGCTAATCAAGATGAAACGAATGACAATGATAAGGAGAAGATTGAGCGTCTAACTAAAGAACTAAACACTCTTAAGTTAGCTCATGAAACTATCTTCAAGATCATCGAGAACTTTTAAGGGCTCATGAAAAGTTACGCTTTGAAAAGCTCAATCTTGAGCAAGAGCATGAGTTCCTAAAAGCGATCAATGATGATCTCCGTAAGAAAAGTTCTTCTTATATTGCCAAGCGTTTACTCTTATCTACTTACATGCCTCAAGTCAAGTCTAACAACAAGAACAAGAAAGATTCTTCTTCTAGTAGTAACAATAACAATGCTAAATCCAATATTGTTGCCTCTAGTAGCTCTCTTGATTCCACTAATGATTATCTTAGCCAAGTTACACTTGAGCAAGAAAACAGCTTATTGAAGGGAATTATAGAGAAAGGTGTATACAAGAGCCTTGCCGGGAGTAAGCAATTTGAGGAAATTGTACGCAAGCAAGGAAGGCACCGGAAGAATCAAGGTATTGGTTTTGAGCGAAAGTTCAATGCCAATGGAGTTGAGTGGGAAGAAGATCAATACCCCAAGATGAAGTTTGTTCCTTGACAAGAGAAGTATGATCCTACTTCCTTCAAGGGAACACAAGCACAAGATGATCTTCCACCACAAGACCTCAAGAACAAAGGCAAGGACAAGCTTCAAGAGGAGATTGATGCATTTGAAGAAGCACCTAAGGCCTTGGTCAAGTGGGTTCCCAAGACTACGTCAAGTTCTACTTCGTCAAGTACAACTACTACACCAAGGATTTCCATCAAGATGATGTGGATCCCGAAGAAGAAGAACAAGAGAGTTCTTGAGGGTGACTTCGCCAACAATCTTCACTCATATCATTATGGCAAGGACAATTGCAATCAACTTCCATATCTTGCACTAGTTCAAGGAGTCACAAACACTCATGTTGGTAAGGCAAGGGACAAGGTAACCTAAAGTTTTCATGGACATCATTTTGTGTGTGCAACACTCTATGTCTATGGATATTCTTGTTTGTTCCTTGTGGGACTAACCCATGTAGGTATTGAAAGTGCAACTCACTCCAAAGGATTGCTCCAAAAGATCTACATCAACATTGAGCATCCACATCTTCAACACCTACATGAAGTCAACATCGACAAAACCCAAGGTTAGTTCATCCCTCTCAGGGGGGATCTCTAATCTAGGTGGAGCTTACATCTAAGAATAGAGTCAAAGCAACTCTAATGATGTGAACACATAAATGCTTTATGTAAAAGTGGTAACCCCACTTGAGCTTAAACAATGAGTATGACCTATGATCAAATGTTCTCATTTGACTCCTAAGTCAATATACTCATATATAGATGACCTAGTCATCGCCAATTGTTTGATAGATGCTAGAATTGGTTGTGCATGCTTTGTCACATATTTCATTTGTCATTTTATTGTGTGAGCATGTTGGTTGCATATTTTACTCATTCGAGGACATCCACTTGTTGTTTTGATTGTTTGGCTTCTCTTTCTTTGGCCAAGTGGATGGACAAGAATGCCTAAGAACCTTCTCTAGCTGTCTATGCTTTTCTCGTCTCAAACTCTGTTCATGCTACATCACAAAATTTGATCAAGTCAGATTTGAACCACTCTGTGTGAGGAGCACTTGGAGTCCCCGATTTGTCATAGACTTAAACTTCCAAAACTTCTTTGTGATTTTCGGTCTAACCGATTCCTCCATTTCGGTCATACCGAGATCACTAAGTCGATCTAGGTTTTCAATCTCGGTGCAACCGATTTTAACTTTTCGGTCACACCGAGTTGTCAGAATCATTAATAGCTTATGCATCTCGGTGCCACCGAGTTGTTCAACTTGGTCACACTGACAGTGTCGGGCTATATATATATCACACGGGCAAATTTTGGAAAATTTTCTCCGAAACTCCTCGCCCACGCATAGCTCGCTCTGCCAACTTGGTCTACGGATCGTCGACTTCGTCGCCGGCCGCCTCCAGCCGCTGGTCTCCTCCGCCGTTGCCGCCGTAGCGAGTTCACCGCCGAACTAGGGTATGAACTCGATCACTGTGCTATCCTCGTCCAATTCTCAGCACATTGTGTTCATAATGCATCTTGCCACGATTGAAACACTTCTATCCAGTCAAAACAATCCTTAGAATAGGTATGATTCGAAAATTTAGGGTTAGGTTTCCGCCGAAACCATCTCGGACCCACCGAGTTGAAAAACTCGGTCCCACCAATTTGGCTAACGCCATTGCACTAGTAAGTCTCGGTCTGACTGAGAATTACAAATCGGTGTGACCGATTTTAGAACTTTGTGAAACCCTAGCAGTCTCGGTGCCACCAAATTGTGACTCAGTCTGACCGAGTTCACTAGTTTAGGTTCCAAAACTGCTTCGATATCACCGAGTTTGAAAATCGGTAGATCTGAAATGCTTTCTGTGGAAAGTAAAACTAAGCTTTTTGAATCATTCTTTTGCAAAATCTCTGCATTTTGTGATGCTCATCCACTCTACCTCATCTATAACTATTCACAGGGTCAGCAGACAGTGAGTGCAGCATGTCAGACCAAAGTGACAGCCAGAATAGGTCACAAGAACAGATTCACATGAGTGAGGGCACTAGTCCCTCAAGTAGCTCAGATGAGGGGAGCAGAAGCACTCCCAGTAATTTGCCCAAGGCTGCCACAAGAACAAGAAAGAAGAAGACCTCAGAGTCTGAGGATGAAGATTATGTGGCAGTAGAGGATGAGGCCAGTTCCAAGAAGAAAGTGCTCAAGAAGGAGTACAGCTCAACAGCAGTTAAGCCTGGAATGAAAATCAAAAGGCCAGGAGGTAGACAACCAATGTCCAAAGCCAGAGTCTCCACTCAAGCTTCTTTGGAATCCCAACCCAAAGAACTTGCTGCTGCTGAAGGAAAGAAAAGGAAATAAAGGGTCAAGAAGACCATGGCCAGAGTGATTGGGAAACCTTCTATGATGGAGGAAGAGGAAGAAGAAGAGGTTGCTGAGCCAGCACCCAAGGCACAAAAGGCGATGGGTGATGCCATAAAATCAGGGGCTGCAACTTCAAAGCCCAAAGCTACCCCTAAGCCCAAGAGTGCACCAAAGAGGAATACCAGGAGTATACCAGCAACTGAGAAGAACAAGGCTCCAATGCTTGAGGTTGATGCTGAGGAAGATGAAGAAGGGCAGGTCCTAAGGAAGCTCAAGCCCAAGATTCCAGACCACAATGATGCTCATCCTGTGGCTGAGAACATAAAGATCAGGAGAGATCAAGGGCTGAGGCTATGGAGAGAGTCAGATCCATATGCCACTGTGGAGAAGGACTGTCAGAGATTACAGGTTCCACACCAAGGAGCAGCAGGACTTCTATGAGACCATCTTATTGGATAAGAAGCCCATAGTTTGTGATATGAGGTGGGTTGACTGGACCTACATTCAGGAGAACTCAGAACACTACCCTGGAGTGTATGATAGCTTCAGTGCGTGTGGAGTTGCAGATTTTGTTGGGCAGAAGCTTACAAACTGGAATGACGAGCTCATCATGCAATTCTACACCACAGCACATTTCTATCCAGATGGCAGGATAGTCTGGATGTTTGAAGGAACAAGATATCAATCAACTATAGAGGAATGGGCAAGTCTGATCAAAGCCCCCAAGGAAAGTGAAGATGACTTGGACATTTATGCCAAGAAGAAGATGGGTCACAACTCAATGTCACACATGTACAAGGAAATCCCAGATGATGCACTTGAGACCTTCAAGTTTGGATCAGTTCATTATCTTCCTCGTGGCTGCCTACTATCAAGCTGGATCCTAAGGCACACTCATTGCCCAAATCAGGTGACCACAACATGATTAGAGGGCATGCAATCAATTTGCTTCACATATTTGATGTGCCTCAGAAATTCAAAGTCATGAGCCTCATAGTTGAAACTATCAAGAGGACAGTAGCAGACCAGAAGAGGAGCTGTGGATATGCCCCACAGATTCAGGAGTTGATAAACTCAAAGATGGGCACAGGGAAGTATCTGTTGGATAAGGAACACATGGTTCTCTATCCTGACTTTGAGGACAATCAAGTTGTCATGACTGAGAATGAACCATCATCAGTGCAAGCGCAAGAGAAGAAGGAGAAAGCAAGGAAGGAGATGGCTGCCAAGATGCCAACTCAAGCAGAGGCATCTGATTACTTTCTGAAGAACAAGCAGGAGCAGCTTGGCTACTTGATAGCATCAACTCTGCGGATTGAGAAGGGGTTGGCCACCCTAACTCAAAACCAGGAGAGCCTGGAAAGAATCATGGAACAAAAATTCTATGATCTTGATGTCAAGGTAACTGAGATTCGGGCCACTGTGGAGCAGCTACAGGATGACATGCAGGAGAGGAAGGGCGTAATCACGATCGATGCATTTGCCGTAATGCCACGAGCTTAGAGATCACCTGTAGAGCCAGTCACCAGAGTCACTTCTTCACTCCAAATATAGCTCCAAAGACAACCAGCTCCAAAGACCAACTCCTTCAGCTCCATCTACATCGACCGATGCCTTCGGCCCTTGGAGTCCTATCTACACCACCACCTGAAGACCAAGCCTGAGAGACGATATAGTCCTATGCATTTTCTAGGAACTTTTTGGTAACTTGTTGCCAAAGGGGGAGAAAAATGTATAGATCATAGGCTTCGAGAGAGAGAGTTTTGCTTTTGTTCTCTCTTGTCTTCTTGGTTGAACTTTGTTTGCTTTGATTGCTTGAGATACTATGCTTTTACCTGTGAGACATTGATGATCATGTGTTTGATCATAAGCTACACTTATGCTTGTTATATGTTATTATCTTACCTATCCTTATATGATCATTCATTGTGCTTGGTGATGAGTGCATGTATTCAATCTTTATTATTTTGAGCGCTCCACCAAGATGTATGTGACATGGAAGAGTAACCCATGAGCCTAATTCCTTGTGCATTTGCAGTCCAAAGCAAATCTTAAACTATGCACAAATTTAGGGGAGCTCTTGCTTATCACATACTTCTCAAAGCTTACGATGTTTTTCAATTTTATTATCATTTGTCGAAGTTTTGATCTATATGTTGTCATCAATTACCAAAAGGGAAGATTGAAAGTGCAACTATCCCTAGGTGGTTTTGGTAATTCATAACAACATATAGCTCATTGAGCTAATGCTATTCCAAGACAAATATTTCAGGAAAGCTCAATGAATGGCATGGCATGGATGATGAAAGTGGATCCCTCAAAATATCAAGGTCAAAGGATTGGCTCAAGCTCAAAAGCTCAAGGATCTACATTTTACATTTTAGTGATCCAAGATCACATTGAGTCTATAGGAAAAGCCAATACTATCAAGGAGGGATGAGGTGTTGCTTAATGAGCCTCTTGCTTCATGTGCTTAGTGATATGCTCCAAAACCCTCCACTACTTTCTCACATCCACATATGGCCTAAACCTATAGTCAAACTCGGCCCTACCGATTCTTTCTATCCGGCGCCACCGAGTTCAAAAGTCATAGCCAATCGCCACAAACCCTAGGCAAATCGGTCTCACCGATAGGGATCTCGGTCTCACCGAGATGGGATTGTAATCTCTGCTTCCCTTCAGAACGCTTCGGTCTAACCAAGTGAGCGATCGGTCCCACCGAGATTGCAACGTAAACTCTCTATTTCCTTTTGTAACATTTCGGTCTCACCGAAAAGAGCAAATCGGTCCCACCGAAGTTTACGACCAACTCTCTGGTTAGCTAATTACCAAAATCGGTCTCACTGAGTTTGTGTAATCGGTCTCACCGAGATTACGTTATGCCCTAACCCTAACCATATCGGTCCTACCGAGTTGCATGTCAGTCCCACCGAAAACCCTAACTGTCACTAGGTTTACTAAATCGGTCTGACCGAGTTTTATGATTCGGTCCCATCGAGTTTAGTAAATTGTGTGTAATGGTTAGATTTTGTGTGGAGGCTATATATACCCCTCCACCTCCTCTTCATTTGTGGAGAGAGCCATCAGAACAAACCTACACTTCCAACTTACTATTCTGAGAGAGAACCACCTACTCATGTGTTGAGGCCAAGATATTCCATTCCAACCATATGAATCTTGATCTCTAGCCTTCCCCAAGTTGCTTTCCACTCAAATCTTCTTTCCACCAAATCCAAATCCTGTGAGAGAGAGTTGAGTGTTGGGGAGACTATCATTTGAAGCACAAGAGCAAGGAGTTCATCATCAACACACCATTTGTTACTTCTTGGAGAGTGGTGTCTCCTAGATTGGCTAGGTGTCACTTGGGAGCCTCCAACAAGATTGTGGATTTGAACCAAGGAGTTTGTAAGGGCAAGGAGATCTCCTACTGTGAAGATCTACCGCTAGTGAGGCAAGTCCTTCGTGGGCGACGGCCATGGTGGGATAGACAAGGTTGCTTCTTCGTGGACCCTTCGTGGGTGGAGCCCTCCATGGACTCGCGCAACTGCTACTCCTCACGTGGGTTGAAGTCTCCATCAACGTGGATGTACGATAGCACCACCTATCGGAACCACGACAAAAACATATGTGTCTCCAATTGCGTTTGAATCCTCCAAACCCTTCCCTTTACATTCTTGCAAGTTGCATGCTTTATTTTCCGCTGCCTATATACTCTTTGCATGCTTGCTTGAATTGCGTGATGATTGCTTGAATTGTTCAAAGATAGCTAAAATCTGCCAAAGTCTAAAATTGGGAAAAGGCATAGCTTTCAATTGGTCAAGTAGTCTAATCACCCCCCCCCCTCTAAACATACTTCAAGGTCCTACAAATGTACTCATAAGAAGAACCAACAGATTTAGAATAAACATGCCCATCACTAGCACAGCTTCGTTGCTAGGGGTGGTTTTGCCCTTCTTGGCATTACCACCCACTTCCTTGTTCTTCTTCTTCTTCTCATGAGCACCCTCACCCGCCTTGACAAAGGTGTCCTTGAGCGAGAGAGATTTCTTGGTCTCGTTATGAGTACAAACCCAAGTCCTTCCTTTCCTACCACTTCCTTTTGATTACTCAAAAGGTCATTGAGGTTTTTCTCGCCTTGTATGCAAGTCACAAGGCCCTTCTAGAGTTGTTCTTTCAACTTAGCATTTTCCTCCACAAGATGCACATGCTCGCAACAAGAGTTAGTAGCATGGGCATTATCAATTAGAACGAAGGGAGGACAAGTGGAAATATCCTTAGTTAGTTTCACTTGGAGTTGGTCATAAGACTCCTTGAGAGAAGCACGAGCACCCTTTAAGACCTTTTGAGCCTTGTCAAGTGTACCAAACTCTTCCTTGAGTCTATCATGGTCAACCCCAAGTGCATCTTTCTCGGATTTAAGCACACGAGTAAGAAAAATAGCATGATCAAGGTCTTTTTGCAATTTAGCATGATCAACATTGTGTGACTCCTCAAGAGTCAAACGAAGATCTCGCTCTTCCTCTAGAGCAATGGAAAGATCTGTAATCTCATCGGCATAGTCATGGCTATGCCCCTCCAACTTGGAGATAGTATCCTCATGTGACTCAATGATATCATTGGCCTCACCAAGTTGTTCCAAGAGAGCAACAAAGTGCTTCTTGGACTCACCCTTGAGCTTGCCCACAAACTTGGTGAACTCATTCTCATCAACTTTCTCCCCCTCACTATCATCAACATAATCTAACAATGAAGGAGTAGTAATGAATGGTGGTTTTGATGTTGGGAGTTACCTTGTTGATGCCTTTGTCCATGAGACACTTGGCAATGGTGTCTTCGTTGGGGGCGCCGAAGAGAGACACCTTGGAGGGAGAAGATGTAGCGATTGCCATTGCCATTCCTTCTCCACTTGTATCTTCTTCCTCATCATCGGTGGGGTACTCTTCATGTGCCACCACGCCCTTTGGAGGAGTCTTCTTGGTGAAGTTGTTCTTGCTAGGAAAGGACTTGGCTTTATCTTTGCAGTTGAGTTTGCCACCATTGTCTTCCCTCTTCTCGTAGGGGCAATCCATCACAAAGTGACTCACATTGCCACAATTGTAGCAAGTTCTTACACGTTGCTTGTTCTTTGACCCACTTGAGTTGTTCTTGGTGAAGTTGGGCCTTGAGTTCCTTTTGTTGCTCCAAAATTGCCTTGACGCAAGAGCCATGTGCACATGGTAAGCATATTTGGTGTCTTCGGGACTACACTCCTCTTCTTCTTCCTCTTCTTCTTCGAGAACGGCCTTGGCCTTCAAATCAAGGGTGGGGGTGCTTTTCTTTGACCGGACACGAGCAAGAGCATTGTCGGCGGTCTTGTTCATGATGTTCATGGCAATAAACTCATCCAACACTTCACTTGAGGTTAAGGTGTGGAAGTCCGGCCTTTGTCGGATCACGGAAGACATGGCCTTGTTGAATGGAATGATGGCCTTGAGGAACTTGCGCTTGATCCAAGTGTCATACGTGTCTTTGCTTCCATGGTCTTGGAGAGCAACCGCAAGGGTAGTCACCCTTCGGTAAAGATCGCGCGGATCCTCATCTTCAAGCATCACAAACTCATCGGCCTCATCAAGGACCACTTAAAAGTTGGACCATTGAATGCTTGAGCTCCCCTTGTACATAGAAACAATGTGCTCCCAACAATCCTTTGCATGAGTGAAAGGTCGCATGTGCGCTAGGTCTGCGGGAGGGACCGCTTCTTGAAGGATGAACAATGCGGAGTGATTGTATTGATTGTCCACTTCTTCTCTTGGGGTGAAGTTGTTTGGATCATGCGGGTAGAAGCCTTGCTCAATGATTCTCCAAAGGTTAGTAGAGCAATGATTCAAATGAGACTTAATGTGGAAGACCCAACTAGCAAAATCACCCTTAACAAGCTTGGGAGGAGGACCATGAATATTAATGCGAGCTGTGGGGACCGATCCTCCATAGACCGGGGGAGGGGGAACTGAGGCAAAGGTTCCTGTCCCATTCTTATCATGAGGGGAAGGAACATGAGTACCTTTAGCCGATTCCTTGGCGGAATTGGCCTCCGACTCCGATGCCGTGGGATTAACCAAAAGCAAGGGATCGGGAGTGGATTTCATCCCCTCAAGTAATTCTTTAAGCATGGACTTGACTTTGGCCGTCATAGACGTCTTATGTGAAGCCATAGCTTCGTTTAAGTCGTCTCGAGTGATCGAAGTCAACTCCACGGCCTCGGGCACATCCTCCACGGCGTCAACCATACTCTTCGGGTGGTGAAACCCTTAATAAAGAGATGAGGCTCTGATACCAATTGAAAGGATCGACATGGTTGACTAGACGGGGGTGAATAGGCAACTACCAATTTTTAGCTTTTCTTAACAAATTAGGTTTAGCAACAAATAGGTTGTCTAGATGTGCAACTAGGTGAACAACCTATATAATGCAACCAATAACAACAACAAGTGCAAGCAAAGGATACAACACAATAATAGCTTGCACAAAGTAAAGCTAAGAGATAACCACAAGTGGAGTCGGAGAAGGCGAGGATGTGTTACCGAAGTTCCTTCCCTTTGAGGGGAAGTACGTCTCCGTTGGAGGCGTGTGGAGGCACAATGCTCCCCAAGAAGCCACTAGGGCCACCGTATTCTCCTCACGCCCTCACACAATGTGAGATGCCGTGATTCCACTAGTGGTGCCCTTGAAGGCGGCAACCGAACCTTTACAAACAAGATTGGGGCTCTCTCCACAACCAAATTGGAGGCTCCCAACGAAACCACAGAGCTTCACCACAATGGAATATGGCTCCGAGGTGACCTAAACAGTCTAGGTTGCTCAAACATCCAAGAGTAACAAAATCCACACAAGAAAGTATGGGGGAATCAAATATCCTTTGGTGGAAGTGTAGATCTAGGTCACCTCCTTCAATCCCTAGCAAATCAACAAGTTTGAGTGGCTAGAGAGAGAGATCGGGCAAGAAAGCTTGAAGGGCATTAATCGTGGAGAGAGAGAGGCAAGAGGTAACGGGGTAGATGGAAGAAGCCCCCTTTATATAGGAAACCCTAAGATCCAACCGTTACAACAGTCTTTACACTACAGCGGTACAACCGCTCCTCTCCCCGGTACAACCGGGAATCACGGGTAAGCTGCTGAAACCCTGACAAGCGGTACAACCGGACGCTAGAGCGGTAGTACCGATTATCAGGAATAACCGGACCAACCGCTTCTCTACCGCTCAACAATCGCCTTGAAACCAAAACGAAGTCACCCCTATGGGTGGTGGTCGAGCGGTAGTGCTCCGGAACTACCGCCTGCTCCTGGTGCCAGGGGTGCCTAAGTCCCAAGCGGTAGAACCGCTCAGGACACCCGGTAGTACCGGTGTGCAGAGCACAACCGGGCCACCACCGCCCAAGTACCGCCCTATCACAGAAGCAAGTCCCATGGTCGGACGGTACCCGGCCGACACAACCGCCCAAGGTGCAACTCCAGAGTTCTTCCAGCGAGAGGGCGGTACCACCGCCCGGGGGCAGCGGTACAACCGCTTGGAAAGAACCTGGGAGGTGCAACCCCAGGGTATCACCCCTGGGGCGATGGTTGAGCCAGTACAACAGGCCAGCGGTACAACCGCCCTAGTGGGTAGTACAACCAAGGAGGAGAAACCACTGTAACAGTATGAAACAAAAGGGACCTCTCTCTACATGGAACGGGAGGTAATGGTGTGTGACGAGAAGAGTGTACATGCAATGATTCACCCAATGCCTTCCCATGTGGATTCCCTCTTGATAGTATGGGTTTCCTACTACCAAGGAAATAAACACGCAGAAAACTCCGTCTTCGATCTTTTCCTTCCAGAGGGAATGTCTAATCGATGCATAACTGAGCATAAAGAACCTGAAGAACTTAACACATGATTAGACCATAATGAGAGTTGTCATCATCACCCAAAACACAAAGATGGGAAATGTCCTAACAGTGGTGATGTAGAGATAATCCCAGTGCATCTACTACAAACAAAATTCAGTGCATCAACTCCATGTACTCCGCGAGTACTCTTTGTGTGAAATTCAATGCATCCACTGAAACAAAATTCAGTAAATTTCCAGCAACTAGTCCTACTACAAACAACATTGAGTAAATTAAGCATGCAGAGATACCTGTCACAGCTTGATTCAAACTGATGGATTCGGTTGCATTGATGGATTCAGAGTACTACTGCCGGCACTCCCTGTTTCTTGGCTTGCCGAAGAAACAAAGCAAGCAACCAACCAAATTCAGAGGAGAGGCTTGCAAGCAAGAAAGCAGTCTAAGAGAGCAAAGGAGGGGCTTACCATCAGCTATGTGGGAGCCAGGCGAGGTAGCGCTTGTTGAGACGGTCGATGGAGATGCCGAGGTCGCCGAGTGCGGGGGCGTTCCAGATTCTTGGCCTGCCGAAGCAGGCGGAGGTGGGCCACGACGGCGCATGCTTCGAGCTGGATGAGAGCGACGTCGTGTGGCCGGCCGCAGCAGCTGTGGGGACGTGGACGGGTGGTCGGCGGCCACGCCGTGCCACAGAGCTTCGAGCTGTCGTCGCTCCTTGCGAAGGGTGGCGGCGTCGGGGAGCAGTCGTCACCATGGTCATGCCTGTGAGGAAGAGGAAACCACATCAGGGAAGGAAAGAAAAGAAGAAGAGGAGGAGAGGGCACAGATCGATTAGGGGGAGAGCGGCGACTGCACTGGCCGGCGCGGTGATCGAGCCGCTGGCCCCGGATCCACTCACGGAGAGTGAAATTGAGGTCTTGTGAGGGGCGACAGCGACGGGGCCAATAGAAAGGTGGCGACGACGCGAGAGGGAGAGGCGTCGGCGACGCAGTTAAGGGAGAGGCGCCTACGGGCGTGAGGCGTAGATAGGGATTGGTACCGAGCTGAGAGTGGGTGAGTTAGAGAGGTGGGAGGGTAGTTTAGGAAACAACAAAAAATATTGTGCATGACGAATTTTGTACTAGAAACTCCCAGCGACAAATATTACGATACGAAGGAAGTATGTGTCATGCAGGACAATAAATAAAATACTATATGATACTCCCTCCGTTCCTAAATACTCCCCCCGTCCGGAAATACTTGTCGGAGAAATTGATAAAAATCGATGTATATAGAACTAAAATACGTCTAGATACATCTATTCCCCCGACAAGTATTTTCGGACGGAGGTAGTATAAGTCTTTATAGAGATTCCACTATGGACCATATACGGATGTATATAGACATACTTTAGAGTATAGATTCACTCGTTTTGCTCCGTATGTAGTCCATAGTGCAATCTCTACAAAGACTTATAGTATTTAGTAACGAAGAGAGTACTATGCATTAGGAAGGTAGTACTCCCCGTTACGACCAACATTATATTATACTTTTATATTTTGTGATAGCTGTCCACCCGTAGGAATCCTTCGTTTTTTTGTCAAAACAGAGGGGAAAAATTGTCTCATCGACTAATTAAAAAATTGGCTGGTTAATTTACGAAAAAACGGTCTAAAACCGATGAGGAATCCTGTGGAGCAGCAACACTCCTCAGTCACACCGTCGGGATGGCCGGAAAACCCGCCAACGACGGCCAGCACGCACGGGTTGCAGGGGGAAACGAAAAGAAGGCACAGCAAGCGGGACACGCACGGGAGTCTGGAGCGGGAGCCACCGCAACGGTCGGCTAGCTCACGCTGGGGCGCTGGGCCACCCACACGCACCATCTGACCAGGCCGGCTGGACCTGCTTCCCTTTCTGCTTCCCCGCATCGCACCCCGATTTGATTATTGACTGCTCATCACGATCTCACGCTTAAAATAACAGGGTTCATGCTTAATCCAACCACCTAATCAAAGCGCCCCGCTGCCTTGGCGCCACCACATAATCTGGGACGGTAATCTACTCTTACTTTATCAGTTCATCATGCTTTGGGGCTCGCAACGGCTAGTTCCTGGCTGAATAAACAAACCATGCAAAGCCGTGGTGGCATCTGTCATTCTGTGCAACATGATACACTCCCGTTTTTCTCTGGGCTGGGATACTACTTGCAGAGACACTCTACTGATTTATTTTACTTTGACAGGTGTTTAATGCTGGATCCTCATGCAAGATACGCTGCGGGGCTGCTGAAAAATGCACTAATCTGTAACGGCAGTGTCAGCTGGATGCTTATGTTGTTCACACCGCATTATGGAAGAGTTCTTGGAGAGACAGACAAAAGGCATAAGTTGGGAGGGAGGAAAACAGGGCAGGAATGGTGCACCCGTCACACATGGAAGGGTTCATGAAATTTGAATCCTTTATTTATGATAAGGTTCTTGTCAGTCAGACGCTGGTACAGAGGCAAACCCTTCTTCAATGAAAGACCAAACTCGCTAATCGGGCCCCAGCTCGGCAAATTTGAAAGTGGGCCGCCTTTCCTATGGCAGGCTCTTTGCAGTTTGCATATAACCCCCTAGGAACTACGTGGTATTTTCCGCAAGATTTGCACTTCATACTTAGCTATGGCCTATGTGTAACGTGTTGCTAAAAAATGTTAACATGTTTACCTACTGTCTGTATGTACCATTTTGGCAGCTGTAGTCTTTTATCTCTACAAGTGTTGTTAAAAACTATCAAAGTTGACTGTCAAAAAAAGGAATCAGAGTTTGAGAGTATATGAACCCATGTGACATGTTTTCTTATTGACACAAGATGCTACATATTTCTTTCGTATATTTACAAATATTGCAATCACATTAATTGGGAGAAAATAATTGTGTACATTCGAGAGAACCCCCCGCCTTTGCAATGATGGTCACATCACCGCCATCCCGTCTCGCGTAGTGGTCATCCAACCTTTGGAGCTGTGGGCGTTGGCCATAGTAGCCCTTCGCAGACGAACGAGAGAGATGAGAAAGGGAAGTTGCGCTCTCTGGAATAAGACCTATGGACAAGGGACTTCGGCAAGAGATAAGGATGATAGAGAAGAGCTATGGGCACCTCAGAGGACACATGTCATGCATGGGAGGCAGTTGACGGGAGCGAACAAATTGAACCGTTTTCATATTTTTTTGGCGTATTTTCAATTGTTGCATGCACGTTAATTGGGAGGGAATTATTGCATGCCAATATTTTTCACGTCAATCCTGAGGGAAATTTTATTGTTGAAAATTTACCCCCACCCTATACCCGAGTTTACAGCGGTGGTGGTCACAACACCACCATCTCGTTTCGTGTAGGCCCCATTCAGCCTTTGGAGCAACATCGGCCATGGGAGCCCCTCTCTTCCTAGCGGGCGGACAAACGAGAGTGATGGAAGGGGGAAGTTGCGCTCTCCGAAAGAAGTCGTATGGACGGTAGGACGAGCGACTTCGGCGAGAGATAAGGACGACAGGGAAGAGCCGTGGGCACCACAGAGGACACATGTCATGCATGCACGGGAGGTGTGGTTGACAGGAGCGAGAAATCAATCGGTCGAATTAAACCGCTTCCCATATTTCTTTGGCATATCTCCAACTGTCGCATGCACGCTAACATAACAGGCAGAAAATTACTGCCTACCAATATTTCCACATTAATTCGGGACAAAACCACCGCGTATCCTTCCAATTCCGAGCACGCAAATTAATTCAATCCTTACCGTGCACCCCTACAACCGTGAGCTGTGTACACACACGGCGGGCCAGAAACCAGCCAAGCCAAGCCCGGGAAGATCACGCTCGCTCGCCAACCGGAACGCCGATCCGGGACGAAGAGGAACCGAAAAGGAAAGCAGCAACCGGGTGCCCGGTAATGCACACCGATAAATAGGGCGTTCCCGGAGGGCCTCCCCGCAAGAGCAGTCCCGTTCGTGGAGCGGCAGGGTTTGAAATATTTTCCTGGAGATCGAGACGAGAGGCGAGGGCGTGTGCGCCGGCGCAGAGCCTTGTCCCCTTCCCCCTCGTCCCAATCCTGAAAGCTGCGCCCTTGTACGACTAGACAAAGAAGCGGTCCGGTCCGGTGGAGCGAGGCAACGGGAAACTCCGCCCCCCTCCGCGCCACGCCACGGCACCGTAGAGAGCGAGAGCGGCCGCCGGCAACTCTACTCCATACGACGCAGGTGAGGTTATCTCTGCCAGATTCGTTTGCGTTCGCGTGGCGCGGGTACTGGATTGATCTGTCCGCGGCGTGGCGTTGTTCATTGCTTTTTTTTCTTTTTTTTTCTGCCGTTTCTTGCTGATGAACTGCGGCTGCTGTGCCGTTCTGCGCGGAGGAGGCAGCCGCCGCCGTCCCCGACGGGAGTCGTTGGGAGCCGTGTAAGCCGTTGGAGCTCCGATTTTTCGGGCTCTGTTCTGTTCGCCGTAGACTGGATTGGTTTGGATTTGCACCGCGTCGTCGTTTCAAATCTGTTTGGATCTGACGAAAACGCGAGGTTTGCCGATTTGTGTGTTGGAAGAGCGCGCGCGGTTGTTCCAGATTGAATCTGTTACGCTCATGGAGTCATGCATATTTTGCCTTGCCTCTTCTCCGCTCTACTTCGGTTTGGTACTTTGGTTGGTGCGATTCTCGGTATTCCGTTACCGTCTCCCCTTTGCCAACGCCTTGCGTTTTCGATACTCCTGAACTTTCATGGTTCCAAATCTTCTCTTTTGTTGGCTTGTTGTCTCGTGTTCTTGTAAGACAGTTGGTGCGCTACTCACAAAATCCATTTGTTTTGTCCATCCCCTTGGCTGTTTGTGCTTATTTCTGTGATTTCTGAAGGTAAGAAGAAGAAGAGATGGTGCACAAGGAGCTGCAGCAGGCATGGTGGTTCGACAGCCATAACCTCGCAAGGACGTCACCATGGCTCGGCAGCACCCTTTCAGGTTTGCCTCTCTCTCCCTACCCAGCACTCCCCCAGTAGATGTTATTACTACTGTGGTTCACTCCATGGACGGACTGAACCTGGATCTTGTTGTTGACCTGTTGTGGTTACTCCATGGACTGATATCACCTCTGCACCGAACCATCTCTCTTACAGAACTGTCCGCCTTTGTTCTGGCCATACTACTTTCCATCTAGAGTTTCACTAACGGTCAATTTCATCTTGGTCAATTCATATGCGTAACTTCTCTTTTAGATAGTGGAAGATTTTCCCGCAAAAGAAAAAAGATGATGGAAGATTTGTTCCTCCAGCCTCTCTCTGCGTCGTTACAGAATTTATTACATATTTAACTCTGAAGAATGATAAGTAAATCATGACAAGTTTACAATATTACTCTAGCACTTTGCATCAAATTTGCGATGACATATGCAATCTTGTGATGCATAGATCCATAATGGCCCGGTAATTCTGTACTTCAGATCTTTTTTATTTAGGGATTCTGTACTTCATGTCTTATTTTTACAGCACGGATAACTTGCCTACTGGATTTAATTTGCCCCTTCACTAACTGTTCTCTTCCTTCCCTTTGATTGCAGAACTGGATGACAAGACCAAGCAAATGCTCAAGCTGATCGACCAAGATGCGGACTCGTTCGCTCAACGGGCTGAAATGTACTACAAGAAGCGCCCCGTCCTGGTGGACATGCTCGGCGACCTGTACCGCACGCACCGCTCGCTTGCCGAGCAGTATGACCTGCTGAAGCATGGCAGCGGCACATGCCGGTCCAAGTTCAATCCATCTCCCTGCACCAAGAGCTGGTCTCCGGGGTCCATGGATGGCAAGGCAACCAAGAGCTGGTCCTCAGGCTCCATGGATGGCAAGACAACAAGAAGTTCTTCCTCCAACTCACTGTGCTCAGACTCCTATGACTCGGAGTCTGAAGTCGATGACCCTGAAGAAGAGCATGATGAGAAGGTGTCCGAAGGCGAAGCAGAGTCAGCGGCAAAGAAGGACCAGCTTGACCAAGAAGCAGAGCTCATGCGCGTGGAGATCAAGAGGCTCAGCGAGCAGAATTCCGAGCTGCAGAAGGTGATCGAGGAGAACAAGGCGGCTCACGAGGCGGAGCTCGCTGCGAAGGACGAGGAGAAGAGGGAGGTCATCAGGCAGCTTGCGTCGTCCATCGACATGGTGAAGCAGGAGAACTACACCCTGCGCGAGCTCCTCAAGAGCCCCAACCCCAAGCACCACCCCGCGGCCGCTGCGGCCCAGCCCCGCGGCTTCGATCTCAGGAAGCTCACCAAGGACCTGTTCTCGGCGAAGCTCTTCACGGGCCAACGCAAGCATTCTGGTCCCATGGTCGCTCTGTGAATGAGTGAGTTTTGGTGATGAAGAGAAGAAATAGCATGATGCAGTCTCTCCATCTTGGCATCCAGATCCATGAGAATTTCTTGTAGCTCATGTGCATATAGGATGGGTTTCTTTTGGGCCGTGTCTGGTCCCATCCTTGTTCAGGGTTAGCTAGTAGAGAGAATTTTTTAACTATGTTGCTGTTATACTCATGTTTTATCTGTAGTAAGTAGTAGAATAGCCATATGAATGTTTGTATGATCGCTTAACTATAGTAAAAATATATTATTATTTTGGGAAACGCTTGCTGCCGCCTGACCGGCTAAGGTTTCGGCCGGTCACTTGGACGCGCGACGCACTGACGTGTGGCCCAGGCATTTATTACTCTCCCTTTTTCGGCCTTATCTTCTTTCTCATGCGACCTCGTCCACTCGTTTTTCTCTAGCAAGGACCGCATCTGGATGTTCTTCTCCCTGTCGTCCCCAACCAAGCTGCACCATCACCACTTTTCCTCCTCCTCCTCTCTGTGTAGGGTGCATCTACAGAGCTACGGCCGGAGCGCGCGGTGCTGCCATCGGCCACGGCCATGCTACAACGGTGGCGAGCTTCGTGGTTGGGGATCACATACTGGGGGACCGGCCAGTGATGCTTGCTGCTAGTCACCAGCGACGCGACGCCCGGTGGTACAACCGTGTACAGCAGGGAGCTGGAACCATGTACACTGGGAGCTGGAACCGGCTATGTGGGGCGCTGCATCGGTGCCTACAGGATGAGGCAACACGGCGTTGGCCATGCGACAACCATGTACGCCGAGAGCTGGAACAGGCAAACGTGGGAGCTGCATCGGGCCTACAGGATGATACCACCGGCGATGAAGATTGCTGCAACCGTTCATGATGGCGCCCCGACCCACGACGGCGGTGACGATGTTGTGCTGCATCCGTCGTCGTTTTTGCTACCACCGACGCGATGTTTTGCTGCAACCATTCATGACGGCGGCGACGCCATTTTTGTTGCATCCATCGTCGTTTTTTGCTACAGAATCCACCAATGAATTCAAAAGCTGGAACCGATGAATAAAAACAGTTGGGCGGCGGAGATGTTGAAACCACCGATACGGGTGTTACAACCATTGACAAAAAAAGCTTCAAGCCTAGATCGAAAAAGCTTCATTCATCGACAGCGGAATCTTCAACCAGCCACTGTCAAACTGAAAAAGCTGCAACCGTTACTTAAAAAGCTTCAACCATAGGTGAAAAAAGCTTCAACCGAAAGATATACAAAGTTTCAATCAGGCACTGCAAAACGAAAGGAGTTGCAACCGTTTACAAAACAAGCTTTAATAGTTGATGAAAAAAAAAGCTTCAATCGGGACGGTGGAAAGCTTTCAACTTGTGAAAAATGCTTCAACCGGCATGGAAATAGCTTCATCCGATGTGAGAAAAAACTTCAACTGAACGCGCCAATGGTGTGAGCGGTGACGTTGAGAGCTGCGGCTGGCGGCACGTCAATGCAGTGACGGATGTGCTACGATGGCGGCTGCTAGGTCCTGCAACGACATAGGTGTCGGCCTGCTACAAGACGGCGGCGTTTTTCTATGGGGCGACTACTTCCTGCTGGACTAGCAAGGGAGGATCTGCGAACGGCTACCACTGGCGACGACGAGGGCGCCCGACCACTACGACACCATGGGGAATGCCGCAACCTTGCTACGACAAGATGCAACCGTCCCACGATGGAGCTGCAACTGGTGACGCGACGACCGCGACCAGTGATAGGGAAAGCTGCAACCACGGTGAGGAAAGCTGCAACTGAGGCCAAAGAAAGCTACAATGGGCATTCAAAAAAGCTACAATCGGCGATAGAAAAAGCTTCAACCAGAGATGGCAGGGTTGACCATGGTGCAAGTGGTGACGCCGAAGGAGCTGCGCGGTGGTGCATGGTGCTGCTGGAACGGCCGTGTGGCATGCTACTACTGCGATGACTAGGTGCTACAACGAGCGACGACTCCTGCAACACGCAATGCTTGAAGTTGTGAGACCATGGGGCGGCTGGTTGGACGCCACCGACACCTATGCCGCGACGTACGAGCGGCCATGGCTGGAGGCGTTGGGCCGGTGACGAACACAAGGGCCGGCGTCCAGCGTTGAGTGCGGGAGGAGTAAACGATCTCCTTATTTTCTGGCGTCAAGTACGGCAACACATGGAGTATGGAGTAATAACGGTTTGTGGATTTATTAATATAGTATAAGCAAATAAAAAGGACGACCGGCCCACGTGACGTACAATTGGACGGATTAAATTAGTTTGATCGAACGGTCATTAGCTGACCGGCGCGCGTTTCCGCCGGTCCGCCGACGCCTAGCATCGGCCTATTATTTTTGTCAAGTTTCAGTGGTCTTTTTTTTTGAACGTTGGCAGTAGAGCTGCCAAATTCATTGATCAGAAGAAGTGTTACAAGAGCCCTCCGAAAAGGAAAGCACAACAAGGGCTGATGCAAAAAGAAAAGAAAGAGAAATGCCGACACCATCACAAACCCAAGCACCACCAAACAACACATGCACACCAACGGAATCCATCGTTGGGTCTCCAAGGTAACGCCTCCAAGGAGAAAGTGATGTCGAGGACAACACCGTTACCCGATCTGGCTAAGCCAATTCTTAGGTTTTCACCCGGAAACCGCAAGCTATGAGGTAAGAAGAGCAATTGAGCTCCACGGCGATACTCCAAGGAGGAAGACGACATCCGTAGACGCCGCTACCGTCGACACTGACAAGATCAATGCGGATTTTCATCTGAAGCTGAATCTTCCACCAAATTGGATCCGAGGCCTACCAGCGCCACCGGACAGAGCAAGGCCATGCACACACTACCAGGAACGGACTTGGCACTGCCGCTCGCAGGAACTCGGCGAACACGAGCCAACCTGGCTGGGCCGCCCCGCCGCACGCAGACCTGGGTGAGCCAAACCAGATCCGGCCATCCCACCTTCGGTCGCAGAACACAGGCGAGATCCGCACCGCAGCGCACAGGAAGAGCCAAGAAATGAACCGGAGCTTAGCCGGCTCGCACCGTAGCGCGCCGAAACTGGGCAAACACCACGCCAAACTGACCGCCTCGCACCGCCGCGCTCAAGGTCAGGACCAACCGAGTTGGATCTGGTCTGCCTGGAACCTACTCTGCACCACAGCCGCTGCACGGCGCCGCTACTCCACGAGCAGGAGGACGTGGACATGCTTGGCAAGGAGGGCCCACCAGCACTCGCCGGCCACACCGAACAACCACCACCAACGCGTCCTCGGGCAGCGAGATCCGGCAACGGGAACATCAGATCGACGACCGCGGCAAGGTCCGCACCTCACGCGCAAACCTGCTCCGGCCCCGACGCCCGCCCTAAGCGCCCGCGTTCACTGGCTTGTGCCCACCGCTTAGCCGAGTTCCCGGTGCCCGCTCACCGTGCACCTTTGCGTCGCCGACGCCAGCATTGCGCTGCTGCCGCTTCATCGCGCGCAGCTCACCATCGCCGCTCACCATACAGACCGCGCCTTCCACGCCTCCTTGGCCGAGCGCCTCAAGACCGCCTGCACCTCGCGAGAGGGAAGAAAAGGAAGGCCCCGCCGCCGCCGATGCCGCGCGGGCTTTGCCCGACGGCGCTTGCCGGCGGCGGCGAGGAAGGGGGTGGATCTGGGAGGGACTTGAGCGGCGGCTAGGGTTGCGCTCGGGTCGCCCGCGGGGTGGGGCGACACGAGCGAGTTTCCTCTCTAAGTTTCAGTGGTCTTGTGCGATGCTCTGCCTGCACTAAAATATTTGCTGTTGCTCAAACTACTTTAGAAGTGCCATCAGCAAGATTCAGACTGGCTGATGAACGTAAGATGAAACTCTGCAAGTGCAGATGGGGTAATCCGTATGATGAATCATGATGAACGCCCAGAAGTATTTTGAAGCACTTTCCTTTTGGAGCTTTATTGCAGTCATGCTCATGTGAGTAGTTCACTTGGATTAACATGCCACTGCGGAAATTGATTAACATGCCATGGTGGGGGGAGGTCGAGGTGAAGGCGGGGAGGCAGTCTTCGGAGCGCCGCCGGCCGTGGATGGTGGAGGTCGGTGACTAGGGTTGGCATTCGTCATGGGAGGAAGAAGATGACAGTGGTGGCATGAACCTCGTAGTTGGATGAAGATCTGGCGGGCAAATAATAGTCATATGAATGTTTGTATATGATCGCTTATCTATAGTAAAAATATATTATTATATTTTTTTGTTAGGTTCCACTGGTCCACATCAAAATTTGCTCTTGTTGAAACTACTCCCTCCGTTCAGAAATACTTGTCGTAGAAATGCATAAAAATGGATGTATCTAAAATTAAAATATGACTAGATACATCCATTCCTCCGACGACTATTTCCGGACGGAGGGAGTACTTTAGAAGCTACCAAATTTCCGACTGTTTGATGGAAAGTGAGATGAAACTCTGCAACTACAATTGGGGTAACCCGGGCGGAGCCTTGAATTTGCTCATTGGTATTCACCATAATAAAATTTATGCAATAGTTGATCAATTGTTGGCCTATATCATGGACGACGCTACACGTTGGTTGGGAAATGATTTGATCGAATTTGCCGCCTCCATAGTCGTTGGATGGCGCACATGATAGTCGTTCGTTCTCTACCTTGTGAGCCTCTCGGCAGCGCCCCGTCCGTTCGTAGCATAGCTATTGTTGCGCTCATGGGCTTGCAACATGAGCCGAGTTGCACTCCATCAAAACGTTTTCTACCATTGCAATGTGACCTGTGTTGTGATCACAACAAACTCCCTCTGTTGCAACCCCATCCTATGCAACATGGCCCATGGTGGGAAGCTCCTTTGCAACATGACGTGGGGGCGCGCAAGCTACGGTAGCAGGCCACCGGCTGTGGTGGCGTCACCGTGGAACCAGGTGTGAGGATGCCTCACTGGAGGAACTAGTAGACGAGGAGACGACCGCGTTTGGCGGCACAATAGCCGAGCAGGCGCGCGAGGTTGCGGTGGTTGAGGTTATCAAGCACCTGCAGCTTGCTGTGAAAATTCACAGTTGCCAGCGCCGGCAACGTGATCTGCGAAGAGGCGCTCCATGGCGGGCAGCTATCTGGCAGCATGACATGACACACAGACCCGAGGCTAGTGTCGCCTATGATGTTGCCAAGGAAGAATTCGTTGTTGCCTTAGCGAGGTCGTCCAACGAGAGCTTCTTGAACGAGGTGTCGATGGATTCGTAAAGAGAGCATGACGGGGAGAGCTCCGATGATATCACGGCTGAGCCGAAGATCGTCGTTGTCGTTGGAGAGATCTATCTTGGTTGTCCATGAGGGCCTGCAACATCGTCCCTGCAGGATCCAACTTCCGCTATCGTCCCTTGCCCTGGCCGATCTGCAACAGACCATGTGTTGCATTTGAAAGGGTTGCAACAAAGCCCATGCGCAAAGCTGGACTATAGGTAGAGGATGTTGTGGGTCGTCCGATCAAAAGTTGATCAAATAGTAGCGGAAACGGTTGGCACGTGCAGCATAATTAGTTAGGTGAGCGCTAGTCTTTCCCTAATTAATATATTATATTATATTATATACCCATAGATGTACTAAAAGGCGACATGTTCAACAATTAGTTGTAGCGGAGATGTGTATGTTGAGTTGGATGTGTGGCCACAAAAGAATGGATCGAGTCCGAAATGATGATATACGTGAGAGAGTTGGAGTAGTGTCAATTGAAGAGAAGTTTGTCCAACATCGTCCGAGATGGTTTGGATATATACAACAAGGCCTCTAGAATCTCCAAAGCATAACAGATGGCTAAAGCGTGCTGATAATGTCAAGAGAGGTCAGGGTAGGACAAACTTGACATGGCAGAGTCCGTAAAGAGAAGTCCGAAGTATTGGAATTGAAGGAAATATGCCCTAGAGGAAATAATAAAATTGTTATTTTATATTTCATTATATCATGATAAATGTTTATTATTCATGCTAGAATTGTATTAACCGAAAACTTGATACATGTGTGAATACATAGACAAAACACCACGTCCCTAGTATGCCTCTACTAGACTAGCTCGTTGATCAAAGATGGTTAAGTTTCCTAGCCATGGACATGATTTGTCATTTGATGAACGGGATCACATAATTACTGGAATGATGTGATGGACAAGATCCATCTGTTAGCTTAGCATAATGATTATTCAGTTTTATTGCTACTGCTTTCTTCATGTCGAATACATATTCCTCCGACTATGAGATTATGCAACTCCCGGACACTGGAAGAATGCCTTGTGTGCTATCAAAGGCCAAAACGTAACTTGGTGATTATAAAGATGCTCTACAGGTATCTTCGAAGGTGTTTGTTGGGTTGGCATAGGTCGAGATTAGGATTTGTCACTCCGAGTATCGGAGAGGTATCTCTGGGCCCTCTCGGTAATGCACATCATATGAAGCCTTGCAAGCAATGTGACTAATGAGTTAGTTGCGGGATGATGCATTACGAAACAAGTAAAGAGACTTGCCGGTAACGAGATTGAACTAGGTATGAAGATACCGACGATCGAATCTCGGTCAAGTAACATACCGATGATAAAGGAAACGTATGTTGACATTGCGGTTCGAACGATAAAGATCTTCGTAGAATATGTGGGAACCAACATGAGCATCCAGGTTCCGCTATTGGTTATTGACCGGAGAGGTGTCTCGGTCATGTCTACATAGTTCTCGAACCCATAGGGTCCGCACGCTTAATGTTCGATGATGATATGTATTATATGAGTTATGTATTTTGGTGATCGAAGGTTGTTCAGAGTCCAGGATAAGATCACGGACATGACGAGGAGTCTCAAAATGGTCGAGAGGTAAAGATTGATATATTGGAAGGTGGTATTCGAACACGGGAATGGTTCTGGAGTGTTTCGGGTATTTATCGGAGTACCGAGGGGTTACTAGAACCCCCAGGGTAAAGTAATGGGCCACATGGGCCATAGGGGAGAGGCAAGGCAGCCCACAAGGGGGGGTGCCCCTCCCCCCATGGGGAGTCCGAATTGGACAAGGGGAGGGAACGCGACCCCCCCCTTTCCTTCTCCCTCTCCCTCTCCTTCCCCCTTTCCCCCTCTGTTAGAAGGAAGGGGGGTCCATAGGACTAGGAGTCCTAGTAGGACCCCCCATGGGGCGTGCCCTAGGCGGCCTCCTTCCCTCTCCCTCCTTTATATACGAGGGCGGGGGGGGGGCACCTCTAGGCACATCAATTGTTCTTAGCCATGTGCGGTGCCCCCCTCCACCGTTTACTCCTCCGATCACATCACCATCACTGTCACCACGCTGTCGTGCTGATGGAACTCATCTACTCCTTGGACCCTCTGCTGGATCAAGAGCTCGGGGGACGTCATCGCGCTGAACGTGTGCAGAACTCGGAGGTGCCATATGTTCGGTTCTTGATCGATTGAACCGAGAAGACGTTCGACTACATCAACCGTGTTAAGCTAACGCTTCAGCTTTCGGTCTACGAGGGTAGGTGGACACACTCTACCCCTCTCGTTGCTATGCATCTCCTAGATAGATCTTGCGTGAGCGTAGAATTTTTTTTGAAATTGCATGCTACGTTTCCAAACAGGAATATCACCAACGAACTTGTTGGAAATATGCCCTAGAGGCTATAATAAAATGGTTATTATTATATTTCCTTGTTCATGATAATTGTCTATTGTTCATGCTATAATTGTGTTATCCATAAATCATAATGCATATGTGAATACATAGACCACAACATGTCCCTAGTGAGCCTCTAGTTGACTAGCTCGTTGATCAATAGATGGTTACGGTCTCCTGACCATGGACATTGGATGTCGTTTAAAACGGGATCACATCATTGGGAGAATGATGTGATGGACAAGACCCAATCCTAAGCATAGCACAAGATCGTGTAGTTCGTTTGCTAGAGCTTTTCTAATGTCAAGTATCATTTCCTTAGACCATGAGATCGTGTAACTCCTGGATATCGTAGGAATGCTTTGGGTGTACCAAACGTCACAACGTAACTGGGTGGCTATAAAGGTATACTACGGTATCTCGAAAGTGTACATTGGGTTGGCACGGTCGAGATCGGATTTGTCACTCCGTATGACGGAGAGGTATCTCTGGGCCCACTTTCGGTAATGCATCATCATAATGAGCTCAATGTGACCAAGTGGTTGGTCACGGGATCATGCATTACTGATCTGAGTAAAGTGACTTGCGGTAATGAGATTGAACGAGGTATTGGGATACCGACGATCGAATCTCGGGCAAGTAACGTACCGATTGACAAAGGGAATTGTATACGGGATTACTTGAATCCTCGACATCGTGGTTCATTCGATGAGATCATCATGGAACATGTGGGAACCAACATGGGTATCCAAACTCATTGTTGGTTATTGGCCGGAGAGCTGTCTCGGTCATGTCTGCGTGATTCCCGAACCCGTAGGGTCTACACACTTAAGGTTCGATGACGCTAGGGTTATTAGGAAGACTTGTAAGTGATTACCGAATGTTGTTCGGAGTCCCAGATGAGATCCCGGACGTCACGAGGAGTTTCGGAATGGTCCGAAGGTGAAGATTTATATGTGGGAAGTTGTCATACGGTCACCGGAAAGGTTCAGGGGCATATCGGTATTGTACCGGGGCCACCGGAGGGGTTCCGGGGGTCCACCGGGAGGGGCCACCTCTCTCGGAGGGCCTCATGGGCCGTAGTGGGCAGGGAACCAGCCCCTGGAGGGCTGGGCGCACCCTCCCCCTTGGGCCCATGCGCCTAGGGTTTGGGGGGGAACCCTAGAGGGGGCGCCCCCCCTTGCTTGGGGGGCAAGCCCCCTCCCCTTGGCCGCCGCCCCCCTCTAGATCTCATCTAGAGGGGGCCGGCCCCCTTTCCCGTTCCCCTATAGATAGAGGGGCGAGGGGAGGGCTGTAGAACACATCCAAGGCGCAGCCCCTCCCCTCCCCAACACCTCTCCTCCTTCGATTAAGAGCTTGGCGAAGCCCTGTCGGAGTACGACCACTCCATCACCACCATGCCGTCGTGCTGGTGTTGGAGCTCTCTTCCTCAACCTCTCCTTCCCCTTGCTGGATCAAGAAAGAGGAGACGTCACCGCTCCGTACGTGTGTTGAACGCGGAGGTGCCGTCCGTTCGGTGCTAGGATCATCGGCGATTTGGATCACGACGAGTACGACTCCATCAACCCCGTTCTCTTGAACGCTTCCGCTCGCGATCTACAAGGGTATGTAGATGCACTCCTCTCTCTCATTGCTAGATGACTCCATAGATTGATCTTGGTGATGCGTAGAATTTTTTTTATTTTCTGCAACGATCCCCAACAGTGGCATCATGAGCTAGGTCTATGCGTAGTTTCTATGCACGAGTACAACTCAATTTTGTTGTGGGCGTAGATGTTGTCATTTTTCTTGCCACTACTAGTCTTATCTTGTTTCGGCGGCATCGTGGGATGAAGCGGCCCGGACCGACCTTACACTTACGCTTACGTGAGACAGGTTCCACCGGTGACATGCACTAGTTGCATAAGGTGGCTAGCGGGTGTCTGTCTCTCCCACTTTAGTTGGATCGGATTCAATGAAAAGGGTCCTTATGAAGGGTAAATAGAAATTGGCATATCACGTTGTGGTTTTGGTGTAGGTAAGAAACGTTCTTGCTAGAACCCTATTGCAGCCACGTAAAAACATGCAACAACAATTAGAGGACGTCTAACTTGTTTTTGCAGCATATGCCTTGTGATGTGGTATGGCCAAAAGGATGTGATGAATGAAATATATGTGATGTATGAGATTGATCATGTTCTTGTAATAGGAACCACGACTTGCATGTCGATGAGTATGACAACCAGCAGGAGATATAGGAGTTGTCTTTATTTTTTGTATGACCTGCGTGTCATTGAATAACGCCATGTAATTACTTTACTTTATTGCTAAACCGTTAGCCATAGTAGTAGAAGTTATCGTCGGCGTGACAACTTCATGAAGACACGATGATGGAGATCATGATGATGGAGATCATGGTGTCATGCCGGTGACGATGATGATCATGGCACCCCGAAGATGGAGATCAAAAGGAGAAAAATGATATTGGCCATATCGTGTCACTATTTGATTGCATGTGATGTTTATTATGTCTTACTGTTGGGGAACGTAGCAGAAATTCAAAAAATTGCCTACGTGTCACCAAGATCTATCTATGGAGAAACCAGCAACGAGGGGAAGGAGAGTGCATCTACATACCCTTGTAGATCGCTAAGCGGAAGCGTTCAAGAGAACGGGGTTGAAGGAGTCAGATTGCCGTGATCCAAATCACCGGAGATCCTAGTGCCGAACGGACGGCACCTCCGCGTTCAACACACGTACAGCCCGGTGACGTCTTCCATGCCTTGATCCAGCAAGGAGAGAGGGAGAGGTTGAGGAAGACTCCGTCCAGCAGCAGCACAACGGCATGGTGGTGGTGGAGGAGCGTGGCAATCCTGCAGGGCTTCGCCAAGCACCGCGAGATATGAGGAGAAAGAGAGGTAGGGCTGCGCCAACATGAGAAGAACTTCGTGTGCTGGGCTGCTCCTTTGCCTCCACTATATATAGGGGGAGAGGGGGGGGGCTGCGCACCCACCTAGGGTTCTACCCTAGGGGCGGCGGCCAGCCCAAGATCCCATCTGAGGGGGCGGCCAAGGGAGGGAGAGGGGAAACTTGCCCCCCAAGTTAGGTGGGTGCGCCCCCTCCCCAAACCCTAGGCGCCTTGGGCCCTTGTGGGGGGCGCACCAGCCCACACAGGGCTGGTCCCTCCCACACTTGGCCCATGCAGCCCACGGGCCGGTGGCCCCACTTAGTGGACCTCGGGACCCTCCCGGTGGTCCCAGATGCTACCGATAAAACCCAAAACTTTTCCGGTGACCAAAACAGGACTTCCCATATATAAATCTTTACCTCCGGACCATTCTGGAACTCCTCGTGACATCCGGGACTCCGAACAACATTCGGTAACCACATACAAACTTCCTTTATAACCCTAGCGTCATCGAACCTTAAGTGTGTAGACCCTACGGGTTCGGGAACCATCTTGAGACATGACCGAGACGTTCTCCGGTCAATAACCAACAGGGATCTGGATACCCATGTTGGCTCCCACATGTTCCATGATGATCTCATCGGATGAACCATGATGTCAAGGACTCAATCAATCCCGTATACAAGTCCCTTTGTCTAGCGGTATTCTACTTGCCCGAGATTCGATCGTCGGTATCCCGATACCTTGTTCAATCTCGTTACTGCATGTCTCTTTACTCGTTCCGTAACACATCATCCCGTGATCAACCCCTTGGTCATATTGTGCACATTATGATGATGTCCTACCGAGTGGGCTCAGAGATACCTCTCCGTCAACCGGAGTGACAAATCCCAGTCTCAATTCGTGCCAACCCAACAGATACTTTCGGAGATACCTGTAGTGCACCTTTATAGCCACCCGATTCGTTGTGACGCTTTGGTACACCCAAAGCATTCCTACGGTATCCGGGAGTTGCACAATCTCATGGTCTAAGGAAATGATACTTGACATTAGAAAAGCTTTAGCATACGAACTAGACGATCTTTGTGCTAGGCTTAGGATTGGGTCTTGTCCATCACATCATTCTGCTAATGATGTGATCCCGTTATCAACGACATCCAATGTCCATGGTCAGAAAACTGCAACCATCTATTGATCAACGAGCTAGTACTACTAGGAAAAGGCCTACTAATGGCGCACCAGTTTTGCCTACTAATGGCGCACTACTGGTGCGCCATTAGTACCACGCCACTAGTATTTTTTACTAATGGCGCTGCAAAAGTCGCCATTAGTATACCAGATACTAATGGCGCACCTCTGATGCGCCACTACTAACCCTTAGGTGCTCCACTAGTATTCCCTCTAGGTGCGCCACTAATAGCCTTATAGGTGCGCCACTAGTAATAAAGGAAGGTGCGCCACTAACAAGGGCTGAAATGCGCCACTAGTAATGTATTTGGAAAACAAAAAAATCCAAATTTACAGAAAACAACCTATAAGGAAAAATAATTTAAAAACAAAAATGAAATAGAATCATAATTTTTATTATAGTAAGAATATTACAATATCTTTACAAGTATCCAATAAAAAAATTACAAGGAAATAAAAGAAAATTCTAAAACTAATCTTCTAGTAATCTTTTCTTCTTTTTCCTTACTTTATCCCTGCAAAGAATGATAGAAATATGTGAGAATGAACATTGCAGAGAAGTGAAATTGAGCAATTATTTGCATCCGACATCGAAGATCTAAGATACCTTGAATCATAGACATGGGTCATTTCATGAAGCCAAGAGTCTATGCCATTCAGGATGCATAGTTCCTGTCGGAAGAACTTAATTATTCAGTAAACACAGTCCTAAGCTTTTACCCGAGACAAAACATAAGGTACATGCTTGACCAGTTGACCTAAGCTACGGCCACGCTAATCCTGCTAACAACACACATGCAACTAGCTAACCAAGTTTACTACTAACATAATTCACGAAAAGAGTAATAGGTGATGCATCAAAAGGAATCTGGCTAGGTGTGTGGATCCAAAACAAAGTGTGCAGATCTTTGATAAATGAAAGTTAAGGTTAATAATCTAAACATTAATATTCTGAACTTTGTTACAGTTTAGCCCAAGGAGACATGCTCTATTCCTAAGAAATTAACTATTTAGTGACATAAACGTTGTGATTGATGTGACAATGAAGGAGTTTAAGTTCTGTACCTCATGCATTGCGCCATCGTCCAGTGAGGCTCGCTGTGTCGTAGGGTCCTCATCTCGACAAATGGCTAAGTCTACTGCCTACTGCCAATGCATAATTAGCACACACAAGGATATTATTGAGAGAAACAAAATTACCATCCATACTTCCTCTCGCCTACACATCCAACAGGATAAAAGAAACATTTTTCAGCAAAATCGAGTTAAATAGATGGATTTCCATCTTGCATACATGTGTGCATAGCAAATAGATGGAGGGGAGAAGAGAGAGCTTACCAACGACATCTGGTTGGGGAGGTGGTCATGAGCAGCATGTCGGAGAGGTTGTCGGCTAATGTTTCAAAATGAAGAATAGTCAAGTTAAGTGTTAACCAACATTGTACAAAATACAGTAATTCACCGCTTTGATAACTAACTTAACATTGTACAAGTTGAGGTAATCAAGATAAAATGGAGCTTATGGAAACAATATTCAGAGTAGGAGAATAGATCCTAAATTAAAAGGATTCTTCCGACAACAAACATACCTGGTTGTGGGCCTTTGCCAGCTCCTCCTCAGAGTCTGGCCGAGGTCTTTCCTTAGGTTCCCGACCGACTTGAAGTCCCTTGCTAAAGGATTAAGAACCTCCACCACCTGCATTTCAATTTGCACAATTCAGGTTATATATAGTCTACAACTACTAGTTTCACCCACAATTTCAACCTCGGGCATCTATGTAATACCCATTGAATCATTTATTTATGTCTTAATCTGACCAGTAGCACTCATTGTGAAATTCAGTGACTGCAGACTGAGAGATTTCTCTGAACCTACTACTACAGTACTACTATCATGTTGGGGAACGTGGTAATTTCGAAAATTTTCCTACGATCACGCAAGACCATGGTGATGGCATAGCAACGAGAGGGAAGAGTGTCCGTCCACGTACCCTCGTAGACCGAAAGCGGAAGCGTTATAACAACGCTGTTGATGTAGTCAGACGTCTTCACGATCCGACCGATCCAAGCACCGAACGCACGGCACCTCCGAGTTCTCGCACACGTTCATTTCGATGACGATCCCGGACTCGATCCAAAGAAAGTGTCGGGGATGAGTTCCGTCAGCACGACGGCGTGGTGACGATGTAGATGCTCCACCGACGCAGGGCTTCGCCTAAGCTCCGCGACGATATGACTTCTCCGGCGCAGGGCTTCGCCTAAGCTCTACGACGATATGACCGAGGTGGAATATGGTGGAAGGGGGCACCACACGGCTAAGGAAAGATCCGTAGATCAACTTGTGTGTCTTGGTGTGCCCCCTGCCCCCGTATATAATGGAGCCACGGGGGAGGTGGCCGTCCCAAGGGGGGAGGCGCACATAGGAGTCCTACTCCCTCCGGGAGTAGGACTCCCCCTCCAATCCTAGTTGGATTAGGATTCCAGGAGGGGGAAAGAGAGAGAGGGGCGGCCCACCTTTCCTAGTCCTAATAGGACTAGGGAAGAAGGCCACCTAGGGCTGGCCCTCTCTCCTTTCCACTAAGGCCCACTATGGCCCATGTAGTTCCCGGGGGGTTCCGGTAACCTCCCGGTACTCGGTAAATTCGATTTCACTCGGAACCCTTCCAAGTCCAAACATAGGCTTCCAATATATCAATCTTTATGTCTCGACCATTTCGAGACTCCTCGTCATGTCCGTGATCACATCCGGGACTCGAACAAACTTCGGTGCATCAATACTTATAAACTCATTATGAACTCACATCGAAGCGTTAAGCGTGCGGACCCTACGGGTTCGAGAACTATGTAGACATGACCTAGAACCATTCTCGGTCAATAACCAATAGCGGAACCTGGATGCCCATATTGGTTCCTACATATTCTACGAAGATCTTTATCGGTCAAACCGCATAACGACATACGTTGTTCCCTTTGTCATCGATATGTTACTTACCCGAGATTCGATCGTTGGTATCCAATACCTAGTTCAATCTCGTTACCGGTAAGTCTCTTTACTCGTTCCGTAATACATCATCTCACAACTAACTTATTAGTTGTAATGCTTGCAAGGCTTAAGTGATGTGCATTACCGAGAAGGCCTGGAGATACCTCTCCGACAATCGGAGTGACAAAACCTAATCTCGAAATACGCCAACCCAACAAGTACCTTTGGAGACACCTGTAGTACTCCTTTATAATCACCCGATTACGTTGTGACGTTTGGTAGTACCAAAGTGTTCCTCCGGTAAGCAGGAGTTGCATAATCTCATAGTTATAGGAACATGTATAGGTCATGAAGAAAGCATTAACATACTAAGCGATCAAGTGTTAAGCTAACGGAAATGGGTCATGTCAATCAGATCATTCTACTAATGATGTGACCTTGTTAATCAAATAACAACTCCTTGTTTATGGTTAGGAAACATAACCATCTTTGATTAACAAGCTAGTCAAGTAGAGGCATACTAGTGACATCTTGTTTGTCTATATATTCACACATGTATTATGTTTAGGTTAATACAATTCTAGCATGAATAATAAACATTCATCATGATATAAGGAAATAAATAATAACTTTATTATTGCCTCTAGGGCATATTTCCTTGATCTCCCACTTGCACTAGAGTCAATAATCTAGATTACAGAGTAATGATCCTAACACCCATGGAGTCTTGGTGCTGATCATGTTTTGCTCGTGGAAGAGGCTTAGTCAACGGGTCTGCAACATTCAGATCCGTATGTATTTTGCAAATCTCTATGTCTCCCACTTGGACTTGGTCCCGAATGGAATTGAAGCGTCTCTTGATGTGCTTGGTCCTCTTGTGAAATCTGGATTCCTTTGCCAAGGCAATTGCACCAGTATTGTCACAGAAGATCTTCATCGGTCCCGATGCACTAGGTATGACACCTAGATCGGAAATGAACTCTTTCATCAGACTCCTTCATTCGCTGCTTCGAAGCAGCTATGTACTCCGCTTCACATGTAGATCCCGCCACGACGCTTTGTTTAGAACTGCACCAACCGACAGCTCCACCGTTTAATAAAAACACGTATCCGGTTTGCGATTTAGAATCGTCGGGATCCAGTGTCAAAGCTTGCGTCGACGTAATCATTTACGACTAGCTCTTTGTCACCTCCATATACGAGAAACATATCCTTAGTCCTTTTCGGTATTTCAGGATGTTCTTGACCGCTGTCCGTTGATCCATTCCTGGATTACTTTGGTACCTTCCTGCCAAGCTTATTGCTAAGCATACGTCAGGTCCGGTACACAGCATTGCATACATGATAGAGCCTATGGCTGAAGCATAGGGAACATCTTTCATTTTCTCTCTATCTTCTGCTGTGGTCGGGCATTGAGTCTTACTCAATCTTACACCTTGCAACACAGGCAAAAAACCTTTCTTTGCTTGATCCATTTTGAACTTTTTCAAAATTTTATCAAGGTATGTGCTTTGTGAAAGTCCAATTAAGCGTCTTGATCTATCTCTATAGATCTTGATGCCCAATATGTAAGCAGCTTCACCGAGGTCTTTCATCGAAAAACTTTTATTCAAGTATCCTTTTATGCTATCCAGAAATTCTATATCATTTCCAATTAACAATATGTCGTCCACATATAATATTAGAAATGCTACAGAGCTCCCACTCACTTTCTTGTAAATCTGAGGCTTCTCCAAAAGTCTGTGAAAACCCATATGCTTTGATCACACTATCAAAGCGTTTATTCCAACTCCGAGAGGCTTGCACTGCACCATAAATTGATCGTTGGAGCTTGCACACTTTGTTAGCACCTTTTGGATCGACAAAACCTTCTAGTTGCATCATATACAACTCTTCTTCTAGAAATCCATTCAAGAATGCAGTTTTACATCCATTTGCCAAATTTCATAATCATAAAATGCGGCAATTGCTAACATGATTCGGACAGACTTAAGCATCGCCACGGGTGAGAAAGTCTCATCGTAGTCAACCCCTTGAACTTGTCGAAAACCTTTCGCAACAAGTCGAGCTTTGTAGACGGTTACATTACCATCGGCGTCGATCTTCTTCTTAAAGATCCATTTATTTTCAATGGCTTGCCGATCATCGGCAAGTCAACCAAAGTCCATACTTTGTTCTCATACATGGATCCCATCTCAGATTTCATGGCTTCCAGCCATTTTGCGGAATCTGGGCTCACCATCGCTTCTTCATAGTTTGTAGGTTCGCCATGGTCAAGTAACATGACTTCCGTAATAGGATTACCGTACCACACCGGTGCGTATTTTACTCTGGTTGACCTCACGAGGTTCAAGAGTAACTTGATCTGAAACTTCATGATCATCATCATTAGTTTCCTCACTAATTGGTGTAGTTGTCACAGGAACCATTTCTTGTGATGAACTACTTTCCAATAAGGGAGCAGAATCTGATTATCTCATCAAGTTCTACTTTCCTCCCACTCACTTCTTTCGAGAGAAACTCTTTCTCTAGAAAGGATCCGAATTTAGCAACGAAAATCTTGCCTTCAGATCTGTGATAGAAGGTGTACCCAACAGTTTCCTTTGGGTATCCTATGAAGACACATTTTTCCGATTTGGGTTCGAGCTTATCTGGTTGAAGTTTCTTCACATAAGCATCGCAGCCCCAAACTTTAAGAAACGACAACTTTGGTTTCTTGCCAAACCACAGTTCATAAGGCGTCGTCTCAACGGATTTTGACGGTGTCCTATTTAACGTGAATGCGCCGTCTCTAAAGCATAACCCCAAAGCGATAGCGGTAAATCGGAAATAGACATCATAGATCGCACCATATCTAGTAAAGTACGACGATTCTGACGCTCGGACACACCATTTCTCCGTGGTGTTCGGGTGGCGTGAGTTGTGAAACTATTCCACATTGTTTCAAATGTAAACCAAACTCGTAACTCAAATATTCTCCTCCACGATCAGATCGTAGAAACTTTATTTTCTTGTTACGATGATTTTCCACTTCACTCTGAAATTCTTTGAACTTTTCAAATGTTTCAGATTTGTGTTTCATTAAGTAGATATACCCATATCTGCTCAAATCATCTGTGAAGGTGAGAAAATAACTTGATACCTGGCCAAGTGCCTCAACATTCCTTGGACCACAAACATCGGTATGTATGATTTCCAACAAATCAGTTGCACGCTCCATAGTTCCGGAGAACGGCGTTTTGGTCATCTTGCCCATGAGGCACGGTTCGTAAGTACCAAGTGATTCATAATCAAGTGATTCGAAGCCCATCAAGATGGAGTTTCTTCATGCGTTTTACACCGATATGACCTAAACGGCGGTGCCACAAATAAGTTGCACTATCATTATCAACTCTGCATCTTTTGGCTTCAACATTATGAATATGTGTATCACTCTTGTCGAGATTCAACAAGAATAGACCATTCTTCAAGGGTGCATGACCATAAAAGATATTACTCATATAAATAGAACAACCATTATTCTCTGATTTAAATGAATAACCGTCTACTTAATAAACAAGATCCAGATATAATGTTCATGCTCAACGGCGGCACCAAATAACAATTATTTAGGTCTAAAACTAATCCCGAAGGTAGATGTAGAGGTAGTGTGCCGACTGCGATCACATCGACTTTGGAACCATTTCCAACGCGCATCGTCACCTCGTCCTTAGCCAATCTTCGCTTAATCCGTAGTTCCTGTTTCGAGTTGCAAATATTAGCAATGTAACCAGTATCAAATACCTGTGTACTCTGCGAGTATTAGTAAGGTACACATCAATAACATGTATATCACATATACCTTTGTTCACCTTGCCATCCTTTTTATCCGCCAAATACTTGGGGCAGTTCCGCTTCAAAGTGTCCGGTCTGCTTGCAAGAAAAACACTCGGCCAGTGCTTAGGTCCAGACTTGGGTTTCTTCTCTTGATCAAGAACTTTCTTGCTGTTCTTTTGAAGTTTCCTTCTTCTTCCCTTTGCCCTTTTCTTGAAACTAGTGGTCTTGCTGACCATCAACACTTGATGCTCTTTCTTGATTTCTACCTCCGCAGCTTTCAAAGATCGCGAAGAGCTCGTGAATTGTTTTAGTCATCCCTTGCATATTATAGTTCATCACGAAGCTCTTGTAGCTTGGTGGCGTTGATTGGAGAATTTCAATGACACTATCATCCGGAAGATTAACTCCCAAATTGAATTAAGTGATTGTTATACCCAGACATTTTGAGTATGTGCTCCTTGTGAACTATTCTCTTCCATCTTGCAGCTATAGAACTTATTGGAGACTTCATATCTCTCAATCCGGGCATTTGCTTGAAATATTAACTTCAACTCCTGGAACATCTCATATGCTCCATGACGCTCAAAACGCGTCGTTGAAGACCCGGTTCTAAGCCGTAAAAGCATGGCACCTTGAACTATAGAGTAGTCATCAGCTCTGCTTTGCGGACGTTCATAACTTCGCTCAAAGATTCTGCAGAAGTGTCGCCACCCAAATGTGCTTCCAGGCGTAATTTTTCTCAGGCAGCAATGAGGATAATCCTCGAGGTTACGGACCCGATCCGTGTAATTGCTACCATCATCTTTCAACTTTGCTTTCTCAAGGAACGCATTAAAATTCAACGGAACAACAAAGACGAGCCATCTATCTACATCAAACATAGACAAGCAAAATACTATCGGTACTAAGTTCATGATAAATTTAAGTTTGATTAATCATATTAAAACCTCCCACTTAGACAGACATCTCTCTAGTCATCTAAGTGATCACGTGATCCAAATCAACTAAACCATGTCCGATCATCACGTGAGATGGAGTAGTTTCAATGGTGAACATCACTATGTTGATCATATCTACTATATGATTCACGCTCGACCTTTCGGTCTCTCGTGTTCCGAGGCCATATCTGTTATATGCTAGGCTCGTCCAAGTTTAACTCGAGTATTCTGCGTGCAACTGTTTTGCACCCGTTGTATTTGAACGTAGAGCCTATCACACCCGATCATCACGTGGTGTCTCAAAGACGAAGAACTTTTGCAACGGTGAATACTCAGTGAGTAGACTTATTGATAATTTTTAGTGAGAGATCATCTTATAATGCTACCGTCTATCAAAGCATGATAAGATGCATAAAGTATAAACATCACATGCAATCTATATAAGTGATATGATATGGCCATCTTCATCTTGTTCTTGTGATCTCCATCGCCAAGCACCGTCATGATCACCATCGTCACCGGCGCGACACCTTGATCTCCATCGTAGCATCGTTGTCGCCTCGCCAATCTTATGCTTCCACGACTATCACTACCGCTTAGTAATAAAGTAAAGCATTACATCGCGATTGCATTGCATACAATAAAGCGACAACCATATGGCTCCTGCCGATTGCCGATAACTTCGGTTACAAAACATGATCATCTCATACAATAAAATATAGCATCACGTCTTGACCATATCACATCACAACATGCCCTGCAAAAACAAGTTAGACGTCCTCTACTTTGTTGTTGCAAGTTTTACGTGGTACGCTTTCTGAAAGTGAGCAAGAACCGTTCTTACCTACGCATCAAAACCACAACGATAGTTTGTCAAATAGACTCCGCTTTAACCTTCTCAAGGACCGGGCGTAATATACTCGGTTCAACTAAAGTTGGAGAGACAGTCTTCCATAAGCCATCTATGTGCAAAGCACGTCGAGGGAACCGGTCTCGCGTAAGCGTCACGCGTAAGGTTGGTCCGGATCGTCTCGCCCAACAATACCGCTGAACCAAAGTATGACATCTTTGGTAGGCAGTATGACTTGTATCGTCCACAACTCACTTGTGTTCTACTCGTGCATATGACATCAACGCATAAAACTGGCTCGATACCACCGTTGGGGAACGTGGTAATTTCGAAAAATTTTCCTACGATCACGCAAGACCATGGTGATGGCATAGCAACGAGAGGGAAGAGTGTCCGTCCACGCCCTCGTGAGACCGAAAGCGGAAGCGTTATAACAACGCGGTTGATGTAGTCGTGCGTCTTCACGATCCGACCGATCCAAGCACCGAACGACGGCACCTCCGAGTTACGCACATCGTTCATTTCGATGGCGATCCCGGACTCGATCCGGCAAAGTGTCGGGGATGAGTTCCACAAGACGACGGGCGCAGGACGGCGTAGATGCTCCACCGACGCAGGGCTTCGCCTAAGCTCATGACGATATGACTTCTCCGGCGCAGGTCTTCGCCTAAGCTCTACGACGATATGACCGAGGTGGAATATGGTGGAAGGGGCACCGCACACGGCTAAGGAAAGATCCGTAGATCAACTTGTGTAGCAGGGTGCCCCCTGCCCCGTGATATAAAGGAGCCAAGGGGAGGTGGCCGCCCAAGGGGAGAAGACTAAGGAGTCCTACTCCCTCCGGGAGTAGGACTCCCTCCAATCCTAGTTGGATTAGGATTCCGGAGGGGAAAGAGAGAGAGGGGCGGCCCACCTTTCCTAGTCCTAATAGGACTAGGGAAGGGGGCGCGGCCACCTAGAGCTGGCCCTCTCTCCTTTCCACTAAGGCCCACTATGGCCCATGTAGTTCCTGGGGTTCCGTAACCTCCCTAAGATCTGCAGAATTCCCGATTTCACTCGGAACCCTTCCAAGTCCAAACATAGGCTTCCAATATATCAATCTTTATGTCTCGACCATTTCGAGACTCCTCGTCATGTCCGTGATCACATCCGGGACTCGAACAAACTTCGGTGCATCAATACTTATAAACTCATTATGAACTCATCATCGAAGCGTTAAGCGTGCGGACCCTACGGGTTCGAGAACTATGTAGACATGACCTAGAACCATTCTCGGTCAATAACCAATAGCGGAACCTGGATGCCCATATTGGTTCCTACATATTCTACGAAGATCTTTATCGGTCAAACCGCATAACGACATCGTTGTTCCCTTTGTCATCGGTATGTTACTTACCCGAGATTCGATCGTCGGTATCCAATACCTAGTTCAATCTAGATTACGTAAGTCTCTTTACTCGTTCCGTAATACATCATCTCACAACTAACTTATTAGTTGTAATGCTTGCAAGGCTTAAGTGATGTGCATTACCGAGAAGGCACGAGATACCTCTCCGACAATCGGAGTGACAAAACCTAATCTCGAAATACGCCAACCCAACAAGTACCTTTGGAGACACCTGTAGTACTCCTTTATAATCACCCGATTCACGTTGTGACGTTTGGTAGTACCCAAAGTGTTCCTCCGGTAAACGGGAGTTGCATAATCTCATAGTTATAGGAACATGTATAGGTCATGAAGAAAGCATTAACATACTAAACGATCAAGTGTTAAGCTAACGGAAATGGGTCATGTCAATCAGATCATTCTACTAATGATGTGACCTTGTTAATCAAATAACAACTCCTTGTTTATGGTTAGGAAACATAACCATCTTTGATTAACAAGCTAGTCAAGTAGAGGCATACTAGTGACATACTGTTTGTCTATATATTCACACATGTATTATGTTTCCGGTTAATACAATTCTAGCATGAATAATAAACATTCATCATGATATAAGGAAATAAATAATAACTTTATTATTGCCTCTAGGGCATATTTCCTTCATATCAACCTTTATAACATGAGTTAATTTCAACATCAAGCATCTATCTAACATCCATTGGCTCCTCTATGCCTTACCCTGATCAGTACCAACCATGGTGAAATTCAGCAAGTGCAGACAGAAACATTTCTCTGAACTTTTTTCAGGTAACATTTCTCCGAACCCACCGCAAGTACTATATACCATTATTCAGAGTTCGTAACATAATTTTCATACCTTGTTGTGAAGCACCATGATGATGAGCAGAGTCCTGCCGGGCCCTCCAACAAGAGATCTTGGATGTCGAAGCGGACGACGTCGAGCGCCTGCTTGGTCAAAGGCCCACAACCAGGTGTAGGGAAGGAGACGGCGTGGTGAGTTCAGAGATGCAGGGCGGGGGTGAGAGGAAGGGAGAAGAGGCGATCGCCACGGGGTTGGGTGCGGTGGCGCTGACGAGATGGAAGGAGACGCCATCGTCCTTGGCCGTCGAGGATCTTGTGGACGCCGTCGAGGACGGATGAGTTGAAGTGGCCGAGATCGAGCACGCCGCTCTTGACCAGCACCACCGTGCCGCGGATCTTGCACTCCTTCCACGCCTGCTTGTTCTTCCCCGTCAGCCCGTGCAGCAGCAGCATCTCCGCCTCCTCTCCCCTCCTCTCCTGTTGTGGGGGCGCCAAGTCGCCTGCCTGGCCGCCTGCGTTTTGGTCTTGGAGGAGAGAGGTCCTGAGCTCGGTCGACATGGCTGCGGGCGCGAGGAGGGAGGGAGGGACGGAGAGCTGTGGAGGCGGAGGGCGGCTAGGTGGGGTGGAAGGAGTAGGACGCGGTGGCGGTGGTTGCCACAGCCTGTGGATCTGAGGCCTCGCTCCCTCCTTGGAAGAGACAGAGAGGTGAGAGGGTGGGGGCGCCGGCGATGGGATGCAGGGCGGGGCGGGAGGTCGACGGTGAGGCTAGAGGAGACGAGAACGCCGGTGGGGATGGGGATAGGAGGTCCACGGCGGCGGCGGCGGGTTTGGAGGGGATTGATTCGAGGGGAGAGGAGGAGGAAGCGTTGTGTTGCTTTGGTTGGATTGGATTCTCTCGAATCAGGGCCGGTCGGTGCAGCACATACTAATGGCGCACTTTCCGACAGGTGCGCCATTACTAGTTACAACTAGTAATGACGCACTGAGTCTGGATGCACCATTAGTATGTTTGGACATGCGCACTAGTTTAAAAAAAATTGATACTAATGGCGCACATTGGGCCAGGTGCGCCATTAGTAGTTTCAACTCTAATGGCGTATCAGAAGGTGGTGCGCCATTAGTATATACTAATGGCGCACCGCTTGTCTGGTGCGTCATTAGTGTCAATCCCATCTATAGCCCTTTTTCTAGTGGCTTACTAGGGACATGGTGTTGTCTATGTACCCACACATGTATCTGAGTTTCCTATCAATACAATTATACCATAGATAATAAACGATTATCATGAACAAGGAAATATAATAATAACTAATTTATTATTGCCTCTAGGGCATATTTCCAACACTTACATCTTATTTGCTTAGAACGACGGTAGCATAAATAAGATGATTCCTCATAATAATTTCAAGAAAGTGTTCCCCCTAACTGCATACTGCTATAAAGTTCGTTGTCTCAAGCACCACATGATGACCGGGTGTGATAGATTCTAACGTTCACATACAACGGGTGTAAGCCAGATTTACACATGCAAAACACTTAGGTTGACTTGACGAGCCTAGCATGTACAGACATGGCCTCAGAACAAAAGAGATCGAAAGGTCGAACATGAGTCGTATAGAAGATACGATCAACATGAAGATGTTCACCGATGATGACTAGTCTGTCTCACGTGATGATCGGACACGACCTAGTGACTCGGATCATGTAACACTTAGATGACTAGAGGGATGTCTATTTGAGTGGGAGTTCATAATATATAATTTGATTAGATGAACTTAATTGTCATGAACTTAGTCTAAAATCTTTGCAATATGTCTTGTAGATCAAATGGCCCACGCTAATGTTGCCCTCAACTTCAATGCGTTCCTAGAGAAAACCAAGCTGAAAGACGATGGTAGCAACTACACGGATTGGGTCCGTAACCTGAGGATTATCCTCATAGCTGCCAAGAAAGCATATGTCCTAGATGCACCGCTAGGTGAAGCACCCGCTTTCCCAGCGACTCAAGACGTTATGAACGCCTGGCAGTCGCGTAGTGATGATTACTCCCTGTTCAAGGCGGCATGCTTTACAGCTTAGAACCGGGGCTCCAAAAGCGCTTTTGAGCAGCACGGAGCATATGAGATGTTCCAAGAGCTGAAAATGGTTTTCCAAGCTCATGCCCGGTCGAGAGATATGAAGTCTCCGACAAGTTCTACTGATTGTAAGATGGAGGAGAATGGTTACTGTCGTGAGCACATACTCAAAATGTCTGGGTTGCACAACCGGTTGTCTCAGCTGGGAGTTAATCTCCCGGATGACGCGGTCATTGATAGAATCCTCCAATCGCTCCCACCTAGCTACAAGAGCTTTGTGATGAACTACAATATGCAAGGGATGGTGAAAACCATTCCTGAGGTATTTTCAATGATGAAATCAGCGGAGGTGGAGATCAAAAAGGAACATCAAGTGTTGATGGTCAATAAAACCACTAGTTTCAAGAAAGGCAAGAGTAAGAAGAACTTCAAGAAGGACGGCAAGGGAGTTGCCGCGCCCGATAAGCCGATTCTTGGGAAGAAGCCAAAAATGGACCCAAACCTGAGATCGAGTGTTTTTATTGCAAGGGAAGCGGACCTTTGGAAGCGGAACTGCCCCAAGTACTTAGCGGACAAGAAGGCCGGCAACACCAAAGGTATATGTGATATACATGTAATTGATGTGTACCTTATCAAAAATCGTAGTAGCTCCTGGGTATTTGATACCGGTGCGGTTGCTCATATTTGTAACTCAAAACAGGAGCTGCGGAATAAGCGGAGACTGGCGAAGGACGAGGTGACGATGCGCGTCGGGAATGGTTCCAAGGTCGATGTGATCGCCGTCGGCACGCTACCTCTACATTTACCTATGGGATTAGTTTTGAACCTCAATAATTGTTATTTAGTGCCAGCTTTGAGCATGAACATTGTATCTGGATCTCGTTTGATACGAGATGGCTACTCATTTAAATCTGAGAATAATGGTTGTTCTATTTATATGAGAGATATGTTTTATGGTCATGCCCCGCTGGTCAATGGTTTATTCTTAATGAATCTTGAACGTGATGTTACACATATTCATAGTGTGAATACCAAAAGATGTAAGGTTGATAACAATAATCTCACATACTTGTGGCACTGCCGCCTTGGACACATTGGTGTCAAACGCATGAAGAAGCTCCATGCTGATGGACTTTTGGAGTTTCTTGATTACGAATCGTTTGACACATGCGAACCATGCCTCATGGGCAAAATGACCAAGACTCCGTTCTCCGGAACAATGGAGCGAGCAACCAACATATTGGAAATCATACATACTGATGTGTGCAGTCCAATGAGCATTGAGGCTCGCGGAGGCTATCGTTATGTTCTCACTCTCATTGATGACTTAAGTAGATATGGGTATGTCTACTTGATGAAACACAAGTTTGAGACCTTTGAAAAGTTCAAAGAATTTCAGAATGAGGTAGAGAATCAGCGTGACCGAAAAATAAAGTTCTTACGATCAAATCGTGGGGGAGAATATTTAAGTCACGAATTTGGTACGCACTTAAGGAAATGTGGAATCGTTTCACAACTCATGCCGCCTGGAACACCTCGGTAATAACGGTGTGTCTGAACGTCGTGTCGCACTCTATTGGATATGGTGCGATCTATGATGTCACTCACCGATTTACCGCTATCATTTTGGGGATACGCTCTAGAGATGACTACATTCACTTTAAATAGGGCAATCGTCTAAATCCGTTGAGACGACACCGTATGAATTATGGTTTGGGAAGAAACCTGAGCTGTCGTTTCTAAAAGTTTGGGGATGCGATGCTTATGTCAAGAAACTTCAACCTGAAAAGCTCAAACCCAAGTCGGAAAAATGCGTCTTCATAGGATACCCTAAGGAAACCATTGGGTATACCTTCTACCTTAGATCCGAAGGCAAGATCTTTGTGTTGGGGAACGTAGTAATTTCAAAAAAATTCCTACGCACACGCAAGATTATGGTGATGCATAGCAACGAGAGGGGGAGTGTATCTTCATACCCTTGAAGATCGCTAAGAGGAAGCGTTTATCAATGCGGTTGATGTAGTCGTACGTCTTCACGACCCGACCGATCCAAGTACCGAATGCACAACACCTCCGAGTTCTGCACACGTTCAGCTCGATGACGTCCTCGCCTTCTCGATCCAGCAAGACGGGCGAAGTAGTAGATGAGTTCCGGCAGCACGACGGCATGGTGACGGTGTTGGTGAAGAACAATCTCCGCAGGGCTTCTCCTAAGCACTACAGAAACTATGACGGAGGACAAACTAGAGGGGACGGGGTTGCCGGCACACGGCTTAGTGTTTCTTGATGTGTCTTTCGTGCTAGCCCTGCCCCTCTATTTATATGTTGAGCCTTGGGGTCGAAACTTGGAGTAAAAGCCTCCACAAAGTCGGTTTCACCCGAAAGGCAAGAGTCCTTCTCGGACTCCAGGGCCAGACGCCAGGGTTCTTGGCGTCTAGACCCAGACGCCAGGGACCCTCCCGTCTGGCCCCTGGACTCCGCAAAACTTCCTTTTACGCTTTCCAAAAACCTTGTGGGCTTTCCCCTTTGGCCCAAATAACGTGTTCTCGTACCCAAACATTTCGGGAAACATCCGGAACCCCTTCCGGTGAATTCCGGAGACCAAACAACATTGTCCCATATATTAAACTTCATCTCCGGACCATTCTGGAGTTCCTCGTCATGTTCGTGATCTCATTCGGCACTCCGAACAACATTCGGTTACCAACATACATAACTCATATAATACTATATCGTCAATGAACGTTAAGCGTGCGGACCCTACGGGTTCGAGAACTATGTAGACATGACCGAGACATCTCTCTGGTCAATAACCAATAGCGGAACCTGGATGCCCATATTGGCTCCTACATATTCTACGAAGATCTTTATCGGTCAAACTGCATAAAACATACGTTGTTCCCTTTGTCATCGGTATGTTACTTGCCCGAGATCCGATCATCGGTATCTCAATACCTAGTTCAATCTCGTTACCGGCAAGTCTCTTTACTCGTTACGTAATGCATCATTCCGTAACTAACTCATTAGCTACATTGCTTGCAAGGCTTATAGTGATGTGCATTACCGAGAGGGCCCGGAGATACCTCTCCGACAATCGGAGTGACAAAACCTAATCTCGAAATACGCCAACTCAACATGTACCTTTGGAGACACCTGTAGAGCTCCTTTATAATCACCCAATTACGTTGTGACATTTGGTAGCACACAAAGTGTTCCTCCCAAACGGAGTTGCATAATCTCATAGTTGTAGGAACATGTATAAGTCATGAAGAAAGCAATAGCACCATACTAAACGATCAAGTGCTAAGCTAACGGAATGGGTCATGTCAATCACATCATTCTCCTAATGATGTGATCCCGTTAATCAAATGACAACTCATGTCTATGGTTAGGAAACATAACCATCTTTGATTAATGAGCTAGTCAAGTAGAGGCATACTAGTGACATTAAGTTTGTCTATGTATTCACACATGTATCATGTTTACGGTTAATACAATTCTAGCATGAATAATAAACATTTATCATGATATGAGGAAATAAATAATAACTTTATTATTGCCTCTAGGGCATATTTCCTTGGGCCTCCCACTTGCACTAGAGTCAATAATCTAGATTACACGGTAATGATTCTAACACCCGTGGAGTCTTGGTGCCGATCATGTTTTGCTCGTGGAAGAGGCTTAGCCAACGGGTGCGCAACATTCAGATCCGTATGTATCTTGCAAATCTCTATGTCTCCCACGGACTTGGTCCGGATGGAATTGAAGCGTCTCTTGATGTGCTTGGTCCTCTTGTGAAATCTGGATTCCTTTGCCAAGGCAATTGCACCAAAGATTGTCACAGAAGATCTTCATTGGTCCCGATGCACTAGGTATGACACCTAGATCGGAAATGAACTCTTTCATCCAGACTCCTTCATTTGCTACTTCCGAAGCAGCCATGTACTCCGCTTCGCATGTAGATCCCGCCACGACGCTTTGTTTAGAACTGCACCAACTGACAGCTCCACCGTTTAATATAAACACGTATCCGGTTTGCGATTTAGAATTGTCCAGATCAGTGTCAAAGCTTGAATCGACGTAACCATTTACGACTAGCTCTTTGTCACCTCCATAAAGGAGAAACATATCCTTAGTCCTCTTCAGGTATTTCAGGATATTCTTGACCGCTGTCCAGTGAATCCACTCCTGGATTACTTTGGTACCTACCTGCCAAGCTTATTGCTAAGCACACGCCGTGTCCGGTACACAGCATTGCATACATGATAGAGCCTATGGCTGAAGCATAGGGAAAATCTTTCATTTTCTCTCTATCTTCTGCTGTGATCGGGCATTGAGTCTGACTCAACTTCACACCTTGTAACACGGGCAAGAACCCTTTCTTTGCCTGATCCATTTTGAACTTTTTCAAAACTTTATCAAGGTATGTGCTTTGTGAAAGTCCAATTAAGCGTCTTGATCTATCTCTATAGATCTTGATGCCCAATATGTAAGCAGCTTCATCGAGGTCTTTCATCGAAAAACTTTTATTGAAGTATCCCTTTATGCTAGCCAGAAATTCTATATCATTTCCAATTAACAATATGTCATCTACATATAATATCAGAAATGCTATGAGCTCCCACTCACTTTCTTGTAAATACAAAGCTTCTCCAAAAGTCTCATAAAACCATATGCTTTGATCACATTATCAAAGCGTTTATTCCAACTCGAGAGGCTTGCACCAGTCCATAAATGGATCATTGGAGCTTGTACACTTTGTTAGCACCTTTTGGACCGACAAAACCTTCCGGTTGCATCATATACAACTCTTCTTCCATAAATCCATTCAGGAATGCAGTTTTGACATCCATTTGCCATATTTCATAATCATAAAATGCGGCAATTGCTAACATGATTCGGACAGACTTAAGCATCGCTACGGGTGAGAAAGTCTCATCGTAGTCAACCCCTTGAACTTGTCGAAAACCTTTCGCAACAAGTCATGCTTTGTAGATAGTTACATTACCATCAGCGTCAGTCTTCTTCTTGAAGATCCATTTATTCTCGATGGCTTGCCGATCATCGGGCAAGTCAACCAAAGTCCATACTTTGTTCTCATACATGGATCCCATCTCAGATTTCATGGCCTCAAGCCATTTTGTGGAATCTGGGCTCATCATCGCTTCCTTATAGTTCGTAGGTTCGCCATGGTCAAGTAACGTGACTTCCAGAATAGGATTACCACACCACTCTGGTGCGGATCTTACTCTGGTTGACCTATGAGGTTCGGTAGTAACTTGATCTGAAGTTTCATGATCATTATCATTAGCTTCCTCACTGATTGGTGTAGTTGTCACAGGAACCGGTTCTTCTGATGAACTACTTTCCAATAAAGGAGTAGGTACAGTTACCTCATCAAGTTCTACTTTCCTCCCACTCACTTCTTTCGAGAGAAACTCCTTCTCTAGAAAGGATCCGAATTTAGCAACAAAAATCTTGCCCTCAGATCTGTGATAGAAGGTGTACCCAATAGTCTCTTTCGGGTATCCTATGAAGTCACATTTCTCCTATTTGGGTTCGAGCTTATCTGGTTGAAGTTTCTTCACATAAGCATCGCAGCCCCAAACTTTCAGAAACGACAACTTTGGTTTTTTTGCCAAACCACAGTTCATAAGGCGTCGTCTCAACGGATTTTGATGGTGCCCTATTTAACGTGAATGCGGTCGTCTCTAAAGCATAACCCCAAAACGACAGCGGTAAATCAGTAAGAGACATCATAGATCGCACCATATCTAGTAAAGTACGATTATGATGTTCAGACACACCATTTCGTTGTGGTGTTCCGGGTGGCATGAGTTGCGAAACTATTCCGCATTGCTTCAAATGTAAACCAAACTCGTAACTCAAATATTCTCCTCCACGATCAGATTGTAGAAATTTTATTTTCTTGTTACGATGATTTTCCACTTCACTCTGAAATTCTTTGAACTTTTCAAATGTTTCAGGCTTGTGTTTCATCAAGTAGATATACCCATATCTTCTCAAATCATTTGTGAAGATGAGAAAATAACGATACCCGCCGCGAGCCTCAATATTCATTGGACCACATACATCAGTATGTATGATTTCCAACAAATCAGTTGCTCGCTCCATAGTTCCGGAGAACGGCGTTTTAGTCATCTTGCCCATGAGGCACGGTTACATAAGTACCAAGTGATTCATAATCAAGTGATTCCGTAAGTCCATCAAGATGGAGTTTCTTCATGCGCTTTACACCAATATGAGCCAAACGGCGATTACCACAAATAAGTTGCACTATCATTATCAACTCTGCATCTTTTGGCTTCAACATTATGAATATGTGTATCACTACTATCGAGATTTAATAAAAATAGACCACTCTTCAAGGGTGCATGACCATTAAAGATATTACTCATATAAATAGAACAACCATTATTCTCTGATTTAAATGAATAACCGTCTCGCATCAAACAAGATCCAGATATAATGTTCATGCTCAACGCTGGCACCAGATAACAATTATTCAGGTCTAAAACTAATCCCGATGGTAGATGTAGAGGTAGCGTGCCGACCGCGATCACATCAACTTTCGAACCATTTCCTACGCGCATCGTCACCTCGTCCTTAGCCAATCTCCGCTTAATCCGTAGTCCCTGTTTCGAGTTGCAAATATTAGCAACAGAACCAGTATCAAATACCAGTGTGCTCATGCGAGCATTAGTAAGGTACACATCAATAACATGTATATCACATATATCTTTGTTCACCTTGCCATCCTTCTTATCCGCCAAATACTTGGGGCAGTTCCGCTTCCATTGTCGATCGCTTGCGTGAGAAGCACTCGATCTCGTGCTTAGGTCCAGATTTGGGTTTCTTCTCTTGAGCGGATACTTGCTTGCTGTTCTTCTTGAAGTTCCCTTCTTCTTCCCTTTCTCCTTTTCTTGAAACTGGTGGTCTTATTGACCATCAACACTTGATGCTCCTTCTTGATTTCGCCTCCGCAGCCTTTAGCATTCACGAAGAGCTCGGGAATAGTCTTGTCCATCCCTTGCATATTTTATTTCATCACGAAGCTATTGTATCTTGGTGGCAGTGATTGAAGAATTCTGTAAATGACTCTATCATCAGGTAGATTAACTCCCAGTTGAATCAAGTGATTATTATACCCAGACATTTTGAGTATATGTTCACTGACAGAACTATTCTCCTCCATCTTACAGCTATAGAACTTATTGGAGACTTCATATCTCTCAATCCGGGCATTTGCTTGAAATATTAACTTCAACTCCTGGAACATCTCATATGCTCCATGACGTTCAAAACGTCGTTGAAGTCCCGGTTCTAAGCCGTAAAGCATGTCACACTGAACTATCGAGTAGTCATCAGCTTTGCTCGCGGACGTTCTTAACATCGCCACCAGATCTGCAGCAGTTCGGCACCGGCCGGTGCTTCCAGGACCTAATTCTTCTGTGCAGAAATGAGGACAATCCTCAAGTTACGGACCCAGTCCGTGTAATTGCTACCATCATCTTTCAACTTAGCTTTCTCAAGGGGTTCTTGCCAGTGTTGCAAGGTGTGAAATTGAGCTCGGCTCAATGCCCGACCACGGCAGAAGATAGAGAAAAGATGAGTGTCATCCCCTATGCCTCGGCCATAGGGTCTATTATGTATGTCATCTTTGTGTACGGACTGATGTAAACCTTGCCGTAAGTTTGGTAGGAAGATACCAAAGTAATCCCGGCATGGAACACTGGACAGCGGTCGAGAATATCCTGAAGTACCTGAAAAGAACTAAGGATATGTTCTCATTTATGGAGGTGACGAAGAGCTCGTCGTAAAGGGTTACGTCGATGCTAGCTTCGACACAGATCTGGATGACTCTAAGTCACAAACCGGGTACATGTATATTTTGAATGGTGGAAGCGATGGTAGTGCGATTGCAAGCAAAGCATCGTGGCGGGATCTACATGTGAAGCGGAATACATGGCAGCCTCGGAGGCAACACATGAAGCAATCTGGATGAAGGAGTTCATTACCGACCTAGGAGTTATTCCCAATGCGTCGGGGCCGATGACTCTCTTCTGTGACAACACTGGAGCCATTGCCCTTGCCAAGGAGCCCAGGTTTCACAAGAAGACCAGGCACATCAAGCGTCGCTTCAACTCCATTCGTGAAAATGTGCAAGATTGAGACATAGATATTTGCAAAGTGCATACGGATCTGAATGTCGCAGATCCGTTGACTAAACCTCTTCCACGAGCAAAACATGATCAACACCAGAACTCTATGGGTGTTCGATTCATCACAATGTAACTAGATTATTGACTCTAGTGCAAGTGGGAGATTGTTGGAAATATGCCCTAGAGGCTATAATAAAATGGTTATTATTATATTTCCTTGTTCATGATAATTGTCTATTGTTCATGCTATAATTGTGTTATCCGGAAATCGTAATGCATGTGTGAATACATAGACCACAACATGTCCCTAGTGAGCCTCTAGTTGACTAGCTCGTTGATCAATAGATGGTTACGGCCTCCTGACCATGGACATTGGATGTCGTTGATAACGGGATCACATCATTGGGAGAATGATGTGATGGACAAGACCCAATCCTAAGCATAGCACAAGATCGTGTAGTTCGTTTGCTAGAGCTTTTCTAATGTCAAGTATCATTTCCTTAGACCATGAGATCGTGTAACTCCCGGATATCGTAGGAGTGCTTTGGGTGTACCAAACATCACAACGTAACTGGGTGACTATAAAGGTATACTACAAGTATCTCCGAAAGTGTCTGTTGGGTAGGCACGGATCGAGACTGGGATTTGTCACTCCGTATGACGGAGAGGTATCTCTGGGCCCACTCGATAATGCATCATCATAATGAGCTCAATGTGACCAAGTGGTTGGTAACGGGATCATGCATTGCGGTACGAGTAAAGTGACTTGCCGGTAACGAGATTGAACGAGGTATTGGGATATCGACGATCGAATCTCGGGCAAGTAACGTACCGATTGACAAAGGGAATTGTATACGGGATTACTTGAATCCTCGACATCGTGGTTCATTCGATGATATCATCGTGGAACATGTGGGAACCAACATGGGTATCCAGATCCATTGTTGGTTATTGGCCGGAGAGCTGTCTCGGTCATGTCTGCGTGATTCCCGAACCCGTAGGGTCTACACACTTAAGGTTCGGTGACGCTACGGTTATTAGGAAGACTTGTAAGTGATTACCGAATGTTGTTCGGAGTCCCGGATGAGATCCCGGACATCACGAGGAGATCCGGAATGGGCCGGAGGTGAAGATTTATATGTGGGAAGTTGTCATACGGTCGCCGGAAAGGTTCAGGGGCATATCGACATTGTACCGGGGCCACCGGAGGGGTTCCGGGGGTCCACCGGGAGGGGCCACCTCTCTCGGAGGGCCTCATGGGCCGTAGTGGGCAGGGAACCAGCCCCTGGAGGGCTGGGCGCACCCTCCCCCTTGGGCCCATGCGCCTAGGGTTTGGGGGAACCCTAGAGGCGCCCTTGCTTGGGGGCAAGCCCTCCTTGGCCGCCGCCCCTCTAGATCTCATCTAGAGGGGCCGCCCCTTCCTGCTCCCCTATAGATAGAGGCGGGGGAGGCTGTAGAACACATCCAAGGCGCAGCCCTCCCTCCCCAACACCTCTCCTCCTCAGGTTAAGAGCTTGGAGAAGCCACAGCCGAGATCGGCCACTCCATCACCACCACGCCGTCGTCTTTGCTGTTGGAGCTCTCTTTCTCAACCTCTCCTTCCCTTGCTTTGGATCAAGAAGGAGGAGACGCCACCGCTCCGTGCGTGTGTTAAGCGGACGCGTGCCGTCTGCTCGGCGCTAGGATCATCGGTGATTTGGATCACGACGAGTACGACTCCATCAACCCTGTTCTCTTGAACGCTTCCGCTCGCGATCTACAAGGGTATGTAGATGCACTCCTCTCTCTCGTTGCTAGATGACTCCATAGATTGATCTTGGTGATCCGTAGATTTTTTATTTATTTTCTGCAACGATCCCCAACAGAACTAGCCATAGATAGGGGAGCGTGGAAGTTAGCTATCCACATGCCAGAATAATGAGTTGGTTTCGAAATTTTATAGATTTTAGCTCTAGCCTACCCTACAACTTGTTTGGAACTACCTATACCAGATTTTTGGGGTCAGATTTAGGGTAACTCCAAGTCCGTGGACAACGAGCCGGGCGGAAGCCAATCGTAGCCATAAAATATCTAACCCATTTCAAACGAACCGAACATAAGCACAGATGGATTTAAAGCTAAACTAACACAATTTAAGCAAGTTCGACCTAAACTTAAACTAAAAATAAACTAAGAACTAGGCCAAGTACTGGATGATGACCTCGTAGGCATTGCCTTGAAGGTCACTGGCACATCCGTCATTGTCTACGTCGCGGTTGAAGCCGTCGTTGTCATCACGCCAGTGGCGGAAGGCCCGCCAGGCGTCGCAACATCCCCACCTAGCCACTGCGACGCAGACGCTGAACCGCAGCATCCGCGGCTTGGAGGCGGATGCACACTTAGTATTTGTTAGCCCCCACATGGAGGAACTGGGTTTTGAGCCGGGGACAGGCGTCCGACTCGGCGATGGTCTTGGGATGGTCGAGGGTCCAAGCCTCCATGAGCACTAGTTGGCGTCGTCTGGCTCCTCGTAGACACCACCTTGCGCCGAGCGTTATGGTGCTCTCGGTGGCAATCCTCCGCCTCTGCTTTGCACTTGGAGAACAAGACTTCTCGACGCCGAACTTCTTTCCTATCACGACGGCCGATGGTGTAGGTGTGGTGGTGTGCGGCGGCTTTGGGAGAGGAGTGGGGAGGATTGGTTTACATCGAAGGCTGACTAACTTTAAATATCGATGACATGCAGAGTAGTGAAGCTTCAGTGTGGGCAACTAGAGTAGGATTTCCGATAGTCGCGCCGCTGTGAAAATGCAGGTTAGCCGTCGAAAAAAAAAACAGAATGAAGTGTGACACGAAGTGTTCTAAGGCGGACCCTCGAGTGGATTTTTTGTGGTGTCTTCATGGTATCAGAGTCTGACGTGACGGACGTTCGCATTCCTCAAGCCTCCTCCGATTTGAAGCTGGTTTGTGAGATTTCAAACATCGGATGATTTTCTAAACCGTGTTGGACGGCTAAAGATATCCGGAATGTCTTGCAATCGTCTTGGTGATCCGCGTTGGAGATGCTTGTGCCCTGCCTCCCCTGCCCATACGACGCATCGCGATGAACTCCGAAAAGTATCTCAAAGCACGTTATCTTTCCGTGCGTTCTTGGAGCAGCTCGGTTGGATTAGCATGCCACCGCGGCAACAGATTAACAACATCATTACCCTAATCCTAATATCCTTTTGCTGCCGCAGATTATCAGCAACGGGCACCTGCGCGTGGATTGCACGCGCACCCGTTTCAAAAGTTCAGAAACTGGAGCGGGGCATCGAGGAGCACACATCGGCCAGAAGTCAGACGCAGATGCATGCACAGTTATCCAAAGATGCGTGGACTACACGCGCACCATCTTCAAAAAAAAATATTCTCCAACTTTTTTACTACTGCTTTTGAGAAGAGCGTGTGCCTAAAATCACTCATTTTTTCTTCATCTTCAGAATAGTAAAAATAAAAAGAAGAAAAGAAAAAGAAACGAGAGGGGGTAGGTGAAGGGGAGCAGGCAGCGCGTCAGTCCACCGGCTCTGCTGTATTTAAGCTAGCCGCCGGCCCTCGGTTCGCGAGTCTTCTGCAGAGCATCATCCATCCATCCCATCCCCCAAGTCATAAACCCAAGTCGGACTCGCCTTCCTCCTCCCCAACTACTCCTCGCCTCCGCGCATCGCACCGCACCGGGGGTCACCTGAGGTAGGTACCGCCCGGATCCCCGCCCCAGAAATCTTAGGTCTGCGAAGTTCCCTCCGCTCGATCCGCCTCCGCCGGGCCTCCGGCCTCGCCGGAGTTGTTTTTGGCCCGGATCTGCGGCCGGCGCGTCTGTTCGGGGTTAGATTCGGCCGCGGTCTCGTGCGGCCCCGGTCCGTGCTTGGTCGCGTGGTCGTCGGTTGGTCGCTGACGGATCGCTGCTGAGTGTCCCCGTCGTTGGTGTTGGAGGGTGCGGCGATTTGGGCGCGGGGTGTGCGCTGGACTCGGGGTTCAGATGGGTTGATGCAGTAGACTGTTCTGTGCATCTCAGTTAGAACTTGTTTGTTTCGTCCCCGTGCTGTGTCATGTTAATTTTGTTGCGTCCTACTGTCATATTCAGTGGGTTTCTGTTGCTGGACTTGAATTACATAGCTAGGTTACAGTAACAATTGGTGACTTGCTGCTTGTGGTGTAGCATATGGTGTGTGGACGAAGCAAGTCCTGTATTCGTTTATTAATATTATCTAGCTAAAATCTAGAACGGCCCTGTACTAATTACCAAGGTTTGTGATGTGTTTGTGCTGAAACACTGCTGGGTGATTTGTGATGTCCTGTTGCCCCCATCACCATCAGTGATTATTATCTTCTGGGTTTGATTGCAGATCACATACATAATGGTGAAGGCTGTGGCTGTGCTTACCGGCAGCGAGGGTGTCAAGGGCACCATCTTCTTCACCCAGGAGGGAGAGGGTAATTATGCAAACATGCTTTGAGAGCCTCTCTATTCTGTCTCTGTATGTTCGTCGGATGTAAACTGGTTGGTTGTTGTTTAGGCCCGACCACCGTGACGGGAAGTGTCACCGGACTCAAGGAAGGGCTCCACGGCTTCCATGTGCACGCTCTTGGCGACACCACCAACGGATGCATGTCAACTGGTACCAAAATTTCTTTCTTCCTTTCAGAACAGATGAAGTGTGCTGTGCTTATTGGTGCGGTCGTTTTCTTTTGTAGGACCACACTTCAACCCCGCTGGTCATGTGCATGGGGCACCCGAAGATGAAATCCGCCATGCTGGTGATCTTGGAAATGTGACAGCTGGAGCGGATGGTACTAAGTTTATACACTTCTTGCCTCACTTAGATTCCTTTGTGTTGGAGATAGATTTTTTGATTTGTTTCCAAATTAGGTAGCATTGTGTAATGCATAGCCTCACTGACAGTTTACTTGTCTCCCAGGTGTTGCTAACATCAATGTTACTGACTGCCATGTAAGCAATATTTGTTCTCTCTACAAACATACTCCCTCCTTTCCAAAATAGATGACCCAACTTTATACTAACTTTAGTATAGAGTTGGGTCATCTACTTTGGAACGGAGGGAGTATTACATTGTCCTTTTTTCTTGATATTGTGTTTCAGCACAGTTCATTTGACACTGATCACACTTTTGAATGGCAGATCCCCCTTACTGGACCAAATTCAATTGTTGGCCGTGCTGTTGTCGTCCATGGTGATGCTGATGATCTTGGCAAGGGTAATGCTTTGGAAACACTTGAATCATACATTTTTATGTCTCCCTGTGCATGATTGTTTGTCAAACTTGAATGAAGTTGCTTTTGCAGGATTCCTAGAATAGTTATGTGCTTGTATATTTTATATGTTATAATGGATCATAATCATGAATTCATGTCGTATGAATAAGTTTGAAGAGCCTGGGAACTTTAGTCTACTTTTGGATAAACCTGTTGCTTTTTCGTAGCTAGTGGTTAAAATCAAAGGAGTACTTCATGACTAACTGTCCTTATGGAACATTGAGCTGGGGGGTGTTTTGTCTTGCTTTCCTCTAATTTCCAAATTTATATCTTAAAATCTGGTAATAAAACTAATATTTAATTCTGGCTTGCGTGTCTTATATGGTACATAAATTTGTACTCTTATCACATGTCTATAGGAAAGAATGCACAACACAAGTTTTTTAGGCATTTGGCATGCAGGGTAGATGTTATGGTTTATGATATGCTCGGTATCACCTGAGTATTTGCTTGGCTTAGTCGATGCTTGTGTTGCTTTGGCATATGCTTATAAGATGAGAACTTCCACCTGAATGTCCAGATTATTTTGATTGGGCATATCCAGATTGTATTGTGTAGCCATGGTGCCCTCAGTTCACCATTCTGTTAGTTTTAATTAGTTTCAAGAAACTGGCCCAATCTATGATGTGATGCTACAGTAATATGACAGTATTGTTTTGCTTCATGTTTTTTTAACTCAAAAACATAGTTGTTACCTTCACAGAAGAAACTCTTGTGTTAAAGTTGAACAAAGGTTTTTCTATTTGCATATTTTCTCTTTCTATTCACCGTATTGTTTTAAGATCATCTGATATTAGCTAGCCAATCTTCCAGTGCTTGCCTGTCTATCTGTAGATTCACCTGCTTGTCACATATACACTGAAATTTCTGCACTTAAAAAACCCAGAAGCTGCTCATTCTATTCAGAACATAGCCTGTTTAACATTGATTTGGATAGAGGCATGAAACACACATGTAACCATTACTGCCCGTGCTGTATTTCAGGTGGACATGAGCTGAGCAAGAGCACTGGAAACGCTGGTGCCCGTGTTGCTTGCGGTAAGTTAAAATTTTCTTTGGTGATGTTTTTTGGTTGCTCCAATCTGGTCTAGTTGCCTATCTGTTTTCCTTTTCCGCTACTGTTTGTTTGCTATTTTCTTGTAGTAGCATCTGATGGATTCATAGAAGCCCTGCGCATCTCTTCTGTTCTGATGATTTTTGCTTCCTTGTTTCCAGGAATCATCGGGCTCCAGGGCTAAGATGTCATCTCCACCGGCCAACGTCGTACAGATCTGCGAACTTCTTCAGAATACAGATTTGCAATCTCTATTCTAAATAAGCACATGATCTTTGATCACTTGTTAGTGTGCACCATTTGTGTCAATTCCTTATGTGCTACTCTGAACTTTATCACTGTCATTTGGCTTTCGAGTTGTGTGACTGGAACAGTTCTGTCAAGTGCTTGTGGATCTGTTGTTCTTTAAGCCGCTACCAGCTCTGGACCTATTTACAGAAAACGAGAGAGATTTCAGATTTCATCATATATCTTGTAGAGCTACATTCACCTTGCAACACCACATCCGTGCATCTGGATACGCTCCATGTGTTCCGGTGATGCTTTTTTGTCAGTCTTCGGCAGCTACTTTTATCTATTTGGAATGGTGCGACGCAAAGTGAAACTAAACAAATCGTAGATCCTACACGGTGGCACTTGCTCTTACAGAGTAAGGCTGTCCCCGGTCTCCTTTTGCTGCTGCGGCCATCTGCGGGGTTCCCCCCTCAGGCACCGTCTCCGGGCTCGGGCGCTCCAGTGCCTCGTTCCAGACCCAGATTGCCAGCACGCAGAAGGTGGCCAACTTGTTCGTGCTCTACCTCCCAATTGATGGCAACGGCAGGACCGGATTCAGCAGCAAAATGGCATGGGCGCGGCCATCTGCCATCTTCGGCGGCAGCCCTTTCTTCCTCCTGATCGCCCGGCATGTTAGGGTTCTACCACGCACACTTCCTCCTGATCGCCCGGCATGTTAGGGTTCTACCACGCACACTGCTGTCTCTGGCGCGCTCGTGGTCGGCCTCGTCACCACGATCGTCAATAGCAACAGGTATTCCACCGTGGACGCGCTGCCACCGTTCATGTACGGCAAGCTGTCTGGTTCGGGCGAGACTCTTGCATTTTTAGGAGAGAGGGGATGGCAACCGTGGATTGAAAATGAACATGACATGTGGACCAGTGTAGTAAGTGAGAGTAAAGATTGATCCCGTCCGGGATAATCTTTTTCCTGATCTGCACAAACGGTTCAAGGCCGAGATAGACCGGGATCAGTGAGTATATGGTACATATTTCAGGGATTTGAAGGTAAGGGTTCATTTACGACGAGCTCTACAACCTCAAGATTTAAAGCAGATTTCACTTGTCAAAGGAATCCAAAAAAATTGGCCTGGGCGCGGTGTCTGCCACCTTTCCACAACTTCACGAGTTAACCTGGATCTTGAGCAAAATTTTCCCTGTACCGAAAACAATGTGAATCCATACATTACAGAAAAATGACTAGAACGCATGACAACTTATGTCGGCTGCGAACCTGAAACATCCAAGCAACAAGTACCGTTGTCCATTCCAGGCAGAGACCAAGGTTGCTACTTCAAAATTCTCAACTCATCTCACCAGTGAGGAACGCTCCAAGAATTTGATAACACATGGCCTGATCTGCCAACTTCTGCGCATGGAGATCTGGTAGAAAATAAGTACCAGTGAGTGGACGAGTGTGTAGATCAGGAAGCAACAAATTTAAGTTGACAGCACGAGATTCTCATCTACTCCCAGAATAGAAGAACGTTTTCGTTCTTATATTTTGGGACGGAGGGAGTAACATCTTATACTAAGCAGATCATATGCGAATTAAACATACTTCTCCTAGTAGTAAATTGCACACATCATCAATATATAACATCAGGGAAAAATCAATTAAAAGCTCAAATTGATGCTCACGTTTGTTGATCAAAGCCAAAAGGGTGTTCTTGGTACAAACTTACAAATGAGAATTAGTATGAAACCAGAAAAGCCAGTAATTCAATAATTTTGAAAAATAGAGATCGTGGGGAGTTCATTATTTTGTGTTTAATGTTATTTTAGTCGAAGCACACATATTTTTCTCTCTAAATAACTTAAGTAATGGTTGTGCTTTATTAATGCTTCAATACTATACAATTGCATTGTTAACATTTTATTTACTATTCCCTCTGTCCGAAAATACTTGTCATCAAAATGGATAAAAAGGATGTATCTAGAACTAAAATACGCCTAGATACATCTTTTTTTATCCATTTTGATGACAAGTATTTCCGGACTATTTAAATTGCTTAGATACTTGTCATAAACCTGTTTAAATCGCTTAAACTGGTTATTATCTGAAAGTGATAGTTTTTAGTCACAAAATTAAGAATTTTTGATAGTTTTCAGCCACTTTTTAGAAAGTGGTAGTTTTGTGGACAAAAACCCCTAAAGTGATAGTTTTTTGTCAAACACTCCTTATATTATAACTTACGTGGCGAAGAACGTGGACTATGGACCTAGCGGAGATCCTCCAACCGGCATCATTGTCGCTTCCTTTATAGTCTTTACGATCCTGTCGATCAGTATTAATTCTTCAGTATGGTTTTGCTTCCAATTTGCTCATATGTTGTACACCTTGTGTTGATTCATGTTTTTTTTTTTTGCTGTTGCAGGTCATGTACATTATACCATACGCGATGGCTGCTAGTCGTGTTGAAAATCTGGGCTTGGCCAGGGTAATTTGCTATTTGAGTGAACTGTTGTTTGACTATATGTATCATCTTGGATTTGTGTTCTTATATAGCCTCTTTTTTTTTCCACACAGGTCTAGCGATGGGCATTTCAATTTATTTATAGTCATACCGTACGCATTTACTTCTCTTTATTGTGTTTGCTTTTGAGCATGGCTCGTTTATATCGATATTTTTTACAGAACACTAGGGTACCAAACACAATGTTATGTGTTCAAAACCACAAGTAACAACTAACCTTAGGCCATGGTGTTCATAGTGTAATTTGGCTTATAGTTTGTACGATCGGCCAAATTAATTTAAACATTTGCGGTCTGATTATTGGTTCACATATATATTGGCCGTTGTTGTTTAATTCAAAATGCATGCTTCATCATAGTCCAGTACAGATGCCAGAGCAGGAGATCAGACATACTGAAGCTATTTACCCAGGACAAATATATGAAAATCTGCAAGGATTAGCAGGCACTGAAAACAAGTTCTAGACAGACTATGATACGCTGAGCTAAAATGCAGCTACTTAGGAAAAATCCTAACAAGCCTCGGCTACCAAGCTAAAGAATTTTTGGCAAGAACTATTGAGTCACGCACGAGAAGGTGCAACAATACATGATGGCCGATCAAGCTGGTCTGATTAGCAACCTTGCAGGAATATTTTATTATTTTTCTTGTGGACCAAAACGTATCTATACGTGAGTATAGTTTGGACTTGAAATTGGTATAAATTAGCAAGCAGATATGGTAGGTACAACTTTGTACTTGTAACCGAATCAAGGGTTTGGAATTGATGTTTTGGTCGTACATGCCAAGTCCTGGCGTGCCCTTTATATGAGGGTCGTGGCCGATTGAAGGAAAATAACAATCGCTCTATTCAATGAAACCAACTATTTTTTCACGTATGTCTTATCTATCATTCTTTTCCTGCTGAACCCTAGCAGTTCTAGGGTTTGGTTCATCTTTGCCGTTTTGCGCTGAAAAGCGGTCGTCCCTCTACGAAATCGAGGGGATCTTTGTTGCTTTGCTCGGAAACCAATCGTTCGTCGTCACGAAAGCACGACGATTATCCTGATGTTGCGCAGCAATTTCGCATGCCAATACATGGTTTCCACATCCCTTTCTTTGGCGGCCTCTTCCCGAGTCACCCCCGTGTAGCGGCCAGGAGGCTCCCAGATCCCGTCGCCCGGCCTCCCCTTCTCCTCCTCCTCCTCCCTCGCCGCCGCCCGAGGGCGTGGCAGGCCGAAGCCTTGCCGACGCTGGCGGCGACGGGGACTCGGGGCATCCCGCTTGTGAGGGGCTGGCGGCGGGCGGCGCCGGGCCGGGCGTGGCGTGCGGCAGGCGTCCTGGCGAGGTGGCGGCGCTCCGACGATACCATACCTCCATTGCAGGCGACTTCAAGGTCAGGGGCGTCGGGGTCGTCAGGGACGGCGGCGGCGCGGCAGGATCTGGGCCCAAGCGTGTGCTTGGTCTCCAGGTCGTGGTCGGCGCTGTGGCGGGTGCGACACGTCAGCAGCTGGGCGGATCTGCGGATTCCATCCTTGTTTGGTCCTTGACAGTGTGGGCAACTCCGGGAGAAACCCTAGATCTCCTTGGGATTGAGCAATGGCGGTGCTTTTGCGTTGTAGTCCCTCTTCAGGGCACCGTTTTGGAGTTTGCTCCGGTTGAAGGGACCAGCAAGGCCGACGGCGCACGCCCGGTGGCACAAGTGCCGATGAAATTGCGTCGACTACGGTCATGGCGGACGATGGCGGTGTCTTTGACGTCGTTTCCTTGTCGAGGCATCGTCGTTGCAGTTTGCTTCATCAGGCTCAGGATGCTCCAGGGGAAACCCTAGATCTGGGTCTCCCGGATCGGACGATGATGGCGTTCTCTGTATCGCTTTCCCTCCTGGGGGCATCATTTTGGATCAAGTGATGGCTGGAGGTGGCAAGAGGAGGAGCGTTGTTACATCTACCGCAAGGCCGACGACGGATCATTGTGGCATGGCGCTATGGAGTTTTGGCGATGGGCGCGCGTGGATGGACACGCGCATGATGGTGGCGTTGTCTGACGCCATGGTGGCGTCGACGGCAGGCCAATGTTGGTGCGTCAGGACCTGCTCTGGAGATGGATCAGTGGTTAGTGGTGGCGGCGGCCTCTGGGAGTGCACCAGACCGGTGTGTGACCCAATCCCGGCATTGTGGCTTGGTTGGGGCATTCTGCTTTAGATGTTAGGATTTGGTGTGATGTCTGTTTGGTATTAGGCTCGGGCATTTGGCACCCGTTCATCAAGGGGATATGAGTAGCGACAGGTGTGTTGCTAATATGGTGGCTTCAGGTATACCAATGTATTACTTTGCAAGGTCCTTGTGAATAATTAATAATATGACTGCATGCATCGTCCAGATGCAGAGGCCGGGGGTATATCCTCCTTTTAAAAAAAACATTAGGCCATGGTACAGAAAGATGATAAACTACTTTATATGAAGTGCTTCTGGCACCTAACCAATTCAATCTAGTAGTAGCTAGTTGACCCATCTGAATTGTAGAGAAAATCTTAAAAGTAATTCTAGCAGCCCAATCTATTAACCAGTTCATTTTTTTGCGGGGTATTAACCAGTTCATTCTTAACCTACATTGTACCATTGCGTTGAATTAATCCAACTCGGGGCCATGACATTGATCTGCAAAGTCAGTTGCTGACTTGCAGTACAAATGTCAATTATGTTGACGGATTGCACATAAAGCCTTTCCATCCGAATGAAAACCAAGCACAACACCCTTTGTAAAAATGTCCAGATTCAGGCACGTCTTTTTAAATTGCTGTAATGCGCAAAATAGATGATGGTTGGAGCTATATTTTGTCTGGGTTTCTGCTATAACTAGAAGCGCAGTTGAAGTGATGCATTTGTACGAATACTGTTTGTAGGTTTCTCGCGTTTGGTACTGAAACATGCAGCCATGTTATAGCTACAGATTATGTAATCACTGTTATATTACTCATTCAAAGTTGAGACTCTTTTGAAAACTATGGTCATCTCCTGATCCTTGGATTGGTTTCTTTCTAGTAGGATAAAGTCAGGCAAAAACTTGTTAGCTCAGGAACCCAAACCCTTGAACTTTTTGCACTGGAAATCAACTGAAAACCATGGAAAATAGAAATATGCCAAGCGAAATGGTCAATACATGATCACCAATGTTGTGAGATACAACATTTCGTGTCTCTAGTTCTGGCAGCCTTGACAAGTCCTCAAATTATTGATTCTGTGCCTAAATTTGTCCTGATATTCATGAGCTGAATCACATCTGAGCCCTGAAACCAGGATTTTCACCTCGTGCAGATCATCGTGTCGCTGGGCAGCGAACCGTGGGACGCGCTGTTTGGGGGGAGGGAACGCGCCATCGTTCTTCGTGGCAGCCGCGACGTCCTTCATCAACGGGCTGGTGGACATCCTGGGGCTCCCTCGAGCCCACATCGCACCAAAGAGAAGCTAGCGATGATGAGTACTACATTATTACAGGTTGTACATCCTCGTCAAGTTAAGTTGCAGCCACTCTTTGTGCTCGTTGTTCAAAGACACACATCGGGGGACGCTACTACACAACACTACACTAGGCACGGGGGATCTGTATATCAATCATCATCATGCTGACGGAGCTAGCTTTGGAATTGGCATCATTTTTTCGCGTCTCGAACATGGTTGTATCGTGTTGTATGTTGATCGTTGTTTTGTTGGAGATGGTCGGTGAATGAATAAATAAAATTCGCAGCAGGGTTTTTTACTTGATATCGTTATGGCTCCTTACCACTTGCTCTTGATTTAACCAAATGCAAGATTTGTTAAGCATAATACAATGATTATATTATTGAAAAGTCCTTACGAATTGAAGGAAGAGTCTAACTACTCTCAGTGTCAAGATGTGTTCTCTTTGAAGAAAGTACAAGTTTCTTTTGAGAACTGGAATGCAGATTAAATATTTTTAAAGTCTTGTGTTTGGTTCATTTCTGTATTTTCAATAGAATTCTTGATACTGTTAATTACAAGTGCTTTTGACAAAATCAGGGTTAAGAAAATGCACTACAGTAGGATTCGCTGCACAAAACTTACAAGTTAAAAATGACCAGTACACTAGGAAGAGTTGGGGCTATATGCACACCAATCATGCATGACTCCTGAGAGGTCGAAGCTCCATCCCGAGTTCTGTTAAACCAAATGTATGTTCCCTGCATACTGAACTACTTGTCGTAGAAATGGATAGGACGCAGGGAGTACAACAGGAGGCTGCCGTGTTGAAGAATGGCGTGTGCTTAAGGTGTTTCAAGCGTTGATTCATGGAAAATGGACCACAGGGTGCACTGGCTAACACCGGATGCTATCACCGGTTGCTTTGATTTGAGGATTTGAGGTTGAAAATACTTTCTGTTAGATCCACACACAAACGCTCCCGTGATCACCTGATGTCATTACCGGTGCTTCAGTTTTTTTATTTTTTATTTTTCGCGAATGCTATTACCGGTGCTATACATACAGTAAAGGTTATTTTGTATTCCAGCTATAGTAGGCGCAAGAGAGTGAATCACTAGAGCTTTTTTCTCACACACACAGTACACTCCGGCAGGGGTTAAAAATTTCAACGAAATTTCAGCTAAATTTCTGAAATTTCGCATATTTCAGTGGGGCCCGAAATACTTTTAACCCCGAACTTTCAAGGCAGATTCAAACTGCTTTAAAAAAATTAAATTATGTTAGAATTCATTAAAATCAAATGAAATTTGAAATCTCAAATCCGAAATAATTTCCGAAATATGCGAAATTTCTGAAATTTCGCATATTTCAGTGATGTCCGAAATTATTTTGTTTTCAAAATTAAAAACCTGACGTCCAGTGATCACCAGAACTATGCATTTCACTAATGGTTACTTACTAGTATGCCTTAATCTTCCCAAGGTGAGTCACTGCAACAACAAGAACAGGAGAATGGATCTTTTTCCGGGAGTAGTTGAGTTTGGAGAGGATTAATCCCTTAATTGATATTGATGGACGAAAAATACCCTTGTAAGGTTTTTGAGGGGTACCGAAGCAAACCTCAAATAAATAATGCAACATACAAATTAGTGAAGCTACATCTCAGATTCTTAGTGCTGCTCAAATGAACATTTTTAGTGAGGCATTCGTTACACTTTTGGAGAAGAATTACTCCTCCAACTCTGCTATTTACGACAGTAACCCTTCTGGCAGCCGAAGCCGTCGTCCCAATGCATCCAGCGTCGGTCTGCCATTAGAGGTTTAGATGGATCTCCAAGGAGTGTGCTGATGATGTTGAGCATAATGTTCACGGTTGACATCAGTGGCAGAGCTAGCGTAAGATTCAAGAGGGCGAAAGTGCGGGGAGGGCAAATGATAGGACTTCCCTTTAGCCGAGCGTCTATATTTTCCTTTAGTAACTACAACACGACTGGGTGGGGGGCAATGCCCCCCCTCCCCCCGCCGCCGCCCCCCAATTGCAGTAGCTCCGCTGCTAGTTGACATAGCTGCTATCTAAGACGGATTGGGGCCCAGGTCTACCATTAGAGGTTTAGATGGATCTCCGAGTAGTGTGATGGTGTTGTTGGGCATAATGTTCAATCTTACATAGTTGGCCTCTCAGCAGGGTCATCCTGAACCCATAACATCCCGATATGGATAGATCTGATTATCTTAGCTATCGGAGAGAGCCAACTCAAAGATGAATCCACTATGTCCAAGATAGTTCCCTTGGTCCAACGCCGCCATACCTAGTTTGATTTGGTAGCCGATTAATAATGACATTCTTGCTAACTCAACTGAACCGAAAAGTAGGCATAAAGAGGTGCAATGCAGACTCGCATAGTGAGTAGATAGACACCCCCATTTCATTTGCCCATGACAATCTCCAATGGAGAATATCAAAGTTTTACACGTCGAATTTGTTGGAGTAGCACTCACTCATCACACACTCAGGGGACATGCAACTACCGTTATGGTAAAAGACGAACATTGCTGAGGAATTATTAATGTAGTAAGTATTTCAAAATTGCAAGGTCCAAGGAACTTACTGGGTTTCAACAACATTGCATGTCACCTTGTGTGATCCGGCGTCTCCCAAAACCATTGCTAACCTAAAGTCCGATGTTTCGATTTCAAGTCAGTGTCCAATAGGACAATTGTATCTTTCAAATCTCGATGAATAATCCTCGCATGTGAATCCTCATACAGGTATTGTAGGCCCCGACCTATACCATCTATTATCATGAACACATCTAGCTTAGTACGTTTCTCCACATCTATCCGGGAGAAAGGGCCATAAAGCATGAAAAATGCATGCACGACACAACATAGATGGCATTGGTTAGTACCAGAGCCTTAGTATATTGATTGGGGGTGGGGAAGGGGGCAATCATACTTCTTTCCCTCTGATATATACTCTCTCTCAAAAAAAATCTTCACAATATTGCAAAACCCTGGAGGGGGGAGGGGGGCAATAGCCCCCTCAGGTATAACTAAGTTCTGTCGTTGACATTGGTACTATGATCAAAGTAACAAAAAATGCCGTAATGTGGTTTTCTAGACTCTTGTTGGGCTGCGCTACATTGATCAAAACTGTTGCAACATGACATATGTGTACCTTATAAACTGTGCCAAAACCACCTTTGCCTAGATTGTTATCTAAATCAAATTCCCATGGTACATCTCAAAGTTTTTGTAGATCAATATGAAGAGAGATAATAACATTTTTATTATCTCTAGGATCAAATAACCTGGCATAACCACTACGATCCCACCCTGAAAGTGTTTTTTTTACACGGTCAGTTACAATTCCACCTTGAAAATAAAGTAATATGCATACCAAGATTCTCAACGACTGATTTCTTAGCAACAAAACACTTTCATTAGAGGTAGATAGATTCTGGAAAGTGTTGTGGTGGCTCACGAAGTTGTGCACAACATCCAACGAGCGAAAGAACCAGGGTGATTATTAGACTTGTTTATGCGGAAGTGTATGACCGTGTGAACTGGGACTTCCTTTTTGAAATCATACAGACTAGAGGTCTTAGCATAAACTGGATTGGTGGACTTCAAATACAACACATATAAACCTAATATTTTTGCTTCTATTGACTCCTCCCCATTGCAGGGGCGCGGGGTCATCTGGGCTGCTCAGACATCAATTTTTGGGTTTAGGTGGAAAATAAGTAATTGGCGTGAAAACTATTTCTCAAGATATGCAGGAGAGCAGCTACATATTAAGAAAAAAATGATGAGTTCGTTATAACGCATGGCGTTTGCGCGCTCGAACCCTGACACCTAAGGGTTGTATCTAAAAGAAAATTGATCAACCAGAAGAACAACTCTCACTGGTGGAAAAACAGGCTTCCGTCCAGCCCCATAAGTCGCGAAGCTGTAGGAACCGCGACTAATGGGACCTTTAGTCGCGGTTCTGGAGGTGAACCGCGACCAAAGGCCTGGGCCAGGCGCTCGGTGGCCAGCTGGCGCGACGTGAGGTCTTTAGTCGCGGTTTGCCGGGACAACCGCGACTAAAGGCCTTCGGCACCTTTAGTCACGGTTTGCTGTGCCAACCGCAACTAAAGCCCTCCCTATATATACCCATCCGCAGCCAACACTTAGCCATTTGGAGCCATTCTCTTCACAAGTGGGTGTAGGTTTGCTTTTGGTTCCTCTTATGCACATAAGGTGTTTGATGAAATGCCCCAAGAGCATGAAACAAACATGACATGAAGTGTTGGAGCCACACTCCTCGATCATGTTAGCAACTTGATGAACCTTTGATGTGTCATTGATAAAATATGCATGTGTGTAGTTCATTGTTTAATTTATATTGTTTGTAGCTAGTTAGTTTAACAAATGCATGATGGTTAATTATATATTTTATATTATAATAATGCAGATGAATCGGCAATGGATGTACGGTAACCGACTCTCCGGCGAGTTCACTACGGGTTTGAAAGATTTCCTCGTAGTGGCTAATGCGAACAAGCGGGGGGTTTGTTATCTGTCCATGTGTTATCTGTAAGAATCGGAAGGGTTACTCTTCCTCAAGAGATGTTCACATGCATCCGCTTCGACACGGTTTCATGCCAAGCTATAATTGTTGGACCAAGCATGGAGAAAGAGGGGTTATAATGGAAGAAGATGAAGAAGGGGATGATTTCATCGATGAAAGCTATCTTGCTCATTTCGTGATACTTTCATGGAGGATGCTTTGAAGGTGAAGGGAAGGTGAAGAAGAGGCACGTGATGATCCCGTTGATGATCTTGGTCGGACCATTGCTGATGCACGGAGACGCCGCTAAACCGAAAAGGAGAGGGAGAATTTGGATCGCATGTTAGAGGATCATGAGAAAGGCGCTGTACCCGGATGCGATGATGGTCTCAAAAAGCTGGGCTGCACTGGATTTGCTGAAATGGAAGGCAGAGGTGTAGCTGACTCGGCATTTGAAAACTTGCTGAAAATGTTGAAGAATATGTTTCCAAAGGATAACGAGTTGCCCGCGATGCACGTCTGAAGCAAAGAAGGTTGTCTGCCCTCTAGGTTTAGAGGTTACGAAGATACATGCATGCATCAACGATCGCATCCTCTACCGCGGTGAATACGAGAATTTGAATGAATGCCGGTATGCACCGCATTGCGTTATAAGATCGAGGCGATGACCTGGTGACGATGTTGAGGCCGAAACCCGGAAGAGGGTTCCCGCCAAGGTGATGTGGTATGCTCCTATAATACCACGGTTGAAACGTCTGTTCAGGAACAAAGAGCATGCCAAGTTGTTGCGATGGCACAAAGAGGACCGTAAGTCGGACGGGGAGTTGAGACACACCGCAGATGGAACGCAATGGAGAAAGATCGACAGATGGTTCAAAGATTTTGTAGCTGACGCAAGGAACATAAGATTTGCTCTAAGCACGGATGGCATGAATCCTTTTTGGCGAGCAGAGCTCCATAGCACACTGCCCGTGACTCTATGCATCTACAACCTTCCTCCTTGGTTGTGCATGAAGCGGAAGTTCATTATGATGCGGTGCTCATCCAAGGTCCGAAGCAACCCGGCAACGACATCGATGTGTACCTAAGGCCATTAGTTGATGAACTTTTACAGCTGTGGGGTGGTGTCCGTGTGTGGGATGAGCACAAACAAGAGGAATTTGACCTCTGACGTTGCTTTTCGTAACCATCAACGATTGGCCTGCTCTTAGTAACCTTTCGATTTGTCAAATAAGGGATACAATGCATGCACGCACCGCTTACATGAGACCGAAAGTGTACATTTGCCAAATTGTAAGAAGAACGTGTACCTTGGGCATCGTCGATTTCTTCCGAAAATTCATCGAAGAAAGAAAGGCAAGCATTACAACGGCAAGGCAGATCACCGGCGAAGCCTGCGGAACACACCGGTGCCGAGGTATTTGATATGGTCAAGGATTTGAAAGTCATCTTTGGAAAGGGTCTGGCGGACAATCAGTTCGAAGGGAGCCGGCAGACGCACGCAGCCATGTGGAAGAAGAAATCTATATTCAGGAGCTAGAATATTGGAAAGTCCTAGATGTCCGCTCTGCAATCGACGTGATGCACGTTACGAAGAATATTTGCGTGAACCTCCTAAGCTTCTTGGGCGTGTATGGGAAGACAAATGATACAAAGGAAGCACGGCAGGACCAAAGAACGTTTGAAAGACCACGATGACCGGCATCCGGAATGGTTTCAAGGTCGTGCTACCTACGCTCGACCAAAGAAGAGAAGGTCATCTTTTTGAATGCCCGAGCAGTATGAAGGTTCCGTCTGGATTCTCGTCCAATATAAAGGGAATAATAAACATGGCGGAGAAAAAGTTCCAAAACCTGAAGTCTCACGATCGCCACGTGATTATGACGCAATTGCTTCCGATTGCTTTGAGGGGCTCCTGCCGGAAAATGTTCGAGTAGCCATTGTGAAGCTATGTGCATTCCTCAATGCAATCTCTCGAAGGTAATCAATCCGGAAGTTCTACCACGGTTCTGTAACGATGTGATCCAATGTCTTGTCGATTTGAGTTGGTGTTCCGCCATCCTTCTTCAATATTATGACGCACCTCCTGGTTCACCTAGTCGAAGAGATTTTCGTTCTCGGTCCTGTATTTCTACACAATATGTTCCCCTTGAGAGGTTCATGGGAGTATTAAAGAAATATGTTCGTAACCGTGCTAGGCGAGAAGGAAGCATCGCCAAGGGCTATGGAAATGAGGAGGTAATTGAGTTTTGTGTTGACTTTGTTCCCGACCTTAAGCCGATTGGTCTTCCTCGATCGCTGCACGAGGGGAGACTAAGTGGAAAAGGCACGATCGGAATGAAATCAACGATATGTATGGACGGCCATTCTCCGACTGAAGCACACCACCTTTATCTTGACCAATTCCAGCTTGGTGGCTCCGTACTTTGAGAAACACAAGAATATTTTACGTTCTGACAACCCGGGGAAGCCTGAATCCTGGATTAGGAAGGCCCATATGGAGACTTTCGGCAGTTGGTTGAGAAAACATTTAATGAATGACAATGATGTTGTAGATCAGCTGTACATGTTGGCCAAGACACCATCTTCGACTATAACGACTTTCCAAGGGTACGAGATAAATGGGAATACATTTTACACGATCGCCCAAGATAAAAAGAGCACCAACCAAAACAGTGGTGTCCGCTTTGATGCAAAGAACCGAGAATGGGCAAGAGGTCACATATTATGGTTACATAGAGGAGATATGGGAACTTGACTATGGACCCTCCTTTAAGGTCCCTTTGTTCCGTGCAAATGGTTCAAGCTAACAGGCGGTGGGGTAAAGGTGGACCAGCAATACGGGATGACAATGGTGGATTTCAACAATCTTGGTTACCTTGACGAACCATTCGTCCTAGCGAAAGATGTCGCTCAGGTTTTCTATGTGAAGGACATGAGTAGCAAACCGAGGAAACGGAAAGATAAGAAAACGATCAGTACATGCGATGATCCAAAGCGCCACATTGTTCTTTCAGGGAAAAGAAACATCGTGAGAGTGGAGGACAAGACAGACATGTCAGAAGATTATAATATGTTTGCTGAAATTCCGCCCTTCAAAGTGAACACCGACCCAAGCATTAAGTTAAATGATGAGGATGCTCCATGGATACGGCACAATCGTAAGCAAGCAGGGACACAAGGGAAGAAAAATGATGTGTAATAATTTATTGTACCAAACTTTGTTGAATGGATCATGTGAATTATATTACCCGTGATGTGTTTGGTGTCCATTTTCGAATGATTCGAGATACTACTGATGATACATGAAATTTGGAGTGATTTAGTCATACTCCTGCCTAGGCGTATAATATGCATACCGGCACGCCGCCGGCGCTTAGGCTCCAGCCGGTGGGGACGCGGTAGCCCGGTGGACAAGGGTAGTTCGAGGCGCAAAGCTCCTCCACCTGCTGGTAGGTTAGAGTGGGTGCGGTGGAAGCCATGAGAGAGTGATGAGAGATTGTAGAGATGTGATAATGCTGGCCAAGCCGGGCTACATATATGTAGTGAGAAATGGCGGGAAAAATGGGAGCGGAAAGACAGGAGGCGGGAAGAAAGTGGCAGGAAGAAAGAGGCGGGAAGACAGGGAAGAACTTGTGGGAAGACAGAGGCGGCCGGGAAGAACTTCTCTGAATTTTTTGATATATTATTTGTATTTTTAGAATTTTGAAATGAATTAGTTCTATTTTTCTGAATTTTTTGATATATTATTTGTATTTTTAACATATTGAATTGAATTAGTTTTATTTTTGACATATTATTTGTATTTGCCTCGTAGGGTTTGGAGACGGTTCGTAGATACAAAGGACGAGAACTTTATATGCAACTCAAAATACAGCAAAAAACAACTCAAAAATAAATAAAACAAATAAAAAAGCAAAAAAATTAAGAAAATAAAAAAAGCCCGCCTACTGGGCCAAAGCGGCCTGCATACGACTAGAAACTCAACCTTTTGTTGGGCCAGGATGCAGGCCCGCAAAGGCCCAGTAGGCCCACATGGCAGCAATGAATTGGTAGGCCCAGTAGGCCTGCTTAGGAGAGGAGCTCGAGAGAGCTACCGCAGACCGGGCTTATAAACCAGTGCGGTAGCCCTTCGACTAGCGAGGTGGGACTAAACTGCCAAAAACCCTTTAATCGCGGTTGGGCGAGGCGACCCGCGACTAAAGGGTACCTTTAATCATGGGTCTCGCCGCCAACCGCGACTAAAGGAAGCGTGAACGCATAAAAACTCATAAAAACCCTTTAGTCGCGGTTGGGCGGGCGACCCGCGACCAAAGGGTACTTTAGTCATGGGTCTCGCCGCCAACCGCGACTAAAGGGGGCTATAAATACAAGGCTCGATTCGATTCTCGCTTTGTTCGTCTCTGCGCCCTCGGCGCCGCCATCGCCCCTCGCCCTCGGCGACGCCGCCGCCGTCGCCCTCGCCTACTGGCGCCGCCCGGCCGACCTCGATCTTGCCGACTCGTCGAGAACCGTTTATATTCGTCAGTGGGAGAGTGGGGGAGTGGCGACGTGGGGAGGAGTGGGGGAGCGGCGGCGCGGGGAGGAGGGGGGGAGTGGCTGCGGCTCTCGTGGTCTCGTGGTCTGGGGAGGCGCGGCGCTGGGAGGAGGGGTGCTCCGGCTTGGGAAGGGGCAACGGGAGCCGGGCGAGGCGACTCGGGCGGCGGCGTGAGTCGCCCCGAAGGGACTTCGGGCGGGCGGCGCGCGCGAGGGAGAGGGAGGCGGGCGCCGGGCCTGGGCCTGGCTGGCCGGGCCGGGCCGGGCCTCGGTCCAGGGGCAGCGCTTTTTTTTAAATTAAAACAAAACGAAATAAATAAAATATCAAACGAACTCCGATTTAAATAAAACAAATTTTCCCGACTCCTAAAAACGAGTCGAACAAAATGAACTTTTAAAAACTGCAACATGCATAAAAATCTTAAATGCTCATTTTGCCTAAGCAAAATAAATCTTCGAAAACCAAATTTGATTTATTTATAATATCTTCGTTTTCCCTAAATGTTGGGAAAGTCATATTATTCCCTCTCTTGAGATTTTTATAGGAAAACTTTATGAAGATAATTTTAAATAAATCCAATGATCCTATTTCCAAAATTTGAGAAATCCCAAATATGAAAATAATGAAACTTCCAACTCTCTCCGAGGGTCCTTGAGTTGCGTGAAATTTCCTAGGATCGGAAAATGCGAGAAAATATGATATGCATGATGATCTAATGTATAACATTCCAAATTGAAAACCAAAAACAAATTGTATTTTTTTACCAAACATTGACAAATGTTTAATTGCTTGCAAAGTTTCTTCACAAAATGACATTCGTGAGGACGTGGTTGTCTTTTGTCCTCGCCTCCCTCTCCGTGTGTGTTGTCCTCGCCTCCCTCTCCGTGTGGCCTTGCCGTCTGCCGCCCGTCTCGCGCTCTACCATGACACCCTCTCCCACCCCTTCCTCGCCCCTCCTTTTGCCACCGCCCTTTTCGCCACCGCCACCGCCACCGCCTTCTTCACTTAATTAATTTGTTTCTACTACATGTTTTCAGGGTGACATAATGGCGGACGATAGAGCTGACCCGATTATGGACAACTATGATCCGGACGGTGAAGCACATATGTTCGGCATCATAAACGGCGATATTCTATATGTGCCGACGGAGAAGAAGAAGATGATATCTCTTCTTATCTGAACCTTGACGGTGAAGATGAAGGGCGCCGTCGACAAGATGATGCCGAACAAACGCGTCGATAAACGCATTTATCTTCAAATGGAAGTAGCAACCACCTCCTGCGCCGAGGTATATATATACATTGAGCCTCCGGTGATACAAACTAACTGATTTGAATAAATATGTGTGTACTAACAGCGACTCTCTTTCTTATTTTATCCCTCGGCGGATCGTCAAACAATCGAGTACGTCGTCAAAGCGTGGCGCAACCAAGACGATGAAACAAGGAGAAACATGCACCATCGAGGTTGTCGACAAAGGTAACCGGCAGGTCACCGGAGCCCCGCAAGAACGCCACCAAGTTTGTCAGCCAATGCGGAGCCATTGTTAGAGACAACGTCTCGATCACCGCCCAGAGTGGAATGAGCCAAAGAAGGCACGAATTGATGGTTTCACTTTTGTCGATAAGAGAACAAAAAAGATTGCTTCAAGAAGCTTATGGAACATTTCGTTCTACCTCCGGAATACAACAAATTCGATGAGGAGGGTAACAAGATTGAGGAAAACAAGGAGAGGAGGAGGCTAGTCAAACAGTTCGCTCTTCATAAGATGGCCGACGCATTCGGAAATTCAAGCAAAATCTAGCCCATGACTTTGTCAAGAAGAAATATACTCCGGATTTCAAAGGACATTATGATAAACTGAAACTTGATTGGCCAGAATTTGTGAAGAAAAAGAAATCGGAGCAGTTCATTGAAATATCGAAAAAAAAATTAGGATAATGCGGCTAAGAAGGAGTACAATCATGTTATGGGGCCAGGAGGGTATCGCATTTGGGTGCCTAGGTTGGAGAAGATGGAGAACGAGCTGAGGCGCAAGGAATCCGTCCAGTGCGGAGGATGGGACCAAAGGGCCAAAAGCTGGTGGTACGGGCATGGGGAACGCTGAACCCGGAGACAGGGGAGTGTGTTTACGGGGCAAATTAATTAAACCCACCCAAGCCCTTATTGACGCAATGAAGGATGCTCAACAGGGAAGATCAAGTTCAACAGAGAGAACGACGCTACCGACAAAAGCCCTCGGGAATCCTGAACACGGAGGACGTGTCACGAGGCATGGGGCACATTCCGTGGAAAATAGGGTTCCCCGAGCGATGACCCGTCTGATTCTGAAGCCGTAAGAGAAAGATGGATCGGGAATCAGATGTTGTGGCGCGGTTGGCATCGGAAATGGATGTGATGAAGAAAACCATGAGTGTACTAGTAGTCGAAAGAGATGCAGCTCGGGTGCAAAGATGAAGATCATCCAGCGGATCTCGGAAGCCAAGAGCGGAGAAGCAGCGTGGCTTCCACGGAGGCCCCACCGGCTGGTGCAGATGCACCGACGATCGAAATTACTGCACCGGAGCCTACGGTGGTCGAAATTACTGCACCGGAGCCTACTGGTGGTCGAAATTACTGCACCGGAGCCTCCTCGCTACCCGTGGGCGATATAAAGGAGATGAAAGAATGTCATCTGTATTATCCTATCGGGAACATGTCCATGAAGGTAGCCATCGGCAGTGCTTTACCATGTTTACAGGAGCACTCCACCACAACAACCCCATTCAAGATGGCTATGCTCGTGTCACGGTGGAGGACATAGTCCAAGGGTTTGAGGACACGGAGATTGACATTGCTACACCAAGGGGAGAAAAGACTTGGAGATGTCAAGCGCCATTTCATTCTATGGCAAAAGAAGTTTATCAAGTTTCGAGGCGAGGCGCCAAGGACAACAAGTCCAACCCACTACGGTGGTGGTGGTGGCGGTGGCGGTGGTGGTGGTGGTGGTGGTGGTGGCGGTTCACCTACACCTCCATCACGTCATCCGACGCCGCCCCCCAGTCCACAACGTCCGTGGGTGATCAGCCGCCGCCCCGATCCTCGTCCGTGGTGATCGGGCCGCGCCCCAATCCACCTCCGACAAAGAAGCGTAAGCAGTCCTGGATTATTAACCCGGACCCTTATGTACCTAAGACCACAAAGGTACCGGAGCCATCATGAAGCCTCTCCCCACAAGGCCTTGGGAACGAGTGCCGAGGAAGTCGACGCTGCCGCGGCTGCTGATTTGGAGAAATGGAAGGCGGACTGCAAGAAGAAAAGAGAGCCCGAGCCCAAGCCAAGATTTTCTCGATGAGCAAAGAAGTGGGCTAAGTCATTTTGAGCACACCGTCCCAAGCCTGAAGAATCTGCCTAACGACTATGCACGTGAACTTCACAGGCAGGCACTCATGTTCAAGGAGAACAAAGAGCGGAGAAGGCCGAAAGTAAAATAAGCGGAAACAAGTTGCCCAGCTCGGGGAACAAAGTAAACAATCGATTGCCCCGCTTATAGTGGAAGCCTTCCGTCCGGATGCCCCGAGATCATACAAGCTGCGACAAAGACATGGATTGATCAGAACGAGTGCGAGAACAAGCGCCAACTTAGGTATTACTCTTCGTGAACTGTTAGGCCTTGATGAGGCGCCCGATGAAGGAGGTAGTAATTACATATGTCAAGAATGGGCCTCTCGTCGAGCTGCTTGCGAGAAAAGGATCTACCTCCACAAATGAAAGGTCCGCTGAAATGGTACAAGGGTTACATAAAAAATAAAACGCCAAAGAATATATTTATGCGGAAGTTAGACATGAGCATCACTTCAAACATTACTATGTACAAATTGAACTGAGTGAATTGTTCCAGCTTTTTCAATCTGCATGAGCTCGACAAATCTATCATCAGTTGCTACGTTCTGTAAGTGATTTATTAATTTATACCCCATCTCGTTCATATTGCCTGCACTATATATATGTCCTAACTATATTGTTGTGTCCGCTATTATACATGCAGAATGAAGATTAAGGAATGCAGAGTAAGGAACATCCATGATGTTGGGTTCATTGACCCACACATCGTTAATGGACATGTGTTGGAGCGCCACCCCGCCGACGTGGAGGCAGACTGTGGCAGTTTCTTACAAAGCATTTACTCTAAATTGATATTCGATTTCCTTACAATTTTTGGTGAGTGTTTGTGTCTTGATAACATTATCTTTTGTTTACTACATGCATGGTTTGTGGCCGGCTAATCGATTATTTATGCATGACATATCGTGCATGTATCGTGTCCGCATGAGTTCCACCGGATTCTGCTAGTAATTAAAGTTAACACCTCGTAATGTCTCGTCCACGACTCTCTGAATATGGATCCAAAGCTTTGGGGCGGCATGAGAAGAATGCTGCAGAAGTAATTATTTTCATTCATTTGCACTCTATATCGATCGGCCTATTTCGTTCATTTCCTAATATCAAGTAACTAATAACTCTCTTGTTCATTTAATTTTCTTTTGCCTCGTAGGGTTTGGAGACGGTTCGTAGATACAAAGGTCGGTGAATTCAAAAAGAGCTAGAATTCAAAAGGCCAAAGCCTAAGAATGCTGGGGATATTCAGCCACCGGAGACCAATCTATGTGGATACTATATGCGTGAGATGATCCGAGATACACCTCTGAGCGGGTTCCGAGTGATACCAATGCTCGGAGGAATAACCTCCGGATGATGCTTAGTCCAAGCTCGCTTCCGACCACTTCAAGAGGAACTAGCTGGATGGTTCAGCAGGAAGTCCTCCATCCTAAAGGAGAACACTATTACGAGGACGTAGAACTTTATATGCATTAAATCATGTATGGAAACTTGTTCAAAATTGTATATAGTCATCCGATGATATTGAATATATATTGTATATTCCTCTTGAATTCTTTTTGGTTCTAATTTCAAATTTATTTGAAATTGTACATTCATATGCATGTATGTAGTACCGTAGAATATATGAAACTCCTTCAAAATTAAAATAAAGCACAAAAGAAATAAAACAATACAAATTAAACAGAAAACAGGTTTAGGGGGGGCTAAAACCCTAAACCTGTGGAGGCCTATAGTCGCGGTTGGCGGAAGAACCGCGACTAAAGGTCCTCCGCTTGACAGCCTTTGGCATACGTGGTCGGGCCGTTAGTCGCGGTTCTTAAGCCGCCGCGACTATTGGTGGGGGGCTTTAGTCGCGCTTTTTTGGTCGCGGTTGCGCAACCGCGACTAATGGCAGTTGCGAACCGCGACCAAAGGCCTTTTTTCCACCAGTCTCTCTCTCTCTCTCTCTCTCTCACACACACACACACACACACACGCACCCACGCACACGCACACGCACACGCACACGCACACATACAGTGTTTTACTTCCTCCATTTCATAATGTAAGACGTTTTTTGATACTAATGTAATAGTGTAGGGAGTAGCAGCGTGTGTTAGCATGTCAGCCACTTTATGGTCCGGTTGCAATGCATAAAAGGTAGTCTTTGTTGTACGGCAGCCACTAATTTTATATTATGGTCAGCGTTGATGCCTGAAAAGAGCTAAAATGGAATGAGCTCTTTTACAGTGCCATATACTAGACTATACTAGCGTTGAAAAAGAACTAGCATAAAAACATCCGATGGTTATGGTTAATGGTATATTATTGAACATTGTACATGTGGTATGGAAAGTATATATATACGTGAGTAGTATATGTACTATAAGGGTATTATTGGAAAAGAACAAAAATGACACCACTCTATATTATATGGAAATGATCCAAATCATCCAACTGATAATGCCGCGTGCATCCGTCGCCTTTGTGGCCGTCAGATCTGATTTTAATCAGATAGCTCCGAAGTAACGTATTACCTAGACTAAGCTTTGCAACTGAGTAGTTGTTGCAATTTCGCCACCGCAACACCCGGTGTGTTGCGGGATCTGGATCCCCTCGAGAGCAATCACCTCCCGTACTGCTCTCAAGCTCCCCGTCAAGCCACAACCTCCGCGCATTGCTCCGACCGCCAACGAATCCGCCAATAAAGCACGGCCGCTGCTGCCGGCAAACACACCGACGAGGCCGCTGATAAGCACATTGACGAGGCTGCCAGCAAGCACGAGCATGTGCCTCTCGTGTTCCTCACGGGCAGTCGCCACCACACTGCTCTGACCACCGCCATCGGGGCTCACCGCCGTCAAGGACGCCGACACGGCCTCCCCGGAGGAGCACCATCGTCCTTTGTCGTCTGCTCGGGCTTCAGCCGCAACTGTTGGTACCGGACAACAGTTCCTGCAACATTATCTTTGTTGCATATTTTTTTGCAACTTAATCTTTGTTGCAAAAATACCTGCAAATGTCTCTGCGACATCATCTCTGTTGCTGCAAAAAAAAATCGGCAACATAAACTCTGTTGCAAATGTTTCTGCAACAAGATCTCTGTTGCAAAGAGTTCTGACACGACTTCTGTTGCATAAGTAAAGGATGACAGTCAGCCAATGGATTGAGCCAGATCAAATGGCTCGGGCGGCGGTGGATCTTTTGAAAAGATCTGCCGGCCGATGCGTAGCACGCCCTATATTATATACCACTAAGTAGTTTAAGGCATTGTAAAAGAGCTCAAACAAGACAAAGCTGTTTCTAAGAAAACACGCTAAATCCTGCCATCTTCCCACTATGTGCACAAAGATGCATGTGTACGCATAGTGAGAGGAAGAAGTTGGCCCAAGTTTATTGCTTCTCTTTTTTCCTTTCAAATTTTCCTCCCCCCCCCCCCGCCCCCCACCTTACACCATTGTGATCAATCAGTATATCTCCATGTTTACCATTTTGTGTATTTGAAATTTGAGAAACTCTATTCAACATTTTGGAACTTATTCCAGTCATTTTTCACATGAATATGTTGAAATAGTAATACCCAATTGATTGTGCTAGTATTTATAAAGTGTTCAATAATAATACTCCCTCTGTTCCAAAATATAGTGCTTCCTCTATTCCCCTGCTTCAACTTTGATCATAAATTTAACCAACAAAACCGACTGCAGCGGGAGCAAAAGTTATACCAGTGAATTCATATTCAAAAAAGTTTCCAATTATAGTATAATTTTTTCTCTCGCTGCAGTCGGTCTCGTTGGTTAAATCTATGGTCAAAGTTGAACCTCAGAAAGTGCGGGCGCAATATATTTTGGAATGGAGGGAGTAAGAATAAATATAAATATGTTTGTATTGAAGCCTTCACCATCCGTGGTGAACACACAAATCAAAGTGTCTGACACGAAGGTAAGATTAAAGAAATGTCGGAGATATAGGAGGAAGTGGGGTGCATGGGCTACCTTATATGCATGGGTTTAGTAGCTGGTGCATTGGGCCCTGGGCTCGTTTGCTTCATGGGTGGGATGGTTAGGTTCTAGATGGGCGACACATGTGTTGAAAAATATATTTTTACTGTTACCTTTTGAGCACTGCGTTGGATTTTCCCGAAGAGGAGAGGATGATGCAGCAAAGTAGCGTAAGTATTTCCCTCAGTTTTTGAGAACTAAGGTATCAATCCAGTAGGAGGCTACGCACAAGTCCCTCGTACCTGCACAAAACAATAACTCCTCGCAACCAATGCGATTAGGAATTGTCAATCCCTTCACGGTCACTTACGAGAGTGAGATCTAATAGAGATGATAAATAATTTTTTTGGTATTTTTGGTATAGAGATGCAAAGTGAAAAGTAAAAGGCAAAGTAAAAACAAAGCAAGTATTAAAGTATTGGAGATTGATATGATGAGAATAGACCCGGGGGCCATAGGTTTCACTAGTGGCTTCTCTAAAGAGCATAAGTATTCTACGGTGGCTGAACAAATTACTGTTGAGCAATTGACAGAATTGAGCATAGTTATGAGAATATCTAGGTATGATCATGTATATATGCATCACGTCTGAGACAAGTAGACCGACTCCTGCCCGCATCTACTACTATTACTCCACTCATCGACCGCTATCCAGCATGCATCTAGAGTATTAAGTTAAAAACAGAGTAAGGCCTTAAGCAAGATGACATGATGTAGAGGGATAAATTCATGCAATATGATAAAAACCCCATCTTGTTATCCTCGATGGCAACAATACAATACGTGCCTTGCTGCTTATACATCCTTTGGGAAAGTACACCGCAAGATTGAACCCAAAGCTAAGCACTTCTCCCATTGCAAGAACTACCAATCTAGTTGGCCAAACCAAACGGATAATTCAAAGAGACTTGCAAACATAACCAATCATACATAAAAGAATTTAGAGCAGATTCAAATATTGTTTATAGATAATCTTGATCATAACCCACAATTCATCGGTCTCAACAAACACACCGCAAAAAGAAGATTACATCGAATAGATCTCCACGAGAGAGGGGGAGAACATTGTATTGAGATCCAAAAAGAGAGAAGAAGCCATCTAGCTACTAGCTATGGACCCGAAGGTCTGAAGTAAACTACTGACACTTCATCGGAGGGGCTATGGTGATGATGTAGAAGCCCTCCGTGGTGGATGCCCCCTCCGGCGGAGCTCTGGAACAGGCCCCAAGATGGGATCTCGTGGATACAGAAAGTTGCGTCGGTGGAATTAGATTTTTGGCTCCTGTTCTGATCGTTTGGGGGTACGTAGGTATATGTAGGAGGAAGGAGTACGTCGGTGGAGCAGCAGGGGGCCCACGAGGCAGGGGGCGCGCCCCCCCACCCTCATGACAGCCTCTATTACTTCTTGGAGTAGGGTCCAAGTCTCCTGGATCACATTCGGTGAGAAAATCACGTTCCTGAAGGTTTCATTCCGTTTGGACTCCGTTTGATATTTCGTTTCTTCGAAACACTGAAATAGGCAAAAAACATCAATTCTGGGCTGGGCCTCCGGTTAATAAGTTAGTACCAAAAATAATATAAAGTGGAAAATAAAGCCCAATATAGTCCAAAACAGTAGATAAAGTAGCATAGAGCAATAAAAAATTATAGATACGTTGGAGACGTATCAGGCATCCCCAAGCTTAATTCCTGCTCGTCCTCGAGTAGGTAAATGATAAAAAGAGAATTTTTGATGCGGAGTGATACTTTGGCATAATTTCAATATAAATCTTCTTAATTGTGGTATGGATATTCAGATCCGAAAGATTCAAGCCAAAAGTTCATATTGACATAAAAAAATAATAATACTTCAAGTATACTAACTAAGGAATTATGTCTTCTCAAAATAACATGGCCAAAGAAAGTTATCCCTATAAAATCATATAGTCTGGCTATGCTCCATCTTCCCCACACAAAATGTTTAAATCATGCACAACCCCGATGACAAGCCAAGCAATTGTTTCATACTTTAAAATTTTCAAAACTTTTTCAATCTTCATGCAATACATGAGCGTGAGCCATGGATATAGCACTATATGTGGAATAGAATGGTGGTTGTGGAGAAGACAAAAGGGAGAAGACAGTCTCACATCAACTAGGCGTATCAACGGGCTATGAAGATGCCCATCAATAGATATCAATGTGAGTGAGTAGGGATTGCCATGCAACGGATGCACTAGAGCTATAAGTATATGAAAGCTCAACAAAAAAAACTAAGTGGGTGTGCATCCAACTCGCTTGCTCACGAAGACCTAGGGAATTTGAGGAAGCCCATCATTGGAATATACAAGCCAAGTTCTATAATGAAAAATTCCCACTAGTATATGAAAGTGACAAAATGAGAGACTCTCTATCATGAAGATCTTGGTGCTACTTTGAAGCAAAAGTGTGGTAAAAGGATAGTAGCATTGTCCCTTCTCTCTTTTTCTCTCATTTTTTATTTGAGCCTTTTCTCTTTTTTATGGCCTCTTTTTTTTCATTTTTCTTTTTTTTTTCGTCCGGAGTCTCATCCCGACTTGTGGGGGAATCATGGTCTCCATCATCCTTTCCTCACTTGAGATAATGCTCTAAAAAATGATGATCATCACACTTTTATTTTTCTTACAACTCAACAATTACAACTCGATTCTTAGAACAAAGTATGACTATATGAATGCCTCCGTGATGTGCGGGATATGCAATGAAACAAGAGTGACATGTATGAAAGAATTATGAAAGGTGGCTTTGACACAAATACGATGTCAACTACATGATCATGATAGCAATATGACAATGATGGAGCGTGTCATAATAAACGGAACGGTGGAAAGTTGCATGGCAATATATCTCGGAATGGTTATGGAAATGCCATGATAGGTAGGTATGGTGGCTGTTTTGAGGAAGATATATGGTGGGTGTATGATAACGGTGAAAAGTGCGCGGTATTAGAGAGGCTAGCAATGGTGGAAGGATGGGAAAAAGTGCGTATAATCCATGGACTCAACATTAGTCATAAAGAACTCATATACTTATTGCAAAAATCTAGAAGTTATCAAAGCAAAGTATTACGCGCATGCTCCTAGGGGGATAGATTGATAGGAAAAGACCATCGCTCGTTCCCGACCGCCACTCATAAGGAAGACAGTCAATAAATAAATCATGCTCCGAGTTCATCACATAACGGTTCACCATACGTGCATGCTACGGGAATCACAAACTTCAACACAAGTATTCTTTAAATTCACAACTACTCAACTAGCATGACTTTAATATCACCATCTTCATATCTCAAAACAATTATCAAGCATCAAAATTTTCTTAGTATTCAACGCACTCAAAAGAAAGTTTCACATATCTTGAATACCAAGTATATTAATATTAAGCAAATTACCATGCTATTAATGACTCTCAAAATAATCTAAGTGAAGCATGAGAGATCAATAGTTTCTTTAAAACAAATCCACCACCGTGCTTTAAAAGATCTAAGTGAAGCACTAGAGCAAAAATTATCACGCTCAAAAGATATAAGTGAAGCACTATGAGCAAAACTATCAAGCTCAAAAGATATAAGTGAAGCACATAGAGTATTCTATCAAATTCCAATTCATGTATGGCTCTCTCAAAAGGTGTGTACAGCAAGGATGATTGTGGTAAACTAACAAGCAAAGACGCAAATAATACAAGACGCTCCAAGAAAAACACATATCATGTGGTGAATAAAAATATAGCTCCAAGTAAATTACCGATGGAAGTATACGAAAGAGGGGATTACAGATTGCTACGGACTGTTCTGTTTTTGATAGATTCTGTTTTTCGTGTGTTGTTTGCTTATTTCGATGCATCTATGGGTAGTAAATTAGTTTATAAACCATAGAGAAGTTTGATTACAGTAGGTTTAACACCAAAATAAATAAAGAATGAGTTCATTACAGTACCTTATGTGGTGGTTTTGGTTTCTTTCACTAACGGAGCTTATAAGATTTCCTGTTGAGTTTTGTGTTGTGAAGTTTTCAAGTTTTGGGTAAAGCTTTTATGGACTATGGAACAAGGAGTGGCAAGAGCCTAACATTAGGGATGCCCAAGGCACCCCAAGATATTCAAGAATAGCCAAAAGCCTAAGCTTGGGGATGCTCCGGGAAGGCATCCCCTCTTTTGTCTTCGTTCATTGGTAACTTTACTTGGAGCTATATTTTTATTTGCCACATGATATTTTTTTTGCTTGGAGCGTCGTGTATTATATTAGTCTTTGCTTTTTAGTTTACCACAATCATCCTTTCTGTACACACCTTTTGGGAGAAGCCTATTTGATTAGATTTTGCTAGAATACTCTATGTGCTTCACTTATATCTTTTGAGCTTGATAGTTTTTTCTCTAGTGCTTCACTTATATCTTTTAAGAGCACGGTGGTGACTTATTTTTGTAGAAATTGCTAGTCTCTCATGCTTCACTTATATCTTTTTGAGAGTCTTTTAGAACATCATGGTATTTGCTATGGTTATAAAATTGGTCCTAGAATGGTAGGCATCCAAGTTGGGTATAATAAAAACTATCATAGGAAGTGAATTGGATGCTATGATCAATTTGATACTTGATAATTGTTTTGAGATATGGAGGTAGTGATATTAAAGTCATGCTAGTTGGGTGATTATGAATTTAAAGAATGCTTGTGTCGAAGTTAGCAAGTCCCGTAGCATGCACGTATAGTTAAAGTTGTGTAACAAATTTGAAACATGAAGTGTACCTGGCTTGTGCATCCTTATGAGTGGCGGTCGGGGACGAGTGATGGTATTTTCCTACCAATCTATCCCCCTAGGATCATGCACGTCGTACTTGATTTTTGATGACTTCTAAATTTTTGCAATAAGTATATGAGTTCTTTTGACTAATGTTGAGTCCATGGATTATACGCACTTTTACCTTTCCGCCATTGCTAGTCTCTTCGGTACCGTGCATTGCCCTTTCTTACCTTGAGAGTTGGTGCAAACTTTGCCGGTGCATCCAAACCCCGTGATACGATACACTCTATCACACATAAACCTCCTTATATCTTCCTCAAAACAGCCATCATACCTACCTATTATGGCATTTCCATAGCCATTCCGAGATATATTGCCATGCAACTTTCCACCGTTCCGTTCATCATCATGACATACTTTACTTTTGTCATATTGCCATTGCATGATCATGTAGTTGACATCGTATTTGTGGCAAAGCCACCATGCATAATTTTCATACATGTCACTCTTGATTCATTGCACCATCCCGGTACATCGCCGGAGGCATTCATATAGAGTCATATCTTGTTCTAGTTGCGAGTTGTAATTCATATGTTGTAATCAATGAAAGTGTGATGATCATCATTATTAGAGCATTGCCCAAAAAAAAAAAAGAAGAAAGACCAAAAGAAAAAAAGAAAGGCCCAAAAAAAGAGAAAAAAAGAAAAAAGAAAAAAAAGAAAAAAAGAAAAAAAGAAAAAAAGAAAATAAATAAAAAGGGCAATGCTACTATCTCTTTTTCCACACTTGTGCTTCAAAGTAGCACCTTGTTCTTCATGTAGTGCGTCTCATATTTTGTGCTTCAAAGTAGCACCATGTTTTTCATATAGTGAGTCTCATAAGTTGTCTTTTTCATACTAGTAGGAATTTTTCATTATAGAACTTGGCTTGTATATTCCTACGATGGGCTTCCTCAAATGCCCTAGGTCTTCGTGAGCAAGCAAGTTGGATGCACACCCACTAGTTTTCTTTTATTGATCATTCATTTATAGCTCTAGTGCATCCGTTGCATGGCAATCCCTATTCCTCATGTTGACATCAATTGATGGGTATCTCCATAGCCCATTGATTATCCTCGTCAATGTGAGACTTTCTTCTTTTTTGTCTTCTCCACACAATCCCCATCATCATATTCTATTCCACCCATAGTGTTATATCCATGGCTCACGCTCATGTATTGCGTGAAAGTTGAAAAAGTTTGAGACTATTTAAGTATGAAACAATTGCTTGGCTTGTCATCGGGGTATAGAAGTTGGGAACATCTTTGTGTGATGAAAATGAAGCATAGCCTAACTATATGATTTTGTAGGGATGAACTTTCTTTTGCCATGTTATTTTGAGAAGACATGATTACTTTGATTAGTATGCTTGAAGTGTTACTATTTCTTTTATTTTGAATCATTTGGATCTGAACATTCACACCACAATAAAGAAAATTACATTATGAATTATGCTAGGTAGCATTCCAAATCAAAAATTCTCTTTTTATCATTTACCTGCTCGAGGACGAGCAAGAACAAAGCTTGGGATGCTTGATACGTCTCCAACGTATCTATAATTTTTGATTGTTCCATGCTATTATATTACCCCTTTTGGATGTTTATGGGCTTTATTTTACACATTTATATCATTTTTGGGACTAACCTACTAACCGGAGGCCCAACCCGTATTGCTGTTTTTTTCCTATTTCAGTATTTCGAAGAAAAGGAATATCAAACGGAGACCAAACGGAATGAAACCTTCGGGAGCGTGATTTTTGGAACGAACGTGATCTAGAGGACTTGGAGTGCAAGTCAAGAAGCAGCCGAGGCCTCCACGAGATAGGAGGGTGTGCCCCCCTATAGGGCGCGCCCCCTGTCTCGTGGGCCCCTCGGGCGTCCACCGACGTACTTCTTCCTCCTATATAAGCCTACGTACCCCAAAAACATCCAGGGAGCCAACGAAACACAATTTCCACCGCCGTAACCTTCTGTATCCGTGAGATCTCATCTTGGAGCCTTCGCCGGCGCTCCGCCGAAGGGGAAATCGACCACGGAGGGCTTCTACAACAATACCATAGCCCCTCCGATGAGTTGTGAGTAGTTTACCACAGACCTACGGGTCCATAGTTATTAGCTAGATGGCTTCTTCTCTCTTTTTGGATCTCAATACAATGTTCTCCCCCTCTCTTATGGAGATCTATTCGATGTAAACTCTTTTTGCGGTGTGTTTGTTGATATCTGATGAATTGTGGATTTATGATCAAGTTTATCTATGAATAATATTTGAATCTTCTCTGAATTCTTTTGTGTATGATTGAGTTATCTTTGCAAGTCTCTTCGAATTATCAGTTTGGTTTGGCCTACTAGATTGATCTTTCTTGCCATGGGAGAAGTGCTTAGCTTTGGGTTCAATCTTGCGGTGTCCTTACCCGAATGTAAAAGGGTTGCAAGGCACGTATTGTATTGTTGCCATCGAGGATAACAAGATGGGGTTTATATCATATTGCTTGAGTTTATCCCTCTACATCATGTCATCTTGCTTAATGCGTTACTCTATTCTTATGAACTTAATACTCTAGATGCAGGCAGGAGTCGGTCGATGTGTGGAGTAATAGTAGTAGATGCAGGTAGGAGTCGGTCTACTTGTTGCGGACGTGATGCCTATATACATGATCATGCCTAGATAATCTCATAATTATTCGCTTTTCTATCAATTGCTCGACAGTAATTTGTTCACCCACCGTAATACTTATACTATCTTGAGAGAAGCCACTAGTGAAACCTATGGCCCCCGGGTCTATCTCTTATCATATTTGCTTCCAATCTACTTTTATTTGCATCTTTACTTTTTGCATCTATATTATAAAATATCAAAAATATATTTATCTTACCATACTATCTTTATTAGATCTCACTTTATGAAGTGGCCGTGAAGGGATTGACAACCCCTTTATTGCGTTGGTTGCGAGTTCTTTGTTTGTTTGTGTAGGTGCGTGGGACTTTTGAGGAGCCTCCTACTGGATTGATACCTTGGTTCTAAAAAACTGAGGGAAATACTTACGCTACTATTGTTGCATCACCCTTTTCTCTTCAAGAAAAACCAACGCAAGCTCAAGACGTAGCAGCCACCAGTGTCGCGCCACTCATAAATGTTACTAGTGGCATGTCATGTTCACGCCACTAGTAAAATATTACCTCCGTCATGATTTATTGGTCCACTTAGTATTTTGTGCCAAATTTTGATCATAAATTTAACTAAGAAAATAATGATGCATGTCACCAAAAATTATACCATCGAATTCATATTTAAACATAGTTTTCAGTGAATTTTTTTTGGTTACATGCATTCATATTTTATTAGTTAAATTTATGAAACTGCTCGGCAGACGATTCAGTCTGCACGACAGCGAGACGACAACAAATCCAACCATCCACTGCACTTCGATGATATGAATGGACGAAGTGATATGCAGTGTCATGCAGAATTCGTCTGCACAACGTCGTGTGTGTAACAACGCTCTTAAATTTAAGATAAAAATTTAGCACAAAATGCGAAGGGGACCAATAAATCAGGACGGAGGTGGAACATATTAGTGGCATGGCTCTAGGTTACACGCCACTAATATATTTCATGTATATTGCGTTTCGTTAGGTTAGGTACGCCACTAGTATATTTTCCAGGGAAAAATTTCGGCAAATCGTTGTCACGGCAGCGAGAAAGGCCGTCGCGGCAGCGTTTTCTCGCACAAAAACGACACATGTATAAGGTATAATCTGAAATTCTATTAACTCATGGCCAAACATATATAAAACGTTCAATCTCTCAACTTGATTTATTATCTACAAACTTTATGCATCTTAAAATAAATGATGTCAATGAAAATCATCATCTTCAAGTTGTTGTGCGTAGTGTTCAACACAGTGATCAACACAGCTTGTTGAACCTGTAGATTTTTTTCACATGAAGAACTCCTTTCACCCCTGCTTGCTGATGGCAATGTGGCCGTCCGTTTCTATCTTGCACGCAGCGGTGCTGATGCCCCCTTCTCCAAGGCGTAGTCCAGCTAGGCCTTCACCCCCGGACACTGCTAGCTACCTTCTTAGGTAATTTATGGGATGCCGCCCTGAATGAAAAATGAAAAGAGCACTAATGTTACACCTCCACACGTGATGGACACATAAAGGAAAAATAATAAATAACTTTAAAGAGCATGCCATCACATGTTTGGTACAAGATTGTCTTTGTCAAACGGGTCACAAAAGGCACTCCGATGTAGATATTTCTTGACCGTAGGATTTCAAGGATGTGGTAGCTTGATTCTTGGGGTAATGAACTGGTTCCATCTTTTGCGTCCCACGTGGGTCCTTGTCGGTCCTCAATGTCGTATCTGTGCCAAGACCCTCAAAGAGCACCTTTCTCTCACGTTAAATCATTGAACTGCAACCTCATGTTGCATGGGACAATCTGTGGACAAAAATTAGAGAAAAAGACATTAGATAGAAGGTAAAAGCTAAAAGAAAACACAAATGGTTACAAGTGTACGAAAAAGATTAGTTTGTTACCACTGAACTTTCAAACCCATATGACAAATAAACACTGAATAATGATTCCCTCGCCAGGCTCCGTGCACACTTAGACATGCATACTTGGAAATCGACCTTGGACAGGTGCCAACATGCGATCTAAGGTGTCCCCGTGGTTGAGGTCGGTCGCCTTAGCCTTGAGTGTAGTACGATCAACATGCTGGGAGCAGAAGGTAGACCTGCGCTAGCGAGGAGAGGGGTTTCCCGCGTGATGACGAGATTTTGCTCCTTCTACTGCTCGGAAAAAGCTCACCAGTTTTCGTACTAAACTTCTTCAAGGTTTCGTTGATCGCTTGCATGGTGGTGGCCAGAAATGAGCGAAGCCTGTTTTTTTGAGGAGTGAAAATATATTTTACCGAAATTAGTTTTTTTCAGAACAGTAATGTTTTAAAAGTGAGTGAGATACTGAAATTTTGTGGAGAGAAAAGGAAAACCTTGTGTGTAATTTGTGTACAGAAGACCAAGGAAGTGACAAGTGAGCAATATGGATGCTTAATGGTCGCTGGAGAAGAGCGGGGAATACCCCAACCATCGTGCACGGCACATGTAGTTATGAAATACGATGATCCTTCTGTACAGGGGGAAACACTTGTATCCGGCCGAAGCTTCGCCCGGTCCCACGGACGCGCTCCGATCCCGCGACGCGCTGCAGTTAGAGCAACTCCAAAACACCGACCCACTTTGTCCGCGCGTGTCTGGTTGAGTTAAAACGGACACAAAAGTCGGCCCAACACACCGATCCAAATTGACGCAGTCTGTTTTTTGTCCACCTGCCGACCCATTCTTGGCCTAAAATTGGGCCTAATTTGGGTCACCACGAACACGGAAAGGACGCGCGCGACGCCCGCCTACTCCCCCTGGCCCGCCAGTCGGCGGCACAACCACCATCATACCACCCCCCCCCCCCCCCCACTTTTTGAAAAAAAATCCTGCCTACTCGCGCTCCCGGCCGCTCGCCATGGACGACGTGCCGACCCTCAACACCACCGGAGGCCTCACCTTCCTCACCTCCTCTGGCCTCACCTATGTCGCCTCCGCCAAAGGCATGCCCTGCGCCACCCGCAAGACTGCGCCGCCGCCCAAGAAGAAGCAGTTGGAGCCCGAGCAGCGGGTTGTGCAATCGACCAAGAGGAAGGGCCGGAGGCACGTGCGCGACCTCAATCTCGAAGTCGCGGCCATTTCACCCTTTCCGCCGCCGCACAACAGGAGGAAACCAATGCCCGAGTCGCCGCGACAACGAGGGAGGCCCTGCTCTACCTAGGGTTAAACCCAAGCCATCACGGGCTCGTCCGCGCCGCCGTGGCTGTGGCCAGCACGTGTTCGTCGGCAATTCCTCGGGTGGTACTGCCAGAGTCGCCGCATGCGTATGCCACGCGGCCGATTCCCGGCTTCCATCCCTATCCGCAAGCCTCCGCTTCTCCGGGGAATGCTCGCCACAGGTGAGCGTGGTGGCACCATCCACGCCCGCGCCCATGGCCGACCTCAATGCCACACCAGTGGCCGGTGGATCATCCTCCGAAGGGGCGAGGAAACACGCGTGGGAGATACCAGCCGACATGCATCCCGACACCCACAACCTGTTAGGCAGAATCCCGCCCCTTTTTTGTATGCTGGCATGTGTGACGCCCGATGGCAAGTGTGCCAGCATGAACTGTATGGTGGTTCTTTTGGAGGCTGGCATGGCGTCGACATGAACTCTGGGCGATGGCATGGCCACTGGCATGATCTATGACCGCGGGCCTTTTTAAAATTATGTGCAGACATGACATGGGTCAGCGCGTTGGGCGCACGGCCGAACCAAACGCAAAATGGGGTGGACTACGAGCGGTTGGCCGGCCCAAATGGACAAAAGGAGGACAAAGTATGCGTCTGTTTGGGTCGGCGCCTTCGAGTTGCTCTTAGATCCCACGCTATCCCTCTTTCCCTCCTTTTTTTGGAAAAAAAGCATTGCATCCCCATTCATGGCGTCCGCGGCCTTCGACCACCACCTCACCGAGCGCATCCGGCCAGATCCGCGCAGTTCCTCGAAGTCGGCGTGTCTTCCCTGCTAGATCTCGTCCGCCGGCCATCCTGGAGTTGCTGGCCTCTCCTTCCCGTCATCACGGGGATGACCCCCTTCCCACCAGCACGGGATAAATCCCCTTCCTTCGCTCCTCACCTATTTTCTTCTCCGACGAGCTGGCCGCCGTCTCCCACGTCACGCCTTCGACTACCACTCCACCGGTGGTGATGCAACACTCGCTATGAATGTGCCAACACCTCCTTCAACCCCCCGACAGCGAAATTCTACAACCCTTTCGCAAGAGATGCTACAATCAGTTGGTGAGGATGCTACCAACTGCTTTTTCCTTGCTTCAACTAATTGCTGGAGTTTTGGTTGTTAAATTTTTTGCTGCAACCGTGTTGACTTTTTGCTACACTAGAAGAAAACAGGGCTAACTTTCGGGCCTGGCCAGCCCATTAGTCCCGGTTCTTCAAGAACCGGGACCCATGAGGGTTATTAGACCCGGTTCGTGAGCCCAGGGGGTCGGCCGCGGCCTCGTGGGCATTGGTCCCGGTTCGTATGGAACCATTTGTCCCGGTTCCAGGCACGAACCGGGACCAATGGTCCTCGCTCCTGGCCCACAACCATTGGTCCCGGTTCGTGCCTGGAACCAGGACAGAAGGGGCGGCTTTAGTTCCGGTTCATGCCACGAACCGGGACAAATAACTAGCCTATATATACCCACTGCCCCGGCAGAGCACTCCACAGTGCTCTATTTTTTCAAGCCGGCAAGGGGAGGGCATTTGGGTGCTCTAATTCACCTCCTATGCACATGAGGTGTTCGATGAAATGCCCGAGCCACAATAGTTAAGCTTTCTCCTCTCGAAACACGACCTCCGAGCTCCATTTTCAACGAGATTTGTCTAGATTTAGCGGTCCGTGACGCCCGTCCCCGTCTTCACCGCCGTCGATCGCCCGCATCGATCTCGTCGCCGGCACCACCGTGGCGAGCCTCTTGTTCTTATCTTCTTTCTGAAAGAAAAAAAATTCTTACTTCAGATAGATACTTGTCTAATTTTCTTACTTTTATTATTCCTTGTTATTATATAGTGCGGTGGTTTTGGTATCCGCCCCCGTCGACCCTCGTCCTATCTATGATTCAGATGTGGTATACATTACCTTTTCATAACTATTAGGTTCATTTATTGTTTATGACAATTATGCCGACCAATGTGACATAGATTTTATTTATCTAGGAGGTTGTTGAACCGGAAATTCCAACCGACCCTATTGTCGAGTGGTTAAATTTAGTTGAAGAAGAAAACAATTACTTGAAGGAAATAATAAGAAAAATTGAGGAGGAGAAGATGATATTGGAGTTGCATGTTGCGGATGTCGTCAATGATCACAAGATCAAGATGGATGCAATGCGGTTGAAGATTAAAAAGATTAGAAAATATGCCATTCATACCGAGGCTTGGTATCATTATGCAGTTGGATCAGTTGTTACCTTGGTTGCGATTATAATCGCATTTGTTGTTGCATTGAAATGTTTTACATAATTTCAATGTATGGTTTAATTAGATGCTCTGGAGAGTTATATGTTGTTAAATGAGAACTATGTATGTACTTTGGTTTTAATGCTCTGGAGAACTATGTATGTACTTTGGTTTCAGAGTTCATTTCAAATGCTTTTCAACTTCATGGTCTTATAGCTCAAAATAATCAGTAGATGCATGAAAAATAATAAATGTAGTCAGAAAGGGTTGTAAATTGATGATGTGGCTTTGAATGGTGCATTTTGAAAACAGAAAAACTATGGAGTTCAAATAAGTTCCAAAAAAAAATGAAATCCCTTTGTAACAGACGAGTTTCAATATGAAACCCTAATACTTCGAAAGAAATTGTCCGTTTTGTACACGAAGTGCATCCATTTTTTGCCGTAACCCTCTCTACTTTCTTGCACATGCTATGTGGGTGAAATGATGATACCATGCCAACTTGGAACCTTTTCAGAGTTCATTTCAAATGCTTTTCAATTTCATGGTCTTATAGGTCAAAATAATCAGTAAATGCATGAAAAATAACAAATGAAGTCAGAAAGGGTTGTAAATTGATGATGTGGCTTTGAATGGTGCATTTTGAACACAGAAAAACAATGGAGTTCAAATAAGTTCAAAAAATGAAATCCCTTTGTAATGCATTTAGTTTCCGTATGAAACCACGATACTTGAAGAGATTGTTCGTTTTGTACATGAAGTGCATACAGTTTTTGCCGTAACCCTCTCTACTTTCTCGCACATGCTATGTGGGTGAAATGATGATACCATGCCAACTTGGAACCTTTTCAGAGTTCATTTCAAACGCTTTTCAATTTCATGGTCTTATAGGTCAAAATAATCAGTAAACGCATGAAAAATAACAAATGAAGTCAGAAAGGGTTGTAAATTGATGATGTGGCTTTGAATGGAGCATTTTGAACACAGAAAAACAATGGAGTTCAAATAAGTTCAAAAAAATGAAATCCCTTTGTAACAGACGAGTTTCCGTTTGAAACCCTGATACTTTGAAAGAGATTGTCAGTTTTGTACACGAAGTGCATCCGGTTTTTGCCGTAACCTTCTCTACTTTATCACACATGCTATGTGGGTGAAATGATGATACCATGCCAACTTGGAACCTTTTCAGAGTTCATTTCAAATGCTTTTCAACTTCATGGTCTTATAGCTCAAAATAATCAGTAAATGCATGAAAAATAACAAATGAAGTCAGAAAGGGTTGTAAATTGATGATGTGGCTTTGAGTGGTGCATTTTGAACACAGAAAAACAATGGAGTTCAAATAAGTTCAAAAAAATAAAATCCCTTTGTAACAGACGATTTTCCGTATGAAACCCTGATACTTCAAAAGAGATTGTCCGTTTTGTACACGAAGTTCATCCAGTTTTTTCCGTAACCCTCTCTACATTCTCGCACATGCTATGCGGGTGAAATGATGATACCATGCCAACTTGGAACCTTTTCAGAGTTCATTTCAAATGCTTTTCAACTTCATGGTCTTATAGCTCAAAATAATCAGTAAATGCATGAAAAATAACAAATGAAGTCAGAAAGGGTTGTAAATTGATGATGTGGCTTTGAGTGGTGCATTTTGAACACAGAAAAACAATGGAGTTCAAATAAGTTCAAAAAAATAAAATCCCTTTGTAATGCATTTATTTTCCGTATGAAACCCTGATACTTCAAAAGAGATTGTCCGTTTTGTACACGAAGTTCATCCAGTTTTTGCCGTAACCCTCTCTACATTCTCGCACATGCTATGTGGGTGAAATGATGATACCATGCCAACTTGGAACCTTTTCAGAGTTCATTTCAAATGCTTTTCAACTTCATGGTCTTATAGCTCAAAATAATCAGTAAATGCATGAAAAATAACAAATGAAGTCAGAAAGGGTTGTAAATTGATGATGTGGCTTTGAATGGTGCATTTTGAACACAAAACAATGGAGTTCAAATAAGTTCAAAAAAAATTAAATCCCTTTGTAACAGACGATTTTCCGTATGAAACCGTGATACTTCGAAAGAGATTGTCCGTTTTGTACACGAAGTGCATCCAGTTTTTGCCGTAACCCTCTCTACTTTCTCGCACATGCTTTGTGGGTGAAATGATGATACCATGCCAACTTGGAACCTTTTCAGAGATCATTTCAAATGCTTTTCAACTTCATGGTCTTATAGCTCAAAATAATCAGTAAATGCATGAAAAATAACAAATGAAGTTAGAAAGGGTTGTAAATTGATGATGTGGCTTTGAATGGTGCATTTTGAACACAGAAAAACAATGGAGTTCAAATAAGTTCAAAAAAATGAAATCCCTTTGTAAGAGACGAGTTTTCGTATGAAACCCTGATACATCGAAAGAGATTGTCCGTTTTGTACACGAAGTGCATCCAGTTTTTGCCGTAACCCTCTCTACTTTCTCGCACATGCTTTGTGGGTGAAATTATTGAAGGAAATATGCCCTAGAGGCAATAATAAAGTTATTATTTATTTCCTTATTTCATGATAAATGTTTATTATTCATGCTAGAATTGTATTAACCGGAAACATAATACATGTGTGAATACATAGACAAACAGAGTGTCACTAGTATGCCTCTACTTGACTAGCTCGTTAATCGAAGATGGTTATGTTTCCTAACCATAGACATGAGTTGTCATTTGATTAACGGGATCACATCATTAGGAGAATGATCTGATTGACATGACCCATTCCGTTAGCCTAGCACTTGATCGTTTAGTATGTTGCTATTGCTTTCTTCATGACTTATACATGTTCCTATAACTATGAGATTATGCAACTCCGTTTACGGAGGAACACTTTGGTACTACCAAACGTCACAACGAATCGGGTGATTATAAAGGAGTATTACAGGTGTCTCCAAAGGTACTTGTTGGGTTGGCGATTTCGAGATTAGGTTTTGTCACTCCGATTGCTCGGAGAGGTATCTCTGGGCCTTCTCGGTAATACACATCACATAAGCCTTGCAAGCATTGCAACTAATGAGTTAGTTGTGAGATGATGTATTATGGAGCGAGTAAAGAGACTTGCCGGTAACGAGATTGAACTAGGTATTGGATACCGACGATCGAATCTCGGGCAAGTAACATACCGATGACAAAAGGAACAACGATGTTGTTATGCGGTCTCGACCGATAAAGATCTTCGTAGAATATGTAGGAACCAATATGGGCATCCAGGTCCCGCTATTGGTTATTGACCGGAGATGTGTCTCAGTCATGTCTACATTGTTCTCGAACCGTAGGGTCCGCACGCTTAAGGTTTCAATGACGGTTATTATGAGTTTATGTATTTTGATGTACCGAAGGAGTTCGGAGTCCCGGATGAGATCGGGGACATGACGAGGAGTCTCGAAATGGTCGAGACGTAAAGATCGATATATTGGACGACTATATTCGGAGTTCGGAAAGGTTCCGAGTGATTCGGTATTTTCGGAGTACCGGTAGTTACGGGAGAAGTAATGGGCCTTGATGGGCTTTAGTGGGAAGAGGAAAAAGGCTGCTGCGCCCTCCCCTCTAGTCCGAATTGGACTAGGGAAAGGGGCCGCCACCTTCCTACTCCTCCACTTCCTTCTCCCTTCCTCCCCTACATGGAAGGATTCCTAGTTGGACTAGGAAAGGGGAATCCTACTCCCGGTGGGAGTAGGACTCCCCTTGGCGCCAAACATAGGGCCGCCTCCTCCCTCCCTTGCTCCTTTATATCACGGGGCAGGGGCACCCCATAGACACACAAGTTGATCCTTGAGATCGTTCCTTAGCCGTGTGCGGTGCCCCCCTCCACCATATTCCACCTCGGTAATATTGTAGCGGTGCTTAGGCGAAGCCCTGCGACGGTGAAACATCAAGATCGTCACCACGCCGTCGTGCTGACGGAACTCCCCTCCCCGGAGCTTTGCTGGATCGAAGCCCGTGGAGCGTCATCGAGCTGAACGTGTGCCAAGAACTCGGAGGCGCCGGAGTAACGGCGCTGTGATCGGTTGGATCGTGAGGAGAACGTACGACTACTTCCTCTACGTCATCATCGACTCGGAAGTGCCGGAGTAACGGCGCTGGGATCGGCAGGATCGCGAGGAGAAAGTACGACTACTTCCTCTACGCCAGATCGCTTCCGCCACGGTCTCACGAGTGCGTAGACAACACTCTCCCCTCTCGTTGCTATGCCATCACCATGGTCCTGTGTGTGCGTAGGAAAATTTTGAAATTACTACGTTGCCCAACAGTGGCATCCGAGCCCAGGTTTTATGCGTAGATGTCATATGCACGAGTAGAACACAAGTGAGTTGTGGACGATACAAGTCATACTGCCTACCAGCATGTCATACTTTGGTTCAGCGGTATTGTTGGACGAGACGATCCGGACCAACCTTACGCCAGACGCTTACGCCGAGACCGGTTCCTCGGCGTGCTTTGCACATAGATGGCTTGCGGAAGACTGTCTCTCCAACTTTAGTTGAACTGAAAAGTGGCTACGCCCGTCCTTGAGAAGGTTAAACGGAGTCTATTTGACAAACTATCGTTGTGGTTTTGATGCGTAGGTAAGAACGGTTCTTGCTCAGCCCATAGCAGCCACGTAAAACTTGCAACAACAAAGTAGAGGACGTCTAACTTGTTTTTGCAGGGCATGTTGTGATGTGATATGGTCAAGACATGATGCTATATTTTATTGTATGAGATGATCATGTTTTGTAACCGAGTTATCGGCAACTGGCTGGAGCCATATGGTTGTCGCTTTATTGTATGCAATGCAATCGCGATGTAATGCTTTACTTTATTACTAAGCGGTAGTGATAGTCGTTGAAGCATAAGATTGGCGAGACGACAACGATGCTACAATGGAGATCAAGGTGTCGCTACCGGTGGCGATGGTGATCATGACGGTGCTTGAAGATGGAGATCACAAGCACGAGATGATGATGACCATATCATATCACTTATATTGATTGCATGTGATGTTTATCCTTTATGCATCTTATTTTGCTTGATTGACGGTAGCATTATAAGATGATCTCTCACTAATTATCAAGAAGTGTTCTCCTGAGTATGCACCGCTATGCGAAAGTTCTTCGTCTTTGAGACACCACGTGATGATCGGGTGTGATAGGCTCTACGTTCAAATACAACGGGTGCAAAACAGTTGCACACGCTGAATACTCAGGTTATACTTGACGAGCTATGCATATAAGATATGACCTCGGAACACGGAGACCGAAAGGTCGGCGTGAATCATATAGTAGATATGATCAACATAGTGATGTTCACCATTGAAACTACTCCATCTCACGTGATGATCGGACATGGTTTAGTTGATTTGGATCACGTGATCACTTAGAGGATTAGAGAGATGTCTATCTAAGTGGGAGTTCTTAAGTAATATGATTAATTGAACTTTAATTTATCATGAACTTAGTCCCGGTAGTATTAGCATATCTATGTTGTAGATCAATAGCTCGCGTTATTGCTTCCTGTTTATTTTGATATGTTCCTAGAGAAAATTGTGTTGAAAAAAAAATGTTAATAGCAATGATGCGGATTGGATCCGTGATCCGAGGTTTATCCTCATTGCTGCACAGAAGAATTACGTCCTTGATGCACCGCTAGGTGACGGACCTATTGCAGGAGCAGATGCAGACGTTATGAACGTTTTGCTAGCTCAATATGATGACTACTTGATAGTTTAGTGCACCATGCTTAAACGGCTTAGAATCGGGATTTCAAAGACGTTTTGAGCGTCATGGACCATATGAGATGTTCCAGGAGTTGAAGTTAATATTTCCAGCAAATACCCGAGTTGAGAGATATGAAGTCTCCAACAAAGTTCTAAAGCTAAAAGATGGAGGAGAATCGCTCAACTAGTGAGCATGTGCTCAGATTGTCCGGGTACTTCAATCGCTTGAATCAAGTGGGAGTTAATCTTCCAGATAAGGCGGTGATTGACAGAATTCTCTAGTCACCATCACTAAGTTACTAGAACTTCGTGATGAACTATAGTATGCAAGGGATGACGAAAACGATTCCCGAGCTCTTCGTGATGTTGAAATCGACGAAGGTAGAAATCAAGAAAGAGCATCAAGTGTTGATGATTGACAAGACCACTAGTCTCAAAGAAAAGGGCAAAGGGAAGAAGGGGAACTTCAAGAAGAACGGCAAGCAAGTTGCTGCTCGAGTGAAGAAGCCCAAAGTCTGGACCTAAGCACGAGACTAAGTGCTTTTGCTGCAATGGAACTGGTCACTAGAAGCGGAACTACCCCAAGTATTTGGCGGATAAGAAGGATGGCAAAGTGAACAAAGGTATATTTGATATACAGATTATTGATGTGTATTTTACTAGTGTTCGTAGCAACCCTCGGTATTTGATCTTTGGTTCAGTTGCTAAGAGTAGTAACTTGAAGCAGGAGTTGCAGAATGAACAGAAACTAGTTGAAGGGGAAGTGACGATGAGTGTTGGAAGTAGTTCCAAGATTGATATGATCATCATCGCACACTCCCTATACTTTCGGGATTAGTGTGGAACCTAAATAAGTATTATTTGGTGTTGAGCATAAATATGATTTGATCATGTTTATTGCAATACGGTTATTCATTTAAGTAAGAGAATAAATTGTTGTTCTGTTTACATGAATAAAACCTTATATGGTTACACACCCAATGAAAACGGTTCATTGGATCTCGATCATAGTGATACACATATTCATAATATTGAAACCAAAAGATGCAAAGTTAATAAAGATAGTGCAACTTATTTGTGGCACTGCCGTTTAGGTCATATTGGTGAAAAGCGCATGAAGAAACTCAATACTGATGGGCTTTAGGAATCACTTGATAAAGAATCATTTTATGCTTGAGAACCGTGCCAGTTGTGCAAGATGACTAAAACTCCGCTTCTCGGAACAATGGAACAAGCTCTTGACTTATTGGAAATAATACATACCGATGTATGCGATCCAATGAGTGTTGATGCTCGTGGCAAGTATCGTTATTTGCTGACCTTCACAAGATGATTTGAGCAGATATGGGTATATCTACTTGATGAAACACAAGTCTGAAACATTTGAAAAGTTCAAAGAATTTCAGAGTGAAGTGAAGAATCATCGTAACAAGAAAATAAAAGTTTCTACGATATGATCGCAGAGGAAAAATATTTGAGTTACTGAGTTTGGCCTTGATTAAAACAATGTGAAATAATTTCACTACTCACGCCACCGAACACCACGGCATAATGGTGTGTCCGAACGTCGTAACCACACTTTATTGGATATGGTGCGATCTATGATGTATCTTACCGATTTACCACTATCGTTTTGGGGTTATGCATTAGAGACAGCTGCATTCACGTTTAATAGGGCACCATCTAAATCCGTTGAGATGACACCGTATGAACTATGGTTTAACAAAGAAACCTAAGCTGTCATTTCTTAAAAGTTTGGAGTTGTGATGCTTATGTGAAAAAGTTTTCACCTGATAAGCTCAAACCCAAATCGGAGAAGTGCGTCTTCATAGAATACCCAAAGGTAACTATTGGGTACACCTTCTATCACAGATCCGAAGGCAAGTTTTTTTCGTTGCTAAGGTGGATCCTTTCTAGAGAAGAAGTTTCTCTCGAAAGAAGTGAGTGGGAGGAAAGTAGAAACTTGATGAGGTAATTGTACCTTCTCCCTTATTGGAAAGTAGTTCATCACGTAAATCAGTTCTAGTGATTCCTACACCAATTAGTGAGGAAGTTAATGATGATGATCATGAAACTTCAGATCAAGTTGCTACCAAACCTCGTAGGTCTTCGAGTAAGATCCGCACCAGAGTGGGACGGTAATCTTGTTCTGGAAGTCATGTTACTAGACCATGATGAACCTACAAACTATGAGGAAGCGATGATGAGCCCAGATTCCGCGAAATGGCTTAAGGCCATGAAATCTGAGATAGGATCCATGTATGAGAACAAAGTATGGACTTTGATTGACTTGCTCAATGATCAGCAAGCCATATTAAATAAATGGATCTTCAAGAGGAAGACGGACACTGATAGTAGTGTTACTATCTACAAAGCTCGACTTGTCACAAAAAGGGTTTTCAACAAGTTCAAGGTGTTGACTACAATGAGATTTTCTCAACTGTAGCGATGCTTAAGTCTGTCCGAATCATGTTAGCAATTGCCACATTTTATGAAATCTGGCAAATGGATGACAAAAATACATTCTTTAATGGATTTATTAAAGAAGAGTTGTATATGATGCAACCAGAAGGTTTTGTCAATCCTAAAGGTGCTAACAAAATATGCAAGCTCGATGATCCATCTATGGACTGGTGCAAGCATCTCAGAGTTGGAATACATGCTTTGATAAGTTGATCATAGCATATAGTTTTATATGAGACTTGTGGAAAAGCCTGTATTTACAAGAAAGTGAGTGGGAGCACTACAGCATTTCTGATAAGTATATGTGAATGACATATTGTGGAACGGAAATAATGTAGAATTATTCTGCAAAGCATAAAGGAGTATTTGAAAGGAGTTTTTCAAGGAAGGACCTCGGTGAAGCTGCGTACAAATTGAGCATCAAGATCTATTGAGATAGATCAAAAACGCTTGATGAGTTTTTCAAATAAGAACATACCTTGTCAAGATTTTGAAGTAGTTCAAAATGGAACAGTCAAAGAAAAGTTCTTGCATGTGTTGCAAAGGTGTGAAATTGAGTAAGACTCAAATCCCGACCACAATGAGAAAAATAGAAAAGAGAATGAAAGTCATTCCCTATGCCTCATTCATAGGTTCTATAAAGTATGCTATGCTATGTACCAGACCTATTGTATACCTTGCTCTGAATTTTGCAAGGGAGTACAATAGTGATCTAGGAGTAGATCCTTTGGACATTGGTCAAGAACATCCTTAGTGAGGACTAAGGAAATATTTCTCGATTATGGAGGTGATAAAAGAGCCCGTCGTAAAGAGTTACATCGATGCAGGCTTTTTACACTGATCCGAGATGACTCTAAGTCTCAATCTGGATACATATTATAAGTGGGAGCAATTAGCTAGAGTAGCCCGTGCGAGCATTGTAGACATGGAATATTTGCAAAATACATACGGCTCTGAATGTGATGCACCTGCTGACTAAACTTCTCTCACGAGCAAAACATGATCATCCCTTAGTACTCTTTGGGTGTTAATCACATAACGATGTGAACTAGATTATTGACTCTAGTAAACCCTTTGGGTGTTGGTCACATGACGATGTGAACTATGGGTGTTAATCACATACGAGATGTGAATATTAGTGTTGAATCACATGATGATGTGAACTAGATTATTGACTCTAGTGCAAGTGGGAGACTGAAGGAAATATGCCCTAGAGGCAATAATAAAGTTATTATTTATTTCCTTATTTCATGATAAATGTTTATTATTCATGCTAGAATTGTATTAACCGGAAACATAATACATGTGTGAATACATAGACAAACAGAGTGTCACTAGTATGCCTCTACTTGACTAGCTCGTTAATCGAAGATGGTTATGTTTCCTAACCATAGACATGAGTTGTCATTTGATTAACGGGATCACATCATTAGGAGAATGATCTGATTGACATGACCCATTCCGTTAGCCTAGCACTTGATCGTTTAGTATGTTGCTATTGCTTTCTTCATGACTTATACATGTTCCTATAACTATGAGATTATGCAACTCCGTTTACGGAGGAACACTTTGGTACTACCAAACGTCACAACGTAATCTGGGTGATTATAAAGGAGTATTACAGGTGTCTCCAAAGGTACTTGTTGGGTTGGCGTATTTCGAGATTAGGTTTTGTCACTCCGATTGTCGGAGAGGTATCTCTGGCCTTCTCGGTAATACACATCACATAAGCCTTGCAAGCATTGCAACTAATGAGTTAGTTGTGAGATGATGTATTATGGAGCGAGTAAAGAGACTTGCCGGTAACGAGATTGAACTAGGTATTGGATACCGACGATCGAATCTCGGGCAAGTAACATACCGATGACAAAAGGAACAACGTATGTTGTTATGCGGTCTGACCGATAAAGATCTTCGTAGAATATGTAGGAACCAATATGGGCATCCAGGTCCCGCTATTGGTTATTGACCGGAGATGTGTCTCAGTCATGTCTACATTGTTCTCGAACCGTAGGGTCCGCACGCTTAAGGTTTCAATGACGGTTATTATGAGTTTATGTATTTTGATGTACCGAAGGAGTTCGGAGTCCCGGATGAGATCGGGGACATGACGAGGAGTCTCGAAATGGTCGAGACGTAAAGATCGATATATTGGACGACTATATTCGGAGTTCGGAAAGGTTCCGAGTGATTCGGTATTTTGAGTACCGGGTAGTTACGGAGAAGTAATGGGCCTTGATGGGCTTTAGTGGGAAGAGGAAAAGGCTGCTGCGCCCCTCCCTCTAGTCCGAATTGGACTAGGGAAAAGGGGCCGCCACCTTCCTACTCCTCCACTTCCTTCTCCCTTCCTCCCCTACATGGAAGGATTCCTAGTTGGACTAGGAAAGGGAATCCTACTCCCGGTGGGAGTAGGACTCCCCTGGCGCGCCAAACATAGGGCCGGCCTCCTCCCTCCCTTGCTCCTTTATATCACGGGGCAGGGGCACCCCATAGACACACAAGTTGATCCTTGAGATCGTTCCTCAGCCGTGTGCGGTGCCCCCTCCACCATATTCCACCTCGGTTATATTGTAGCGGTGCTTAGGCGAAGCCCCACGACGGTGAAACATCAAGATCGTCACCACGCCGTCAGGTCGACGGAACTCCCCTCCCCGGAGCTTTGCTGGATCGAAGCCGTTTGAGCGTCATCGATGTGAACGTGTGCCAAGATCTCGTAGGCGCCGGAGTAACGGCGCTGTGATCGGTTGGATCGTGAGGAGAACGTACGACTACTTCCTCTACGTCATCATCGACTCGGAGTTGCCGGAGTAACGGCGCTGGGAACGGCAGGAGCGCGAGGAGAAAGTACGACTACATCCTCTACGCCAGATCGCTTCCGCCACGGTCTCACGAGGGTACGTAGACAACACTCTCCCCTCTCGTTGCTATGCCATCACCATGGTCCTGTGTGTGCGTAAGAAAATTTTGAAATTACTACGTTGCCCAACAATTATGATACCGTGCCAACTTGGAACCTTTCCAGAGCTCATTTCAAATGCTTTTCAACTTCATCGTCTTAGAGCTCAAAATAATCAATAAATGCATGAAAAATAACAAATGAAGTCAGAAAGGGTTGTAAATTGATGATGTGGCTTTGAATGGTGCATTTTGAACACAGAAAAACAATGGAGTTCAAATAAGTTCAAAAAAAAAAAAACGAAATCCTTTTGTAATGCAGAGTTTCCATATGAAACCACGATACTTGAAAGAGATTGTCTGCATTTTGTACACGGTGCATCCAGTTTTGCCGTAACCCTCTCTACTTTCTCGCACATCCTATGTGGGTGAAATGATGATACCATGCCAACTTGGAACCTTTTCAGAGTTCATTTCAAATGCTTTTCAATTTCATGGTCTTATAGCTCAAAATAATCAGTAAATGCATGAAAAATAACAAATGAATTTAGAAAGGGTTGTAAATTGATGATGTGGCTTTGAATGGTGCATTTTGAACATAGAAAAACAATGGAGTTCAAATAAGTTCAAAAAAAAATGAAATCCCTTTGTAATGCATTTAGCTCCGTATGAAACCCTGATACTTCGAAAGAGATTATCCGTTTTGTACACGAAGTGCATCCAGTTTTTGCCGTAACCCTCTCTACTTTATCATAAAGATTTTTTTGTTAGAAACTTTAGTAGCAAAAAGAATTTTCATAAAGATTTTTTGATAGAAACTAAAATAACAAAATCTGTTTTTGAATAAAATGATAAAACGTAGTAATATTAAATAGCAGAAAAAAGAATCACTCAAAATATATTTTTATAGTGAAGTTATTCATAAACTAGTGATTCACACAAATTTCAAAGAATTAAAATTTAAACTATTCAAATTTGGAAACTAATGGAGTAACAGAAAGATTATAATTATTCTGAGCTAAAAGCGAAAAGAATAAAAAAATCAAGCAAAAATCAGAAGAAAAAATGAATAATTCAAAAAATAAAAAAATACTGGAAAAAATAAAAAAAACCGCCTAATGGGCCACACGGCCTGGATACGACTAGAAACCCATGTGTACATGGGCCAGGATGCAGGCCCGCAGACCCAATAGGCCCAACACGGTAGTGTCAAGGGTAGGCAACTAATGCCTGCATATTATAGAGGAGCTCAACACCTGAGCTGCGAAACAGCTTATAAACAGGTGCCGAGCTCTCTCAGCTAGCGAGGTGGGACTAAACATCCCATCGCACCGCGCCAGCACAAGGCCTTTGGTCCCGGTTGGTGCCACCAACCGGGACTAAATGTATGCATTAGTCCCGGTTGGTGGCACCAACCGGTACCAATGACCCCTTTAGTCCCGGTTGGTGCCACCTTGGGACTAAAGGCCTCTGCTTCCCGCCTTTGGGCTGCTGAAAAGAGGTTTTGGTCCGGTTGGTGGCACCAACCGGTACCAATGACCCCCCTTTAGTCCCGGTTCGTGGCACCAACCGGGACTAAAGGCTTTGCTGTATAAGTTCACACTTATGAATTTTTCACTCTCATCTCGCAGTTGCCGCCCCCGACGACGCCGACGACATCGATGCCGCCAGGCTGCCCCGACGCTGCCGCCGCTTCGCCGTCGCTGTCGCCATCGCCGCTTGTCGCCGTCGCTGCCGCTTCGCTTATCGCTGTCGCCCTCGCCGTCGCCGCCCGCTGTCGCCAGCGCCCTCGCCGTCGCCCGCCCTGCCTCGCCGCCGCCTGCTCCTGCCCCGTCGTCGCCGTCGCCCCCTACCCCGAGCGCGCGCCCACTGCCCCGTCACCGTCCTCGCCGCCGACCCCGCACTCCTCCTCACTTGGTCCGGCCGGCCCCATAGCATTTTTTTTTCATATGTATATGCTTGTTTTTTCATATATATGATGATATATATGCTTGTTATCATAATTGTTTTTGTTCATATATATATGATGATTTTTTTATAGAATATGATGTTTTTTTCATAGATGATCACATATATATATGATGTATGCATGGATGTGGATGAAATATGATATTTTTTTGTTCATAGAACATGATGTTTTTTTATTCATAGTTTTTTTTTGTTCATGAGAGAGGCGGGACGTCGAGGGATCATAGATGTAACTTTTCAGAATTTTCTATCGTGCATAGACCGATTTTAGACCACGGGAGCACCCCCCTATCGTTGCAAAAGTTGCTAAGTGATATTAAGAAAGAAGAAGAAGAAAAAGAAGGATAGGAAAAAAGAAAATAAGAAGAGGAAGAAAGAAGAAGAGGAGAGGAAGAAGAGGAGAAATAAATAAGAAGAGGAAAAAAGGAGAAAAATAAGAGGAGAAGAAGAAAGGAATAGAGGAGAAGAAGAAAAAAAATAGAATTTTTTTCTATTTTTTTCTTCTTCTCCTCTATTCCTTTCTTCTTCTCCTTTTTTTTCTTCTTTTTTTCTTCGATTGCTTCTCTTCTATTCCTTTCTTCTTCTCCTCTTTTTATTTCTTCTTTTGTCTTCCTATTTTTAATCGGGTATGTCGTTGTCGATAAACCCCCTCCCGATAACTTCAACACGAAGGGGGGGGGGTCGATATACCCCCTCCCCGATAACATTATTTTCCCATATATGTATGTCGCGTCGTTGTCGATATAACCCCCTCCCGGATAACTTCGACATGAGGGGCGGTCGATATATACCCCCTCTCGACCGTGATAACTTATACCACGGGAGCACCCCCCTCGGCCGTCTCGCTCGACCAAAACTCTCGAGGACACCTAAACCCTAGAAAAAAACGATGTTGGTCTCCTACCCCCTCCCGCCGCGCCCCTACCCGACAAACTCTCTCGAGGCCACCAAATTTACCAAGTTAAAATACCGTTGTCGTCGAGGCCACCCCAAACCCTTGAAGCGTTGTCGAGGCCACCCCAAACCCTTGAAGCGTTGCCGAGGCCACCCCAAACCCTAGAGAAGCAGCGTCGAGGCCACTAATATGATTCCTTATTGTGATTATATTAGCTAGCTAGTTCTACGTTTGCCACTAATATATCCAGCTATCATGTTTGAATAATAATTGCCATGTTGTAAATATTTGCAGAAACTATGGAGCACCCCGAGACGAAGAAACAGTAGAGATGTTGGGGGACATAATCGCAAAAGGAAGTGATGTCGTTGCGTCGTTTCTCAACGACACTGATGGTCTGGAAGGATAGGGTAGTGAAGAAGAAGGTTATGATTATGATGGCTCCGGTGACCCAATGACGCCTCCGGTACAAGAAGAAGTAGACCTCATGACGGCTCCGGTGACCGAACCGAGTCCGGCCAGGTTTATATATTAGTTAAGCCTGTGCTGACTAGCTAATTGATGCATTCATTGTTTTCGTATGTAAACATATTAATTAACTCTTGTCTTTCTTCTTTTCTCTAGCCTCCGGATCGAGCACAACTTCGGTAAAGAAACGAGGCCCGAAGAAAAAGTTGCGCTCGGATGAAAGGTTTGAGATCACAGCAATCGCACGCGATGGCAAGCCGATTGAACCCATCCGGACAAGGGATGCATTTCGTGCTCAGTGCGGGGTTCTGGTTAGGGACAAGATCCCGATCAGTATCCAGCAATGGTTAAAGCCTAAGAAGGAAGACCCTGAGGTGTCTTATGTCTCTGATATGCAGAAAGAAGATCTTTGGACATCGCTTAAGGCAAATTTCACCCTACAGCCAGAAGAGGATCCGGAGAAGCTACTTAAAGAGCAATTGATCAAGTCTCATGCTCTTAAGAAGATGGCAGAACTATTCAGGAGGTGGAAGAATGAGCTGAAAACAGAGTTTGTCGACGAAGATTTGACACCAGAATTCACCGGAAAGTATGAGAAGATCAGAGATCACTGGCCCGCATTTGTGGCCCACAAGACATCAGAAAAGGGTAAGAAGATGTCAGCGATAAACAAGAAAAATGCTGCGAAGAAGAAGCATCACCATCGCACGGGGTCAGGTGGCTACCTCAAAGCCCGACCTTTGTGAGACAAGGCTGAGAATGACCTGATTGCTAAAGGGGTCGAACTAGAGACATTGAACCGGCCAGACCGTTGCCGGACTTGGTTCTTCGGGGTTGGCAGAACCTTGGACCCTGTAACAGGAAAGTGCATTTGGATGGATGAGCAACTGCGAATACCTGTCACCAAGCTTCAGGAGTATATCGGGAAAGCTCAGCAAGGGACGTTCGTCCCAGACAGAGAGAAGGACGAGCTCACAATGGCTCTCGGGAATCCTGAGCACCCTGGACGGACACGAGGCACGCCAGGCTCCGTTCTGTGGAAGGCTGGCTTTCTGGGCGCAGGGGGTTACAAAACCCAGGAGAGGAGGAAGAAAGTGGAGCATAGCCAACTGCAGGCGCTGCACGAAAGGGTACAAGGGCTAGAGGAACGATAAGCAGATCGCAGCAAACGACCTGCCGAATCTTCCCCTGAAGCTACCCCGCCATCTCAGCGGAGAAGCAGCGTGGCTTCCACCGAGCAGACTCAACAGCTGGAGCCTGTCTTCACGGCTCCTGCTAGCTACCCCGTGGATGCTATCACGGAGTCTCAACATAGCCACCTTATGACGCGATGGATGACATTGAAAGTCAAGGCGGCTGTTGGCTCTGTTATACCTAATGAACTTGGCTCAACCTACCACGGCCAGCCGATTCCAGAAGGATATGCTAGGGTGATGGTGGATCAAATAACAGACGGATTTGAGGACCTTCAGCTTGACCACCCTACGGTGAAGGGGAGATTCGGCTGGGTTCTTCTCTGAAGACTCCATGCCTATGGCGGAAGGAGCTCATCAACCTTCCGAACTGGACGCCTTCGCCTCCTCCTCCTCCGGCGAGTCAGGGCAATCCGCCTCCTCCTCCACCTCCTCCTCCGGCGAGTGATCAGGGCACTCAGCCTCCTTCTCCGGCGCGTGGCGGCACTCCGCCTCCTTCTCACTGCTTGGCCGTGGCCTTTGAGCAGCCGACTGATGTCTACTACACAACCTTCTTCTTGTAGACGTTGTTGGGCCTGCAAGTGCACAGGTTTGTAGGACAGTAGCAAATTTCCCTCAAGTGGATGACCTAAGGTTTATCAATCCGTGGGAGGCGTAGGATGAAGATGGTCTCTCTCAAACAACCCTACAACCAAATAACAAAGAGTCTCTTGTGTCCCCAACACACCCAATACAATGGTAAATTGTATAGGTGCACTAGTTCGGCGAAGAGATGGTGATACAAGTGCAATATGGATAGCAGATATGGGTTTTTGTAATCTGAAAATATAAAAACAGCAAGGTAGCAATGGTAGGAAACAAGGCATAGGGTTCATACTTTCACTAGTGCAAGTTCTCTCAAAAATAATAACATAAATAGATCATATAACAATCCCTCAACATGCAACAAAGAGTCACTCCAAAGCCACTAATAGCGGAGAACAAACAAAGAGATTATGGTAGGGCACGAAACCACCTCAAAGTTATTCTTTCGGATCGATCTATTCAAGAGTTCGTACTAGAATAACACCTTAAGACACAAATCAACCAAAACCCTAATGTCACCTAGATACTCCATTGTCACCTCAAGTATCCGTGGGCATGATTATACGATATGCATCACACAATATCATATTCATCCAACCAACACAAAGTACTTCAAAGAGTGCCCCAAAGTTTCTACCGGATAGTCAAGAAAACGTGTGCCAACCCCTATGCATAGCTTCATGGGCGGAACCCGCAAGTTGGTCACAAAAACATACATCAAGTGGCACGTGATATCCCATTGTCACCACACATAAACACGGCAATACATACATCAAGTGTTCTCAATCATTAAAGACTCAATCCGATAAGATAACTTCAAGAGGGAAACTCAATTCATCACAAGAGAGTAGAGGGGGGGGGGGGAGAAACATCATAAGATCCAACTATAATAGCAAAGCTCGTGATACATCAAGATCGTGCCATAGAGAGAACACGAGAGAGAGAGAGAGAGAGAGAGAGAGAGAGAGAGAGAGAGAGAGAGAGAGATCAAACACATAGCTACTGGTACATACCCTCAGCCCCGAGGGTGAACTACTCTCTCCTCGTCATGGATAGCACCAGGATGATGAAGATGGCCACCGGTGATGGGTTCCCCCTCCCGTGAGTCTTGAACAGGCTCCCTAGAGGTTTTTGGTGGCTACAGAGGCTTGCGGCGGCGGAACTCCCGATCTATCTTCTGTATCGATGTTTTTAGGGTACGTAGGCTTATATAGGTGAAAGAAGTCGGTCGGGGGAGCCTCGAGGGGCCCACGAGAGGGTAGGGCATGCCCGGGGGGGGGGGGGGGGGTGGGCGCGCCCCCATGTCTCGTGGCTCCCTCGATGATCCCCTGGCTTGCACTCCAAGTCTCCCGGATCATATTCTTCCTAAAAATCACGGTCCCGAAGGTTTCATTCCGTTTGGACTCCGTTTGATATTCCTTTTCTTCGAAATACTGAAAGAGGCAATAAAACAACAATATGGGCTGGGCCTTCGGTTAATAGGTTAGTCCCAAAAGTAATATAAAAGTGTATAATAAAGCCCGTAATCATTCAAAACATATAATAAAATAGCATGAATGCTTCATAAATTATAGATACGTTGGAGACGACATCGGCATCCCCAAGTTTAATTCCTGCTCGTCCTCGAGTAGGTAAATGATAAAAGAAAGAATTTATGAAGTGTGAATGCTAGAAGGTGCACAAGTTTGATCAATGATAATTTCAATCACCTTTTCTAGCATGATTATATGTCATAACAGTAGTTCATATCATAAAACTTCTCACGATAAAGTAACAAGCAATTCACATGTCAAAGCATAGACCATAAACTTTCTTGAAAACTAGAAAACTTCATTCCCAGTCATCAAACAATTGCAATTCATCTTATTTTCAGGAATAGCAAACTTTACATACTCAACTATCATATAGTCTTCTACAGTTGCTAACACTCACGCAATACTAATGGTTATGGAGTTTCAATCGGACACTGAGAAAGATAGGGGCTTATAGTATTGCCTCCCAACGTATTCACCTTTGGGTGATGTCAACAATAACAGTTCATGCTAACTTACATCCAATTGGATATATATATCAAGATCTTTCCAACACGAGGTGCTTGCCAAAGGATAAAATGAAAAAGGGAAAGGTGAAGATCACCTTGACTCTTGCATAAAGTAAAAGACATAAAGTAAAAGATAGGCCCTTCGCAGAGGGAAGCAGAGGTTGTCATGCTCTTTTAGGGTTGGATGCACAAAATCTTAATGCGAATGAACGTCACTTTATATTGCCACTTGTATATGGACCTTTACCATGCAATCCGTCGCTTTTATTGCTTCCATAACAAGATCGTATAAAGCTATTTACTTCACACTAAAAGATCATACATATTTAGAGAGCAATTTTTATTGCTTGCACCGATGACAACTTACTTGAAGGATCTTACGCAATCCATAGGTAGGTATGGTGGACTCTCATGGCAAAACTGGGTTTAAGGATATTTGGAAGCACAAGTAGTATCTCTACTTGGTGCAAGGAATTTGGCTAGCATGAGGGATAAAGGCAAGCTCAACATGTTTGAATGATCCATGACAATATACTTTAACTGAGATGTGCGAAAACATAACCCATTACGTTGTCTTCCTTGTCCAACATCAACTCTTTTAGCAAGTCATACTTAATGAGTGCTCCCAATTATAAAAGATGTCTAGGATAGTGTATTTATATGTGAAATCTCTCTTTCTTCAATATTCTTTCATGAATTGTTCAAATGACCAATACAATGCTTGCTAACCTTCAATAAATTTACAACCTCTACTTCTTAGATGTGAAGTCATTACTCCCCATGGGATAAGCAAATGAGGCATATATAATTTTAGATTTATGACAATCAACTCATTTAACAATTTACTCATAGGATATAAGTGAAGCACACGAGTAAATGACAAACTACCCCAAAAAGATATAAGTGAAGATCAATGAGTAGCTAAATAATTATGTAACTATGTGAAGACTCTCTCTCATTTAAGAAATTCAGATCTTGGTATTGTATTCAAACAGCAAGTAAAACAAAATAAAATGACAATGCAAGGATAGCACAACTCATGTGAAGAAGCAAAAACTAAGGCTCAACCGATACTAACCGATAGTTGTTGAAGAAGAAAGGTGGGATGCCTACCGGGGCATCCCCAAGCTTAGATTCTTGAGACTTCTTGAAATATTATCTTTGGTTGCCTTTGGCATCCCCAAGCTTGAACTTTTGTCTCCTTAATTCATCTCATATCATGGTTTCTCTTTTTATCAAAAAGCTTCATCCACACCAAACTCAACAAGAACTCGTGAGATAGGTTAGTATAAACCAATGCAAAACCTTATCAATTTCTACTGTAACAAATCACTAAAATTATTATTCAACATTGCATACTAAATTCCTCTGCATATTTAGTACTCCTATCCTCAAATAGAATCATTAAACAAGCAAACATATGCAAACAATGCAAACATAACAGCAATCTGCCAAAACAGTACAGTCTGTAAAGAATGCAAGAGTATCAATACTTCCCTAACTCCAAAAATTATGAGAGAAAATTCCCACTGTAGTAAATTTATCATATCTTATTATGCAAAAGGTTTCAACGTTATACCATTCTCTGACTTTTCTAGGGAATTTTTGCAACAGCGGTAAACTTTCTGTTTTCAAACAGCAACATGTATACTAGCAAAATAAGCATGGTAAAGGCTATCCTTGGCTTTTTTATTGAAACTAAAGATGAAAAACATTATTCTAAATAACAGCAAGCAAATACTAACGAAAGAAAATGACGCTCCAAGCAAAACACACATCATGTGGTGAATAAAAATATAGCTCCAAGTAAGGTTACCGATGGACGAAGACGAAAGAGGGGATGCCATCCGGGGCATCCCCAAGCTTAGGCTCTTGGTTATCCTTGAATTTTACCTTGGAGTGCCTTGGGCATACCCAAGCTTAGGCTCTTGCCACTCCTTATTCAATAGTCCATCGAATCTTTACCCAAAATTTGGAAACTCCACAACACAAAACTCAACAGATACTGTAATAAACTCATTCTAAATTCATATTGGTGTAATATTTACTGTATTCTAACTTCTCTATGGTTCATACCACTTAGTACTAGCCATAGATTCATCAAAATAAGCAAACAACGCATAGAAAACAAAATCTGTCAAAAACAGAACAGTCAGTAGTAATCTGTATCAAACGTATACTTATGGAACTCCAAAAATCCTAACAAATTAGGAAGTCCTAATCAATTTGTATAAAAATCTAGAGAAAAAAGAATCAGATCAGAATCACGTATCTGTGAATTAACAAAACTAATTTACTGGATGCAAAAGTTTCTGATTCTCAGCAGGATCAACACAACTATCACCGTAAGCTATCCTAAAGGTCTTACTTGGCAAGCTATAAAGCATGATTACTATAGTAGCATAATCATGTGAACTCACAAAAACAGTAAGTATAAATATTGGGTTGTCTCCCAACAAGCGCTTTCTTTAATGCCTTTCTAGCTAGGCATGATGATGACAATGATGCTCACATAAAAGATAAGAATTGAAACATAACGGGAGCATCATGAAGCATATGACTAGCACATTTAAGCCTAACCCACTTCCTATGCATAGGGATTTTGTAAGCAAAAAACTTATGGGAACAATAATCAACAAGCATAGGAAGGTAACACAAGTATAACTTCCAGATTTTCAACACATAGTGAGGAAACTTGACATTATTGCAATTCCTACAAGCATATATTCCTCCCTCATAATAATTTTCAGTAGCATCATGAATGAAGTCAACAATATAACCAGCACCTAAAGCATTCCTTTCATGATCTACAAGCATAGAATTTTTACTACTCTCCACATAAACAAGATTCTTCTCATTCGGAATAGTGGGAGTATCATAAGAGACTTGAACACTAAAAATTGTTTCCACATTAAAAGAGTAATGTTCAGAAAAAGGGTAATCGTAATCATGACAAGATTTGTAAATATAATCATCACTACTTTTTATAGCATAAGTTTCATCACAATAATCATCATAAGTAGCAACTTCGTTCTCATCATAATCGATTGAAACCTCTCCCAAGATAGTGGAATCATCACTAAATAAAGTTGACACTCTTCCAAATCCACTTTCATATTCATCACAATAAGATTCAATATCTTCCAAAATAGTGGGATAACTACTTCCTAAAGTTGACACTCTTCCAAACCCACTGTCATCAATATAATCATCATAGGTAAGAGGCATGCTATCATCATAACAACTTTGCATATCAAAACTTGGGATGCTAAAAATATCATCTTCATTAAACATAGCATCCCCAAGCTTGGGACAAACATTAATTTCAGCAAATATATTCTCAAATATTTCATCCTCATCAAACATAGCTTCCCCAAGCTTGGGCCCTTTCATATCATAAGTATAATCACTCTCATCATTAAAAATATGGATAGCACCAATAGTATAGCAATTATCATCATCACAATGAGTAGTAGGAGCAACATCATTTGGGAGGGATACCTTTCTACCTTTGTTGCTCCTTCTTTTCTTTTTCTTCTTCACATTACGTGTGGGTTCAACCTTCCTCTTTGAGCTCCTTATTGATGAGATTGGTTGAATAAAAAGCTCCTCCTCATTACCTGATTCATCATAAGAAATAATAGGAGGATATTGGGAAGTATCTTCCCTTTCATTAGTATTCTCATCATCTTCTATTTGCTTGCTTTTCTTTAGGTAATTGGCAATATAAGGATTTTCAATGCAATTCACCGCACAATACAAATAAATCTTCTCTAGATCAATATCAAGGAATTTCTTATGGGCAAATCTGGAAGGTCCTTAATTAAACATTTCAATTCTTCATAACCCAAAAGCAAACTAAGTTCATTGTAATGAGAAAGGGATATAAAATCATCACAATTTTTGGACACGATTCGGTCATGAAACAATTTGCATCGGAGATGTAAATGACTATGTTCATTGCAAAGTTCACACGTACGACAAAGGAAATTTAAATTTTCAGCACTCACATTTAGCCTTCTTGCAACCATTTAGTTTCTAAATGCTTATGCCTCTTGCAATATATATCTTCTCTATTTGGTGTGTTCATGCAAACATGCACTCCACAAAAGTTGACATGCTTATAAGAGATATTTTCATCATGACTAGAGCAATCATCATTAGTACTATGGATATTCAAGGAGTTCATACTAACAACATTGCAATCATGCTCATCATTCAAATATTTAGTACCAAGCATTTTAATGCATTCCTCTTCTAGCAATTAAAGCATAATTTTCCTTTCCATCGTACTCACGAAAGATATTAAAAAGACGAAGTGTATGAGACAAACTTAACTCCATTTTTAGTTTTCTTTTATAAACTAAACTAGTGATAAAACAAGAAACAAAAAGATTCGATTGCAAGATCTAAAGATATACCTTCAAGCACTCACCTCCCCGGCAACGGCGCCATAAAAGAGCTTAGTTGACGGGGTGTGAGTACCGCTTACCTAGCCTCCCCGGCAACGGCGCCAGAAAAGAGCTTGATGTCTACTACACAACCTTCTTCTTGTAGACGTTGATGGGCCTGCAAGTGCACATGTTTGTAGGACAGTAGCAAATTTCCCTCAAGTGGATGACCTAAGGTTTATCAATCCGTGGGAGGCGTAGGATGAAGATGGTTGAAAGTGCGTTATATCGACTAGAGGGGGGGTGAATAGGCGATTTTTATGAATTCTTCACTGAGGAATTTGCCGGTGAGGAAATTCCTTAGCGAAGAACTACTTGCAGCGGAATAAGTACTCAGAAGTAACCATAAGAGAATGCGGGCATGGTCATCATGATGAAATGAAGACAATCAAAGAGTACAGAAAGCGTAAACACAGGATAGCACAAGATGAAGACAAAGAGACTGAAGAAATTGAGCTGAGGAAATTGAGAAAGTCTTCAGTCAAAGTCTTCAAACACAGATATGAATGAACACTCAACACAGTAATGACGAAAGTCTTCTTGTACGTCTGGTTGGAGCGGCTGAGTATTTAAACTCGAGGACACACAGTCCCGGACACCCAGTCGCTGAGCACGCAGCTCAGGACACCAAGTCCTCACCGTAATCTCCTTGAACTAAGGTCACACAGACCTCGTCCAATCACTCGTGGTAAGTCTTCAGCGACTTCCAAACCTTCACAGACTTGGTCACTCGGCGATCCACAATTCCTCTTGGATGCTCTAGACCATGACGCCTAACCGTCTGGAAGAAGCACAGTCTTCAAAGGTAACAAGCGTCGGATCCACGCAGGATCAATCTCTTGATGATGCTCAATCACTTTGGGTTTGTAGGGGTTTGGTGTTTGGGTTTTCCCTCACTCTATGTTTTTCGCTCAAAGTCCTCAGAGGATGGGTTGCTCTCAAATGACAAGTGTCAAGTTTCTCTCGGAGCAGCCAACCAGCTAGTGGTTGTAGGGGCGGCTATTTATAGCCTAGGGAGCAGCGACATGATAAGACATAAATGCCCTTCAATGATATGACCGTTAGGTGGATAAGATATTTTGGGACAGTGGCGCGCCTTTAACAACAATCGGAAATTTGACTCTCAAATTCCTCGGGGCTATCATGTTCCTCACTTTGTGTAGGCAATCCAGACCTTGGCGAATTCCTAACTCCTCAGTCAGAACAAATTCCTCAGCGACCAGAAGAACTTCGTCTCTGTTACTGAAGAAATTGACTGAACTGTATGAGATTTCCAAAGGCTTCACTCGAAGGGATTGGTAGGTGTAGGATTTTGAGTTGAGCATCACATGGAAAATTTTCCTTAGTATTTCCTCGACCCCTTTAACAGTACGGTGTTTCCTATGACTCAAGAAAGAGAAAACGAAACTACGAAAACAAAAGTCTTCACGCTTCATGTTCCTCAAATGAATACCAAGTCTTCAAGGTCACACCAATTTCTTCACTTTCAAAGTCTCCAGAAACTCTTCAGAATATCAAAGTCTTCAGTCGAAGAACTTCATTTATAAATTCGACTTTCTCTGTAAATATCAAACTCCTCATAGACTTATAGACCTGTGTACACTCACAAACACATTAGTCCCTTAACCTATAAGTCTTCAATACACCAAAATCACTAAGGGCACTAGATGCACTTACAATCTCCCCTTTTTGGTGATTGATGACAATATAGGTTAAGTTTTCAACGAGGATAAACATATGAAGTGTAAATACTGATGTTGAGGAATTTGATTGCAAGATATAGAAGAACTCCCCACGAAGATGTGCATAGTGAGGAATTTTCTTTTGAGGCAATGCACATTTGAAGAGTTGAATCATGGAGATCTCCCCCTATATCTTGTAATTCATACACGCATTTGACATATAATATGAAGAATTTGAAATTCATGATGAAATATGGTGCTTGATGAAATTCAGCATGCGTGCAATAACATTAATGAGGAACAGTCATGCAAAATAACGCATCAAGAGTATCAGAGCTTAGTGCATCAAAAGTATCAAAGCACCATCGGGTTTAAGATTACAACTCGATCCAATAAGAGTTTCAGAAGAACGAGAGTTGTAACTTAACAAAAATTATTGCCCATATAATAGACTCGCTTGAAGACTAACTCAAATTTCTCCCCCTTTGTCATCGAATGACCAAAAGGATTGAAACTGAGGACTAACGCCCCTGAAGAATTTCAAGTTGAAGAAGGAGCGCCTTGACGTTGTTGGGGTCGGTTGTTGTAGTGGGGCCTGCCTTGATGTCGCCCAAGTCTTCATTTTCATCAGTGTCTCGTGATGAAGAATAGGAGCTGGCCACCAAGGAAGGAACTTTGACCTTCTTGTATTTCTTCGGAGGAGGTGCAGACCAGTCAAATTCTTCCTTGAGACCCATTGTCGTCAGTTCTTCCGTGCTGTAGACATTTGAAAGAACAGCCCAGGTGCGTTTGAAGGTTTCATGGAGGTAGTAGTGGTTTTTCTTCACTGCATTGTGTGTTGAGGTCATGTTGTGAAGAATTGAACCAAACTGACGCTTGACCCATTTATGATTGCAATCAACCTTGATGAAGACCGAGGAGTAACTCACGATCGATCATCACCACAGGTCTTTGTGGCTTGAGGATTTTGCTTGGCTGAGGTATTTGCGGCAGAGTCATGTGTGGAAGAGTCATCATTGGTGGAGTAGGATGCAGCTTTGCGAAACTGTCCATCCAATGGACGAGTGCCTTCATCGATCACAACAGTTGCCTTCCCTTGTCATCAGCTGAGGTAAATGTCCGTTTGAGGACTTCAATCGGGGGAAAGTAGCTGCAGTGGTTCAGAGTATCAGCCTTGTAATTGAGTGAAGACCTTGTTCTGATGAATCTCATTATCCAAGGCGCATAAGGCTTCAGCTCAAATGGTGACATAGCAATGTTTGCCAGAGTCCTCATGAAGAAATCATGGAAGTTGACGGGAACGCCATGAATGATATTGAAAAGCATATTCTTCATGATGCCAATGACTTCTTCATCATTTGAGTCGTGGCCTTTGATAGAACTCATTGTCTTCGTCAGAATCCGATAGACAGTCCGAGGCACATACAATAATTCCTTGACGAGGAATTTGGTTCTTGGGGCCTGCCCTGGCTTCAAAGGCTTCATCAGCACTTGCATATAGTGATTTGAAAGCTCAGGTTCGTTGTGGATACAACGAGCACCATCAAGGGAGGATCGAGTGGTAGAGCACGAAGCAATTCGATTCTTTGGTGCCTTGTAGTGAGTATTTTCAGACATCCAGTCTAACACCCATGAGTTCACGTCTTCAGCGTCTCCGGTGATGTGCAGCGTTGCATAGAATTGAAGAATGAGTTCTTCATTCCAAGCACAGGTGTCAGTGTAGAAATTCAGAAGTCCTGCGTCGTGAAGAACACTGAGGACTGGCTCAAAGCCTGGCAGAGACTCCATGTCCACATGAGGAATATGTGCATGATCGAAGACTTTGTCTTTGTTGTAGAGCACTGAGGAATAGAAATTGGCTTGACTGGCAGTCCAGAAATGCCTCTTCCTTATGCGAGCAGAATCATATGGATTGTAATCAGTGAAGAATACATGCTCGCTGAAGAAATCTTCAGCCTTGAACTTTTGCTTTGTTGAGAAGGGATTCTTTGGCTTTGGCAGTGGAGTGTCAGTGAGTTGCATCACGACCTCTGGAATCGCAATCTCAGGTTCTTCAGGCTGAGGAATTTCTTGTTCCTCTACAGATGCGGTCGAGGATCGGCAAAGAGTTCATCAGCGCTAGTGGCTGGAATTTCTTCATGGACGGATGAAGTGGGATGAGTTTCTTGAGCCCATTTGAACTGTTTGAGCAGGGACTGAGGAATCTGTTGGATTGGGGTGAAGAGTGGAGAATTTGGATGCTGACTTTCCCAAAAGTCATCGTTCATCACTGGCGTTGTGCTTCCAATATCCACATCTTTTTCAATTTCCTCAACACAGGCCTCTTCAGCCGTGAACTGAGGCATAGGCAAGGAAATGATTGGGGTTGAAGGGATTGCTTCCACTTCAATTTCTTCATCAATCTGCTCTGACGAAGCAGCTGAATGATTTTCTTCATCAGATCCGCTTGGGATCTCATAATCTTCATCAAAAGGAACAAGGTCCTTTGATGGAATTGAGGAAATTGGAACAGCATCAATAGGATTTTCAAAGGAGCTGGTCATTGGCTTCATTTTCTTCGCATCCGAAGAATTTGACGCAGCTGACGCTTTCCGTTTCTTCACTGCAGCTCATTCTGCAGCCTTGGTCTTCTTCACATCAGAGGCAGATGGAAGAATTGGAGTTGGTGTTGGCGCAAGAGGAGCTGAGCAATCTGGTTGATTTTCCTCAGGTGCAACTGATGCAGTTGCCCTGACTTGTTCAGTTTCTTCAGGCGCACCACTTGTGGATGCCCTGGCAATTTCTTCAGCGGCTGGAATGGGATCATCAGCCTGGAACTAGCATTGTCTTCAAAGACCTGAACTTCATCGGCGATCTTGGCATGTTCTTGATCTGTTGGTGAGGCTCCAGCCTGAGGAATTTCTTGTTGCGTTGGGGCAGCAACATTGGTGAATTTCTTTGTCAGGTTGACGAATCTGACTTTGGCTCCTTGCCAATCAGCATAATAGGAGTCAAATTTGTCGCTGAGGGCTTTGATGTCAGCCTGCATCTTGATAAGTTCTTCAGTTGTCATCTTGACAACGTTTTTCTTCAGCAGTTTCTCCTTTCTATACTGTGATTTCTTGATCTCTCTGGCCGTATCAAATTTTCATTTCTCCTCTTGGATGAAATGAGTCAGCATGTGACCTTGGCCAGGTGTCAACTTGAAGTCAGGCATAGGAGTGTTTGGGTCCTTGTGCCAGAGATCAATGTAGTCTAGGATCGCTCTTGGATCCAACAGCGATGCTTACAGGTGTGCCTTTAGCTCTAGCGGCCCTTTCTTGGCGGTCTCGATGATTTCCGCAAGTTCATCATCATCAGCCTCATCATCTTCGTGTGGCTCTTGGAAGGCGACCTGTTTCTTCTTCTGGGACTTGGCGAGGACCTCGTCCATTTGTGGCCTTAGTCTTCAACAGAGCCGGCGGATGAAGAATTTGGTGCGGTGAGGAACTTCTCAAAACACCGTGAGGCAAGTGGAGATGCCTGCAGTCCTTTGGCACGTGGCCAGATGCATAGGTGCTGAGGACTTTGTCGGAACTGCTGAGGATTTTGTAGGAGCAGCCGAGGACTTGGGAGGAGAAGGAGCAGCATGAGGAATTGGCCGTGAGGGCACAACTGAGGAACTTGGCCGTGAGGGCACTGTTGGTGAAGCACTTGGCTTGTGTGCGGGCTTCTTTGCCATAGATTTTCTTGGCTTGACAGAGGCCTCGATGGCAGCAGCAGATGTGAGAGTCCTCATTGAATTTCCTCACTGCCTCGTTGGCTTGTCTTGCCAATTTGGCTTGGCACTTGGCCCATTCTTCAGGAAAGTCCTCACCACGCTTGATGCTGGTGGGGTCAACTTCTTGACCAGGTGCCAACGGAGCTCTTGGGCATGGAGGATTGAGAGCGAATTTCTTCATGTACTTTGGAGTTACATATCTGTACTCCCTCCATTCCCTTGCCCATCTCCGTTCAATCCTTTGAATGCGCACCTTGCGCTGATTTTTGTTTTCTTTGCCGAACTCGACTTCATCAGGTGTGTAATAATCAGCATATATTTCCTCAGGGATTTCAAACGCAGTCATGACCTCAGGCCTCTTTCCTCCTTTCTGTGGCTTCTTTCCTTCTGCCATATTCTTCATGTGAGGAATTTGAACAAGCGAATTCTCTGAAGAAGTATGCAACTTTTCTTCGAGGAACGCTACAAATGAGTTAAGTTGATGAGAACCTAGTGATTCAAAGAAATGGACATGAGTACCGTGAGCAGAGTATAGTTGCGAGGAATTTAGAGAGGTCATATGCGTTCTCAGAAGGTTTTTTCAAAAAGAACTAGTTTGAGGAATTTGACCAGATGAGCCTTGAAGAATTTCACTAAGCAATCTTTGTCTTAGGTTCCAGAGTTGTATAGATCGAGGATCCACACAATTGAGGACTCTTGAAGAAAATCATTGCTTAGAGAAACGAATCAAGAGCATATTTTGTTTGAGGTGTTCATATGTGTGAAGATTTGAAGAATAAACACCTTTGAAGATTTTTAGGAAGGTTTGAGAATCAAAGCGAGTAATAAAAGTAACTTTTAATTACCGAAGTGAAGAACACGATTAACCGAGAAGTGTAAATTAGAAGTTAAATCAGTTCAGATCTTCCACGCCTCTAACTTCGGCGGAGGAAGACAGCTATGGCGGCGGGCGGAGTGTAGATTTCAGCGGTCGGCGCGAAGTACGTCGGCGACGAGGTCGATTGATGAAGCTCTTCCTCACCGGCTGACGATGGAGAAGCGGGCGGCGCTTAGGGTTTGAGAAGCTCGAGCGAGAGAAAGCGGTCGAGCGGAGTAAAGGAAGTGAGGAAGGGGAGAGGGGGTATATATAGCCATGGTGAAAAACTGTTCGCCCGAAGATTTGGGACGAACGTGCCCCTGACCCTTCTCATTCGCTTGACATGTGTCACCTACGTACTGAAAAATGGAGATCATGTTAGATCGTGGGTGAATAGATAAATCCATCATGGGATGCGGAACGGTTTGAGCGGCAAAACCGAAAGTTTGGATAAGATCAGTTTGAAAGTTCCGTTCGCAATTTCTTCAGCTGACAAGGACACAGTGAAGATTTTGAACGAGTTTCAAATAGAACGCACATGAAGAATTTGTGAATAGATTGGGTTGAGTATAGCATAGAGGGGGAAGGGTCCGATCACATTCACTTAGCAGAAAAAGCAACTTGAAGAATTAGCCATAAGTGAATGCTGTAGAGGACATAAACCCATATATATATATATAGCTAATGAAGAAAAACAACGGAAATAGTGAAGATTTTGAAAAGTTGAAGAATTTGAAAAACTGAAGAATTTCAAAAACTGAGGAAAAACTCAAATTGAAGATGTTCAACTTTGGTGGTGGCGTGACCCACCGTATAAGAATGATGATTTCAGACACCGCGTACAATTGTCGTAGGATTCTGAGAATCAAATTCTTCATTAATTTCTTCACACTTAGAGTGTTATTCTTCATGGATTGAAGAAAAACGTTTCTTCATGTGTTGCACATCTAAGTCATCAATTTTGCATAAGTATCAGGATGTGTGTCCTTTTCAAAGAACATTCGAAGATTCTAAGATATTTAGCTCACACCGCAACTTGCTAAATCTCTTCTCATCCAAGGGCTTAGTGAAGATATCGGCTAGCTGTTCTTGGTCTTCACATGCTCGATGGAGATGTCGCCCTTTAACACATGATCACGAAGAAAATGATGACGAATTTGAATGTGCTTTGTCTTCGAGTGCTGAACTGGGTTGTGAGCAATCTTGATGGCACTCTCATTGTCACGATGAGAGGCACATTCTTCACTTTGATGCCGTAGTCCTTGAGAGTTTGCTTCATCCACAACAATTGAGCACAACAAGAGCCGGCAGCAATGTATTCAGCTTCCATGATGAGACAATGATACGCATTCTGTTTCTTCGTGGACCAACAGACCAAAGATCGTCCGAGGAAATGACAAGTACCAGATGTTGACTTGCGGTCCACACGATCACCAGCATAGTCAGAGTCAGAATATCCAATTAGATCAAAAGTAGAGCCCTTGGGGTACCATAATCCTAGTGTTGGTGTGTGAGCTAGATATCGAAGAATATGCTTCACAACCTTATGGTGTGATTCCTTCGGTGTAGCTTGAAATCGGGCACACATGCAAACACTAAGCATTATATCTGGCCTAGATGCACATAAGTACAATAAAGAACCAATCATGGAGCGGTATACCTTGTGATCGAAGTCAATACCATTTTCATCGGTCACGAGAGATGGCCATTTGTGGGCATAGGAATTTTGATGCCTTTGCAATCTTGCATGCCGAATTTCTTCAGGACATCTTTGAGGTATTTCTCTGAGATATGAATATGCCATTGTGTTGTTGTGAATTTGAAGACCTAAGAAGAATTTCAACTCTCCCATCATAGACATTTGATATTCTTCACTCATCATATAGGCAAATTCATCACTATAACGTTGGTCAAGACAGCCAAAGATAATATCATCAACATATATTTGGCACACAAACAGTTCATCATCATATGATTTAGTAAAGAGAGTAGGGTCGAGTGAACTGGTGTGAAGCCATTCTTCACGAAGAATTCCTTCAATGTATCATACCACGCCTGGTGGGGCTTGTTTGAGACCATAGAGGGCCTTGTTGAGTCTCAAGACTTTGTCGAGATTCTTTGGATCTTCAAAACACGGGGTTGAGCAACATATACTTCTTCCTCAAGCTTACCATTGAGGAATGCACTTTTCACATCCATTTGATATAAAGTGATATTGTGATGGTTAGCATAGGCAAGTAATATGCGAATAGACTCAAGTCTAGCAACAGTCGCGAAAGTTTCATCGAAATCAATTCCTTCAACCTATGTGTAGCCTTGAGCTACAAGTCGTGCCTTATTCCTCACCACAAGGCCATTTTCATCTTGCTTGTTGCGGTAGATCCACTTTGTGCCAATGATATTATGCTTGCGAGGATCTGGACGTTTGACCAGTTCGAGACATTGTTGAGCTCGAGTGATGTAATTCCTCTTGCATGGCCTGAATCCACTCGGGCTCAGAAATGCTTCATCTACCTTAGTGGGCTCTGTGATAGAGACAAAAGCATAGTGCCCACAAAAGTTAGATAAATGTGAAGCTTTTGAGCGTGTGAGAGGACCAGGCGCTTCAATGTCATCGATGATCTTGTCAACTTGCACTTCTTTTGCAACGCGAGGATGAGCTGGTTATCGTCGAGGAATTTGATCATTTTCCTCAGCACCATTGTCTTCAGCATTATCTTCAGGTGCATCAGCTCGACGTTCTTCGCGTACAGGAATGAATTCTTCAGTAGGAATGACATCCTCAGTTGCCTTGAACTTGATAGATTCCTCAGGTGCTGGTTCATCTAACACAGAAGGTAGGTGCTCTCTTTGCGAGCCATTAGTTTCATCGAACCGCACATCTACAGTATCAACAATCTTGTGAAGAGCGATGTTGAAGACTTCGGTAGGTGTAGTCCTTTCCGTAACCAAGCATAAAACCTTCATGTGCTTTCGGTGCAAATTTAGAACTGTGATGAGGATCTCTAATCCACATTTAGCACCAAGACTTTGAAATAACTCACATTGGGTTTCTTGTCGTTGAGGAGTTCATAGGCAGTCTTCTTGAAGAATTTGTGAAGATATACTCTGTTGATGATGTGGCACGCGGTATCAATTGCATCAATCCAAAAACGACTAGGCGTTTTGTATTCATCAAGAATAGTGCAAGCCATCTCAACAAGAGTTACATTCTTGCGCTCCACGACGCCATTTCTTTGAGGAGTATAGGGAGCAGATAACTCATGAGTAATACCAAGTTCATCAAGATAGGCATCAAGACCGGAATTCTTGAACTCAGTTCCATTGTCACTCTGATGTGTCGATCTTCACACCAAAGTTAGTTGAAGCCCTCGAGGAAAATCGTTTGAAGACTTCTGCACTACATTTTTGTAAGTAACAATGTGTACCCATGTGTAACGAGAGTAATCATCAACAATAACAAAGCCATATAGAGATGCATCATTAGTGACTGCTGAGTAATGATTAGGACCAAAGAGGTCCATGTGAAGCAATTCAAGGGATGAGTAGTGGTCATGATAGTCTTCATTTGGATGCTTGGCCTTGGTTATTTTTCCAGCTTCACAAGCTCCACACAAGTGATCCTTGAGGAATTTGACATTCTCAATGCCAATGACATGCTTCTTCTTTGCAAGCGTGTGCAAATTCCTCATGCCTGCGTGACCAAGTCGCCGATGCCAAAGCCAGCCTATACGAAGCTTTTGCAAGTAGACACACGGCTGGTTGTGGTCCTGTAGAGAAATCAACAATATACAAGTCTCCTCTCCTAAAGCCTTCGAAGACTTTGGAATTGTCAGCTTCCATAATCACAACACAACGATACTTGCCAAAGATAACAACCATATCAAGATCACAAAGCATTGAGACTGACATGAGGTTGTATCCTAGGACTCAACAAGCATGACTTTGTCCATGTGTATGTCTTTAGAGATCGCAACCTTACCAAGACCCAATACCTGACTTTTGCCTTTGTCAGCAAAGATGATATGCTTCAGATGTGACGGTGATAAGGGAGCATCCATCAATAGATTCTTGTCACCGGTCATGTGATTTGTACATCCACTATCGAGAACCCACTCGGTGGCTTTGGGTTGATCATCCTGCAGATGAATTAGTGCAACTTACGATCTCATATACTTCATCGGTGAAGAATATGATATCAAGTTCATCGAGATGAATTTCATCGAGCGATATAATGATAAGCAGTATGAGGACGTGTGAAATGAAAGTTCATTTCATCATGATTAGCCTGCGTCCTTTCAGGCATTTTTGTCAGGCCCCCAGCAAATTCTTCAGACGTTTTAAAGCACGTCTGGAGACCTGACCCTGCAGAAGAGGTTAGTTCTTTTTCTTCACCACCACATCTGAAGGGGTGGCAAAGAGTTCATCACTCTGCGAGCACCATATGAGAATGGTGGCATAGAGGCCAATCCATTTCGTTTCACATAAGAGGGGTTAGGGTAAGCATATGAATAAGCAGAGAAATTCTTCGAGGACTTATGAACATATTGGTTTGAAGAATAATGCACATATTCATAGCCCTTAGCTCTACCCTCGAAACAGAGTTGTTAGCACGATGATAATCATATGAGGACTTTGATCCTTTTGAGGAATTTGATCCACGTGAGGAATTTGGTCCGTATGAGGACTTGGATCCATATGAAGAATTTGGTCCATATGAAGAGTTTGATCTGGGGTTCCTATTCTTCACGGTGGTGTCATGAGGACATTCACACGAAGACTTTCAAGGCACTTCTTGGGAACCCAGATTTTCTTCATAGGGGAACCGTTCCTGCGATTAGTGCCAACATATCTAGCAAATACTTCACCATTCGATTTTTGAACAGTTTATAGTTGAGTCAAATGACTCATCGGAAGAATGAGGAGATTCGCATGTAAAGTCAGATAAGTTAGATGGATCAATCGGAGGTCCCTTTGCAGCAACCCATGAGGTTTTGGGATACCGCTTTCGGGGCTTCCAATATGTTCCATCAACATTGAGTTTCCTCTCAAAGGCAATACCCTCTTTCCTAGGGTTCCTATTGTGGATCTGCTTTTAAGCACATCACAAAGAGTTTGATGCCCTTTGAGGCTTTTGTACATGCTGTCATGTACAATTCCTTCAGCCTGCATCGTCGATGATAGTAGCAATGTCCTCGAGATGAGGAATTAGTGATAGCAGGCAGGTGAAGAATTTGTAACAGTTGAAGCATTTGAACATTGAGGTGAAGAATTAGCAGATTTACGTTCAATGCACTTTAAGCATGGAGGAACAAATTCTTCCTGAGAAGCGCTGATTTGTTGAGCAAGTAATGAATCGCGCTCCTTACGAAGATCTTCATAACTCACTCTTAGCTTCTCAAGATCTTGATTTCTTTGAAGAAATTCATAAGAAAGTTTCTCATGATCAGACAAGAGAGTGTTATGATGACCTTGAAGGCTGTCAAACCTAGACTGAAGTCTCTGAAGATTTTCAGTCAGGGCTTTAGTGCGATCCATTTCTTCGCCTAACATATCATCACTCTTATCTAGCATGTTTTGAACCTTTTCAAAAGCCCTTTGTTGTTTTACAGCAATCTTAGCAAGTTTTGAGTAATCGGGCTTTAGATCTTCATCGATTCATTTTCACTAGATTCGGAGGAGGTATATTTGAGTACCTTGGCACCCTTTGCCATGAAGCAATAGGTGGGGCGTAGTCATCACTATCTTCATCAGCTTTGTTGGTGAGGTCATTTTCTTCAGAGTTGAAGATGGATTTCTTGTGAAAGCAAAGAGCGAGAGCTAGACTTGCCACACCAGACTCAGATTCTTCTGATGCCTCCTCTTCCTCATGTTCCTCATATTCAGCTTCAGAGTCCATTTCCTTGCCAATGAATGCCCTAGCCTTCTTGGAGCTGCTTTTCTTGTGAGAAGAGGGCTTTGAGGATTTTGATGATGAAGATTTCGACGATTTCTTCTTCTTCTTAGCGTCATCAGAACTGTAATCCTTGTATTTCTTATTCTTTAATTCTTTTTTCCCACGAGGACAATCTTGAATGTAGTGACCAGGTTTCTTGCATTTGTGGCAAAGTCTTCTCTTATAGTCCCGGATGAGGAATCACCGCTTCTTGAGGATTTTCCAAAGCGACCACGTCTTGAGAACTGGAATTTCTTCACGGCAGTGCTAGCTCCTGGCTTAATTCTTGAGGATCTCCAAGGCTACTACCGAGTCTTCACACTCGATTGAGACACAGCCTTGGCCTTGAGGCACGTGTTTTCCATAGCTAGAACCATAGAGATCTCTCTTTTGACAAGCTAGAACTCATGATTATTTAGCCTCTCGAGGATATCAATGGATCAAGTGACTTGTAGTCAAAGACGCTCTTGTATCATCGGTGCGAGTATCAAATGAGGAATCAAGCGATCTTAACAATTTCTTCACCACCTCATGGTCGGTGATGTCGATTAACACCAAGTGCTTGAAGCTCATTTGAGATGTCAGTGAGGTGATCGAAGGTTTGTTGATCATTTTCGTTGTCGAGTCTTTTGAAGCGGTTGAAGAGATTGCGAAGAACATCAACTCGAGAGTCACGCTGAGTTGAGACTCCTTCATTTACTTTGGACAGCCTGTCCCAGATGAGCTTGGCAGTGTCCAAAGCACTCACTTTTCCATATTGTCCTTTGCTCAGATGGCCACATACTATATTCTTCGCTTGAGAATCGAGTTGCTTGAATCTCTTCACATCGGCAGCATTCGGAGAAGGTGTGGTGAGGGAACACCATTCTCCACAACATACCGTAGATCGTTGTCAATTGCCTCAAGATGCATTCGCATCTTGTTCTTCGATAAGGGTAGTCCGTCCCATCAAAGGTAGGACACCTGCTGAGACCTTGATCATACCTGCGGTCGACATAACTAAAACTCCGGTGGTTAAACCAAAATCACACGTAACAAGGGAGTACCTTGCTCGATACCAATTGAAAGTGCGTTATATCGACTAGAGGGGTGAATAGGCGATTTTATGAATTCTTCATCGAGGAATTTGCGGTGAGGAAATTCCTTAGCGAAGAACTACTTGCAGCGGAATAAGTACTCGAAGTAACCATAAGAGAATGCGGGCATGGTCATCATGATGAAATGAAGACAATCAAAGAGTACAGAAAAGCGTAAACACAGGATAGCACAAGATGAAGACAAATAGTGAAGAAATTGAGCTGAGGAAATTGAGAAAGTCTTGATCAAAGTCTTCAAACACAGATATGAATGAACACTCAACACGAATGAGGAAATGAGAGGGTTGAGGAAATAGAACCCGATAAGGTTGGTGAAGACAATGATTTGGTAGACCAGTTCCAAGCTGCTTTGTCTCGGTTATGCGTCAGTTGGAGCGGCTGAGTATTTAAACTCGAGGACACACAGTCTCGGACACCCAGTCGCTGAACACGCAGCTTAGGACACCAAGTCCTCACCGTAATCTCCTTGAACTAAGGTCACACAGACCTCGTCCAATCACTCGTGGTAAGTCTTCAGGCGACTTCCAAACCTTCACAGACTTGGTCACTCGGCGATCCACAATTCCTCTTGGATGCTCTAGACCATGACGCCTAACCGTCTGGAAGAAGCACAGTCTTCAAAGGTAACAAGCGTCGGATCCACGCAGGATCAATCTCTTGATGATGCTCAATCACTTTGGGTTTGTAGGGGTTTGGTGTTTGGGTTTTCCTCACTCGATGATTTTCGCTCAAAGTCCTCGGAGGATGGGTTGCTCTCAAATGACAAGTGTCAAGTTTCTCTCGAGCAGCCAACCAGCTAGTGGTTGTAGGGGCGGCTATTTATAGCCTAGGGAGCAGACGACATGATAAGACATAAATGCCCTTCAATGATATGACCGTTAGGTGGATAAGATATTTTGGGACAGTGGCCAAGAAGACAAAGAATAAATGGAAATTTGACTCTCAAATTCCTCGGGGCTATCATGTTCCTCCTTTGTGTAGGCAATCAACCTTTGGCGAATTCCTAACTCCTCGGTCGAGAACAAATTCCTCGTGACCGGAAGAACTTCGTCTCATCCTTTGAAGAAATTGACTGAACTGTATGAGATTTCCAAAGGCTTCACTCGAAGGGATTGGTAGGTGTAGGATTTTGAGTTGAGCATCACATGGAAATTTTTCCTTAGTATTTCCTCGACCCCTTTAACAAAGACGGTGTTTCCTATGACTCAAGAAAGAGAAAACAAAACTACGAAAACAAAAGTCTTCACGCTTCATGTTCCTCAAATGAATACCAAGTCTTCAAGGTCACACCAATTTCTTCACTTTCAAAGTCTTGAATATCAAAGTCTTGATCGAAGAACTTCATTTTTAGGGTCGACTTTCTCTGTAAATATCAAACTCCTCATAGACTTAAAGACCTGTGTACACTCACAAACACATTAGTCCCTTAACCTATAAGTCTTCAATACACCAAAATCACTAAGGGGCACTAGATGCACTTACAATGGTCTCTCTCAAACAACCCTGCAACCAAATAACAAAGAGTCTCTTGTGTCGCCAACACACCCAATACAATGGTAAATTGTATAGGTGCACTAGTTCGGCGAAGAAATGGTGATACAAGTGCAATATGGATAGTAGATATGGGTTTTGTAATCTCAAAATATAAAGACAGCAAGGTAGCAAGTGATAAAAGTGAGAGTAAACGGTATTGCAATGGTAGGAAACAAGGCATAGGGTTCATATTTTCACTAGTGCAAGTTCTCTCAAAAATAATAACATAGATAGATCATATAACAATGCCTCAACATGCAACAAAGAGTCACACTAATAGCAGAGAACAAACGAAGAGATTATGGTAGGGTACAAAACCACCTCAAAGTTATTCTTTCGGATCGATCTATTCAAGAGTTCGTACTAGAATAACACCTTAAGACACAAATCAACCAAAACCCTAATGTCACCTAGATACTCCATTGTCACCTCAAGTATCCTTGGGCATGATTATACGATATGCATCACACAATCTCATATTCATCCAACCAAAACAAAGTACTTCAAAGAGTGCCCCAAAGTTTCACCCGGAGAGTCAAGAAAACGTGTGCCAACCCCTATGCATAGTTTCATGGGCGAAACCCGCAAGTTGGTCACCAAAACATACATCAAGTGGCACGTGATATCCCATTGTCACCATAGATAAACACGACAAGACATATATCAAGTGTTCTCAATCATTAAAGACTCAATCCGATAAGATAACTTCAAGAGGAAAACTCAATTCATCACAAGAGAGTAGAGGGGGAGAAACATCATAAGATCCAACTATAATAGCAAAGCTCGCGATACATCAAGATCGTGCCATAGAGAGAACACGAGAGAGAGAGAGAGAGAGAGAGAGAGAGAGAGAGAGAGAGAGAGAGAGAGAGAGATCAAACACATAGCTCCTGGTAAAGACCCTCACCCCAGAGGGTGAACTACTCCCTCCTCGTCATGGATAGCGCCGGGATGATGAAGATGGCCACCGGTGATGGGTTCCCCCTCCGGCAGGGTGCCGGAACGGGCTCCCGAGAGGTTTTTGGTGGCTACAAAGGCTTGTGGCAGCGGAACTCCCGATCTATCTTCTGTATCGATGTTTTTAGGGTACGTAGGCTTATATAGGTGAAAGAAGTCGGTCGGGGGAGCCTCGAGGGGCCCACGGGAGGGTAGGGCGCACCCAGGGGGGTGGGCGCGCCCCCATGTCTCGTGGCTCCCTCGATGATCCCCTGGCTTGCACTCCAAGTCTCCCGGGTCATATTCTTCCTAAAAATCACGCTCCCGAAGGTTTCATTCGTTTGGACTCCGTTTGATATTCCTTTTCTTCGAAATACTGAAACAGGCAATAAAACAACAATATGGGCTGGGCCTCCGGTTAATAGGTTAGTCCCAAAAGTAATATAAAAGTGTATAATAAAGCCCGTAATCTTTCAAAACAGATAATAAAATAGCATGAATGCTTCTTAAATTATAGATACGTTGGAGACATATCACCAGCCTCCTCCTTCTCCGCCTCGTCAACAAGGGCGGATCAAGAGACCCGCCGCCGCTCCGGCTGCTCCGGCGCGTCGTAATCCTTCGCCTCTGCCTCGTAAGAAAGGAAAGACAGTCGCAGCCGCTCCGTCTGCTCCGGCGCCTAGCAGCATAGCCAGAGCCGGGAGGCAATACAAATACGGTCCTTCTCTCAAGACTCCAAAGAAGTTACCATACGAGAGGACCGTGGAGGAAAACACGCAGATCGTGCAAGCCGAAGTGAATAACTTCTTTGAAGGGGTGAAAGCAAAGATACATCCACCTCCGGAGGAGAAGATAGATCCGGTAAAAGCGAAGCGTACTCTGGATGCCCTGAAGAAACTGCCAAAGTCGCCGGCGAAAGGCAACTATGAGCGCATTCTTTGCAAAGTCATTTGTGGAAGCGTCGCGGTCGGGAAGTACTATCAGTGGTCAACGACGAGCTGGGAAAAAAGTTGCCCAGCTCGGCGAACAAGCGAACCAATCGTTCCCCCCGCTCCAAGTGTCTAGCGATATCGTCGCTAATGTTCCGGGCGGGATGGTGCCCGGTTATAACAATCCTGAAGATTACCTGCCCGACGATGTACATTATGATTTCTTGGAGGTAGACAAACACAAATACGTGTACGGGAAGCCTCTCGTCAAAGATGAAAGATCTGTACCAACGATGATATTCAGATTCCATGATTGGTACATGAAAACCTGCAAAGAGTCTGAGGGGACGAATATTTTGACGCTGAGAGTCAGAGAGGAGCATAACCTCGTTGGAATTGAACTGTTGAATGTTCCATTTGAGGAGTTCTTCGCGTTTTTCAATCTAAAGGCCCTCGATAAATTAATGATCACTTGCTACTGCCTGTAAGTACAGTACTATTTCTGTCATTAAGTCTCGATATATAGGTCAGCTCTGTCATTGCATGTATTTTTAATTATCCTCACTATATTATGCAGATTGAAGATCGCCGAATTGAAGAAACGACAAATCGGTGATATTGGGTTCATTAACACAAATCTCATAGATGCATATATGGTTAAATCTCATGCGAGAGATACTGAGGCCAAGCTGCTACAATCGTTTGTATTAAATCAAAACAAAGCTATAATACTCTTCCCTTACGAATTCAAGTGAGTGTTATTGTCTTGTGCATATTCGGTTTCTCTTATTAGTCGGGGTTATAGTAATGTAATTGATGAGTTATGCATGCGTGCGCAGCTTCCACTATATTCTCCTAGAGATTAAGCTTGAGCAGGGACTAGTAACCGTCTTAGACTCGAGACGAAAAGATCCCAAGGAGTATGCGAACATGACTGAAATTCTAGGGAAGTAAGTTAAATTGATATTATCGCACCATATCGTCAACTTTTTGTTCATTTCCTGATATCAAGTAATTGTTTTCTTTGTCTGGCAGGGTTTGGAAAAAATTCACCTCAAAAACTCCGGACTGCCGAAGAAGCTGCAATTTAGACACCCGAAAGTAAGTACTATAGTAGCATGTTCCACGCATCTCCTAGTGATTCAAGCGCTAGTTTTATCAATACCATTTAGCATGCTTGCTAATTAATTATCAGTTTGATTGACCTCTATTTCTTGTAAAGTGATTGTGGCAGGAACAAGGGAATAATTACTGTGGATACTACATTTGCGAGTCCATCCGCCACACGACACTGTGAGCGGGGCTACTCTGACAAACAATATGAAGTGCGTAAATAATAATATTCACAATTTTATTTTCTTACCATCATTTGTGTTCAGTTTCATTTATTCATATATATGTATTGACCCCCTTCTTCAAATTAGATATTTCGGATGCGGGATGAACTTCTACCACCAGATCGTATGCGAGGAATTCAAGAGGAGTTGGTGAGACCAAAGGGCCTCCTGCCTGGTCTCGCCGCACCTGCCACGTGGAGGCCCATCTGTCCCGGTTTATGCAAGAACTGGGACTAAAGGTTTAGGGCATTAGTATCGACACTTTAGTCCCGGTTCAAAAACCGGGACAAATGACCCTTACGAACCGGGACTATATGTCCTTTTTCTACTAGTGCTACCACGGCGACGACAATTTGCTACATCCATCTGTGGCCCATGGCGGAGCTACGACCCCATGACGGCAGAGATGACATTTTTACTGCAATCGTTGTCAATTTTTTCTACGACCGACAAGGAATTTTGCTACATCATTCATGACAGAGATGCGACTCGCCGGACGGGCGGCGATGACGATTTTTGCTGCAATTGTCATTTTTTTGCTACCATCGGCAAAGATTTTTTTGCTACCAACACATTGCTTTCGTGCTACACTAGTAGCTTTAGTCCCGGTTCTTGAACCGGGACTAAATGGTCGTTACTAATGCCTCCCCCCTTTAGTCCCGATTCAAACTGGAACCGGGACTAAAGGTCGCGGCCACGTGGAGCTCCACCTTTAGTCCCGGTTGGTAACACCAATCGGGACCAAAGGAAATTTTATGATTTTTTTTGAATTATTTTATTTTCAAATTTCCGAATTATTTTAACCTCTAATCTCTAATCATCACCCCTCATCACTGCTCAATTTATCATCTAATCTCTAATCACCCCTCATCATTCCTAATCATCTAACTTCCTAACGGTCACCCATCCTCCCACTCCCCAAAGAGCACGCTTAACTTCCGGGTTCTATTCTCCCTCGCTTCCAAGTCTGCACTTGTTGTTTTCACGACAATAGTAAGATGTCAATCCTATTAACCCTCGTGAATTTTATGTGAGCATGAAGTGACACATTTCACTGTTTGAGTTTGAAACTATTGTTTTAAAAAACAATAATTATTTAGTAACACTAATATTTCTTGAATAATTAGTTTGACCATTGTTTGACCACAGTTTGACCACAGTTTGACTAGATTTGATTTAAAATTCAAAATAACTAAAATAATTATTTAGTAACACTAATATTCTAGAATAATTAGTTTGACCATTGTTTGACCACAGTTTGAAATTTTTTCGATTTTTCCACTCTAGATCTTAAAAGCCCCTAACTTTTTTTCTGTTAGGTTTTTGAGGATTCTGAAAATGTTTAACGGGTTCGCCAGTTAAATTTGGATGTAACTTTTCGAGTAGATGATTTTTCATATAAAAACTTTTTCATCCGAGTCAGTATGCAAAAGTTATGCCCATTTTACTAAATTCTAGAGAGATTTTGCAAATAAAGTCGAAATTCACATTTGCAAATTTTCCCAACAACTAGACCACATATCACATGGGAAACTTATTTTTTTTAACTTTTTGACATTTTCATCATTTTCTTTTATTTTTTTTAAAACTGAAAAGGCGATCCACTGGGGGGAGGGGGGGTTGGAGTTTGAAAATGTGACCTTTAGTACCGGTTCCTGCCATGAACCGGTACTAATGCCTCAAACCTCATTAGTACCGGTTGGTGGCTCGAACCGGGACCAAAGGTCTAACCTTTAGTCCCGGTTGGTGCCATGAACCGGTACTAATGGGCATCGCACCCTTTAGTCCCGGTCCGTGGCACCAACCGGGACTAAAGGTCCGCATTTAACCGGGACTAATGCCCCATTAGTCCCGGTTCTAGATTGAATCCCAGGACTAATGGGCTAACCTGTGGTGGACCAAAGCCCTCTTTTCTACTAGTGCTACAACCAGCTACTCGCTTTGCTACAACCAACCACTTGCGTTGAAACATTTTAATTACGACCGTGTTGCCTTTCTCGCTGCAACCTGCGCCTGCTTTAACTACAAGCCATCATGGCGTCGACCGGTCTCTACGACTATGTTGCTTTTTTGCTTCAACCGGCAACCGCAAAAACTACTAACTAGTGAGCCCTTTCTGCTCCGATGGGCGATGGGGGATGGCGAGCTACGTCGGGGCATCGGGCATGAGCACACCAATGAGCTGCGGCCGTCACACGCCGGCGCTGCAACCGTCGCCACAGGAGCTGCCACCCGTGGGATGCATCTGTTGCGTGGGTGAAGCCGGCGACAAGGACGGCCGGCAGGGGCTGCGACCGGCGACTAGGACGGCCAGCAAGGACGGAAACTAGCGGCGGACGGTGACCAGAGGCAAGGACGGCCGGCGAGAGGCAGTGACGAGAGAACATGTGAGGCCGGTGAGAAGGAAGGGAGCGACGAGATGCAGAAAGATTCTTCGTACAAGTGCGTTGACGAAGACGACGGCACATCGGACGGCTCCCATCGACCCAATCAGATGGGTGTGGACCGACCGGCCCAAATTTGGGCCGGCGCGTCGGCACCTAGGACAATTGTACGGTAGCAACACGTGAATATCTAACTAGTACATTTTGATATCCAGGCAAAAGAGTATCAGCTTGCTGTACATTAGCTAAGCTAGTAAGGCGGGAGGAGACCAGCGATTGAAAGGAGCCCTAGCCCTTTTATGTGGTGGCAAGGCACGGGTGGGGAAGAAGCAAGGCGTGGGGGTGAGGAAGAAGCTGGGCAACAACTCACCCCTTTTTATACGCGATCTGCGGCGGCGGTGGAGCCGTATAGATTCAACCGGACGCTTCTAGACAACATACGAGAGAGGCCGCAACGATCAGAAGCAACCGCGACGTCCCGAAACAACAGCGACAGCGGCAGTGATAGCGATAGCACGACAGAGACAGAATCACCGAGGTATACAAAGCGACACTGCTCCCTGACAAAGTACTTACTAATCGATAGCGACAGCACAACCCAATCAACAGCGGCCAAACCAACAGGGACTCAACAGAATTAGCAAGGCCAGCCTACCCCACATGCAATCAAAAATACTAAATCCACCAAAAGAAACGTGACTCTAGTTCAAAAAATTTGAAACAAAAATCTGGGCACACCACTCATTTCTACACAGCCATATACCAAAAAAATAGCACGTGCCATGTTCAAACTTACCTAGGGGTCATTTTCATCCAAGTGGTTGAATCTCAGGGCAAAAACAATGCCTGGAATAGAGGCTTGGGTATATGAATCCAAACCCACGGCTAGCTAGGCCGCTAGCGGCAACTCATCGAATAGCCTTCGAACTGAAGAAGGTTCCTCCTCTGGTCCTTTCTTGGGCCTTTCACTCAACATAAACATCTGGCAGTACTCCTTTTTCTGGCCCTCCCTTCGACACAAAAATCCTCCGTTCCTAGGGTGCCAAATCCCAGCCGAGCCCTTGCAAAAGGCACACTTACTTTTGAATTGATAAATCGGGTTTTCTGTTAAATACAGAAGAAACAAGACAAATTAGAATTCATGTGTATCAAAATGTTTAAACAACATAATAGATGGTCAATACCAAAGAACGGTCTAACAATTTATGGCAAACAAATGGCAGTGTCACATGTTCTCGTGCATGCACAAATGTAAATATCAGTGTTCATGACGGACAATTACATGCATGAAATTGTAGTTGCAACATAATCAGCTAAGTGCAAATGCAAAATATAGAATATATTTACACAACATCAATCTTTCACCGATAAGATGCACTCTGCTAGTGAGCATATCAACCATGGAATAATGATAATACTATGACCCAGTCTAACAACAATTAACAAAATACTAGTTTAATTACTAGCAATCAGCAAGAGAATAGGTTTAACAAGAGAATAGTGCATCAGTGTAATGTCGTGAAATGCTAGAGCCAAACCGTAGGGGCATGTACACAATTGGGGGGAAAAAGCAGCCAACCCTTGGTACTTGGTAGCCTTTTTTTTAAGAACTACTCTCTGGAGGGTACTGGTTGCTCTTAAGGTTATGCGTTGAAGGTTCTGATGCAAAGTAGATCAAACAAGTGGAAGTAGATTTTTATTTTCTTTGATCAACCAGGAAGCACGGGGACATGGAATTCATAAATTTATAAACTGCTAATATCCCTTACTTACAAAAAGGAAACTGCTCCTCTAGTGTCAAAAACGCTTTTATATTATGGGACAGAGAGTACTAGTTAGCCTCATCGAGAAAACAATACTCCCTCCATGCTTGAAAAGTGGGAGTATGAATTATGTCTAAAGTCAAATGGTTCAAATTGTAATGGCGAAGGGCGATCAGTGTTGTTGCCGCTCTCCTCTCTCAGTCTAAACTAGAGGTAGAAGAAGGAATAGGATACACTGGAATTTTCACCCGGCTGAACACAGCCCCGTTTCTAACTTTCCAGAGCACAAAACTCATACAAGCCCACGGCCGCAGCTTTATAGTCCTAGCAAACGCAACGCTCACGTTTTCTCCTGTGCACACACGCACGAAACGGCCAGCTAGCTTTTGCTTGTGCGAGCGATTCGGCCGGCCATGCGCAGGATGCGTGATCCACACGAACCGGCCTCCTCGCAAGCCACTACCTGCTCTACTACCTAAGCATGCAACTAATCATCTGGAGACTCACTCCACTAATGCATGCAACACACGCACACCTCGCGGGCACACACCCGTCCATCCCGCGCGTCACCGACACGCCCGACGAACCCGACGAGTCCAACGGCACCAGTGTGTCCCGCCCGTTCCGCGCGCACCCGACGAGCCCGACAACACACATCGTGGCTTATTCCAACACACACCCCTAAGCCACTGCCTAGAGGAGTCCGTCTTTGTCGACGTTGGCGCCGGCCAAGAGAGCCTGCTCCGCCGCCGGTCCTTTCCGTAGCTGCGGGCACTCGCGCCGGAAGTGCCCGTGCTCCCCGCACTTGTAGCAGCGCCTGCGCCTGTTGCCGCCGCTCCCCGACGCCACACTGCGCCCGTCGTCGTCGTCCCGTGCTCCGCCGTGCTGCCGCTCCCGCGCCCGCCACTGAGCCGCCGTGAACAGGATTTGTCCATCCGCCCGCTCGCGCTGTCCTGCCGTCGACGACGAACTCGCTCGTCGAACGCGCGCAGCCGCCTGAGCGCTTCGTCAAACGCCATCGTCGTCACGTCGTGGAACTGCTCGATGCCGGCGATGACGGGGAAGAGCCGATCCGGCACCGTATCCAGCAGCTTCTTGACGAGAGTCGCGTCGCCCAGCGTCTCCACGAGGTTGGCATACCTCGCCGCCATCGCCGCGAGCCTCCCGCCGTACACGTCGAGCTCCTCGCCGTCCGCCATCTTCAGGCGGTCAAATTCGCCGCGCAGCGTCGCCAGCCTCGCCGCGCGGACCCGATCGGCCCCGACGAACCTCACCTTCATGGAGTCCCATACCTCCCTGGTGGTGAGCTTCGTCGACACCTGCAGCAGCACATCCTCCGGCAACGCCCCGAGAAGCAACGCGCGCGCCATCTTGTCCTTCCGCGCGTTCACCGCCGCGTCGCCCGGCGCCACCGCCTCCCATACAGTGTGGACGTTGAGGATCGCCTGTGCCTTGATGGCCCAGACCGTGTAGTTGTCCACGGTCAGCATCGGCATCGCCATCGTCGCCGATCCGCCAGCTCCGCCGCCGTGTGGGACGAGCGCGATGGTCGCCGGTGATCGCCCGAACCAAAGCTCTGTATACCAATTGTTGTTGCCGCTCTCCCTCTCTCAGTCTAAACTAGAGGTAGAAGAAGGAATAGGATACATTGGAATTTTCACCCGGCTGAACACAGCCCCGTTTCTAACTTTCCAGAGCACAAAACTCATACAAGCCCACGGCCGCAGCTTTATAGTCCTAGCAAATGTAACGCTCACGTTTTCTCCTGTGCACACACGCACGAAACGGCTAGCTAGCTTTTGCTTGTGAGAGCGATTCGGCCGGCAATGCGCAGGACGCGTGATCCACACGAACCGGCCTCCACTCGTACACGTACGAAGCGGCCGTCCTCCGAGCTGATCGCAAGCCACTACCTGCTCTACTACCTAAGCATGCAACTAATCATCTGGAGACTCACTCCACTAATGCATGCAACACACGCACACCTCGCGGGCACACACACCCTACACACATACACACACGCCACGCTGCTACGTTTCACACGTCCCGTCCATCCCGCGCGCCATCGACACGCCCGACGCACTCGACGAGCCCAATGGCACCAGTGTGTCCCGCCCGTCCCGCACGCATCCGACGCACCCGACGAGCCCGACAACACACGCCGTGGCTTATTCCAACAATCAGGACATGTGGGAGAACGATGGCTTTGTTGCGCTCCCTGCATAGGCGCATATATGAGTACATACATGTTAGGACTAATGGTCTCACAACATCTTAATATTACTAGCTAGATCGTCCTAGTATATCAATATGGAACAGCTAGCAGATGAACTCAATCTGCGAGGGACGATGTGTCATGTGTAGGAGCAATACACTTCTGAGCGGGGGCCGTACAACACAAGGTTGCGGCGACGCTATGCGCTCAACCTGTCCATGAAGCGTTGGACATGGCGTTGTTGCTGGTCGAGGGGAGCTCGTGAGAGCAAAGGCCCCCGGTGGGGATCGTCCTCGTCCACGATCGGCCCGTCAAGGTGTAAAAACTGCACTGCTGCATCGGCGATGGTGGAAGAGATGGCGGATCCCATGGCTGCAACTGAGTCGCAATAACTACTCCGAGGAAGAAGAGAAAGCCTTGCCTGTAACAATTGGATTTATCTTGGGCTGGCGGCGAGGTCGCGTTCTAATCGGAGGAGGGATCCAAAGCCTTTCTTAACCCTAATCAGAACAGTACCCCGAATCCTGTCGTTCGTCTATAACAGAATCCAAAGCAAGTACGAACAGGACCTCAACAACGGTGAGGGGAATGAATGTGTATGGCAATCTGGGCCGACTCCGACCCCGTCGTAGCCACGCGCCTCGTCGTCAAGGACCGCTCCCAACTGCTCCAGAGATAAACAGGGCGATCACGGACGACGGTTAGGGTCTATGTTTCGTTTGGTGGCAACGGAATGATGAGGACGGCGCCGCGTCGAATAAATCTGCTTCGGCTTCTTCCTCTCCATGACGACGATCTCCGAGATGACGTCGAGAAGCCGGTAGCCTCGTCTTCTTGCCAGCAAGATGGTGAGATATGTTGTTCTTTGTATTGTTGGTGGCTTCCGTCTCTCGCAGCGGTGCCATCGGTTAGGACAAGATGATGATCCAGGAGCGGGTTTTGTGGTCAGATGGCGGCGGTTCCACCGTTCTTCACCGACTTCATCGGTGGGAAGCGATGGACTCGGGTCTAGACCAGCACAAGGAAGTTCCTCGGCCGACATGCCACAACGACAAGTGCCTTGTTGCATGCAGCGGGTTTGTTCATCGGCTTTGAAAGCCAATTTGGCGATGCTGCTGCTCTGCGTCTTGAGATGTTGGAGGGTCCACTTGTTTTTTCAGTGAATGCTTGGGCGATGCTGAAATTCAGAAGTGGTTGGCTTCGATGTGTGCAGAGATGTCTTGGGAATTTTTCGTAAATTTTATTTTCTTGGGATCATTGCTTCATAGTTTTCAGGACATAGGTTTTTGTCCAGTTTGTCTAGCAGTCTCCACTTTTGTTTGTATTGATTGTACTCTTTGTATTTAATATAATGCGTGGTCTAAAAAAAAGGACCGTGCCATGAACAAGAATTTCGGGTTCATCTCCAACGTCACTCCGGTCACCATCAAGACGGCGCTCAGATGTGTCGCGGCCGCCACCGGCCAGCACGCCAACCCGCACCAGCACATGTGTTCCACCTAGGGCGGGGGCTGCTTTCAACCAGCCTCAAGAAGATCGACACCATCCCATCACCCGACTGCTCCCAAGTCCCAACCCCATACCCCCGTCTGGTGCGTTGGCCTCCCTCGTGCAGGCACTTAAAAAAAATGGAGATGTACTCCGGGCTCTGCATCATAACGATGTATTACAGCTATCTTATTAAAAATCTTCGAAGTAGCGCAAAGTTGTTAAAGTACTATAGCTCGCAAGCGGAGCGAAACAAAAAATAAAATAAAAAGTACAAGCTCAAAATCGCAACGGTAAGGCAATGTAAAGGATAAGCTCCCTAGACTCCTATCCTGTTATGCGACCGCCATCCAAACCGGTTGAATATAGCCCGTGCTACCATCTCCCACTGGTTGCATCCAGTAATCAAAGGCTCCCTGGAGTCCATAGAAGTGAGTAAGGACCATGTACGGATCCATGCGGTAGCTCTGAAGATGACCTGCAAGAAAGTTAAAGTGTGTTAACGTTGTCTGTTAAAATCATATTATTCCTACAGTTCCATATAGCCCAAAGAAGCGCACATATTCCAATCCGAATACGAGCTGCAGTACTATGCTCAATCCCAGCTAACCACATTCCAAACAACGAATCAATGTCAACTGGAGGATTAATGTTAAAGGCTATATGAATCGCTCTCCAAAGCAATTTGGCGAGTGGGCACTCAAGGAATAGATGTTGTATTGTTTCATCATGATCACAAAAACAACAACGTGAACTACCTACCCATCGCCTCTTGATTAAGTTATCCTTGGTGAGAATGACTTACTTGTGGGCCGAACAATATAAAAATTTTAATAGGCAAAGGAACCTTAACCTTCCAAATAATGTAACGATCTTGAGATTGGGCCAGAATTAATCAAATCAATATAGAAAGATTTTACCGTAAATACCCCACTTCTAGCTAACTTCCAGTGCGTCAAATCCGGTTGGTCGGATAATTGAACATCTATCAATCTCCGAACCATGTGCATCCAAGCAGTCCATCTCTCACTGACTAACGCATGTCTGAACTGGATATTCAAGGGAATCGTTTGAAATAATGTGCCTACGTAATCCTCCTTACTTTGCACAATGTTATAAAGGGTGGGATATTGTACGGCTAGGGGCGTCTCTCCTAACCACGTATCCTCCCAAAATCTTGTTGAGATCTGTGGGACCGATTCTCCGGGTACTAATTCCCAGAAAATGGCCCTTGTGCTCATCAGCCCCAGGATAACTGTTAGCTGATGAGGCACCAACTTGATACAGAAATTCCAAGCAAATACAAAATATGTAGTACAAGACCATTCTGGTCTGTGAGTACAACAAATGGTTTCTAGTGGTTGATGAAGGAAGCGGGTTGAAAATCATCAGTGTCTGTGGGACTCCATTTCTCACGGGAACAGCTGACCAGGTTAACTCCTATCTTCGCGAGGCTGCTATCACCGTTGCTTAGGTTCCGGGCTGTCATCACGGTCGCTCCTCTCCGCGCAAGAAATCTGGCCAAGACAATAGCCAGGGACAAGCCAGTGAGTACTTTGAATGTACTGGCAAACATTATGAACACATGGATAATATTGCAATGATGTTCTAAAAATATTTTATACTCATGACGTCAGTCACAACAATATAAATATAACTCTGAAGCGTGTAAGCATGTTATATATGAATATGCAATATCAAAGAAGTATTAAAAGGTATAATGAAATAAATAACAAGCATGCCACAGTCGGGCGTCTGAGCGACACCACATAAAGGGCTTTAAAGGAAATGCCACAGTCGGGCGTCTGAGCGACACCACATAAAGGGCTTTAAAAGAAATGCCACAGTCGGGCGTCTGAGCGACACCACATAAAGGGCTTTAAAAGAAACAATCATAGTGAATATCCCGGAGGTAGAACCATCCCAGAGATACTCGATGATAACAATAATATTCATGGGTTAGTCAACAATAATAATCATAATTATCACAAGTCACAAGTAGTAAATTCCAATTCCGGTTTAACAGTTTCACCTCCTAAGACCGACACTAAGACCAACACTTGACCCATCCTGCACTGTAATCCTTAACCATGGACACGGCTATTCGAATAGGTTTAATCTCTGCAGAGGATGTACTCTTTACCCACGAGTAACGGATTCCTTTAGTCCATCGGGACTAATTCCGTCTACGGTCTTTTTGTTGAAAACACACCTAACTTGCACACACCAGCTTAAATCACACGTGTCTGGAATCACCCACGACACCTGTCAAGCAAACTCTAAGTGGGGAGGCTACAACCTCGTGTAGCATGGGATCAAATTTATATCATGGCGCTCTAAGGGGTGGCCTCCCCTCTCGGTCTCAACCGGAAACACCCATGCCCCGGACCAGGTGGCCTGCCTACCAGCTACAACCGGTATCTTCCACCCTGGCCTCTCTGTACGGTGTGTGCTAGAAAGAGGTTGACAACTTACTGAACCGTACTCTACTTGTTGTAGAGACGAGTGGTAGTACGAAACAAGTATGGGGGTTATTGGAACAAGACTCGATCTACGGTCGACTCAGGAGGTTTAAGTATTTCCTGCATAACAAATATATCTCAACCAACACGATCACGCTCACCATACCTCACTATGCCATACCGACATGACCGTCCCTAACGGGACCGGTGACAAACTCATGCCTACCCAAGGCAGAGGTTTTCCCGGATTCCTTCCGGTATGCAAGCAAGGCACATGAGGATGATTATTATCACAAGTGTGATTATTCCCAACAGCATGGAAATCACAAATATGCAACCATGCACATGATCATCTCACATGAAATAACAAGTCCTCCAAAAATAAGGTAGTGTTATAAGCGTGTCAACGAACACACAAAAGTATTATGCCGGGGTTCAGAATGCTTGCCTTCAGGTCACGGGAAGGCAGGGTGCATTTCAAACTCTTGAAATTATTCTCCTCTCTTCAAAAATCCTATTTTGAAAATATAAAAGAATTAACACACAAAAATAAAAACAGCACAAAAGTTGTTTTTGAATTTTTTTTCAAATAAATCTTAAAATAAACTAGACAATATTTGAGAGAGGTAGGAAAAAGAATTAATTCATTTGGAGTTATATTTAAAAAGATACAGCAGGTCAAAGTTTGGTCAAAATCATTATATAAAATAAAACAGAAAAGAAAAACGTTTCAAATAAAACGCACGCCGAAAGCGTGCATTGAAGTGCGCTTCCACTTAACCCACGTGGACTGGGGCGGGGTCACCGATGGGTCCAGGGGCCCCACTGGTCAGGTTTGACCAGTGCCCTCTCCCTCCTCTTCTCTGCCCGAGCAGAGGCGGGGCGTCCGGCGATCGTCGCCGGCGAACGGCGTCATCTCGCAGGCATCTGAGAGCAGGGATGGATCCGCCACTCCTAGGCGGTCCTTCCGGTGGTCGCAGGGTCGCCGGAGGTGGAGGGAGTCGTCGGCGACGAGCTCCGCGGCGGAGGGGGGCTTCGGCGACAAAGTGATTTTTGGGCTGCGGTGGTCTCCGACCAAAATTGATCGAGGGGTTGCACTCGCGAGAGGGAGGGGGAGTTCTTGGTGGAGAGATTGGAGAAGGAGAGGCCCTGGTGGTGGCGGAATCGACCGGGGCTTGGCGGCGACCGAACTGGCCGGACTCGGGAAGAAGGCCTTCCCCTCCTCAAATGCTGGCCAGGGCAACACTAGGAGGATCATATGAGGTTGCTTGAGGTCTCGATGTGTTCGACACAATGCCGTGGCACGCTACAGGTCACAGGTGAGGTTGGCAAGCAACAGAGCTAGGTTGTTGATAGAGTGAAGCTCAGGGGACAAGGTGGTTTGGTCAGGTGGCCAAGTTCATAATGCCAACAACAACTCATGTCAAATCTGATCATGCACTCGGTGTTTGACAAAATGCCATAGGCACTTAGGCTTTTCTTGGAGGCCAAATCTCCCAGATCAGTGTCTCCTTGGAAGCACAAGAGGGTGGTGAGGTTAGTTGGTGAAAAGCACAAACTTGCTGGTGCAAGTTTTGCGAACTTCAAATCTGGACAGGATGTGAGTGGCATTATTTCATGAACCAAAAATATGCTAATGGTTGCATGCTCCTGGACTTAGGGGTTTAGCATGGAGGACTACAAGTAGGAGAAGGAATCAAGGGCCAAAGAGCAAGCAATAATAGGGATGCTGTACAAACCATCTTGATGGACCAGAATGAAGAATAGGTTGATTTACTAAAATCTACAAAGAACATCCTTGGATTATTGCATATAATGGAATCATATGCTGCTACTGACATCCCATAATTTTGGTGGAAGCTAGAAACAAAAATTTAAAAGGGTTGTAGTGCAAAAAATGCCCTTGGGCCAGAGAAGAAAAACATGCGTAGCACTCAAAATATGCAATGAATGAAATATATTATTGCACAAAAGTGTTTTAGAGACATCACATGACATCTCCAAATTTTGGTTGGATTTTTAGTTAAGTTAATCAAATGGTTGTAGTACAAAAAGAGCTCCAAAACTAAAAACAAGTCATTTTAATGAACATAGCTCAGGGTGGAATAATTTAATAAATAAACCTACTGATTAGGAAATTGTTTTAATGATATGGCATAGAAGTCCAATATGTTTTGGAGGGATCCACTTGGGATTAATTCCTTAATATTAAAGGAAAAGTTTTGAAATCAACAGAGATATTCTTGCAGGCAAAAATTTTAAACTCTAGGCAAAATTTTAATAACTAAAACCTGGTTAAATTTTTGGGGTGTTACAACACTGGTGGAAAAAAGGCCTTTGGTCGCGGTTCGCAACTGCCATTAGTCGCGGTTGCGCAACCGCGACCAAATAAGCGCGACGAAAGCCCCCCACCGTTAGTCGCGGCTAAGAACCGCGACTAACGGCCCGTCCACGTGGGCGCCAAAGTGACCGTCAGGCGGAGGACCTTTAGTCGCGGCTCTTCGGCCAACCGCGACTAAAGGCCGCCACAGGTTTAGGGTTTTAGCCCCCCCCTAAACCTGTTTTTTGTTTAATTTGTATTGTTTTATTTCTTTTGTGCTTTATTTTAATTTTGAAGGAGTTTCATATATTCTACGGTACTACATACATGCATATGAATGTACAATTTCAAATAAATTTGAAATTAGAACCAAAAAGAATTCAAGAGTAATATACAATATATATTCAATATCATCGGATGACCATATACAATTTTGAACAAGTTTCCATACATGATTTAATCCATATAAAGTTCTACGTCCTCGTAATAGTGTTCTCCTATAGGATGTAGGACTTACCTGCTGAACCATCCAGCTAGTTCCTCTTGAAGTGGTCGGAAGCGAGCTTGGACTAAGCATCATCCGGAGGTTATTCCTCACGAGCATTGGTATCACTCGGAACCCGCTCAGAGGTGTATCTCGGATCCTCTCCTGCATATAGTATCCACATAGATTGGTCAACGGTGGCTGAATATCCCCGGCATTCTTAGGCTTTAACATTTTGAATTCTAGCTCTTTTTGAATTCACCGACCTTTGTATCTACGAACCGTCTCCAAACCCTACGAGGCAGAGAAAATTAAATGAACAAGAGAGTTATTAGTTACTTGATATTAGGAAATGAACGAAATAGGCCGATCGATATAGAGCGCAAATGAATGAAAATAATTACTTCTGCAGCATTCTTCTCATGTCGGCCCAAAGGTTTGGATCCATATTCAGAGAGTCGTGGACGAGACATTCTGAGGTGTTAACTTTAATTACTAGCAGAATCCAGTGGAACCTGCGGACACGATACATGCACAAGACGTCATGCATAACTCATCGATTAGCCGCCACATACCATGCATGGAGTAAACAAAAGAGAATGTGCTCAAGACAGAAACACTCACCCAAAATGGTAAGGAAATAGAATATCACTTTTGAGATCCTGCTTTGTAAGAAACTGCCACAGGTCTGCCTCCACGTCAAGGGGTGACGCTCCAACACATGTCCATTAACGATGTGTGGGTCAATGAACCCAACATCATGGATGTTCCTTACTCTGCATTCCTTAATCTTCATTCTGCATGTATAATAGCGGACACAACAATATAGTTAGGACATATATATAGTGCAGGCAATATGAACGAGATGGGGTAGAAATTAATAAATCACTTACGTAACGTAGCAACCGATGATAGATTTGTCGAGCTCAAGCAGATTGAAAAGCTGGAACAATTCACTCAGTGCAATTTGTACATAGTAATGTTTGAAGTGATGCTCATGTCTAACTTCCGCATAAATATATTCTTTGGCGTTTTTATTTTTATGTAACCCTTGTACCAATTCAGCAGACCTTTCATTTGGTCGTAGATCATTTTCCTGCGCAGGCTCGACGAGAGGCCCATTCTTGACATATGTAATTACTACCTCCTTCATCGGGCGCCTCATCAAGGCCTAACAGTTCACGAAGAGTAATACCTAAGTTGGCCGCTTGTTCTCGCACTCGTTATACTCAATCCCTGTGTTGCCGCAGCTTGTATGATCTCGGGGTCATCCGGACAGAAGGCTTGCACTATAAGCGGGCAATCGATTGTTTACTTTGTTCCCCGAGCTGGGCAACTTGTTTCCGCTTTTTTTACTTTCGGCCTTCTCCGCTCTTTGTTCTCCTTGAACATGAGTGCCTGCCTCGCGAAGTTCACGTGCATAGTCGTCAGGCAGATTCTTCATGCTTGGGACGGTGTGCTCAAAAATGACTTAGCCCACTTCTTTTGCTTATCGTAAAATACTGGCTTGGGCTCGGGCTCTCTTTTCTTCTTGCAGTCCGCCTTCCTTTTCTCCAAATCAGCAGCCGCGGCAGCGTCGAATTCCTCGGCACTACGTTACCAAGGCGTTGTGTGGAGAGGCTTCAGTGATGGCTCCGGTACCTTTGTGGTCTTAGGTACATAAGGGTCCGGGTTAATAATCCAGGACTGCTTCGCCTCTTTGCCGTAGGTGGATTGGGGCGGCGTCGATCACCACGGGACGAGGACTGGGGGGCGGCGACTGATCACCCGCCGGACGTTGTGGACTGGGGGGCGGCGTCGGCTGACGTGACGGAGGTGTAGGTGAACCGCCACCACCACCACCACCACCACCCCCGCCCCCCCCCCCACCACCCCCGGAGGGGGGTGGGCTTGTTGTCCTTGGCGCCGCGCCAGGTAACATGATAAACTTAGTTTGCCATATAAAGAAATGGTGCTTGACATCTCCAAGTCTTTTATCCCCTTGTGTGTAGCAATGTCAATCTCCGTGTCCTCAAACCCTTGGACTATGTCCTCCACCGTGACACGAGCATAGCCATCTTGAATGGGGTTGTTGTGGTGGAGTGCTCTGTAAACATGGTAAAGCACTGCCGATGGCTACCTTCATGGACATGTTCCCGATAGGATAATACAGATGACATACTTTCATCTCCTTTATATCGTCCACGGGGTAGCGAGGAGGCTCGGTGCAGTAATTTCGACCACCAGAGGCTCCGGTGCAGTAATTTCGACCACCAGAGGCTCCGGTGCAGTAATTTCGATCGTCGGTGCATCTGCACCAGCCGGTGGGGCCTCCGTGGAAGCCACGCTGCTTCTCCGCTGCTGGCTTCCGAGATCCGCTGGATGATCTTCATGCTGCACCGAGCTGCATCTCTTTCGCTACTAGTACACTCATGGTTTTCTTCATCACATCCATTTCCGATGCCAACCGCGCCACAACATCTGCTTCCCGATCCATCTTTCTCTTACGGCTTCAGAATCGCACGGGTCATCGCTCGGGGAACCCTATTTTCCACGGAATGTGCCCCATGCCTCGTACACGCCCTCCGTGTTCAGGATTCCCGAGGGCTTTTGTTAGCGCGTCGTTCTCTCTGTTGAACTTGATCTTCCCTGTTGAGCATCCTTCATTGCGCCAATAAGGGCTTGGGTGGGTTTAATTAATTTGCCCGGTAAACACACTCCCCTGTCTCCGGGTTCAGCGTTCCCCATGCCCGTACCACCAGCTTTTGGCCCTTGGGTCCCATCCCTCCGCACTGGACGGATTCCTCGCGCCCTCATCTCGTTCTCCATCTTCTCCAACCTAGGCACCAAAATGCGATACCCTCCTGGCCCCATAACATGATTGTACTCCTTCTTAGCCGCATTTTCCTTATTTTTTTCGATATTTCAATGAACTGCTCCGATTTCTTTTGCTTCACAAATTCTGGCCAATCATGTTTCAGTTTCTCATATTGTCCTTTGAAATCCGAGTCTTGTTCTGCTTGACAAAGTCACGGGCTAGATTTTGCTTGAATTTCCGGAATGCGTCGGCCATCTTATGAAGAGCGAACTGTTTGACTAGCCTCCTCCTCTCCTTGTTTTCCTCAATCTTGTTACCCTCCTCATCGAATTTGTTGTATTCCGGAGGTAGAACGAAATGTTCCATAAGCTTCTTGAAGCAATCTTTTTGTTCTCTTATCGACAAAAGTGAAACCATCAATTCGTGCCTTCTTTGGCTCATTCCACTCCTCGGACGGTGATCGAGACGTTGTCTCTAACAATGGCTCCGCATTGGCTGACAAACTTGGTGGCGTTCTTGCGGGGCTCCAGCTGGCCTGCGGTTACCTTGTCGACAACCTCGATGGTGCATGTTTCTCCTTGTTTCATCGTCTTGGTTGCGCCACGCTTTGACGGCGTACTCGATTGTTTCGACGATCCGCCGAGGGCTAAAATAAGAAAGAGAGTCGCGGCGTTAGTACACACATATTTATTCAAATCAGTTAGTTTGTATCACCGGAGGCTCAATGTATATATATACCTCGGCCGGAGGTGGTTGCTACTTCCATTTGAAGATAAATGCGTTTATCGACGCTTTCTTGACATCATCTTCTTGTGGCGCCCTTCATCTTCACCGTCAAGGTTCAGATAAGAAGAGATATCATCTTCTTCTTCTCCGGTCGGCACATATTGAATATCGCCGTTTATGATGCCGAACATATGTGCTTCACCGTCCGGATCAATGTTGTCCATAATCGGGTCAGCTCTATCGTCCGCCATTATGTCAGTCCTGAAAACATGTAGTAAAAACAAATTAATTGAGTGAAGAAGGGGGGCGGTGGCGGTGGCGGTGGCGAAAGGGCGGTGGCAAAAGGAGGCGAGGAAGGGTGGAGAGGGTGTCGCGTAGAGCGCGAGACAGGTGCTCCGTAGTCGAACTCTTGGGGTCGCGGCAGTCTCGGGTCTCTAGGAAAGAAGTAACGGAGGGGAACACAATAAATAACAGAGCAATCAAAGCATCACAAAGCGTAACCTGGCAATACGCGGTGCTAGGTGTGCCCTAACGCGCAGTAGGGTCGTACCGGCGAAGGGGAAACATCCGGAAAGTATCCCCGTGATTCGCGTTTTCAGACAGATGAACCGGAGGAAAGTTACGTGTTTGCTATGCTAGGGATGTGTGGCGGATTTAACGGGCTGCGTATCCGGATCCGCCTCATCGCTACGAGCAACTTTCATGTACAAAGTATTTTCATCCGAAAGTTACGGATTATTTTATATTAATTTTAAGGTTTTATATCATTTTTAGAATTAACAGAATTAATTAAATTATGCATTAACTAATTAACCAAGTAAATTAGATTAATTAACAGATTAGTTATATTATTTATTTAATTAGGTTTAAAAAACACAAATAATTAAGATAATTAATTTAAATAACTGATTAATAAATTCATATATTTATTTATTTATTTTATAAAATCTCTTCTCTCCTTTTTTAAATCGTTTTAGGCGTGGGCCCCAATTGTCATTGGGCAGGGCCTTTAACGGGCGCTTAGCGGGCAGCGTGGTGTGGTGCCCATGCCCGAGGCCGTAGCCTGCCCGGGCGAGGGGGAGCCGCACGAGCTCCGGCGGCCAAGGGCGATGGCGCTGGCCGAACAGGCGGCAGGGCGGAGAAGTGGCCGGTCCGCGAAGCGCCAAGAATCGACGCAGTGGGAGCCGCGACGCTGCCGCCATGCGTAGGCGGGCGCGGCGACGGGACGGGCGGGCGAACGTTCGAGGGGCCCGGGAGACGGCCGGACGGGCCCGATGGGGAGCTCACTAAGGAGAGGGCGGCGATGCCCGGGAGGACCGACGGCGAGAGGCGGGACGGGCAGTCCCAAGCACGACGGGGCGTAGGGCGACGGGCGGGCGGCCGAGGGCGAGGGCGACGGGCGGGCGGCGCCGAGGGCGAGGGCGACGGCGGGCGGCGCCGAGGGCGAGGGCGATTTAACAAAGTAGAATCGGAGAAGACGAGAATCGAATCGAGCCTTGTATTTATAGCCCCTTTAGTCGCGGTTGGCGACGAGACCCGCGATTAAAGGTACCCTTTAGTCGCTGGGTCGCCTCGCCCAACCGCGACTAAAGGGTTTTATGGCGGGTTTTTATGCGTTCGCGCCCCTTTAGTCGCGGTTGGCGACGAGAGACCCGACTAAAGGTACCCTTTAGTCGCTGGGTCGCCTGCCCAACCGCGACTAAAGGCCTTGTGCTGCCTCAGCGCCTAAAAGTTTAGTCCCACCTCGCTAGTTGAGAGAGCTCGAGAGTGGTTTATAAGCGCTGCTGCGCTCGACCTCTCGAGCTCCTCTCAACTGCAGGCTTTCGGGCCTAATCTGTCACTAGCTATGTGCCTGTGGGCCTACTTGGCCTCCTGCGGGCCTGAATCCTGGCCCATGTAGGGTTTCTAGTCGTATTCAGGCCGTGGGGGTCCAGTAGGCGGCACTATTTTTTTCCAGTTTTTTGTTTTGTTTTCTGCATTATTATTTATTTTTTGTTGTTTTTTGCTTTATTTTTTAATTCTTTTTGCTTTTAGTTTTAGAAAAATTATAAACTTTCTGTTAGTGCCATTAGTTTTCAAATTTGAAAACACTTTTTTGTTTTCTTTGTTGCTTTATTTATTTTATTTTGTTTCTACTTACAACAAAATACTTATTGTTGCTATTTTAGTCGCTGGTCGCTTGCCCAACCGCGACTAAAGGCCGCTGCAGGTTTAGGGTTTTCCGCCATTTCTTCCCTGTCTTCCCGCCTCTTTCTTCCCGCCACTTTCTTCCCGCCTCCTGTCTTCCCGCTCCCATTTTTCCCGCCATTTCTCACTACATATATGTAGCCCGGCTTGGCCACATTATCACATCTCTACAATCTCTCATCACTCTCTCATGGCTTCCACCGCACCCACTCTAACCTACCAGCAGGTGGAGGAGCTTTGCGCGGAACTACCCTTGTCCACTGGGCTATCGCGTCCCCACCGGCTGGAGCCTAAGCGCTGGCGTGCAGTCCTCCCGTCCCCTCGTGGTATCAGCACGGGCGGCCATCACGAACCACTACTACCTCGACCTCACGCCGAGCAGCGGATGAATCTCGCCGGCATCCTCGATAACCAGCATACTTGGGACGCCTTCTTCATCAATCGGCGTGAGAGGGCGCCGCCAGGTATGAGGAGGACAGTCGCCTCCTGGGAACTTCCACGAGGCCGGCCGTCGGCTATGGTGGTATGGCGGACTCTGCAGAGCGTCATGGACTACATCACGGCCCGGCGATATCCCCCGCTGCGCTACCCTCGATTCGAGCCACGGCGCCGCCCGACGACAGCAGCGACGGCGACGGCGGCGGCGGCGGCAACTTAGAAGGCGACTACCAAGACAACGACGACGGCGGCTATGAAGACTACGTAGTATGCATATTATACGCCTAGGCAGTGAGTATGACTAAATCACTCCAAATTTCATGTATCATCGGTGGTATCTCGAATCATTCAAAATGGACACCAAACACATCACGGGTAATATAATTCACATGATCCATTCAACAAAGTTTGGTACAATAAATTATTACACATCATTTTTCTTCCCTTCATCACCTCGCTTGCTTACGATTGTGCCGTATCCATGGAGCATCCTCATCATTTAACTTAATGCTTGGGTCGGTGTTCACTTTGAAGGGCGGAATTTCAGCAAACATATTATAATCTTTCCGACATGTCATCTTGTCCTCCACTCCCACGATGTTTCTTTTCCTGAAAGAACAATGTGGCGCTTTGAATCATCGCATGATGTACTGATCGTTTTCTTATCTTTCCGTTTCCTCGGTTTGCTACTCATGTCCTTCACATAGAAAACCTGAGCGACATCTTTCGCTAGGACGAATGGTTCGTCAAGGTAACCAAGATTGTTGAAATCCACCATTGTCATTCCGTATTGCTGGTCCACCTTTACCCCACCTCCTGTTAGCTTGAACCATTTGCACCGGAACAAAGGGACCTTAAAGGAGGGTCCATAGTCAAGTTCCCATATCTCCTCTATGTAACCATAATATGTGACCTCTTGCCCATTCTCGGTTGCTGCATCAAAGCGGACACCACTGTTTTGGTTGGTGCTCTTTTTATCTTGGGCGATCGTGTAAAATGTATTCCCATTTATCTCGTACCCTTGGAAAGTCGTTATAGTCGAAGATGGTGTCTTGGCCAACATGTACAAATTGATCTACAACATCATTGTCATTCATTAAATGTTTTCTCAACCAACTGCCGAAAGTCTCCATGTGGGCCTTCCTAATCCAGGATTCAGGCTTCCCGGGTTGTCGTAACGTAAAATATTCTTGTGTTTCTCAAAGCACGGAGCCACCAAGATGGAATTGGTCAAGACAGTATGGTGTGCTTCAAGGAGAATGGCCGTCCATACATATCGTTGATTTCATTCCGATCGTGCCTTTTCCACTTAGTCTCCCTCGTGCCGCGATCGAGGAAGACCAATCGGCTTAAGGTCAGGAACAAAGTCAACACAAAACTCAATTACCTCCTCATTTCCATAGCCCTTGGCGATGCTTCCTTCTGGCCTAGCACGGTTACTTAACATATTTCTTTAATACTCCCATGAACCTCTCAAGGGAACATATTGTGTAGAAATACAGGACCGAGAACGAAAATCTCTTCGACTAGGTGAACCAGGAGGTGTGTCATAATATTGAAGAAGGATGGCGGGAACACCAACTCGAACTGACAAGACATTGGATCACATCGCTCAGTAACCGTGGTAGAACTTCTGGATTGATTACCTTACGAGAGATTGCATTGAGGAATGCACATAGCTTCACAATGGCTACTCGAACATTTTCCGCAGGAGCCCCTCAAAGCAATCGGAAGCAATTGCGTCATAATCACGTGGCGGTCGTGAGACTTCAGGTTTTGGAACTTTTTCTCCGCCATGTTTATTATTCCCTTTATATTGGACGAGAATCCAGACGGAACCTTCATACTGCTCGGGCATTCAAAAAGATGACCTTCTCTTCTTTGGTCGAGCGTAGGCTGGCACGACCTTGAAACCATTCCGGATGCCGGTCATCGTGGTCTTTCAAACGTTGCTGGTCCTGCCGTGCTTCCTTTGTATCATTTGTCTTCCCATACACGCCCAAGAAGCTTAGGAGGTTCACGCAAATATTCTTCGTAACGTGCATCACGTCGATTGCAGAGCGGACATCTAGGACTTTCCAATATTCTAGCTCCCGAATATAGATTTCTTCTTCCACATGGCTGCGTGCCCGTCGGCTCCCTTCGAACTGATTGTCCGCCAGACCCTTTCCAAAGATGACTTTCAAATCCTTGACCATATCAAATACCTCGGCACCAGTCGTTCCGCAGTGCTTCGCCGGTGATCTGCCTTGCCGTTGTAATGCTTGCCTTTCTTTCTTCTTGGATGAATTTTGGAAGAAATCGGCGATGCCCAAGGTACACGTTCTTCTTACAATTTGGCAAATGTACACTTTCAGTCTCATGTAAGCGGTGCGTGCATGCATTGTATCCCTTATTTGACAGTCCCGAAAGGTTACTAAGAGCAGGCCAATCGTTGATGGTTACGAAAAGCAACGCCAGAGGTCAAATTCCTCTTGTTTGTGCTCATCCCACACGGACACCACCCCACAGCTGTAAAAGTTCATCAACTAATGGCCTTAGGTACACATCGATGTCGTTGCCGGGTTGCTTCGGACCTTGGATGAGCACCGGCATCATAATGAACTTCCGCTTCATGCACAACCAAGGAGGAAGGTTGTAGATGCATAGAGTCACGGGCAGTGCTATGGCTGGAGCTACGCTCGCCAAAAGGATTCATGCCATCCGTACTTAGAGCAAATCTTATGTTCCTTGTGTCACCTGCAAAATCTTTGAACCATCCGTCGATCTTTCTCCATTGCGTTCCATCTGCGGTGTGTCTCAACTCCCCGTCCGACTTACGGTCCTCTTTGTGCCATCGCAACAACTTGGCATGCTCTTTGTTCTTGAACAGACGTTTCAACCGTGGTATTATAGGAGCATACCACATCACCTTGGCGGGAACCCTCTTCACGGGTTTACGCCCTCAACATCGTCACCGGGGTCATCGCCCGATCTTATAACGCAATGCAAAGGTGCATACCGGGCATTCATTCAAATTCTCGTATTCACCGCGGTAGAGGATGCGATCGTTGATGCATGCATGTATCTTCGTAACCTCTAAACCTAGAGGGCGGACAACCTTCTTTGCTTCAGACGTCTTGGCGGGCAACTCGTTATCCTTTGGAAACATATTCTTCAACATTTTCAGCAAGTTTTCAAATCTTGAGTCAGCTACACACCTCGCCTTCCATTTCAGCAAATCCAAGTGCAGCCCAGCTTTTTCAGACCATCATCGCATCCAGGTACAGCGCCTTTACGTGATCCTCTAACATGCGATCCAAATTCTCCCTCTCCTTTTCAGTTTCGCAGCGTCTCCGTGCATCGGCAATGGTCCCACCAAGATCATCAACGGGATCATCACGCGCCTCTTCTTCACCTTCCCTTCACCTTGACATCCTCCATGAAAGTATCACCGAAATGAGCAAGATAGCTTTCATCGATGAAATCATCCTTCTTCATCTTCTTCCATTATAACCCCTCTTTCTCCATGCTTGGTCCAACAATTATAGCTTGGCATGAAACCCTTCAAGCAGATGCATGTGAACAACTCTTGAGGAAGAGTAACCCTTCTCATTCTTACAGATAACACATGGACAGATAACAAAACCCCCCGCTTGTTCGCATTAGCCACTACGAGGAAATCTTTCAAACCCGTAGTGAACTTCACGGGAGAGTCGGTTACCGTACATCCATTGCCGATTCATCTGCATTATTATAATATAAAATATATAATTAACCATCATGCATTTGTTAAACTAACTAGCTACAAACAATATAAATTAAACAATGAACTACACACATGCATATTGACACATCAAAGGTTCATCAAGTTGCTAACCGCGATCGAAGAGTGTGGCTCCAACACTTCATGTCATGTTTGTTTCATGCTCTTGGGGCATTTCATCAAACACCTTATGTGCATAAGAGGAACCAAAAGCAAACCTACACCCACTTGTGAAGAGAATGGCTCCAAATGGCTAAGTGTTGGCTGCTGGATGGGTATATATAGGGGAGGGGCTTTAGTTGCGGTTGGCCTGGCAAACCGTGACTAAAGGTGCCCGAAGGCCTTTAGTCGCGGTTGTCCCGGCCAACCGCGACTAAAGCCCCTCACGTGCACCGGCCACCGAGCGCCTGGCCCAGGCCTTTGGTCGCGGTTCACCTCCAGAACCGCGACTAAAGGTCCCATTAGTCGCGGTTCCTACAGCTTCGCGACTTATGGGGCTGGACGGAAGCCTGTTTTTCCACTAGTGCAAGATCCCATTGCCAACCAAGAATTTGACCCTAGGAAAGAACAAGTCCTTCGTTCTCATAAGTCCCTTCCAGAATGGCGAGTCAGTTGGTCTCATGGTAACTTGGGCGAGCGTTTTCGACTGTAAATACTTATTGCGTAAAATCTGTGCCCATATACCTTCTGGCTTTGTCTCTAACCTGTAGAGCCATTTACTTATAAGGCATTTATTCTTGATTTCTAAGTTCTCAATACCGAGACCCCCGGTCCTTGGGTCGGCAAAGAATATCCCATCACGCTGAGGCGATATTTCCTTTTGGCCTCATCTAACCGCCAAAAGAATCGAGATCTGAAGAAATCAAGTCGCGGTACCCCTTCGAATCTCGAAGAACGATAGTAGGAACATCGACATACTAGTCAATACCGAGTTAATCAACACTAGTCGGCCTCCATATGACATAAGCTTGCCCTTCCAAAGAACTAAGCTTTTTTTCAATTCGATCTTCGATGCACTTCCATTCTTTATTGGTTAACTTACGGTGATGAATCGGTATGCCCAAATAACTGAATGGTAAAGAGCCTAATTCACACCCAACAGTTCGCTATAAGTGTCTTGCTCTTCTTTGGCCTTCCCAAAGCATAACAACTCGCTCTTGTGAAAGTTTATCTTTAAACCAGACAATTGTTCAAGAGACATAATATAAGTTTCATATTGCGCCTTAGCAATGTCATGTTCCATGAATAAGATAGTGTCGTCAACGTCTTTGTAAAATGGAGACTCCTCCCATCGACCAGATGAGGGACTAACCCCTCAACCTGACCGTTTTTCTTGGCCCTGCTAATAAGAATTGTCAACATATCGGCCACTATATTATATAGGAGAGGAGACATGGAATCCCCTTGTCTCAATCCCATGTGTGTCTGAAAGTAGTGACCGATATCATCGTTAACCTTGATTCCGACACTACCCTTCTGGACTTGAGAACCCACTCGGTTCCGCCATGCCTCACTAAATCCGTTCATGTGCATTGACTGCTGAAGGAAAGACCACTTAACTTTATCATATGCCTTCTCAAAATCCACTTTGAAAATAACCCTATCTAGCTTCTTCGAATGAATTTCATGTAGCGTTTCATGCAGAACGACCACCCCTTCAAGTATGTGGCGCCCTGGCATGAACGTTGTCTGGCTCGGTTGTACCAATCGAAAGTGAGCAATCTGTATCAATCTATTGGTACCCACTTTCGTGAATATTTTGAAACTCACATTAAGAAGACATATTGTCCTGAATTGTTCGATCCGCACTGCCTCTTCTTTCTGTGGCAACAGCGTAATCGTACCAAAGTTAAGATGAAACAACTCTAAATGACTGTTAAAAAAATCATGAAACATAGGCATAAGATCATCCTTAATAATATGCCAACATTTCCTATAGAATTCAGCTGGAAACCCATCTGGTCCTGGTGCTTTATTCGGTTTCATTTCTGAGATTGCATCCAGAACCTTTCTGAGTAAACGGTGCAGATAGAATATCATTCTCCTCTACCCGGAGCTGAGGGATATCTCCAATGACAGATTCATCTAGGGACACTGTTCTTTCCGGAGGCCCAAAAAAGTTGTTTATAATAGTTAGAGATTTAAGCTTTCAGATTCTCATGCCCCACTATTGTCCCCTCGTCATGTTCAAGCTGTATTATTTTCTTCTTCCTATGTTTATCATTCGCGATCATATGGAAGAGTTGTGTATTGTCATCCCCTTGGACAACCTTAATCACTTTAGCATGCAATGCCCACTTGAGCTCCTCTTCTCTAAGAAGGCTTGTAAGGCTTGCTCAGCTTTGGACTGGGAGCTCTGCTCATCCACCGTAAGAAGGTTAACTTCAGCTTTTAAATCTAGCGCTTCAATTAATTGGGCGAGTCGCTCTTTTTCTTGTCTGTATATCCCACTCTCGTTTCTGACCCAACCTCGCAAGAACTGTCTCAGATGTCTAATTTTATTTTGCCATCTCTCAATACTAGTTTGTCCACTAACAGGCTTTGCCCATTCGTGTGCAACGATCTCCAAAAAGTTTTCTTTCTCAAACCAACATAGTTCCAAAGAGAAAGCATTCTTGTTTGCAATATGTGTAGCCTCTCCCGAGTCTACAAGTAATGGTGTGTGGTCTGAGATCGCCCTCTGCATCGCATGTACCGACACTAATGGGTACTTTTGTTCCCAATCCACACTAGCGAGCACCCTATCGAACTTCTCATAAGTTGGAGTGGGCAACGAATTTTCCCATGTAAATTATCTACCGGTAAGCTCAATTTCTCTCAAACTAAGACTCTCAATAATCATGTTAAACATCATAGACCAACCTCCATCAAAGTTATCATTGTTCTTTTCATCTCTCCTCCGAATTATGTTAAAATCCCCTCCGACTAGGATTGGAAGAGTCTCGTCTCCACAGATCCCCACCAAGTTAGCTAAAAAATCTGGTTTGAGTTCGGGTTGTGCTACCCCATATACAGCAACTAGAGACCATCGGAAGCCATCCAATTTTGATCTCACCCGAAACTTGACCGCAAAATCTCCTCGAACCACGTTAAGCACCTCAAGCGTTTCACACCTTACCCCTAGTAATATCCCACCAGATCTTTCTCTAGGAGGTAAAACGTGCCAATCAAAATCAGTTCCTCCAGATAACGTTCCAAGGAACTGTGAGGTGAAATTATATCGTCATGTTTCCAATAGTGCAATGAAATCTAATCTTTGCTCTATCGTTGTCTCTGCCAAGAACCTTCGTTTAGCCAAGTCAACAAGACCTTTGCTATTCCAAAAGATTCCTTTCATAAGTCATCATAGATTTTTTTCTTAAGCTTAACCCTAGCACTTCTACGAACCGCCGAAGTAGGATAAACTTTCCGTGTTCAAGGTCGCTTGGGATTCTCCCCATCACCTTCGGGAACATAGGATCTACAGAAGATGAGACAGTGCCCTCCATCATTAGAGGCTCTACAGTGTTCGTAGTCTCCGACCCCTCCTCATCTTCGGCCTCGGCATTAGGCAAGAGATTATCTCATATGTTTTCAAGAGCAGCCATTCCTAAATTCTTCATGTCATCTTCTTTCAAAGGTTTGACTGATGCGAGATTCCGAATTATTTCAGAAGCCCGCTCCGCTTCTAAATCTAAACGATCATTCACAGATTTCGCAACCTCCTTCTCATTTGAGCCCAAAGATATTCCTAAGTCGTTTGCCTTATCAATAATTTCATGCTCGGTAAAATGCATAAATGAACAATACTGAATGAATGATTGAATGAACGACGAGGATGTCCTTAGTTGCACCATTACATATGCTAGAGAAGACATCATCAATAATGATGTGCACTTGGTTTTGCCGCGACAAGCCTTTTCAGCGTTCGAGCGTCCTACGATGGTCGCGCTACCTATTGATCTACTGAGCTGAGCCTTCTCTTATCATCTTGCTGGTTGCAATGAAGACTAGGCATATTTACATTTATCTGAGCCAATTCTGGTGCAGCGGTAAGCAATCCTATTTCTATGTTGCTCTCACTGATAAGTGTGTTTCATTCGTATCATAACATTTGCATTGCCATTTGGTTTGAGTGCGGGAGTGCGATTAGTTACTGATCCTTGCTAGTTACATGCAATGATCTCAATCAACATGATTTCTTATTTGAAAGCAAATGAGGATGTTGGATGTTACATCCCCCGGAACTCCTTCATCTGCTTCTGGCTGCAGAAATTTGGTAGAAATATCAAGAGGTGGATAAGTGGGTAGTCTAGGATCATGTACAGAAGGAACATATTTAGGGTGCGTTTGGGAGCCAAAGTATTTTTGTAGTTTTTAAAGAATATTGTGGTTTCTGAAAAAACCTTGGTATTCAATTCTTTGAATTGTTTGGATGAAAAAATACTGCAGTTTAACAAACCGTAGTATCTCTAAAATTGTGGTCTTTTTGTAGTATATAAAAAAGAGTTCCCGACCTCTTTTTGAAAAACTGAGAATTGCTGGCTGGGCGCTCTCTGTGTCCATGTTGTAACTAACTCAGTCTTTGATTGATTACAGTAGATAACTCTTCTACTACTACATATCCTACATCAACTATGAGAGAACATGCCCGTGCAAGGCTGCTGCATGCATACGGTGGCCATTAGCACAAGCTGATCCGTGAGTGTAGCTCAGTATGCATGCAACAACGTAACAATCTGTACAAACCAAAGAAAACACAGAAAAACTGCCACTTGCCAAACACCTGGGCAGTTTTACCAAAACTGAGAAAATCTATGTTTTTCGAGTATTTAACCAAAAACTACCACATTTCATGGAAACGTGCCCAGAAACTACCACTTTACAAATTTGTGCCAAACACTACCACCTTTTTACTAACCCGTGACAAAAAATACCATTTTTGGAAAATGACCAGTTAAGAAGATTTAAACACGTTTATGACAAGTGGGGCCCACCCAACCACCTCGCCGTCGTCATCGTCGCTCGTCTCCGACGCCACCTTGCCGTCCGCCTCGCCGATTCCTCGTCTACTCCTCACCTGACCACCTCGCGCCTCGCCGCCCGAACCCCTGCACCGTAGGGTGAACCGCGCCCCTCTTCGCCTCCTCTCCCCATCGCCCGGCCGGCTCGCTCACGCGCCCGTGGCAGCGCGCCGCGCCCACACGCATTCCCCGTCTGCTCGCCGCAGCCGCCCACCGTTTGCCCCTGCGCGCGCGCCTGCAGGGCTGCCGCCCTCGTGCGCCCTCATGACTGACATATAATAACTGTAACACCTTTTCTATAGAAAAAGTGATTTGATTTGATTGAGTTAATTCAAAAGATTTGATATTTTTTCTGATTGCCTGTATCTGACATATAGCTAAAATGATTTGATTGAGTTAATGCGGTTACTTTATACCCACCAACGAGGGTGCTACAAAGGATTTAGTTCGATTTGATTGAGTTAATGCAAGATCTGTGGGAGGGACGCTGCAAAGGAAATTAATATTTCATAAACTTATCTTGGACTATATCATAATTCCGACACCTAAGTAAAAAATCTAATGTGGCAGCCTATTTAATAAGGAAAGAGAGAGTTATCCTATCTTAATATAGATGTAGCTCTTGACACAAAAAAATAAGGCAACTCGTATTTTATCTCTCACAAAACACATTAAATGAGAAATATTTTAGAATACAACAAGATACATCGATGAGATATACTACCTCCGTCCGGGTTTATTAAACCCAAAAACTACTTTGGCAGGACCAAGGCATTGCTGAAAAGATGTGTGTGAAAGTTAGAGCTCAAACTAGCCAATTAGCCGGCTTTAGTCCAGCCCAGGGTAAACGAAAAATAATGAGATTGTAGCTCCCCAACGCTTGCATGCAAGGATTAACTGCACGCCCAGGAAACGAGGCACATCATGCGCGGCCAGTTGCAGGCAACGACATGCATGCATTGGCTTGCATGCAAACCTCATCAGTACGCACAGGAAACAAGGTGTGCAGCCTGGGATTAGGCGAAGGAAAACGCTGGTCATTGGTGCAGGCTTAGCTCGAGCGGCCTAATATTTTCGGACGGGGCTTCGTGACCAGCGGGCCTTCTAAACCCGGACGGAGGTAGTACCATATAAACACACATTTAATACATATGATATTTATCATTCGCAAAAAAATGCATATGATATTTATAACTTAAAGATAGGATTTTTGCAAGTAATTGGTGCTTATCTTGTCCCACGGATATGCGATGTCTATTTGTTTTTGTTATTATAGTGAATTGACTAAGTCTACCCTGTGTGCTGTGTCTTGGTATATAAATAGCCCAGGGCCTGACTCGATTGAGCACATCAGTTGTGTTCATCATCCATATAAGTATCTCATTTAAGTTAGGATCAGTTCTAAAAAAAGGAGAAGTTAGGGACCAAAACATGGCGTTCAACAAACTCAACAGCCAGATGGAAGCCAAGGCAGCGGCGATTTTGTTCATTGTGCTCCTTGGATGCTCCACGCTCATGTTGGTCTCCTCAACTGGTAATGTATATGCTCCATCCATTTTCAATGTACACTACACAAGTTAGGATGAGATTGTGACCAACAATTGCTTTATAGCCGTGTGTGTGTGTATATATATATATATATATATATATATATATATATATATACATATATATATATATATATATATATACTGTTACTAGGTCTGTATTGCAGAGCATTTAGTACTTGTGAATATGCTCTTTCATATCATAAAAGTTACATAAATATAGAGTAATTGTTGAATATAAGCTAAAAACATTGCATTTAAAATGGAGGGATTGCTATTTCTCATGCATGTTGTACGTATGTGCCTGTTTTTTCGCTTCTTATATTGTTTTTGGGGCAAGCCGTCTGATGTATGTGCATGCACACAATGCACTCTCTGTCCATGCAGATGATGAGATCAACATATCAGGTGGCCCTCGTCTTTCATATGGCCATGCCATAGGCAAAGACAACCACCCGAAACAAAAAATGTGCATAGGGAGGAGGCACGGCCCTGAGGACGTCGAATTTTGTTGTGCAACATTGCCGGGTCTACCTTGCTGGCCAAGGCAGGAAGTGTGCCTCCACGTTTGCCCATAGATCTCATCACTGTGACTAATCAATGCAGCGGGTCAGTTTTTTATGTTTCTGTCGATCAAAAAAATTGAATGAAGGGAAATGAATAATATTTTTTCACGGGGAGGGAATACGTTGTCATGTATGGATATGTATACAGAGATCGACCGGCTATGCATGGGAAATTAATAATTCGTAAACTTATGTCTACAATTCCAGAATTACGCCTTTTATTCACACAGGGCATCCGATATGTTGTCGCCACCCCTCTATAGTTGCTCGGTTTGCCCCATGTGGCGTAGCGATGATCGATTGTTGTTGCTCGGTTCACCCGTGTGACCCCTATAACTCACCACAGGATCAGTGCTTACTGGAGCATAGCACAACGCATGAGACTCAGAAGCACCATTCTCAAGTCTGAAGCATTCAAACAACGAACATTCATATCCATTCCAGGAACAAAGCAAAGTTGTACTAGAGGCTAGACCTACTACTAGTTGAACTTCTAAGCTCATCCCATTGGCAAGAACACTCCAACTTATTTCAAAGCAAATGAGGATGTTGGGTGTTACATCCTCCAAAACTCCTTCATCTGCTTCTGGCTGCGGAGATCTGGCAGAAATATCAGGGAGTGGATAAGTGTGTGGTCTAGGATCATGTACAGAAGGAACATACTTAAGTTAGCAAAACATACTTCCAATTTAACAGAACGGTGACACGATATTAAGCAGACTATATATGCACATAAAAGCATGTAGCTTTTCAGGGCAAGTGGAACAAGACAGTATGCAGCGGGCATCCGTCAGCAAATAGCACAGGAACATACAAGCAAGTAAAAGTACTGATAATGCAAATAAATACAAAATGCTATCAGAAGAGAAGGTATGACTCACAAGCACTCCGCTGTGGCGGACATAAATTTTCTCAACTGGTATACCATTTTCCATAAACAAATTTGCCAGCTTATGGACTCTCCCATCCTCCTTTGAGCATGTGATCTTCACCATTCGAAGATCTTTGCAAGTAAATGATCTTCCCTGTAGATTGATACCTGTTTCTGATGCCTTTCTGGCATTGAAGTTCTTTTGCAGATCAAAAAGTTATTGTTAAGCATGTGCTAAAATACTCAAAACTAAAAGATAATCAAGTAAGCATAAGCCCCAAATATGTAATTACACATAAAATTTTAAGTTGGAGAAAGAGCATCTATATATTATAGGTGAGTGCTGCAGCAAGAAAATTAAGGCATCAAAATCTGCACCCATACACCATTCGCCAAGGTACATGGCCTTCAGGTTGCCAAAAGTTGGACACGTCAGTTCCCTACTCAGAACCACCTACACATTGCACATAAAATGAGTGTTCAGCAAATAAACATAGTAATTTCGATCAATTTTATATTTTACATACTGAATACAAGAGGTTTATTTAATATGCAGAGAAGAAAACAAACATACCCACCACGAAAAAGAAATTAAGACATAAAGTGATGTGTTATCATGATTAGCATCTATTGGTAAAATATGATTCTTCATTCTTTTCATAATCTGAAGGGACATTGCCGTTAGACTGGTCCGCAGACTCAAAATAGTTGATTACACAACGATTTCAATGGTAATCATTTAAAAGATACACTACTTCAAGAATGTAAAAAATAACAAACAATAATCTGAAACAATATATAATGCTCTCTTGAAGCTGCATACTTCCATATCTCATTGATTTCACCTACTACATTGATCGGAACTTTTCTCCAAGTCAACTGTGCCTTTCTAACCAGGTGTTGCTACTTATGTAAGAAATGTGCTCATTGTACATGTGTATTCTGTTGGGAGCAACATAAATTTCTTTTGCAAACATCAGAAAAAAGTTGTTAAGAAAAAAAATTATGGCTATATCAAGGAAATTTTCATACTCAAAGATAGAGAAAATAGTAAAAGGTGGTGACAGCTATACCTCTCCAGCATCAGCCAACAACTCCAAAGTTCTAGCACTTGAAAGACTCGCAGAAAAAAGTTCTGTAGGGAGCACGCAGGTGCGGACCACCTCCCACGCCTTCAAGAATGACATGATGTGGTCCAGGAGCGCGTCCGGGAGGGCGCTGAGGCTGGCGCTGGGTGGTGCTTCGGCGCATTTCGTCGAAAGCAGAAGACCTGCACGCAGGTTTAGCGACACCACGGAGACAAGATCGGGGGAAGAAATGATGGAACGGAACATAACATACTAAGAGAGACTCAGTGCTTCAGTACTGAATTCCGCCGAGAGACACTCACGTACACAAGAGCTAGCAGAAGCACTTGATCGGTTCCTGTACAAGCATGCACTAGTACATGAGCCTGACTTGTACAAAGTTGAGGATTTTAAAACCTTCATCAAATGAAATGGGGTGCATTGCCGTTTGTTAAGGAAACTGACACAAACAAACTGCAGAGTGGAATGTCACAAATTCTCCAAATCCACTATCCAAAATAGTAATAAAATGATTGTACATAACGGCGGCGTTGCCGGAAAGGAAAGCAGGGGAGAGGTGGACACCTTGCAGCTTTGGTGCGGACGGTGTGAGCTCATCCACGTCGTAGATGTGCCGAACGCGGTGCCTCGAAGGCACCTATGGTGGCGGGGCCCGGCCACGCCATGGAGTTCACCGTCACGACGACGACCGGTTGCCGCTCGGAGATGTGGAGCGGGATGTCCGGTGGTGGCCTTGAGTCGGAGTAGCTGGGGAAGGGAAAGGATGCTTGGTACCGGATCTGGAGCGCTGCTGTGAAGCAACAGGGGAGATGGTCAGATGGGACTATCACGGGAGCAAATCCTGAAATAAGAACCGTGGGAGCCCCCGCGCTCTCTCACAGCTTAGGCACTCTCGACCGTCGGATCGATTTCTTGATGCGATTTTGACCATTCAATATCACTTCCGGAAGACCTCAGACTTCGGATCAAACCAAAAACACCGTCGCATGTTATTCTATACCCCGCCCAGGGCATTTTCATCGTTTCATGTCTTAGGTCAACATGTGACCATTTCTGTTTCGCTGCCTCCTTCCCAATCAGTGCTAGGACTATTACGGGAGCAAAATCGTTAGAAACAGGGGTCCTTTTTGCACAGAAGCATGCATTTCTGCGTATGCATCCATCCCATTGAACTTGTGCCATCCATCCTCAATCTAGTGGTCCAGCCTGCTTTTCTATTTTTTCGACTAAGGGCCAGATTCTATAGTAGTCGCCCGGCCAATATGACGACTTTTGACTGAGAATGCCATTTTAGCATACTAGTTATCCGGCCTTCGTCCTGCATAATTTGTGAATGATGCCCCATATTCAACCCTTCAAATATGTGGGGCGTTATTTTGGAGCATGCGGCATCCACCAACTGCTCGAGCGGGAGGAAAGTTTTGGCTCGGTCTCTTCCTCCTGCATGCAGCCCGATCAATGTCGTTGTCGCCCGATGTAGTTGCCGCTTCTGCCTCGACAATGTTGCAACCACGTATCCACCTAGAAGAGTGCCAACTAATGGTCTTCATCGTGTTCCCCATTGGCGGGTATATGGACCCATTACCTTCGCCATCAGCACCACATTTAACCTCTCTCCCCAACCCCATTGCCAACACACTCACCTCATCGCCCGCTTCACCGGCCGCCACCCTTCCCCTCCATCCCCGCGCCACACTCAATCCCATCGACCATGTCGGTGCGGTCACGTCCTCCCGGCAAGACCTAAGAGGTCCACCACGAGAGAGGGTTCTGGGAGAGGATGCGGGACTACATCAAGTGGATCGAGGATGACGCGCACCATAAGGCTGAATCAGTTGTTGTCCGCGCCCACCTACCCACCGCCCTTGAGTATTTTGACTGAATGTCGGTGGCGGCCTAGGTAGAAATGGGCGCCGCACTCACGCCTATTTTCAAATGCAAAGTATGACAGATTCTGCTAGAGTTGCTCTTATATCCCGCCAACACAACCCATAAAACCACCCCAGCTCTGCACCATATTTTGTGATTTGGTCAAGCCAGGCCCACTCTGTGAGACCACAAGCAGTGGGGCAGAGAGAATAAAGGGCGGCAAAGAGGAGCCGCCAGGTGATAACCAAACAAGATTTGCCATGGGGCAAGGTTTTGCCAATTAGATGGACGGGACGCGAGTCCGATTAGGTGGGTACAGGATAGTCCCATCTGGTTTACGTTCCTAGTTGGAATACTAACCATCATGCACATCATCTTGACAAGGGGACCCAACTGGTTAAAATCAGGGCAAATTGTTAAATTGGGTTATACACGACACAACACAACAATTTTTGGGTACAATGTGGCTGAATATTTAGATGGGGCAAATACTATCACAAATACACAAACAGTGGGTAAAAAGTGAAATTCACCATCTTATCAACAGTGTCCTTTTCAACAAGAAAAATGCAGTGTATTTTTTTCAGGTGTTAGTATTTGTTATTCTGAGAGAAAATACCTCGCTGCTCATAGTTGTATGCACACATGATTGCAGAGCATGAAGCTTACTTCAATATTCAACCTGTTGTATATGAAGTGTATTTCCTTTTTACTGCATGTGAAACGCATTTCAATTTTTCAATTTTTCATTGATTTCAATATACAACTGTACTAAACTTCCGAAGATAAAAAAACCCTGACAAATGAACCCTACAGTCACACTGTCGGAGTGATAGAACAAAGAGTATCTCAGCTGCACCAGAATTCAGGCACGGAGCATCCATAATTTATTTCCTGTTCTGGTAAGAAAGCAAAGTTTACTACAGACCACACAGATGAACTAGTTTATAGTCTAGGAAGAACATCCCAACGATTTGTAGCACATGCTACCAAAAAAGACGTCAAAAGATCCGGTGAAGCTTTGAAAGCATCATCAGTACTTCATGGAGATCAAGGGTTCTTACTAGCACCTTGTTAACTACATAATGGATGGTTCCATCGCTGGCAGGATTTAATATCTAGAAGACCCCTCGTAAACTTCTGGATGTTACATCCAGTCGTCCCCACATTCATCCAGATCTTGCTTGGCGAGGTCCCTCATAAACTTCTGACCGCGGAGATCTGGTAGAAATATCAAAAAGTAGATGACTGCAGATTAGGACCATGCACGAAAGTACGTCTTTTAATTTAAAAGAATACACTTCTCATGTAACAGAATATCGATGATGCACTAAGCAGATTATATGCCCATTTATACATATTTAGCTTTTAGAAAATTTCAAACTTGGTATGCTCATTGCATTTTAGTGGTTCAATTTTGACAAAAACATTTCAATATATCTTATAACCGTAACATTTCATTTGGACAACAAGCATAACTAAATATGTAAAGGTATTTGGTTCAAAAGACCTACATCGAACTAATAGAAAAATTCTATTCTATTCAAAAGACCTACATTTATTGAAAATTTTCTAATTTTCTATTCTATTATACATTTAATAATTTTCTATTCTATTCAAAAGACCTACATTTACTGAAAATTTTCTATTCCATTCAAATAATCTAAATACTATTGTATTAAAAAAACATTAAAAACCTACATTCTACAAGAACAAAGGGAGGAGGGATGGAGGGAGACAGGAGGGGGAGGGAGGGAGGAGAGAAGAGGAGGAGGAGGTGGGAGGATGGCGGCCGGAGGAGGGAGAGGAGGGATGACGGAGGAGGAGGGAGGAGGGCGGCTTACCACGGAAGGGGCGGGAGGACGGCGGTGGCAATGCGGTAGTGACGGCGGGAGGAGGAATAGGCAGAGGGAGGGAGTGAGGGAGTGAGACAGTGGATGGGCACAGGAGAGATAAGGTTTACTTAGCAGCTGCGCGGATCCAGGCCCGGCGCTACTGCTAAGTGCCCTCATGATAGCGCTTGTCTTGGCCGCCTTCTGCTGTTAAGTGGCACCACCGGTGGCACAATGCAACAATAGTTTCAGCGGTGGGTCTGTTACATGCGCTACTGCTATCGGTTTAGCAGTAGCATGGGTTCAGTGGGCCATGCTGCTACTATAGGTAGCCAGGTGGGTATTGTGGGGACCACTTAGCAGCAGCACTATTTGGTAGACCCGTGCTATGCTACTGCTACAGGCTTTACGTTCCGGGCTTCAACCGTCGCGGGAGACTCACCTTGCACTAGGAGAGCCGCCTGCTGCGATGCCGCAGAGATCATGTTATCCAGAGGGTTAGAAAAATGAATCGGAGGTGTTGGCACTCGCTGAGGCGGGGTCAGATTCAAACGAGGCGGATCTGCAACACGGGGTTGAACTGTCGCTCCTGCCGCATGTGCTTCAACAGCCCGGGTTATCTCGGGTGGGTTACTTGGTCCTGCCCAGGTGTATTGAAAAGATTTCTTGCATTGTACTCTAAAGGTAAACGCCTCTGGTGCCTCCTGCGAAGAACAACATTTGATGCAGTGTGATCCAGGCTTAACCGGAAAGTTTCTGCTTGAATCCGTTGCGATTCAGCGTCCAAGGTGGCTCGCTCTGTTGCCATCCCGGCATTCTCAGCATGGGACAATTACACTTCTCCCCCTAACTTGAGCCACCACTTGGGATTTGCCCCTAGTTTTCAGGTATGCTAAAAAATACCCCTCTTCCGTCTGTGGCCCTTACAGAAATCCCTCTCCGGGTCGTTTCCGTCGGGTCAATGGTCTTTGACCGGTAACTGGGCGTCTGTTGTACATTTTGGCCCCTAGTTCTTACATGTGGGCCCATATCAAAATGTTATCCACTCGCTCACTCTCTCTTCTCCCTCGCGACACACCTCTTCTCTCGTTCCCGTCTTGGCGACTGAAACCCTAAACCTAGATCACCCTAAATCCCTCACCGGCGGTCCAGTAGCTGCGGCGGATCTGTAGGACTGCGGGCGTCGGGACGCGGTGGGAGTGGAGGTGATTATCCATCGTCTATTTCCCTCTGCTACGACGCTAAAGGAGGCGGTGTCGACGATGGCGGCTGCCGGTGATTGTGGCGGTGCCAAAGAAGCATCCAGGCAGACGACGCAGACGACGGGAATGCAAATTCCAGCAGGGTAAGTTTCTTGTCCCAAGTTTGTATGAATCTTGACCTGGATCTGTGTGCAGTATAACAGAGATGATCCTTGTTTAGCAGAAGGAACTATATTTTCAGATGTCATAGATTGTAGGAATGCACTTGCCACCTTTTCAATCAAGACCCAGAGTGAATTTATAATTGACAAGAGTGAGCCCAGTAGACTAACTGTTCATTGTGCTTACAAAAGGTGTAAGTGAAGGATGCTTGCCTCCAGAATGAGAAATAGCACACTTTTTCAGGTAATACAATGTAGGACTAATGTAGTTAGTGTAAATAATAACTTTCCTTAGTAATAACTATGCATTCATAATTGTATGGACTGTTGCTGACTATTACTTGCTGCAGGTCAAAGTAAACAAGACAACTCACATATGCCCAAGTGTTACAAGGAGGCAAAGGCTCAGGTCTGCAAAGAGTAGGTGGGTGGCGAGATCTTTGTGAAGAAGCTGGGTGAGGGAGAACTCAAATATTTCGGTGCCAACTCTGCAGACAGACTTGAAAAAGAAGTATGGGGTGCAACTCCCTTACATGAGAGTTTTTTATGGTAAGCAAATGGCACTGGATAATATCTATGGTAAATGGACTGATTCATTCCAACTCTTGTATACTTTCAAAGCTGAAGTAGAAAAGGCATCTCCTCGTAGTGTGGTTAATATTGATAGACACACTGTAGAGTTTAAACTCAATGGACAGAAAAGGTATAAAGAGTGCTTTAGGAGAGTTTTTGTATCATTTAAGGCCTCTTGGCAAGGTTTTCTAGCTGGCTATAGACCATATCTAGCAGTAGATGCAACAACATTAAATGGAAGGTATAGATGACAGCTTGTTAGTGCTTGTGTTGTAGATGCATGCAATTGGATCTTTCCAGTTCCATATGGACTGCTAGAGACAAAGAACACTGAGAGTTGGACTTGGTTTTTCCAGAACTTGAAAGACCTAATAGGCCATCCAAAGGGATTGGTTATTCACACCGATGCCTGCAAGGGACTTGAGTCAGCTGTAGAAGATGTGTTCCCGGGTGTAGAGCACAGGGAATGCATGAGGCATCTTGTAGCTAATTTTAGTAAATAGTTTAGAGGAAAAATCTTTGATGAAAACTTTTGGCCCTGTTCTTTGACCTACAACTTGAAAAAGCACAACTACCATCTCACTCAGTTGTACAGCAAGCAAGGTGTGCAAGAGTACATAGAGGAGCACCACACTAAGTTATGGGCAAGGGCTCTTTTTAATGAAACTTGCAAGCTAGATTATGTTAACAATAATCTTGCAGAGTCTTTTAATTCAAAGATTAGAAAGTGGAAATGGCTACACATTGTTGATCTGCTTGACAGAATAAGACAATACATAATGGAGATATTTGACATTAGGCAAAGCATTGCTGCAGCAACATATGTTGGCCATGTAATAATTCCAAAAGTTATGAAAATGTTGCTTGCAAAATCAAAGGGGTTGGACATGACTGTAGTGAAAAGAAGTACACATGAGGCAGAGGTCACTGCAGTTGACAGAGAAAAGAGGGAGTGGAGATATCATGTAGACTTGAAAGATAACACTTGTAGCTGCAGAAAGTGGCAAATTACAGGCCAACCTTGCATACATGCACTATACTTCATCACATCAATGAGAGGTCCAGCCAGTGAGATTGAACAGTATGTTCACCCATATTACTCAAGACAAATGTTCAATGCAACATATCGCGACAACTTGCACTGCAATGGAGGGAAGCAACAGTGGGATGTAGTTGATCCACAGGTTCAAGCTGTGTGCTCCAGCTCAAAACAGGCCCCCTGGTAGACCTAGAAAGACCAGGATTAGGGCAAAGTCAGAAGGAAAAGGACTTGGGGGCAGGAGAAAGAAATGCCCTAGATGTGGCAGACTTGGTCACCATGGCAATAAGTGCAAAGAGTCAATTGACCCAGCTTTTTGAGAAGAGGATGAGCACTGGGTGCTGACAATGCACCAGAACACAATGATGTACTTGTTGGGGAACGTAGTAATTTCAAAATTTTCCTACGCACACGCAAGATCATGGTGATGCATAGCAACGAGAGGGGAGAGTGTTGTCTACGTACCCTCGTAGACCGAAGCGGAAGCGATCACAATGTAGAGGAAGTAGTCTACGTTCTCCTCGCGATCCAACCGATCCAGCGCCGTTACTCCGGCGCCTCGAGTTCTTGGCACACGCTCAGCTCGGTGGCGCTCCTCGAGCTCCGATCCAGCAAAGCTCCGGGAGAGAGAGTTCCACAAGACGACGTGGCAGGACGATCTTGATGTTCTACCGACGCAGGGCTTCGCCTAAGCACCGCTACGATATGACCGAGGTGGAATATGGTGGAGGGGGGCACCGCACACGGCTAAGAGATCCAAGAGATCAATTGTTGTGTCTTTTGTGCTAGCCCTGCCCCTCTATTTATATGTTGAGCCTCGGGGTCGAAACTTGGAGCAAAAGCCTCCTCAAAGTCGGTTTTGCCGAAAGGCAAGAGTCCCACTCGGACTCCAGGACCAAACGCATACAATCCTTGGCGTCGCCCCGACGCCATGGGCCTCGGTGTCCGGCCCGGGCCGACGCCAGGTCTCCGACGTTTGGCCCACGGCCTCCATAAAACTCCTTTTGCACCGACCTAAAGCCTCATGGGCTTGACCCCTTGGCCTAAACATATCATCCAATATATGAATCTTTACGTCTCGACCATTTCGAGACTCCTCGTCATGTCCCCGATCTCATCCGGGACTCCGAACTCCTTCGGTACATCAAAACATGCAAACTCATAATATAAGCATCGCCATCGAAACCTTAAGCGTGCGGACCCTACGGTTCGAGAACAATGTAGACATGACCGAGACACGTCTCGGTCAATAACCAATAGCGGGACCTGGATGCCCATATTGGCTCCTACATATTCTACGAAGATCTTTATCGGTCGAGACCGCGTAACAACATCGTTGTTCCCTTTGTCATCGGTATGTTACTTGCCCGAGATTCGATCGTCGGTATCCAATACCTAGTTCAATCTCGCATCGGCAAGTCTCTTTACTCGTTCCGTAATACATCATCTCACAGCTAACTCATTAGTTGTAATGCTTGCAAGGCTTAGTGATGTGTATTACCGAGAGGGCCAGAGATACCTCTCCGAGCAATCGGAGTGACAAATCCTAATCTCGAAATCGCCAACCCAACATCTGCCTTTGGAGACACTGTAGTACTCCTTTATAATCACCCGATTACGTTGTGACGTTTGGTAGTACCCAAAGTGTTCCTCCGTAAACGGAGTTGCATAATCTCATAGTTACAGGAACATGTATAAGTCATGAAGAAAGCAATAGCAACATACTAAACGATCAAGTGCTAGGCTAACGGAATGGGTCATGTCAATCAGATCATTCTCCTAATGATGTGATCCCGTTAATCAAATGACAACTCATGTCTATGGTTAGGAAACATAACCATCTTTGATTAACGAGCTAGTCAAGTAGAGGCATACTAGTGACACTCTGTTTGTCTATGTATTCACACATGTATTATGTTTCCGGTTAATACAATTCTAGCATGAATAATAAACATTTATCATGATATAAGGAAATAAATAATAACTTTATTATTGCCTCTATGGCATATTTTCTTGATCTCCCACTTGCACTAGAGTCAATAATCTAGATCACATCACCATGTGATTAACATCGATAGTTCACATCATCATGTGATTAACACCCATAGTTCACATCGCCATGTGACCAACACCCAAAGGGTTTACTAGATTCAGTAATCTAGTTCACATCGCTATGTGATTAACACCCAAAGAGTACTAAGGTGTGATCATGTTTTGCTTGTGAGAGAATCTTAGTCAACGGGTCTATCATATTCAGATCCGTTATGTATTTTGCAATTTTCTATGTCTACAATGCTCTGCACGGAGCTACTCTAGCTAATTGCTCCCACTTTCAATATGTATCTAGATCGAGACTTAGAGTCATCCAGATCGGTGTCAAAACTTGCATCGGCGTAACCCTTTACGATTTAACCTTTGTCACTTCCATAATCGAGAAACATATCCTTATTCCACTAAGGATAATTTTGACCGCTGTCGATGATCTACTCCTAGATCACTATTGTACTCCCTTGCCAAACTTCGATTGTAGGGTATACAATAGATCTGGTACACAGCATGGCATACTTTATAGAACCTATGGCCAAGGCATAGGGAATGACTTTTCATTCTCTTTCTATCTTCTGCCGTGGTCGGGTTTTGAGTCTTACTCAATTTCACACCTTGTAACACAGGCAAGAACTCTTTCTTTGACTGTTCCATTTTGAACTACTTCAAAATCTTGTCAAGGTATGTACTCATTGAAAAAACTTATCAAGCGTCTTGATCTATCTCTATAGATCTTGATGCTCAATATGTAAGCAGCTTCACCGAGGTCTTTCTTTGAAAAACTCCTTTCAAACACTCCTTTATGCTTTGCAGAATAATTCTACATTATTTCCGATCTACAATATGTCATTCACATATACTTATCGGAAATGCTGTAGTGCTCCCACTCACTTTCTAGTAATTACAGGCTTCACCGCAAGTCTGTATAAAACTATATGCTATGATCAACTTATCAAAGCATGTATTCCAACTCTGAGATGCTTGCACCAGTCCATAGATGGATCATCGGAGCTTGCATATTTTGTTAGCACCTTTAGGATTTACAAAACCTTCTGGTTGCATCATATACAACTCTTCTTTAATAAATCCATTAAGGAATGCAGTTTTGTTTATCCATTTGCGATTTCATAAAATGCGGCAATTGCTAACATGATTCGGACAGACTTAAGCATAGATACGAGTGAGAAACTCTCATCGTAGTCAACATCTTGAACTTGTCGAAAACCTTTTGCGACAATTCTAGCTTTGTAGACGAGTAACACTACTATCAGCGTCCGTCTTCCTCTTGAAGATTCATTTATTTTCTATGGTTTGTCGATCATCGGGCAAATCCATCAAAGTCCATACTTTGTTCTCATACATGGATCATATCTCAGATTTCATGGCCTCAAACCATTTTGTGGAATCTGGGCTCATCATCGCTTCCTCATAGTTCGTAGGTTCGTCATGGTCAAGTAACCTGACCTCCAGAATGGGATTACCGTACCACTCTGGTGCGGATCTCACTCTGGTTGACCTACGAGGTTCGGTAGTAACTTGATCTGAAGTTTCATGATCAACATCATCAACTTCCTCACTATTTGGTGTAGATGTCGCAGAAACCGGTTTCTGTGATAAACTACTTTCAAATAAGGGAGAAGGTACAGATTACCTCATCAAGTTCTACTTTCCTCCCACTCACTTCTTTCGAGAGAAACTCCTTCTCTAGAAAGGATCCATTCTTAACAACGAATGTCTTGCCTTTCGGATCTGTGATAGAAGGTGTACCCAACATTTTGGGTATCCTATGAAGACGCATTTCTCCGATTTGGGTTCGAGCTTATCAGGATGAAACTTTTTCACATAAGCATCGCAACTCCAAACTTCAAGAAACAACAACTTTGGTTTCTTGCCAAACCACAGTTCATACGGTGTCGTCTCAACGGATTTAGATGGTGACCTTTTTAAAGTGAATGCAGCTGTCTCTAATGCATAGCCCCAAAACTATAACGGTAAATCGGTAAGAAACATCATAGTTGCACTATATCCAATAAAGTATGGTTATGATGTTCGGACACACCATTATGCTGTGGTGTTCCAGGTGGCATGAATTTGTGAAACTATTTCACATTGTTTTAATTGAAGACCAAACTCATAACTCAAATATTTTACCTCTGCGATCATATCGTAGAAACTTTTATTTTCTTGTTACGATGATTCTCCACTTCACTCTGAAATTCTTTGAGCTTTTCAAATGTTTCAGACTTATGTTTCATCAAGTAGATATACCCATATCTGCTCAAAAACATCTATGAAGATCAAAAAAATAATGATACTTGTCATGAGCCTTAATATTCATCGGACCACATACATCAAGATGTATGATTTCCAACAAATCTGTTGCTCGCTCCATTGTTCCGGAGAACGGAGCTTTAGTCATCTTGCCCATGAGGCATGGTTTGCAAGCATCAAGTGATTCATAATCAAGGGATTCCAAAAGCCCATCAGTATGGAGTTTCTTTATGCGCTTTACATCAATATGACCTAAACGGCAGTGCCACAAATAAGTTGCACTATCATTATTAACTTTGCATCTTTTGGTTTCAATATTATGAATATGTGTATCACTATGATCGAGATCCAATGAACCATTTTAATTGGGTGTGTAACCATATAAGGTTTTATTCATGTAAACAGAACAACAATTTATTCTCTTACTTAAATGAATAACCGTATTGCAATAAACATGATCAAATCATATTTATGCTCAACACCAAATAACACTTATTTAGGTTCCACACTAATCCCGAAAGTATAGGGAGTGTGCGATGATGATCATATCAATCTTGGAACTACTTCCAACACTCATCGTCACTTCCCCTTCAACTAGTTTCTGTTCATTCTGCAACTGCCGTTTCAAGTTACTACTCTTAGCAACTGAACCCGTATCAAATACCGAGGGGTTGCTGCGAACACTAGTAAAATACACATCAATAATCTGTATATCAAATATACCTTTGTTCACTTTGCCATCCTTCTTATCCACCAAATACTTGGGGTAGTTCCGCTTCTAGTGACCAGTTCCATTGCAATAGAAGCACTTAGTCTCAGGCTTAGGACCAGATTTGGGCTTCTTCACCTTGAGCAGCAACTTGCTTGCTGTTCTTCTTGAAGTTCCCCTTCTTTTCCATTTGCCCTTTTCTTGAAACTAGTGGTCTTGTCAATCATCAACACTTGACGCCTTTTTCTTGATTTCTACCTTCACGATTTCAGCATCACGAAGAGCTTGGGATTTACTTTTGTTATCCCTTGCATATTATAGTTCATCACGAAGTTCTACTAACTTGGTGATGGTGACTAGAGAATTCTGTCAATCACTATCTTATCTGGAAGATTAACTCCCACTTGATTTCAAGCGATTGAAGTACCGGACAATCTGAGAACATGCTCACTAGTTGAGCGATTCTCCTCCATCTTTTAGCTATAGAACTTGTTGGAGACTTCATATCTCTCAACTCGGGTATTTGCTTGAAATATTAACTTCAACTCCTGGAACATCTCATATGGTCCATGACGTTCAAAACGTCTTTGAAGTCCCGATTCTAAGCCGTTAAGTATGGTTCACTAAACTATCATGTAGTCATCATATTGAGCCAGCCATAGCGTTCATAACGTCGCATTTGCTCCTGCAATAGTCTGTCACCTAGCGGTGCATTAAGGACATAATTCTTCTGTGCAGCAATGAGGATAAACCTCAGATCACGGATCCAATCCGCATCATTGCTACTAATATTTTTCAATACAATTTTCTCTAGGAACATATCAAAACAAACATATAAAGGCATAGGGAAGCAACAACGCGAGCTATTGATCTACAACATAATTTGCACAATTCTACCAGGAGTAAGTTCATGATAAATTAAAGTTCAATTAATCATATTACTTAAGAACTCCCACTTAGACAGACATCTCTCTAGTCATCTAAGTGATCACGTGATCCAAATCAACTAAACCATAACCGATCATCACGTGAGATGGAGTAGTTTTCAATGGTGAACATCTTAAGTTGATCATATCTACTATATGATTCACGCTCGACCATTAGGTCTCCGTGTTCCGAGGCCATATCTGCAAATGCTAGGCTCGTCAAGTATAACCTGAGTATTCTGCGTGTGCAAAACTGGCTTGCACCCGTAGTAGATGGACTAAGAGCTTATCACACCCGAACATCACGTGGTGTCTCCAAGCACGACGAACTTTGGCAACGGTGCATACTCAGGGAGAACACTACTTGATAATTTTAGTGAGAGATCATCTTAAAATGCTACCGTCAATCAAAGCAAGATAAGATGCATAAAAGATAAACATCACATGCAATCAAAATTTGTGACGTGATATGGCCATCATCATCTTGTGCCTTTGATCTCCATCTCCAAAGCATCGTCATGATTTCCATCGTCACCGGCATGACACCATGATCTCCATCATATTGATCTATATCAATGTGTCGTTACATGGTCGTCTCGCCAACTATTGCTCTTGCAACTATTGCTATCGCAATAGCGATAAAGTAAAGCAATTATTTGGCGCTTGCATCTTATGCAATAAAGAGACAACCATAAGGCTTCTGCCAGTTGCCGATAACTTCAACAAAACATGATCATCTCATATAACAACTTATATCTCATTACGTCTTGACCATATCACATCACAACATGCCCTGCAAAAACAAGTTAGACGTCCTCTACTTTGTTGTTGCAAGTTTTACGTGGCTGCTACGGGCTTAGCAAGAACCGTCCTTACCTACACATCAAAACCACAACGATAGTTTGTCAAGTTGGTGCTGTTTTAACCTTCTCAAGGACCGGCGTAGCTACACTTGGTTCAACTAAAGTTGGAGAAACTGACACCCGTTAGTCACCTGTGTGCAAAGCACGGCGGTAAAACCAGTCTCGCGTAAGCGTACGCGTAATGTCGGTCCGGGCCGCTTCATCCAACAATACCGCCGAACCAAAGTACGACATCTTTGGTAAGCAAGATGACTTATATCGCCCACAACTCACTTGTGTTCTATTCGTGCATATAACATCAACGCATAAAACCTAGGCTCGGATGCCACTTTGTTGGGGAACGTAGTAATTTCAAAATTTTCCCACGCACACGCAAGATCATGGTGATGCATAGCAACGAGAGGGAGAGTGTTGTCTACGTACCCTCGTGAGACCGGGCGGAAGCGATCACAACGTAGAGGAAGTAGTCGTGACGTTCTCCTCGCGATCCAACCGATCCCAGCGCCGTTACTCCGGCGCCTCAGTTCTTGGCACACGTTCAGCTCGGTGACGCCTCCTCGAGCTCCGATCCAGCAAAGCTCCGGGAGAGAGAGTTCCACAAGACGACGGCGTGGCAGGACGATCTTGATGTTCTACCGACGCAGGGCTTCGCCTAAGCACGGCTACGATATGACCGAGGTGGAATATGGTGGAGGGGGCACCGACACGGCTAAGAGATCCAAGAGATCAATTGTTGTGTCTTTTGTGCTAGCCCTGCCTCTATTTATATGTTGAGCCCTGGTCGAAACTTGGAGCAAAAGCCTCCTCAAAGTCGGTTTTGCCCGAAAGGCAAGAGTCCCACTCGGACTCCAGGACCAAACGCCACAATCCTTGGCGTCTGCCCAGACGCCATGGGCCTCGGCGTTCGCCCAGGGCCGACGCAAGGGTCTCCGGCGTTTGGCCCCCGGCCTCATAAAACTCCTTTTGCACCGACCTAAAGCCTCATGGGCTTGACCCCTTGGCCTAAACATATCATCCAATATATGAATCTTTACGTCTCGACCATTTCGAGACTCCTCGTCATGTCCCCGATCTCATCCGGGACTCGAACTCCTTCGGTACATCAAAACATGCAAACTCATAATATAAGCATCGCCGAAACCTTAAGCGTCACGGACCCTACGGTTCGAGAACAATGTAGACATGACCGAGACACGTCTCCGGTCAATAACCAATAAGCGGGACCTGGATGCCCATATTGGCTCCTACATATTCTACGAAGATCTTTATCGGTCAGACCGCATAACAACATACGTTGTTCCCTTTGTCATCGGTATGTTACTTGCCCGAGATTCGATCGTCGGTATCCAATACCTAGTTCAATCTTCATTCTTGGCAAGTCTCTTTACTCGTTCCGTAATACATCATCTCACAGCTAACTCATTAGTTGTAATGCTTGCAAGGCTTAGTGATGTGTATTACCGAGAGGGCCCAGAGATACCTCTCCAGACAATCGGAGTGACAAATCCTAATCTCGAAATACGCCAACCCAACATCTGCCTTTGGAGACACCTGTAGTACTCCTTTATAATCACCCGATTCACGTTGTGGACGTTTGGTAGTACCTAAAGTGTTCCTCCGGTAAACGGGAGTTGCATAATCTCATAGTTACAGGAACATGTATAAGTCATGAAGAAAGCAATAGCAACATACTAAGCGATCAAGTGCTAGGCTAACGGAATGGGTCATGTCAATCAGATCATTCTCCTAATGATGTGATCCCGTTAATCAAATGACAACTCATGTCTATGGTTAGGAAACATAACCATCTTTGATTAACGAGCTAGTCAAGTAGAGGCATACTAGTGACACTTTGTTTGTCTATGTATTCACACATGTATTATGTTTCCGGTTAATACAATTCTAGCATGAATAATAAACATTTATCATGATATAAGGAAATAAATAATAACTTTATTATTGCCTCTAGGGCATATTTCCTTCAGTACTATCTGATACAGGTGAACCTGCAGCAACAAATGAGGATGATGTAGTAGAAGAAACAGAAGCACAAGCAGATCTTGAAGATGATGCACCAGTTCCTGTAAGTGATGCACCAACTGTAGAAAGTGCTGCAGGAACTACTATGAGGTAACCTGCTATTATAACTACAACTAATTGATTTATCTAAAAAATTACTTCATTATTAACTAATAAAAGCTTGTGTTGTTACTTTTCAGCCCAAGGAAAAATTACAAAAGGCCAGCAGATAGAGGTGACAACCCTCTTTCACCAAAGAAGAAGTCGAAAGGCGATACGCTCACGACTGGTGGTTCTGTAACTGGAAGCAACCAGCTTAGCAGGTCTGCCTCTCCTAAGAAGGTGCCAGCTGATGCTAGGAGCACTAGGAGCAAGTCCAGGCTCTCTTCTAATCCTGCATGCAACACTAGGAGCAAGAGGGGAAACTTCTTTGTGAACACCGTGTGTGATCATGTCATTTGAGTCATGTTAGAACTATGTAGCGTAAGCTTTGAACCATCTGTTTGTTTGAACTATTTAGTTGATGTTTTTGTGTGAACTATGTAATGGATCATGTTGTCTCATGTTGCTGTGTGAACCTATGTAATGGATCATGTTGTCTCATGTTACTTGTTGTCATACCTTGTTGTCGATGTTGGCATTTTGTTGGTATTATTTGGAATTGATCCTGGTCATAACTTGCTATTGTTCATCATTGATGTTGATCCTATTATACATCGTTGGTATCTTGAGTGACCACAATGATGCAGTATCATTGATCATTGATGTTGTCGGTCACTTCCTCCGGCACGTATTACTTGTCACTCAAATGGATGTCGATCATGTTTCGTTGGGACCATTTGATCGACGACTAATATGGATTGGAGAGGTTCAAACAAAAACAATAAGACAGAGAGAGATCACAAGATCCAACTGATGCTTTTCAATTACTTTGTCTTTCCAAAAGATGCATAGCATCAAAGTTACACAACCAGGAACTACTCATTAGAAAGTTCACAACATCAAGCTAATTTCTACTCAGTGCCAAACTAGCTTGTTCTCACTGACTAATATGCATTCTTTGAACCAAACAAATATGATAGAATGCATATGCCAACAATTATCATAAAAAATTCCCATGTTTCCATCTGATCATGCTTCTTCTGCAACTGTAACTTTAACTTCTTCTTTTTCTCTCTGAGATGTGTCACCCTCTTCTCTAAACGATGAGCTTTGAGCCAACTTGCTTCTAGTCCATCATGTAGTGTCTCAAATGCACGCCCAACAAGATCTGGAGGAGGAGGGTCAACCCACACAGCCCATTCACATTCATCAGGAAGCTGCAACAGAAAAATATCGTCAAAGTGCGATCTTTGCACCAATTTGTTGCAAAGCAGATACAATCTACCAAATTACATCAAGTGGGCATCCAAGAAAACGTCTCCCCGTGGTTGCTCCTCCCCAGGCGACACGGCGAGCGGGAACGAGCCCGCGCCCCGGGCACTGATGTCTACTACACAACCTTCTTCTTGTAAACGTTGTTGGGCCTGCAAGTGCACAGGTTTGTAGGACAGTAGCAAATTTCCCTCAAGTGGATGACCTAAGGTTTATCAATCCGTAGGAGGCGTAGGATGAAGATGGTCTCTCTCAAACAGCCCTGCAACCAAATAACAAAGAGTCTCTTGTGTCCCCAACACACCCAATACAATGGTAAATTGTATAGGTGCACTAGTTCGGCGAAGAGATGGTGATACAAGTGCAATATGGATGGTAGATATAGGTATTTGTAATCTGAAAATATAAAAACAGCAAGGTAACTAGTGATAAAAGTGAGCCTAAACGGTATTGCAATGATAGGAAACAAGGCATAGGGTTCATACTTTCACTAGTGCAAGTTCTCTCAACAATAATAACATAGATATATCATATAACAATCCCTCCACATGCAACAAAGAGTCACTCCAAAGCCACTAATAGCGGAGAACAAACAAAAGATTATGGTAGGGTACGAAACCACCTCAAAGTTATTCTTTCGGATCAATCTATTCAAGAGTTCGTACTAGAATAACACCTTAAGACACAAATCAACCAAAACCCTAATGTCACCTAGATACTCCATTGTCACCTCAAGTATCCGTGGGCATGATTATACGATATCGTCACACAATCTCAAATTCATCCAACCAACACAAAGTACTTCAAAGAGTGCCCCAAAGTTTCTACCGGAGAGTCAAGAAAACGTGTGCCAACCCCTATGCATAGGTTCATGGGCGGAACCCGCAAGTTGGTCACCAAAACATACATCAAGTGGCACGTGATATCCCATTGTCACCACAGATAAACACGGCAAGACATACATCAAGTGTTCTCATATCAAAGACTCAATCAGATAAGGTAACTTCAAGAGGGAAACTCAATTCATCACAAGAGAGTAGAGGGGGAGAAACATCATAAGATCCAACTATAATAGCAAAGCTCGCGATACATCAAGATCGTGCCATAGAGAGAACACGAGAGAGAGAGAGCTCAAACACATAGCTACTGGTACATACCCTCAGCCCGAGGGTGAACTACTCCCTCCTCATCATGGAGAGCGCCGGGATGATGAAGATGGCCACCGGTGATGGATTCCCCCTCCGGCAGGGTGCCGGAACGGGCTCCTGAGAGGTTTTTGGTGGCTACAGAGGCTTGCGGCGGCGGAACTCCCGATCTATCTTGATATTCGATGTTTTTAGGGTACGTAGGCTTATATAGGCGAAAGAAGTCGGTCGGGAGGTGCTCGAGGGGCGCACGAGACAGGGGGCGTGCCCTACAGGGGGGGCGCGCCCTCCTATCTCGTGGTCGCCTCGAGGATCTTCTGACGTGAACTCCAAGTCTCCAGGATCATATTCTTCCAAAAAATCACGCTGCCAAAGGTTTCATTCCGTTTGGACTCCGTTTGATATTCCTTTTCCTCGAAATACTGAAATAGGCAATAAAACAGCAATATGGGCTGGGCCTCCGGTTAATAGGTTAGTCGCAAAAATAATATAAATGTGTAAAATAAAGCCCATAAACATCCAAAAGGGGTAATATAATAGCATGGAACAATCAAAAATTGTAGAAACGTTGGAGACGTATCAGGCACCGATGCTTGGAAAGCTTCTCAAGGCCGCAATAACTCGGATCCGGCATGTAGAACTCGGAGGAGAACTGCACTATGCCGACCCCATCGACCTACAAGAGAGCAAATCCCGAATTTTAGCTCAAACCCTAACGAGAAATCCACGGGCGCACACAAATCAGAGAAGAATAACTTACCTCCACGGCGACAAGAAGAGCTTGCGGACGACATGCGTGAGGTGCACATCCACGCGGCCTCACTGCCCGAGCTCCAGAACGATGTCGTTCATGCGCCGCCAGTGAATCACCTTGCTCCAGTCTGTGCGTGGTCGCGAGGTAGAAGAAACCGAGTGAGCGAGTGGATAACGTTTTGATACGGGCCCACATGTAAGAACCTCGGGGCAAAATGTCCAACAGACGACACGATTACGGTCAAAGACCATTGACCCGACGAAACGGCCGGAGGGGGATTTCTGTGAGGGCCACAGACGGAAGAGGGGTATTTTTGAGCATACCTGAAAACTACGGGCAAATCCCAGGTGGTGGCTCAAGTTAGGGGGAAAAATGGAATTGTCCCTCTCAGCATTAAGCTCCTCCTTGGCCTAAGCTATCTCATCTCGTAGTTTTGTAACGTCCACCTTATGCCGCGCTTGAGTCGCCGGGGTCACCTCTGCCTCCATTAAAGTTGCCAAGGCATCCAAGAGCTCGGACAAAACCTGAGTCGGCGGGCGCGCAGAGCCGCTTGCTCTGGCCGTCGCCTCGGCTGTTGAATCGGAAGTCATAGCCGCAACAGTTGATGAATTGAGCACCGGTTGTGTACCGACCATGAAGATCGCAACCCTGTTCGGGCGGCTCATAGGGGTCCAGAATCGCCGCCATCGGAACAGCCCCAAGCCAACCGTCTTGCGCTTGATACATGGAATTGGTATCGTCGGTTGAGGAGTCATCATCAGAGTAGATGGTTGTCTCTCCATCGGACACAGATCCTTCCTCAAGATCCGCTCCGTGAGTAAAACCCACAAAAGCATGCTTCATGGCGGTTTGAACTTTGGCGGGTCGCGCACGCTGAGCCTTCTCGATGATGTCGGTGTAGGTGTCCGGCTCAGGCTCCAACTCGCCGATATTGCCGATGAAGACGTGGATTCCGCCGAAGGGGACCCGGTACTCGTATTCGATTGAATCGGCCTCGGGACCCCAGCCTGCGTCGACGATGTAGATTTTGCCGCGGTGACTCTTGGTTATACGAGCCACGGCATATTCCTTGATCCCTAAGAAGCTGCCCTTCAAAACTTCGAAACCACCGTGCTCTCGCTTCGGTGGGCGCCAATCGTGGTGGACTTAACACGGCAGATGTCCTAGCAAAAGGACTTAGGTGTGGAGCCATCGCAACTAGGTTAGCTTAAAGGGGTTGAACGGGACAAGGGACACAGAGAGTTTACCTAGGTTCGCCCCTCTTAATCAGGTAAAAGCCTACTCCTGCTTTCAGTTGTATTGCTTGGGTTTTGATTACCAGGGGGCAAATATGCTTGACCTAGTTCTCGATTGGTTGTTTCTTGAGTTAATCCGCCGCCGGGTCACCCCTTTATATACAGGTTGATGCCCGGCTTACATAGTCCCGTCCGGCTCACACAAACATGACCAGCTCGGTTTCTAACTAAGGTTGCCTTACAGAACAAGTCATCAGCTGGCGGTTCACACCTCCGAGCCTTGAGTCGCCTCCGGGTCTTGGGCCGTCAATAGGCTTACTCCATGAACCGCCATCTTCATATCTTCTGGGACCTTATCGGGCCTCTTCATCTTTAAGTCGCCAATGGCATGACCCGGCCCCTCCTGGGAGGGTCATACCTAGTAGTTATATCCCCAACACAGCCGAAAAAGACATAGCATTCGGGGTTTTGCAATCTAGGTTTGCCATTGTTCGTGGTCCTTCTCATTTTTAGGACAAGCGGACCTTGAAAAACATCATGACATGTTGTGTTATCCTTCACAATATGATTCTTGAAGATGAGAGAGGCATGCACTTGGAGTTCTTCTACGACAATGTGGGTAGCAGTGTCAAACCAGCTAGAGACCCTAACCGCATTAGAGTTTTTCTTCAAACATACAAGGAGATTGAAAAATGCAAACACCCACTTTCAGCTTCAGGAGGATATCATTGAGCACCATTGGCAAAGGGCTGGACAGTAACAAACTCAATTTTCTATTCATTTTTATTTAATTCATGTGTTATTTGTATTCGGGCCAGTTTTGTATTCGGGACTAGTTTGCTTGATGATTTGAATAATTATTTGTACTGTGGATGATTGTTGTATTGTGTTGGTATTGGTATTTTTCTAAATAATTATTTTGTAGTGTGGATGATTGTTGTTTTTTTGTGCTGTGGTATTGATATTTGCGGACCGGCGGCAGCGGCGTAAGAGCAGACCCTGCAAAGCCGACCCGTAAATGAGTATATTCCGCGAATATCCTTTTATACGGGTCTGTTTTGCGGGGTCTGCCTCTGCGGCCGTCCGTGCCCGACCCATAAAAGCCGCTTTTTCGCGAACTCCGGCGTGTTTTATGGTCGGCGGGATGCGGGGTCTCCTAGAGATGCTCTAAGCAACTCGGGCCCAATTTTTTTGTCGACAACATGGAAAACTTTGGCACTTAAAACTGCCTCATGGCATTTCTAAAAAATACTTGATGCGAAAAGCATACAAAATAAAGTACAATTTCTCAATAAATCTACAATTTAAACTTGATGTTCAATGATCCAATAAAATAGATAAAACATGACAAAAATACAAATAATAATATGTGAATACAAAAAAAATACCAAATCAATTGATTACTTCGTTGGTGCCTCCCATAACTTGATCAACGGTAGAAAAACCAGCACCTTCAAGGCATTATAAAATTATATAATTTCATAAAAAAGCATAGACATCAAGTGAAACAATTATTATCGATTCAAATCTGAAAACTTACCAGGTAAAAGCACTTTGCGAGACTTATATGTGTGTGTATCCAGTCCCTTTAGGTGCTTGATTCCCTCCTGAAATGATAGGTGCAGACACCCCCGTTGCAGACACCGGTGAAAATGATCTCTTCATCTTCTGTTTGTATAATATGAAATGAAATTGGCAATTACATCAATTTGAGTTCAACAATACCCTAGATACTGGACACAGAGACACACACACACACACGCATTATTTCAATTAAATTTTATTCAGAGCAGTTTATATACACTAATACACAGAGGAAACAACCGTAGAGCTCGTCAGGGGAAACCGGAAAAGCATCAAAGAAAATTACGAAGGTGCAGCAGGCAAGTAGGACCAGCCAGGTGAAACAGGGGATGGCGTGTCGCGCTGGTGAACGGCGCATAGGACAAGAGTGCGGTGGCCGGGAGCAGGGGAGAAGTGCTTTGTGGAGCACGACACGTACAAGCATGAGCAGTCGGTTGTGGTGTTTGATTTGGGGTCAATCACTTTGAACGAATTCCCCACCCACATGAGCGATTCAAGGTTGACTTTTCGTTTCTATATTACCATTGTAGAAAAACCCATTTATGTAGTGTTATTAGAGTGGAACAAAATTCACCTCGCGTGGCTATGATGGTCTCGCCGCAAAACGCCCCGATGATGCCGACGGACAATGTTAATACGATAGGGTGAATATGTATAAAGCATGATAATTTACACATAGCACATCTAATAACTTGCATACAAACATTATGATAACTTTGACAGGAGTGGGAGGTTGTTGAGACCATACCCCTGATAACTTCTATGTGAAGAGGATGCTAATTTACGCATCACATAGCTGATAACATGTGTACAGACACTATGATAACTTTGGGGGGGGGGGGGGGGAGGGGGGGAGGGTAGTTGTAATACATCACCGATAACTGCTACATGAATAACATGGTAATTTATGCATCATAGAACTAATAAATTCTGTGCAACACGTTGATAACTTTTAACCCGGGGAAATAAAGTTGAAGAAATATGTCACCGGTAATTTTTGTGCGAATAACATGGTAATTTATGCACCGCAGACCTGATAGCTTACGTACATACATGGTGATAACTTCGACTCGGTAACTCATGTGTAAATAACATGATAATATATGCACAACTGAGTTGATAACTGACTTAGTTCAGGTGTGATAACTTTTGACCGGGAGGGCGGCCGCGGGAGGGGGGGGAGGGGGGTGCATGTTGTTAAACACCCTTCAGTAACTCATGTAAGAATAACATGGTAATATGAACACAATAGAGGTGATGACTTAGTTAGCCCTGGCATGGTAACTTTTTGACCTAAAAAGTTATCAAAACACACCAACGTGAGATCTAGTTTTGAAGATCTCGTCGCAACGAATTCTCATGTCAAAATGATTTTTGTAACGGAACGACTGTTTGAGTTACAAATCATTTTCAATTTTTTTTGAAATTCAGTGGAATCCCCCCCTTACATTAGCATTTTGCGTCCTTTTGGGCAATGCATGAATGTGTATGTGGGGAGAAGATCGAAGAAACCATTTTATATGCCCCGGTAATTTTTGTGGAAACACTATGATAATGTATGCTCAACTAGCATGATTACTCGCGTAGCACATCCGTGATAACTTTTTACCCCCCAAAAAAGTCATTGGAACATACCAATGTTGGATCTAGTGTCCAAGATATCATCACGACAAAATCATTTATGTGAAAACAAGTTTTCGATTAAGGCGGCAGTTTGAGGTACAAAAACATTTTGAAGTTCTAAAATTAGGAGAATCTAGGATAACATCAACATTTTATTTGTTATCTAGGGCATGCATGCATGTGCACGTGAGAAGAAAGGTTGAAAAATAATTTTTCATGTCTGATAATTTCTGTGAAAACAGGTTGGTAACTTATGTGTTAAAGGCATGATAACTTACATAGCCTAGACCTGGTAACTTTTTACACGAAAAAAATTCGTCAGAATATATCAACATGAGATCTAGTTTCGAAGATCTCGTCGTGACGAACATTTTATATGAAAACAATTTTTCAATTGGATCGACGGTTTGAGCTACAAAACATTTTAAAATATTAAAATAGAAAGAATATTTTGCTGGCATCATCTGTTTTGTCTTGTAATTTGCATGCATGCATGAAAACATAAATCAACACATACATCCTTTCCTTAACCACGAAAGAGAGGACGGGGCTTGCCTGCTCCCCGCATATACTCCCATCCGTGCTCCCATCTGGTACAATGGACGCGATTGTTTTAAGCGAAGGCCCACATGTGCACCTTCCCTTTCCTTGCCCTCGTTCTCTTTTCTTTCGACAAAAGTATAACGGCTAAAATCGAGGGAATACTTTGAGACCCCGGCGACGAGAACACCCGATGGTGCGGCAAAAGATTCATCAAGTTACTGAAGTCGTGCATCCTTGCCGCGGCCGTGAAAACGATAGAACGGCGCCGGTAGAATTACCGGCCCAGTCAGTCCTTCGCTTGCCGGGGACATCTGTTGCATACTCGCATCGCATGTCTGTATCCCCTACCCACACTGCACAATGCATGGTGCCCTCCGGCCGGCCGTCGCGTACGCATATCGTGATATAAGTCTTTATTCATGTCAGTTTTCATCAATAGCTCCGTCGAGTGTTTCATGTACGCACCAGTTGATTCCAGTGATCAATTGATCGATTTTTCTTATCCCAAGTCTGACCAGAATGGTAGGGATATTGCTTAGGCAGCGAGCATATGTGAACTAGCGGCTGGGGCTCTAGCGGCTCGTCGCCGCTGGTGGCGCCGACGAGGCGGCCGAGCAGATATGACGTTCGAGCCGTCCTTGGTGGCGCATTTGCCCTCGGCTCATGCTGCGCTGTCACAGGGCCATCAGACTAAACAATCACGTCCGTTGAATCAGATGGGAGCACGGATGGAAATATATACGGGGAGCTCTGGAGAAATAATTAGATGTATAATTAGTAATTAAAAAAGAGAAATGGGCGTGCGGATCTGTTGCTAAATTCAGTACGTCCGGAAGTTAGTCCTTTTACTAAATAATGGGATTGGATAAAAAAAAACCTAGCCGCCTCCCGGCTCGCTCTCGGGCGAGTCCGAAGGCACCCCCGTCGCACCTACCTCGACTCCCTCGGTCTCGAGCCCTCCTCGCCGCCGCCGGTAGTGGCCTCCCGGCCGGATTGCGGCGGCGGCGGCCTCCCATAACGCATGCCTTCTCTTTCCATCTCTTTCCCATCTAGTCCCCTCCATGGCCGGCCTGATCTGGGCCGCGCCGCCTTGCGAAAGTGTGCCGGATGCTCGCGATCTGCTGCAGGTGGGCGCCCTGGCTGTAGATGACGCGGCGTGGTCGTGCTACGTCCCGCACGCCACGCCGGGAGCGGCTCCTATGGCTGGACGAAAATCGTTCCAATCGTACATAGATGCTCTGTGTGGTTGGACTTGTGGCAAGCCTGTTGTTCGTGTGATGCTCCCATGGTGCAATCGACCCGGCACAATTGCCATGCGTATGGCCAGTCGAAGGGAGCAGCGGCCTCACGCCGCCATTGGATGGCTCGCCGATGAAGCCGTGGAAGACAAGGGGATGCGTGGTGAGCATCGGCTGGCTCCAGCGTGGTGCGACAGAATACTGGCCTCCTTGGAATCCATGGCCAGGCAGGCCGTGGGGTCCTTTCCGGTGGGGCGGTGCTGCCTAGCTCAAGATGTGGCGGTGTCCACTCCCGGCTAGATGGCCCTACCGAGGAGCCGCGCCAGGTGGCTGCCATGTCCTTCTTGCGGCGGTGGCGGAAGGTTGGGCACATCAGGCTATCTGCTTGGTGGCGGACTGTGGCAGCGAGGTGATGGACTTCCACGCAGGTGTTGGTCGGCCAACGACGCTACGGTCCACGGTTTGATGGTGGTGATTCAGATCTGGTCGGCCGGGTGGGGGTGACTGTAGAGTGCTACAGTGACCTCCCACGGCTCCACGACGGCGGTGGTCACCACATGATCTTCGAGAGCGTCATCTCTCAAGATTCAGTGGTTGATTTGGTGGTGAGATGCATATTATGGACGATGACTTGACGCAGTGGGATGGTTGTGCGGCGGTGGCGGGCATCACACGTAGCTGCTGGGATCGCGAAAAAGTGGTGGCGACAAAACATAAGTGACTTCGATGGTGGTGCTACTTAGCACCGGTCTCGAGCTCGGGGTGAAAGCCTAGGTCTGAACCGAGCGGTTTTACTGGCAATGGTGATATTTTTCCTATGTCGTTACCTTGTTGAAGGCATTGCTCGGATATGTTTGAACCGATTTTCAGAGTGAAAACCTAGATTCTGGCCATGTGCTTGGATCCGTGTGGCGGCGCTTGAGTGTCGCTCCCTTCTTGAAGGCGTTGCTGTTGAAGAACCTCGTCGTCCATGTAATGTCCTGAGATAGTTGGTACGGATATGGTCATTGTTGTAGTTTGCCGACCACATATCTGATCGCTTTTGGGCCTTTATTTTCCTTTTTCTCGCCTACGCATAGCTTTGGTCTTATATGACTTTGCTATTTGTCAGCGTGTTTCGGCGTTTGTGTTGGCTGTGTGCATCCTAACTATGCAGAGGCCAGGTGTGTGCTCATTGTGTTATGTATCTTCTTGATGCTTCATTTTGAGCAAATAAAATCCACCCTTTATCAAAAAAAATAGAATTGTGCAGCTGAATAATCTCATGTAGATGTGCAAAAAGGGCCTGGTACAGATCATTTTCTATTTCTCGGGCTTGCCTTCTGTGCTACAGTAGCATGGGGAGGCGTGCCCGCCCACCTAACCAAAAAATATAGAGCCACCAGGCCTAGACATTCTTGTGGAGAGAGGTAGTATTAAGGATGCTTGTACAAGATAAAAGAAATTTGAATTTTGACAGAGCCTGGATCCACATGTGAGCCATGCTAGATCAGATGGCGCTGAGTATAGGTTCGGCCAAGCTATGGTCTTGAATCTTCCCTCTCGGAAGGAAGCAGCTAAAGCCTTAATATTATGGACTAGTGCCCCAAATGAAGAATGATCATGTCCAGCGCAATTGACTTTCTTCACCAGATTTAGACAGTCAGAAGCAATAACAACACGAGGGTGTCCAGCTTGATGTGCCGTTAGCAATGCCCAACGTGCAGCTGTGGTCTCCGTGAGCTACGGGTCGAAACAAACTCAAACGGCGTCGCTTTAGCTAGCAGCACCTCACCTATGTAATTCGAATAACAACACCTCGCCCATCCTACCATTAAGGTCGGAGAAAATGGCAACATTGAACATATAAACGCTCCTAGCCAACCCGCCTATACGAGGCACCTGCCGTCATTGTTATACAGTCCGCCCGATTCCCACGCCGGCTGAGCTGTATGCCGTTTTTGCCGTTCATTTATTTTTAGTGTTGACTTCCAATTTTACTGGCAGGTGAATGACTGATGGGCCTAACGCTAATATTTGGTTGTGTTCGCTCGTTCTTTATCGTTGCTGTGGTATGTTTTGCCTTTTTTCCGCTGGCCAGCCCCGCGCGCATCGCCTTTTGGAAAGGCGAGGAAAAGGGGAAGCGGCAGCGAGGGAAAAGAAAAGAGGAAGCCAGCCAGACCTAGCCCGCGCCTCCGCCGCCGCCTCCTCTTCTGTAAGGGTATGGATAGCGGTGGAAGGATCTATTGGTAGTAGACTGTCCTTAGATTCGGTTACAAGCTCGAGATACGAATTGGGGAAGAAAGGGAAAAACAGCTAGGGACTAGGGTTCGTGCCGCCGCCAGGTTCTGATCCACCGGATGCCGATCCTCTCGTCGCCGTTGCTTAAGTACCAACGCAGTTGGGTCTACTGGGCCCACTCAGGCTCAGTGTAGCGCTCGTTGGGCCTCTTGGTGCGGGTCGGTCTCTGGGCAGTGGACGAGCGCAGCGAGTCGCTGCCGGCTGGGCCCGGCTCGTCAGCGCCAGGGTGTGGTTCTGGTGTGGGAGCGCTGATATCCCCTCCTCCTTGGGATGAGGCTTGCCCCCAAGCCTCTGCTCCAGGGAACCGAGCCTGCAATGCGAGCTTGTCTTCCCAGGTGTCGCCGAGAACAGCTTGATTCGACCAACGAATCAGGACTTGCTCGATCATTGAGCCATTCTTCTTGCGCCAACGGTGTTGTAGGGGACCACAGAGGCAGCGGGGATGTCGATGGCTGTGGAAGTACAGTTGAAGAGTTCGTACTGGCGAAGGCGGTGTCGCCGATTGAGACACGTGGAAGACTGGGTGCAATTGAGAGCCTGATGGAAGTTCCAGTTTATAAGCTGCTTCGTTGACCTTGGCGATCACCTGGAATGACCCATAATATTTGAAGGACAGTTTATGGTTTGCTTTTCTGCCCACCGATGTTTGAATATACGGTTGTAATTTGAGGTAGACTTGGTCGCCCACAGAGAAGGTCCTTGGGGATCGGCGTTTGTCCGCCTGTGACTTCATATGCTGCTGTGCTCGATGCAAATGCTGCTGTAGGAGGTCCTGAATCACCGCTCTTTCCTCGGCCGGATCGAAGAGGCGGCACTTTGGGCACTTTCGTCGATGGGTGAGATGCCCCAAGTTCATGGTTCATGACCAAACATAGCCTTAAATGGCGACATCCCAATGCTGGAGTGGTACGAGGAGTTGTACCAGAACTGTGCTAGAGGAAGCCAATGACTCCAGCGGCTCGGACATGCCTGGACGAAGCAGCGCAGATACGTTTCTAGGCACTGGTTCACCCGTTCCGTTTGGCCGTCCGTCTGAGGGTGGTTAGCGGAGCTCATGCACAGTTTTGTGCCCGCGTACTTGAATAGCTCGCGCCAAAAGTGGCTGGTGAACACCGGGTCGCGATCTGAGACGATAGAGCGCGGGAAGCCGTGAATCTTGTAGACGCTTGTCATGTAGAGTAGTGCCACCTTGGAGGCTGTGTACGGATGAGCTAAAGGCAGGAAGTGGGCAAACTTTGTGCGCTTTCCCTGACTGTGGCGGGCCATCTATAAAGTCCATGGTGATCATGTCCCATGCCTGATGAGGAATTGGGAGGGGCTCCAACAAGCCCGAGGATGCTGACCTGTCCGGTTTAGCTTGTTGGCAGACCGAGCAGCAACGCATCTTTGCAGAATGTGCGCATTCATCTTGGGCCAAGCAAAAAGATGCCGTATCCGCCGAAAAGTGGCTGGAAATCCACTGTGCCCGCCCATGGGGCTGTCATGGAATGCAGAGATAATCTTCTGCTGCATAGCTGTAGTGCCCCCGAGCCAAATTCTCCCACGGAATCGCAGAATCCCTTTCTCCAGAGTGAAACGTTGTTTTGGATCCTCCTTGATAGCCAATTGCTCCAGAAGCTTCTGGGCTTGAGGGTTGCTATGATAATCGGCAGCCACGTCCCACGAGCCAACCGGGACGGCGGTGGTGATGTCAAACAGTAGATCAGTGTATGCGCACGGGAAAGGGCATCTGCGGCTGTGTTTTCAGATCCCTTCTTGTAACGGATGACGTGGCGGGCCCGAGTAGCTTTGTGAAAGCTTCGTTGCTGCCATGGGGTAGTCGGTCCTTGCTCTTCCGGTGGATGAGGCTCTTCCGATCCGTATAGATGATGAACTCGTTGTCTTTGCAGATAAGGCGCCATTGGTCAACAACCACCACAATGGCAAGGTACTCTTTTTCGTACGTGGACAACCCTTGGTAACGCGGGCTCAGGCCTTTGCTCATGTAAGCAATAGGATGCCCTTCTTGTTGTAGGACTGCCCCAATGCCTCGATCTACGCATCTGTTTCGACAGTAAACTGTTTACTGAAATCCGGAAGTGCCAACACTGGTGCAGAAGCTAGTTGTTGTTTCAGGAGCAGGAAAGCTTGGCTGGTGTTGTCGGTCCATACGAACGGCACACCCTTCTTGAGCAGGTTGAACAGGGCCTGGCAATGATGCCAAATCCTCGCATGCGAATCGGGCGGTAATACCCAGCCAATCCTAGAAATCTGCGCACTTCTTTTGCATCACTAGGTGTTTGCCTTGATTCAACTGCTTGGATCTTACTTGGATCCGTAGCTACTCCGTGAGAGCTGATGACGTGCCCCAGATAAGACAGTTGTTGTTGTCCAAATTCACACTTAGACTTCTTGACCTTCCATTGGTCGCGACGCAGCAAGGTGAGGACCTGGCGCACGTGGTCCAAGTGTTCTTCCCAAGTTTTCTTGAACACTAAGATGTCATCGAAGAACACCAGTACATAGAACCTCAGAAGGGGATGCATCGTATTCGTCATTGCCCCGTTAAAGGTACCCGGTCCTCCCGCTAAGCCATAGGACAACACTTTAAATTCATAGTGGCCCGAGTGAGTTTGAAAGGTTGTTTTGAATTCTTCGCCTTCGACCAGTCTGATTTGGTGGTACCCTGCGCGGAGGTCCAATTTGGAGAACCAACGCGCGCCATGTAACTCATCGAGCAACTCTTCAATGACAGGCACCGGGAATTTACTGACGCGAGTCATCGCATTAAGATGGCGATAGTCGATGCACATTCTCCACGTGTCGTCCTTCTTCTTGACGAGGATGACCGGTGAAGAAAAACTGCTCTGGCTGCGCTGGATCACTCCGGACTGTAGCAATTCTTGCACTTGTCGCTCAATCTCCGACTTCAGTTCAGGCTTGTGGCAGTAGGATCTGATATTGACCGGTTGTGCTCCTGGCATCAATGGTATTGTGTGGTCGCAGGCACGTCGAGTTGGAAGTCCGTGTGGCTCACCAAAGACATCCTCGAATTCAGCCAACAGTTGCTTCAGCTCGGTGATTCTGTTTGCTTGGGCCCTGCTCCTTGTTGATAGGATATAGCAAACAGATGTGCATGAGCGATCCTTGCCGATGTAACAGCTGCAATTGTGCACTGTTGATCACATGACAGGTGGTGGAATTTGATTCATGGCCAAACAAGTGAGCTGGACCTCTTGGTGTAGGAATCTGGAGATGTTTGTGCTTCCAGTCAACGGTCATCGGACTGTGCTGCTCCAACCAATCCATGCCAAGGATAGCATCGTATGCACCCAGTGGCAGGATCTTCATATCAGTGACAAAATCAAGTCCTTGCGACGACCAACGACAAAGATGGTATGGACTACATGCGAGAGAGAAGTTCGCCCCCGTCAGCTACCTTAACCCGTGAGGGTCGAGGCAGAGGAATTGAACTTGTAAGTTGATCAGCTAGTCTCTTGTTGATGAAAGAAGTCGAGCTGCCACTGTCCACTAAGATCAACACCTCTCTGTTCTGCATGGTGGCTAGTAGCTGGAAAGCTTTGGGTGAGACGCCACCATCAAGAGCTGGCCGTGAGATGGCATGGACTTGCCGGATGTCCCCCTCGTTGTCACTGATGGAATCGACTCCCAAAAGAGCAAACATCTCTTCGACCACATGCAGTTGGATGGTGCTTGGGCAGACGTGCTCGGGTCCCCAGCGCTCGCCGCACTTGAAGCATAATCCCCGAGCGCGGCGATAATCCCGAAGAGCTTTGACTTTGGATGTGTCAGCTCGCGCGGCGTCAGTGCCGCGACGATCCACAACAGTCGTGGGCACTGCGGCTGGCTCCAGTCGGGCGGGTGGTGGAGGCAGGGGAAGCGCCAGGCCCGCTCGGGCTGGCGTCTCCTGTGGGCGCCTGCTGGTAGATACTGCGCCGCCGGCCACCTCCTCCTGAAGTAGTGCCAGAGCGCAAGCAGTGTCCAGGTCCGGTGGCCTTTGGACCAACACCACTGCTCGAATATCCTTCCAGAGGCCCTCCACAAAACGAGTGAGAAAGTAAAAAGGATGAATGGTGTCGAATCTGAACTGAGATGATTGATAATGGATTTAAATTGCTCAATGTAATCTGCTACTGTATTTTTTTGCCGAACAGTATAAAACTGACGGACCATCGTTTGGTGCCGATCACGGCCAAAACGGGTGAATAAATGAGCTTTAAACGACTCCCAGTCAAAATCACTAAGCCGCTTCGAATGGATTGCAACCAGATGGACGCAGAACCGAGAAATTCAAGCGCCATGGGCACCCAAAACGAAGGCGAGAATAGCAAACATGCTCACAATCGCTTTCATAAGCGTTTTCCACAGTTTCGGGTTGTCACCCGTGAACTGTGGGAACTGGATGGAGGGTGCGCTTGGCGAGGCCGAGCAACTGGTAGCTCGCGTCGCATAAGCGGGAAAGAGCAGGAGGTGAAGGGGGGCCGTCGTACTGACCGTTTGCCGGGGGCGGTGGCGGTGTCAGGAAGGACACCGTCGATGGCCCCCGTGGAATGTTGTAGACGCCGTGGCCTTCGGGCCCTTGTTGATTTGTTGCCGCGCCAGACGCGGCCCCGATGTGGGTGCCGGTTGTCGCAGGCGGTGGATGACTCGACGAAGGCGCCTGGTGGGGTGCCCTTTCTGGCGGCGTGATGGCAGCGGCGTATTTGGAGTGCCGTCACCGCATCGGACAGATCGGTGTGCGCCGCTCGAGATCGGGGCGCCAAGCCACGAGATCGTCGATCTTGGAGTTGGAGGCGTGGATCGCGGCGGTGTGCTCCTTGAGAGTGGTATCCAGACGCTCCTGGAAGGACTGGACGGATGGATCCATGGCGATGAGGCGGATCTGGCGCTTGGCGGAGGGATCGGGTTTCTATAAATTGGGCGGATCGGTAGCGGGGAAGGAGCTGGGAGTGGTCTCTGATACCAGATGTAAGGATATGGATAACGATGGAAGGATCTATTGGTAGTAGACTGTCCTTAGATTCGGTTACAAGCTCAGATACACGAATTGGGGAAGAAAGGGAAGAACAGATAGGGACTAGGGTTCGTGCCGCCGCCAGGTTCCTGATCCACTGGATGCCGATCCTCTCGTCGCCGTTGCTTAAGTACCGACGCAGTTGGGCCTCTGGGCCCACTCAGGCCCGATGTGGCGCTCGTTGGGCCTCTTGGTGCGGGTCGGCCTGCAGGCGGTGGGCCAGCGCAATCGCTGCCAGCTGGGCCCGGCTCGTCGGCGCCAGGCGTGGTTACAGTGTGGGGCGCCGACATCTTACGCCGCCCGCCACCTCGGCCTCGTCTCAGTGACCACCAGTGAGCCCCTTTCTCCACCTTTTCGCGGTGGTCACCGAGCTCGAGCCGAGGAGCGACTTCGGCAGGACGCCGAGGCAAGGGTAGCAGCCGGCCAGCGCCTCGCCCGTGCTCAGGAGGAGCTCGAGATACATCTGCCGAGGAGCGTGGCCTTGATCCGGACTTGGCTGTCTACATCTGCCGAGATACATCTCCCACTGGTTGCACCCAGTAACCAAAGGCTCCCTAGAGTCCATAGAAGTGAGTAAGGACCATGTACGGATCCATGCGGTAGCTCTGAAGATGACCTGCAAGAAAGTTAAAGTGTGTTAACGTTGTCTGTTAAAATCATATTATTCCTACAGTTCCATATAGCCCAAAGAAGCGCACATATTCCAATCCGAATACGAGCTGCAGTACTATGCTCAATCCCAGCTAACCACATTCCAAACAACGAATCAATGTCAACTGGAGGATTAATGTTAAAGGCTATATGAATCGTTCTCCAAAGCAATTTGGCGAGTGGGCACTCAAGGAATAGATGTTGTATTGTTTCATCATGATCACAAAAACAACAACGTGAACTACCTACCCATCGCCTCTTGATTAAGTTATCCTTGGTGAGAATGACTTACTTGTGGACGAACAATATAAAAATTTTAATAGGCAAAGGAACCTTAACCTTCCAAATAATGTAACGATCTTGAGATTGGGCCAGAATTAATCAAATCAATATAGAAAGATTTTACCGTAAATACCCCACTTCTAGCTAACTTCCGGTCGTCAAATCCGGTTGGTCGGATAATTGAACATCTATCAATCTCCGAACCATGTGCATCCAAGCAGTCCATCTCTCACTGACTAACGCATGTCCGAACTGGATATTCAAGGGAATCGTTTGAAATAATGTGCCTACGTAATCCTCCTTACTTTGCACAATGTTATAAAGGGTGGGATATTATGCGGCTAGGCGTCTCTCCTAACCACGTATCCTCCCAAAATCTTGTTGAGATCTGTGGGACCCGATTCTCCGGTACTAATTCCCGTAGAAAATGGCCCTTGTGCTCATCAGCCCCAGGATAACTGTTAGGCGATGAGGCACCAACTTGATACAGAAATTCCAAGCAAATACAAAATATGTAGTACAAGACCATTCTGGTCTGTGAGTACAACAAATGGTTTCTAGTGGTTGATAACGGAAGCGGGTTGAAAATCATCAGTGTCTGTGGGACTCCATTTCCCACGGGAACAGCTGACCAGGTTAACTCCTATCTTCGCGAGGCTGCTATCACCGTTGCTTAGGTTCCGGGGCTGTCATCACGGTCACTCCTCTCCGCGCAAGAAATCTGGCCAAGACAATAGCCAGGGACAAGCGAGTGAGTACTTTGAATGTACTGGCAAACATTATGAACACATGGATAATATTGCAATGATGTTCTAAAAATGTTTTATACTCATGACGTCAGTCACAACAATATAAATATAACTCAAGGCGTGTAAGCATGTTATATATGAATATGCAATATCAAAGAAGTATTAAAAGGTATAATGAAATAAATAACAAGCATGCCACAGTCGGGCGTCTGAGCGACACCACATAAAGGGCTTTAAAAGAAATGCCACAGTCGGGCGTCTGGTCGACACCACAGAAAGGGCTTTTAAAGAAATGCCACGGTCGAGGCGTCTGGCGACACCACATAGAGGGCTTTAAAAGAAACAATCATAGTGAATATCCCGGAGGTAGAACCATCCCGAGATACTCGATGATAACAAAAATATTCATGGGTAAGCAACAATAATAATCATAATTATCACAAGTCACAAGTAGTAAATTCAAATTCCGGGTAAACAGTTTCACATCCGAAGACCGACACTAAGACCAACAATTGACCCATCGGACTGAAATCCTTAACCATGGACACGGCTATTGAATAGGTTTAATCTCTGCAGAGGATGTACTCTTTACCCACGAGTAACGGATTCCTTTAGTCCATCGGGACTAATTCCGTCTACGGTCTTTTTGTTGAAAACACACCTAACTTTCACACACCAGCTTATATCACACATGTCTGGAATCACCCACGACACCTGTCAAGCAAACTCTAAGTGGGGAGGCTACAACCTCGTGTAGCATGGGATCAAATTTATATCGCGCGCTCTAAGGGGTGGCCTCCCCTCTCGGTCTCAACCGGAAACACCCATGCCCCCGGACCAGGTGGTCTGCCTACCAGCTACAACCGGTATCTTCCACCCTGGCCTCTACATGCGGTGTGTGCTAGAAAGAGGTTGACAACTTCTTGAACCGTACTCTACTTGTTGTAGAGACGAGTGGTAGTACGAAACAAGTATGGGGGTTATTGGAACAAGACTCGATCTACGGTCGACTCAGGAGGTTTAAGTATTTCCCTGCATAACAAATATATCTCAACCAACACGATCACCGCTCACCATACCTCACTATGCCATACCGGACATGACCGTCCCAACGGGGACCGGTGACAAACTCATGCCTACCCAAGGCAGAGGTTTTCCCGGATTCCTTCCGGTATGCAAGCAAGGCACATGAGGATGATTATTATCACAAGTGTGATTATTCCCAACAGCATGGAAATCACAAATATGCAACCATGCACATGATCATCTCACATGAAATAACAAGTCCTCCAAAAATAAGGTAGTGTTATAAGCGTGTCAACGAACACACAAAAGTATTATGCCGGGGTTCAGAATGCTTGCCTTCAGGTCACGGGAAGGCAGGGTGCATTTCAAACTCTTGAAATAATTCTCCTCTCTTCAAAAATCCTATTTTGAAAATATAAAAGAATTAACACACAAAATAAAAACAGCACAAAAGTTGTTTTTGAATTTTTTCAAATAAATCTTAAAATAAACTAGACAATATTTGAGAGAGGTAGGAAAAAATTAATTCATTTGGAGTTATATTTAAAAAGATACAGCAGGTCAAAGTTTGGTCAAAATCATTATATAAAATAAAACAGAAAAGAAAAACGTTTCAAATAAAACGCGTACACGCCGAAAAGCGCATTTCGAAGTGCGCTTCCACTTAACCCACGTGGACTGGGACGGGGTCACCGACAGTGGGTCCAGGGCCCCACCGGGTCAGGTTTGACCAAAGCCCTCCTCCTCCTCTTCTCTGCCCGAGCAGAGGCGGGGCGTCCGGCGATCGTCGCCGGTGAACGGCGTCATCTCGCGGGCATCTGAGAGCAGGGATGGATCCGCCACTCCTAGGCGGTCCTTCCGGTGGTCGCAGGGTCGCCGGAGGTGGAGGGAGTCGTCGGCGGCGAGCTCCGCGCCGGAGGGGGGCTTCGGTGACAAAGTGATTTTTGGGCTGCGGTGGTCTCCGACCAAAATTGATCGAGGGGTTGCACTCATGAGGGAGGGGAGTTCTTGGTGGAGAGATTGGAGAAGGAGAGGCCACAGTGGTGGCGGAATCGGCCAGGGGCTTGGCGTGACCCGGCCTGGCGGACTCGGGAAGAAGGCCTTCCTCCTCGAATGCTGGCCAGGGCAACACTAGGAGGATCATATGAGGTTGCTTGAGGTCTCGATGGAGCTCCGGGGCCCTTATATAGGCGGTGGAGGTCGGTTCCGGGGCGGCCGGCGATAAGGACGACGACGAACCGCCTCCCTGTAGCTTGGGCGATGTGGCGGCGACGAGGGCTAGAGGACGAGGCTGCGGATGAGCTCGCACTGTTCCAGGGGCAGGTGGCAAGCCGAGGTGGCTTTGGCGGCGCCGACCGTGTAGCGGCGCTTGGCGAACGCCGCATGCCGCCAAAAGCTCTGTCGGCGGCGCTGTTGGCTGCCGGCGGCTTGGCGTTCTTTGTGAGGAGGTTAGTGCGTGGCGTGGCGCAGAGCGGCGGGCCAAAACCGGGGGGGCCAGCGTGTCGGCTCGAGGCGGCGGCTCGTGCTGTCTGGCAGCGCTCTGGGCGGCGTCCGGTGCCTGCGGAAGGTGTTCGACACAATCGTGGCACGCTACAGGTCACAGGTGAGGTTGGCAAGCAACAGAGCTAGGTTGTTGATAGAGTGAAGCTCAGGGGACAAGGTGGTTTGGTCAGGTGGCCAAGTTCACAATGCCAACAACAACTCATGTCAAATCTGATCATGCACTCCAGGTGTTTGACAAAATGCCACAGGCACTTAGGCTTTTCTTGGAGGGGCCAAATCTCCCAGATCAGTGTCTCCTTGGAAGCACAAGAGGGTGGTGAGGTTAGTTGGTGAAAAGCACAAACTTGCTAGTGCAAGTTTTGCAGAACTTCAAATCTGGACAGGATGTGAGTGGCATTATTTCATGAACCAAAAATATGCCAATGGTTGCATGCTCCTGGACTTAGGGGTTTAGCATGGAGGACTACAAGTAGGAGAAGGAATCAAGGGCCAAAGAGCAAGCAATAGTAGGGATGTTGTACAAACCATCTTGATGGACCAGAATGAAGATTAGGTTGATTTACTAAAAATCTACAAAGAACATCCTTGGATTATTGCATATAATGGAATCATATGCTTCTACTGACATCCCATAATTTTGGTGGAAGCTAGAAACAAAAATTTAAAAGGGTTGTAGTGCAAAAATGCCCACTGGACCAGAGAAGAAAAACATGCGTAGCACTCAAAATATGCAATGAATGAAATATATTATTGCACAAAAGTGTTTTAGAGACATCACATGACATCTCCAAATTTTGGTTGGATTTTTAGTTAAGTTAATCAAATGGTTGTAGTACAAAAGAGCTCCAAAACTAAAACAAGTCATTTTAATGAATATAGCTCAGGGTGGAATAATTTAATAAATAAACCTACTGATTAGGAAATTGTTTTAATGAGATGGCATAGAAGTCCAATATGTTTTGGAGGGATCCACTTGGGATAAATTCCTTAATATTAAAGGAAAAGTTTTGAAATCAACAGAGATATTCTTGCAGGCAAAAATTTTAAACTCTAGGCAAAATTTTAATAACTAAAACCTGGTTAAATTTTTGGGCTGTTACAATTACTACCCCCCTTAAGAAAAAAAAATCTCGTCCTCGAGATTTGCTAAGAGCCGTTGGAAAAACAAATGCTCCATATGTGTCCGAGCGGTTGTGAGTCTGCTGTCGTGGTGCTGCGTGAAATAAAACAAATAAACCATGTATCGAGAGGATAAAAGATGCAGCAATTCTGGAAGAAGAAAATCTTATTCCAGGATTTTTTTGCGGTTACACAGGTTGCTCACGAAGAAAACCACTCACAAACGTAAGAACTAAATACTCGACTCGTCGCACAAATTCGAGGTACCATGCATAAGTTATCACATAATAATAAATGCTGCAATAACAAACACAGTAGTGACGTCTAAAATGAAAACGATAACTGGACGGGGTCCTGATAAAATGTCTCTAGCAATGGAATACACTCCTCTTCTATCAGAGGAAGTGGATTGACCAGTCGATGTATGCGTCTCTCCGGGTCGGGTCTCAATGGTCTGCTGATGGCAATCTGGGGGTTCAAATCAGTGAGATTCTGAAGATAATCCATTACTCGCTGGTTCAGATGCTCTTGAGCGATGATGTACTGGATAAGGTTGGCTAGCACTGGGTCTCTCTCAATCCGCCCACCGGGGAAAGATGTTACTCCCCCGGGCGTTGCACGGCTCGGAAAGTAATAATATCCTCGCTCGCGGGCATAGAACCTTCTGGATCGAAGGCGAGCAATCGCTTCTTCGCAGCAGCTTCTATGGCCAGGTGTGGGGTTGGCATAGATCTCCCCATGAAGGAAACCTCCGTTGGATCTTGATTGGAGTCTACGGGAGGGATGTGTACTGCTGCCCAATATTCCGAGGTGGAAAAAGTGATTCTCGATTTGAACAGCTCGTACTGGGGTGGATATGTAGAACCCATAGTACTGCGGGTAAAGTCCCACAATATTTTGACAAAGCTACATGGGGTTGCATCTGGGGTTCTCAGATGAATACTGGGGCTCGGCATGTCAGGAAAAGGTTGTGAGGGTGGTGCACAAGGTGTGGGGTGCTTGGTAAGATCACTAGGTGGTCTTTATATAGCAAAGGAGCTGGGTCATTTTACCGTAGTGAAAATTTACCAGCTTAGCTCCAAAGGTCGGGTCAGTGTCAGAAATACACATATCTCATAAAGAGACGTGTTACTGCGGTAGTCGTCGGGGTTGGTTTTGGTAGCTGTGCCTAAAAAATACGCAACTGCGCGCTGACGAAAATAAGCAAGGCTACTATTAAAACAGAGGCACAACGACAGGCTGCGTTTATACACAAGATTACGTGATTACAAAGCAGGGATACACTGAGACTCGGCACTACTCGCACAGCTTAGTCTACCTCGTTTACGTCTAAACGGGCGTGTCTGGTGGATGTCGAGGCTTCTCCATGTGTCCCAAAGCTGGGATTTGACGGAGATGGCGGAGGAACTGCAGGGTCGGGGTAGCTATGATGACCATCGCGGGGATTGTTGGCCACAATCCCGTTGGAGTGTGTTCCCAAAAGGCGACGAAGCACTTCTGGGGTCATCACAGTATCTTGGATGATGGCTGGGGCTGACCTCAGGGTATCAATTCGGGTGTCCAAACAGCATGACTGGGTTGTCGGTGTCGGCCTCGGTTTCTCTGCTTACCGGGGCTCGGCGAGCCAGCTCTCCTCGAGCTGTGATCAGATCAATATTGATTTGATCGAACAAGGCCTCTAGTGCACTTACATAGCGCACTAGGTGCAACAATGCGGGATCCGTCTCGTGATTTCCGTTGGCAACTAGGGGTGGTCTACCATACCCTTCACGACTAGGGTAGTAGTAGAATGAGTGACAGTTAACTCGGGCGACAGTGCACGAGATGAACTATAGCCTCTCGAGCAGCTAGCTGGATGGCTTGTGGCTCAAAGGAAGTTGTTCTTCCGGTGAACCTGTAGGGGCGTTCTGGCGACAGACCCCTACCGTACATGTGCACAGTGGCCCAAAATTGACGGCTTTTAGTGCCCATGGGTCCCTGGTACACAACATATTCTGGGGGTTCTTCTAACGCATAGGCACGACGGGTGAGGTTTGCGAGTATGGTCACGAAACCTCCAAGATTGGTTGCTGTGGTCTCATTGTGCACTATGGGACCAGGCATTGTGGCTAGCTTGGGAAAGATCTTTGTCTTTGGGTTGAGGCTAAGCGTGCCCTTTTTATAGAAAAAGGGGCGGAGTCTTCCTTCGCACGCTTGCGAATGAGACATCTTGGGCGCTGGTTACTGGCGCGTGATCGACAGGCTAGGTTGATAGGTTGGGCACCGATTGCCAAAAAGTGTCGGGGTCACTATGTGGCTATCTTGCACGGGAAGCTTGGCTGGGGTTTGGTTAAGGTTTGGTAGGTTGGTTTGCCTAAATTTTCCGACCTGGCTAAGATAGGATTAGCCAATGGTCAGCCTGGCTCTGATACCAAGTCTCTAGGGACCGATTCTCCGGGTACTAATTCCCAGAAAATGGCCCTTGTGCTCATCAGCCTCAGGATAACTGTTAGCTGATGAGGCACCAAATTGATACAGAAATTCCAAGCAAATACAAAATATGTAGTACAAGACCATTCTGGTCTGTGAGTACGACAAATGGTTTCTAGTGGTTGATGGCGGAAGCGGGTTGAAAATCATCAGTGTCTGTGGGACTCCATTTCCCACGAGAACAGCTGACCAGGTTAACTCCTATCTTCACGAGGCTGCTATCACCGTTGCTTAGGTTCCGAGGCTGTCATCACGGTCGCTCCTCTCCGCGCAAGAAATCTGGCCAAGACAATAGCCAGGGACAAGCCAGTGAGTACTTTGAATGTACTCGCAAACATTATGAACACAGGGATAATATTGCAATGATGTTCTAAAAATATTTTATACTCATGACGTCAGTCAAAACAATATAAATATAACTCTGAAGCGTGTAAGCATGTTATATATGAATATGCAATATCAAAGAAGTATTAAAAGGTATAATGAAATAAATAACAAGCATGCGACAGTTGGGCGTCTGAGCGACACCACATAAAGGGCTTTAAAGGAAATGCCACAGTCGGGCGTCTGAGCTACACCACATAAAAGGCTTTAAAAGAAATGCCACAGTCGGGCGTCTGAGCGACACCACATAAAAGGCTTTAAAAGAAAATGCCACAGTCGGGCGTCTGAGCGACACCACACAAAGGGCTTTAAAAGAAATGCCACAGTCGGGTGTCTGAGCGACACCACATAAAGGGCTTTAAAAGAAATGCCACAGTCGGGCGTCTGGCGACACCACATAAAGGGCTTTAAAAGAAATGCCACGATCGGGCATCTAAGCGACACCACATAAAGGCTTTAAAAGAAATGCCACGATCGGGCGTCTGGCGACACCACATAAAGGGCTTTAAAAGAAATGCCACAATCGGGCGTCTGGCGACACCACATAAAGGGCTTTAAAAGAAACAATCAGTGAATATCCCAAGGTAGAACCATCCAGAGATACTCGATGATAACAATAATATTCATGGGTTAGTCAACAATAATAATAATCATAATTATCACAAGTCACAAGTAGTAAATTCCAATTCTGGTTTAACAGTTTCACCTCAAGACCGACACTAAGACCAACACTTGACCCATCGGACTGAAATCCTTAACCATGGACACGGCTATTCGAATAGGTTTAATCTCTGCAGAGGATGTACTCTTTACCCACGAGTAACGGATTCCTTTAGTCCATCGGGACTAATTCCGTCTCTGATCTTTTGTTGAAAACACACCTAACTTGCACACGCCAGCTTAAATCACACGTGTCTGGAATCACCCACGACAGCTGTCAAGCAAACTCTAAGTGGGGAGGCTACAACCTCGCGTAGCATGGGGATCAAATTTATATCGCGCGCTCTAAGGGGTGGCCTCCCCTCTCGGTCTCAACCGGAAACACCCATGCCCCCGGACCAGGTGGTCTGCCTACCAGCTACAACCGGTATCTTCCACCACGCCTCTACATGCGGTGTGTGCTAGAAAGAGGTTGACAACTTACTGAACCGTACTCTACTTATTGTAGAGGCAGTGGTAATCTGAAACAAGTATGGGGTTATTGGAACAAGACTCGATCTACGGTCGACTCAGGAGGTTTAAGTATTTCCCTGCATAACAAATATATCTCAACCAACACGATCACGCTCACCATACCTCACTATGCCATACCGGACATGACCGTCCCAACGGGGACCGGTGACAAACTCATGCCTACCCAAGGCAGAGGTTTTCCCGGATTCCTTCCGGTATGCAAGCAAGGCACATGAGGATGATTATTATCACAAGTGTGATTATTCCCAACAGCATGGAAATCACAAATATGCAACCATGCACATGATCATCTCACATGAAATAACAAGTCCTCCAAAAATAAGGTAGTGTTATAAGCGTGTCAACGAACACACAAAAGTATTATGCGGGGTTCAAAATGCTTGCCTTCAGGTCACGGGAAGGCAGGGTGCATTTCAAACTCTTGAAATTATTCTCCTCTCTTCAAAAATCCTATTTTGAAAATATAAAAGAATTAACACACAAAAATAAAAACAGCACAAAAGTTGTTTTTGAATTTTTTTCAAATAAATCTTAAAATAAACTAGACAATATTTGAGAGAGGTAGGAAAAAGAATTAATTCATTTGGAGTTATATTTAAAAAGATACAACAGGTCAAAGTTTGGTCAAAATCTGTTATATAAAATAAAACAGAAAAGAAAAACGTTTCAAATAAAAACGTACACGTCGAAAGCGTACTTCGGAAGTGCGCTTCCACTTAACCCACGTGGACTGGGGCGGGGGTCACTGACAGTGGGTCCAGGGGGCCCACTGGTCAGGTTTGACCAGTCCCCTCTCCCTCCTCTTCTCTGCCCGAGCAGAGGCGGGGCGTCCGGCGATCGTCGCCGGCGAACGGCGTCTTCTCGCGGGCATCTGAGAGCAGGGATGGATCCGCCACTCCTAGGCGGTCCTTTCGGTGGTCGCAGGGTCGCCAGAGGTGGAGGGAGTCGTCGGCGGCGAGCTCCGCGGCGCAGGGGGGCTTCGGCGACAAAGTGATTTTTGGGTTGCGGTGGTCTCCGACCAAAATGAGGGGTTGCACTCGCGAGAGGGAGGGGGAGTTCTTGGTGGAGAGATTGGAGAAGGAGAGGCCCTGGTGGTGGCGGAATCGACCGGGGCTTGGCGGTGACCGAACTGGCCGGACTCGTGGAAGAAGGCCTTCCCTCCTCGAATCTTGGCGAGGCAACACTAGGAGGATCATATGACGTTGCTTGAGGTCTCGATGGAGCTCCGGGGCCCTTATATAGGCGGTGGAGGTCGGTTCCGGGGCGGCCAGCGATAAGGACGACGGCGAACCGCCTCCACAGCTTAGGCGGCGTGGCGGCGGCGAGCGCTAGAGGACGAGGCTGCGGATGAGCTCGCCTTTGTTCGAGGGCAGGTGGCAAGCCGGGGTGGCTTTGGCGGCGCCGACCGTGGTGAGGCGCTGCGGACGCCGGCATGCCGCCAAAAGCTCTGTCGGCGGCGCTGTTGGCTGCCAGGGCGGCTTGGTGCGTTGCTGTGAAGAGGTTAGTGCGTGGCGTGGTGCTGCAGAGCGGGCCAAAACCAGGGGGGCCAGCGTGTCGGCTCGGGCGCGGCTCGTGCAATACGCACGCTCTGGGCGCGTCCAGTGCACGCACGGAAGGTGTTTGACACAATGCCGTGGCACGCTACAGGTCACAGGTGAGGTTGGCAAGCAACAGAGCTAGGTTGTTGATAGAGTGAAGCTCAGGGGACAAGGTGGTTTGGTCAGGTGGCCAAGTTCACAATGCCAACAACAACTCATGTCAAATCTGATCATGCACTCCAGGTGTTTGACAAAATGCCATAGGCACTTAGGCTTTTCTTGGAGGCCAAATCTCCCGGATCGGTGTCTCCTTGGAAGCACAAGAGGGTGGTGAGGTTAGTTGGTGAAAAGCACAAACTTGCTGGTGCAAGTTTTGCGAGAACTTCAAATCTGGACAGGATGTGAGTGGCATTATTTCATGAACCAAAAATATGCTAATGGTTGCATGCTCCTGGACTTAGGGGTTTAGCATGGAGGACTACAAGTAGGAGAAGGAATCAAGGGCCAAAGAGCAAGCAATAATAGGGATGCTGTACAAACCATCTTGATGGACCAGAATGAAGATTAGGTTGATTTACTAAAATCTACAAAGAACATCCTTGGATTATTGCATATAATGGAATCATATGCTGCTCTTGACATCCCATAATTTTGGTGGAAGCTAGAAACAAAAATTTAAAAGGGTTGTAGTGCAAAAATGCCTTTGGGCGAGAGAAGAAAAACATGCGTAGCACTCAAAATATGCAATGAATGAAATATATTATTGCACAAAAGTGTTTTAGAGACATCACATGACATCTCCAAATTTTGGTTGGATTTTTAGTTAAGTTAATCAAATGGTTGTAGTACAAAAAGAGCTCCAAAACTAAAAACAAGTCATTTTAATGAATATAGCTCAGGGTGGAATAATTTAATAAATAAACCTACTGATTAGGAAATTGTTTTAATGAGATGGCATAGAAGTCCAATATGTTTTGGAGGGATCCACTTGGGATAAATTCCTTAATATTAAAGGAAAAGTTTTGAAATCAGAGAGATATTCTTGCAGGCAAAAATTTTAAACTCTAGGCAAAATTTTAATAACTAAAACCTGGTTAAATTTTTGGGGTGTTACAAGATCCCATTGCCAACCAAGAATTTGACCCTAGGAAAGAACAAGTCCTTCGTTCTCATAAGTCCCTTCCAGAATGGCGAGTCAGTTGGTCTCATGGTAACTTGGGCGAGCGTTTTCATTTATAAATACTTATTGCGTAAAATCTGTGCCCATATACCTTCTGGCTTTGTCTCTAACCTGTAGAGCCATTTACTTATAAGGCATTTATTCTTGATTTCTAAGTTCTCAATACCGAGACCCCCTGGTCCTTGGGTCGGCAAAGAATATCCCATCACGCGAGACGATATTTCCTTTTGGCCTCATCTAACTGCCAAAAGAATCGAGATCTGAAGAAATCAAGTCGCTTCGGTACCCCTTTCGGAATCTCGAAGAACGATAGTAGGAACATCGACATACTAGTCAATACCGAGTTAATCAACACTAGTCGGCCTCCATATGACATAAGCTTGCCCTTCCAGCAACTAAGCTTTTTTTCAATTCGATCTTCGATGCACTTCCATTCTTTATTGGTTAACTTACGGTGATGAATCGGTATGCCCAAATAACTGAATGGTAAAGAGCCTAATTCACACCCGAACAGTTCGCTATAAGTGTCTTGCTCTTCTTTGGCCTTCCCAAAGCATAACAACTCGCTCTTGTGAAAGTTTATCTTTAAACCAGACAATTGTTCGAAGAGACATAATATAAGTTTCATATTGCGCCTTAGCAATGTCATGTTCCATGAATAAGATAGTGTCGTCAGCGTCTTTGTAAAATGGAGACTCCCCATCGACCGGATGAGGGACTAACCCCTCAACCTGACCGTTTTCTTGGCCCTGCTAATAAGAATTGTCAACATATCGGCCACTATATTATATAGGAGAGGAGACATGGAATCCCTTGTCTCAATCCCATGTGTGTCTGAAAGTAGTGACCGATATCATCGTTAACCTTGATTCCGACACTACCCTTACGGACTTGAGAACCCACTCGGTTCCGCCATGCCTCACTAAATCCGTTCATGTGCATTGACTGCTGAAGGAAAGACCACTTAACTTTATCATATGCCTTCTCAAAATCCACTTTGAAAATAACCCTATCTAGCTTCTTCGAATGAATTTCATGTAGCGTTTCATGCAGAACGACCACCCCTTCAAGTATGTGGCGCCCTGGCATGAACGTTGTCTGGCTCGGTTGTACCACTGAGTGAGCAATCTGTATCAATCTATTGGTACCCACTTTCGTGAATATTTTGAAACTCACATTAAGAAGACATATTGTCCTGAATTGTTCGATCCGCACTGCCTCTTCTTTCTGTGGCAACAGCGTTATCGTACCAAAGTTAAGATGAAACAACTCTAAATGACTGTTAAAAAAATCATGAAACATAGGCATAAGATCATCCTTAATAATATGCCAACATTTCCTATAGAATTCAGCTGGAAACCCATCTGGTCCTGGTGCTTTATTCGGTTTCATTTCTGAGATTGCATCCAGAACCTCTTTCTGAGTAAACGGTGCAGATAGAATATCATTCTCCTCTACCCGGAGCTGAGGGATATCTCCAATGACAGATTCATCTAGGGACACTGTTCTTTCCGGAGGCCTAAAAAAGTTGTTTATAATAGTTAGAGATATAAGCTTTCAGATTCTCATGCCCCACTATTGTCCCCTCGTCATGTTCAAGCTGTATTATTTTCTTCTTCCTATGTTTATCATTCGCGATCATATGGAAGAGTTGTGTATTGTCATCCTTGGACAACCTTAATCACTTTAGCATGCAATGCCCACTTGAGCTCCTCTTCTCTAAGAAGGCTTGTAAGGCTTGCTCAGCTTTGGACTTGGAGCTCTGCTCATCCACCGTAAGAAGGTTAACTTCAGCTTTTAAATCTAGCGCTTCAATTAATTGGGTGAGTCGCTCTTTTTCTTGTCTGTATATCCCACTCTCGTTTCTGACCCAACCTCGCAACAACTGTCTCAGATGTCTAATTTTATTTTTCCATCTCTCAATACTAGTTTGTCCACTAACAGGCGTTGCCCATTCGTGTGCAACGATCTCCAAAAAGTTTTCTTTCTCAAACCAACATAGTTCCAAAGAGAAAGCATTCTTGTTTGCAATATGTGTAGCCTCTCCCGAGTCTACAAGTAATGGTGTGTGGTCTGAGATCGCCCTCTGCATCGCATGTACCGACACTAATGGGTACTTTTGTTCCCAATCCACACTAGCGAGCACCCTATCGAACTTCTCATAAGTTGGAGTGGGCAACGCATTTTCCCATGTAAATTATCTACCGGTAAGCTCAATTTCTCTCAAACTAAGACTCTCAATAATCATGTTAAACATCATAGACCAACCTCCATCAAAGTTATCATTGTTCTTTTCATCTCTCCTCTGTATTATGTTAAAATCCTCCGACTAGGATTGGAAGAGTCTCGTCTCCACAGATCCCCACCAAGTTAGCTAACAAATCTGGTTTGAGTTCGGGTTGTGCTACCCCATATACAGCAACTAGAGACCATCGGAAGCCATCCAATTTTGATCTCACCCGAAACTTGACATAAAATCTCCTCGAACCACGTTAAGCACCTCAAGCGTTTCACACCTTACCCCTAGTAATATCCCACCAGATCTTTCTCTAGGAGGTAAAACGTGCCAATCAAAATCAATTCCTCCAGATAACGTTCCAAGGAACTGTGAGGTGAAATTATATCGTCATGTTTCCAATAGTGCAATGAAATCTAATCTTTGCTCTATCGTTGTCTCTGCCAAGAACCTTCATTTAGCCAAGTCAACAAGACCTTTGCTATTCCAAAAGATTCCTTTCATAAGTCATCATAGATTTTTTCTTAAGCTTAACCCTAGCACTTCTCTGAACCTTGAAGTAGGATAAACTTTCCGTGTTCAAGGTCGCTTGATTCTCCCCATCACCTTCGGGAACATAGGATCTACAGAAGATGAGACAGTGCCCTCCATCATTAGAGGCTCTACAGTGTTCGTAGTCTCCGACCCCTCCTCATCTTCGGCCTCGGCATTAGGCAAGAGATTATCTCATATGTTTTTAAGAGCAGCCATTCCTAAATTCTTCATGTCATCTTCTTTCGAAGGTTTGACTGATGCGAGATTCCGAATTATTTCAGAAGCCCGCTCCGCTTCTAAATCTAAACGATCATTCACAGATTTCGCAACCTCCTTCTCATTTGAGCCTAAATATATTCCTAAGTCGTTTGCCTTATCAATAATTTCATGCTCGGTAAAATGCATAAATGAACAATACTGAATGAATGATTGAATGAACGACGAGGATGTCCTTAGTTGCACCATTACATATGCTAGAGAAGACATCATCAATAATGATGTGCACTTGGTTTTGCCGCGACAAGCCTTTTCAGCGTTCGAGCGTCCTACGATGGTCGCGCTACCTATTGATCTACTGAGCTGAGCCTTCTCTTATCATCTTGCTGGTTGCAATGAAGACTAGGCATATTTACATTTATCTGAGCCAATTCTGGTGCAGCGGTAAGCAATCCTATTTCTATGTTGCTCTCACTGATAAGTGTGTTTCATTCGTATCATAACATTTGCATTGCCATTTGGTTTGAGTGCGGAGTGCGATTAAGTGTTTGTGGATTTGATGTGCCTTGATTACCAGTACTATGCATTCAGTGGATGTAGCTGCATGTTGCCTGTCGGTTTACGTTTGAGACTGAGTTAGTATATGCACCTAGTTTGACAATGGCCTTCAAGTTAGACCTATGTCAAGGTTCATTTACATTTACATATGACATCAGGATTTGCAAGGCATTAAAGCCGCCTATAACTCACCACAGGATCAATGCTCACTGGAGCATGACCTACAGGCTCAGATGCACCACTCTCAAGTCTGAAGCATTCAAAAGACGAGCATTCATATCCGTTCCAGGAACAAAGAAAAGTTGTACTAGAGGCTAGATTTACTACAAGTTGAACTTCTCAGCTCATCCCACTGGCAAGAACATTCCAACGATTCAATAACCACAAATATCATCCATGTTACCAATAAAGAGGCAATCAAGAACTCAACGCAGCTTTGAGAGCATGATCAGTGCTTCGTGGAGACCGTTGTATTCTATTAGTTACTGATCCTTGCTAGTTACATGCAATGATCTCAATCAACATGATTTCTTATTTGAAAGCAAATGAGGATGTTGGATGTTACATCCCCGGAACTCCTTCATCTGCTTCTGGCTGCAGAAATTTGGTAGAAATATCAAGAGGTGGATAAGTGGGTAGTCTAGGATCATGTACAGAAGGAACATATTTAGGGTGCGTTTGGGAGCCAAAGTATTTTTGTAGTTTTTAAAGAATATTGTGGTTTCTGAAAAAACCTTGGTATTCAATTCTTTGAATTGTTTGGATGAAAAAAATACTGCAGTTTAACAAACCGTAGTATCTCTAAAATTGTGGTCTTTTTGTAGTATATAAAAAAGAGTTCCCGACCTCTTTTTGAAAAACTGAGAATTGCTGGCTGGGCGCTCTCTGTGTCCATGTTGTAACTAACTCAGTCTTTGATTGATTACAGTAGATAACTCTTCTACTACTACATATCCTACATCAACTATGAGAGAACATGCCCGTGCAAGGCTGCTGCATGCATACGGTGGCCATTAGTACAAGCTGATCCGTGAGTGTAGCTCAGTATGCATGCAACAACGTAACAATCTGTACAAACCAAAGAAAACACAGAAAAACTGCCACTTGCCAAACACCTGGGCAGTTTTACCAAAACTGAGAAAATCTATGTTTTTCGAGTATTTAACCAAAAACTACCACATTTCATGGAAACGTGCCCAGAAACTACCACTTTACAAATTTGTGCCAAGCACTACCACCTTTTTACTAACCCATGACAAAAAATACCATTTTTGGAAAATGACCAGTTAAGAAGATTTAAACACGTTTATGACAAGTGGGGCCCACCCAACCACCTCGCCGTCGTCATCGTCGCTCGTCTCCGACGCCACCTTGCCGTCCGCCCTCGTCGATTCCTCGTCTACTCCTCACCTGACCACCTCGCGCCTCGCCGCCCGAACCCCTGCACCGTAGGGTGAACCGCGCCCCTCTTCGCCTCCTCTCCCCATCGCCGGCTTCGCTCGCTCACGCGCCGTGGCCGCGCCGGCTGCGCCCACACACGCATTCCCCGTCTGCTCGCCGCAGCCGCCCACCGTTTGCCCCTGCGCGCGCGCCTGCAGGGCTGCCGCCCTCGTGCGCCCTCATGACTGACATATACTAACAGTAACCACATTTCTAAAGAAAAAGTGATTTGATTTGATTGAGTTAATGCAAAAGATTTGATTTTTTTTCTGATTGCCTGTATCTGACATATAGCTAAAATGATTTGATTGAGTTAATGCGGTTACTTTATACCCACCAACGAGGGTGCTACAAAGGATTTAGTTCGATTTGATTGAGTTAATGCAAGATCTGTGGGAGGGACGCTGCAAAGGAAATTAATATTTCATAAACTTATCTTGGACTATATCATAATTCCGACACCTAAGTAAAAATCTAATGTGGCAGCCTATTTAATAAGGAAAGAGAGAGTTATCCTATCTTAATATAGATGTAGCTCTTGACACAGAAAAATAAGGCAACTCGTATTTTATCTCTCACAAAACACATTAAATGAGAAATATTTTAGAATACAACAAGATACATCGATGAGATATACTACCTCCGTCCGGGTTTATTAAACCCAAAAACTACTTTGGCAGGACCAAGGCATTGCTGAAAAGATGTATGTAAAAGTTAGAGCTCAAACTAGCCAATTAGCCGGCTTTAGTCCAGCCCAGGGTAAACGAAAAATAATGAGATTGTAGCTCCCCAACGCTTGCATGCAAGGATTAACTGCACGCCCAGGAAATGAGGCACATCATGCGCGGCCAGTTGCAGGCAACGACATGCATGCATTGGCTTGCATGCAAACCTCATCAGTACGCACAGGAAACAAGGTGTGCAGTCTGGGATTAGGCGAAGGAAAACGCTGGTCATTGGTGCAGGCTTAGCTCGAGCGGCCTAATATTTTCGGACGGGGCTTCGTGACCAGCGGGCCTTCTAAACCCGGACGGAGGTAGTACCATATAAACACACATTTAATACATATGATATTTATCATTCGCAAAAAAATGCATATGATATTTATAACTTAAAGATAGGATTTTTGCAAGTAATTGCTGCTTATCTTGTCCCACGGATATGCGATGTCTATTTGTTTTTGTTATTATAGTGAATTGACTAAGTCTACCCTGTGTGCTGTGTCTTGGTATATAAATAGCCCAGGGCCTGACTCGATTGAGCACATCAGTTGTGTTCATCATCCATATAAGTATCTCATTTAAGTTAGGATCAGTTCTCAAAAAAAAGGAGAAGTTAGGGACCAAAACATGGCGTTCAACAAACTCAACAGCCAGATGGAAGCCAAGGCAGCGGCGATTTTGTTCATTGTGCTCCTTGGATGCTCCACGCTCATGTTGGTCTCCTTAACTGGTAATGTATATGCTCCATCCATTTTCAATGTACACTACACAAGTTAGGATGAGATTGTGACCAACAATTGCTTTATAGCCGTGTGTGTGTGTATATATATATATATATATATATATATATATATATATATATATATATATATATATATATATATATATACTGTTACTAGGTCTGTATTGCAGAGCATTTAGTACTTGTGAATATGCTCTTTCATATCATAAAAGTTACATAAATATAGAGTAATTGTTGAATATAAGCTAAAAACATTGCATTTAAAATGGAGGGATTGCTATTTCTCATGCATGTTGTACGTATGTGCCTGTTTTTTCGCTTCTTATATTGTTTTTGGGGCAAGCCGTCTGATGTATGTGCATGCACACAATGCACTCTCTGTCCATGCAGATGATGAGATCAACAGATCAGGTGGTCCTCGTCTTTCATATGGCCATGCCATAGGCAAAGACAAGCACCCGAAACAAAAAATGTGCATAGGGAGGAGGCACGGCCCTGAGGACGTCGAATTTTGTTGTGCAACATTGCCGGGTCTACCTTGCTGGCCAAGGCAGGAAGTGTGCCTCCACGTTTGCCCATAGATCTCATCACTGTGACTAATCAACGCAGCGGGTCAGTTTTTTATGTTTCTGTCGATCAAAAAAATTGAATGAAGGGAAATGAATAATATTTTTTCACGGGGAGGGAATACGTTGTCATGTATGGATATGTATACAGAGATCGACCGGCTATGCATGGGAAATTAATAATTCGTAAACTTATGTCTACAATTCCAGAATTACGCCTTTTATTCACACAGGGCATCCGATATGTTGTCGCCACCCCTCTATAGTTGCTCGGTTTGCCCCATGTGGCGCGCGATGATCGATTGTTATTGCTCGGTTCACCCCGTGTGACCCCTATAACTCACCACAGGATCAGTGCTTACTGGAGCATAGCACAACGCATGAGACTCAGAGGCACCATTCTCAAGTCTGAAGCATTCAAACAACGAACATTCATATCCATTCCAGGAACAAAGCAAAGTTGTACTAGAGGCTAGACCTACTACTAGTTGAACTTCTAAGCTCATCCCATTGGCAAGAACACTCCAACTTATTTCAAAGCAAATGAGGATGTTGGGTGTTACATCCTCCAAAACTCCTTCATCTGCTTCTGGCTGCGGAGATCTGGCAGAAATATCAGGGAGTGGATAAGTGTGTGGTCTAGGATCATGTACAGAAGGAACATACTTAAGTTAGCAAAACATACTTCCAATTTAACAGAACGGTGACACGATATTAAGCAGACTATATATGCACATAAAAGCATGTAGCTTTTCAGGGCAAGTGGAACAAGACAGTATGCAGCGGGCATCCGTCAGCAAATAGCACAGGAACATACAAGCAAGTAAAAGTACTGATAATGCAAATAAATACAAAATGCTATCAGAAGAGAAGGTATGACTCACAAGCACTCCCGCTGTGGCGGACATAAATTTTCTCAACTGGTATACCATTTGCCATAAACAAATTTGCCAGCTTATGGACTCTCCCATCCTCCTTTGAGCATGTGATCTTCACCATTCGAAGATCTTTGCAAGTAAATGATCTTCCTGTAGATTGATACCTGTTTCTGATGCCTTTCTGGCATTGAAGTTCTTTTGCAGATCAAAAAGTTATTGTTAAGCATGTGCTAAAATACTCAAAACTAAAAGATAATCAAGTAAGCATAAGCCCCAAATATGTAATTACACATAAAATTTTAAGTTGGACAAAGAGCATCTATATATTATAGGTGAGTGCTGCAGCAAGAAAATTAAGGCATCAAAATCTGCACCCATACACCATTCGCCAAGGTACATGGCCTTCAGGTTGCCAAAAGTTGGACACGTCAGTTCCCTACTCAGAACCACCTACACATTGCACATAAAATGAGTGTTCAGCAAATAAACATAGTAATTTCGATCAATTTTATATTTTACATACTGAATACAAGAGGTTTATTTAATATGCAGAGAGGAAAACAAACATACCCACCACGAAAAAGAAATTAAGACATAAAGTGATGTGTTATCATGATTAGCATCTATTGGTAAAATATGATTCTTCATTCTTTTCATAATCTGAAGGGACATTGCCGTTAGACTGGTCCGCAGACTCAAAATAGTTGATTACACAACGATTTCAATGGTAATCATTTAAAAGATACACTACTTCAAGAATGTAAAAAATAACAAACAATAATCTGAAACAATATATAATGCTCTCTTGAAGCTGCATACTTCCATATCTCATTGATTTCACCTACTACATTGATCGGAACTTTTCTCCAAGTCAACTGTGCCTTTCTAACCAGGTGTTGCTACTTATGTAAGAAATGTGCTCATTGTACATGTGTATTCTGTTGGGAGCAACATAAATTTCTTTTGCAAACATCAGAAAAAAGTTGTTAAGAAAAAAAAATTATGGCTATATCAAGGAAATTTTCATACTCAAAGATAGAGAAAATAGTAAAAGGTGGTGACAGCTATACCTCTCTAGCATCAGCCAACAACTCCAAAGTTCTAGCACTTGAAAGACTCGCAGAAAAAAGTTCTGTAGGGAGCACGCAGGTGCGGACCACCTCCCACGCCTTCAAGAATGACATGATGTGGTCCAGGAGCGCGTCCGGGAGGGCGCTGAGGCTGGCGCTGGGTGGTGCTTCGGCGCATTTCGTCGAGCAGAAGACCTGCACGCAGGTTTAGCGACACCACGGAGACAAGATCGGGGGAAGAAATGATGGAACGGAACATAACATACTAAGAGAGACTCAGTGCTTCAGTACTGAATTCCGCCGAGAGACACTCACGTACACAAGAGCTAGCAGAAGCACTTGATCGGTTCCTGTACAAGCATGCACTAGTACATGAGCCTGACTTGTACAAAGTTGAGGATTTTTAAAACCTTCATCAAATGATATGGGGTGCATTGCCGTTTGTTAAGGAAACTGACACAAACAAACTGCAGAGTGGAATGTCACAAATTCTCCAAATCCACTATCCAAAATAGTAATAAAATGATTGTACATAACGGCGGCGTTGCGAAAGGAAAGCAGGGAGAGGTGGACACCTTGCAGCTTTGGTGCGGACGGTGTGAGCTCATCCACGTCGTAGATGTGCCGAACGCGGTGCCTCGAAGGCACCTATGGTGGCGGGGCCCGGCCACGCCATGGAGTTCACCGTCACGACGACGACCGGTTGCCGCTCGGAGATGTGGAGCGGGATGTCCGGTGGTGGCCTTGAGTCGGAGTAGCTGGGGAAGGGAAAGGATGCTTGGTACCGGATCTGGAGCGCTGCTGTGAAGCAACAGGGGAGATGGTCAGATGGGACTATCACGGGAGCAAATCCTGAAATAAGAACCATGGGAGCCCCCGCGCTCTCTCACAGCTTAGGCACTCTCGACCGTCGGATCGATTTCTTGATGCGATTTTGACCATTCAATCTCACTTCCGGAAGACCTCAGACTTCGGATCAAACCAACAACACCGTCGCATGTTATTCTATACCCCGCCAGGGCATTTTCATCGTTTCATGTCTTAGGTCAACATGTGACCATTTCTGTTTCGCTGCCTCCTTCCCAATCAGTGCTAGGACTATTACGGGAGCAAAATCGTTAGAAACAGGGGTCCTTTTTGCTCAGAAGCATGCATTTCTGCGTATGCATCCATCCCATTGAACTTGTGCCATCCATCCTCAATCTAGTGGTCCAGCTCGTTTCTATTTTTTTCGACTAAGGGCCAGATTCTATAGTAGTCGCCCGGCCAATATAGCGACTTTTGACTGAGAATGCCATTTTAGCATACTAGTTATCCGGCCTTCGTCCTGCATAATTTGTGAATGATGCCCCATATTCAACCCTTCAAATATGTGGGGCGTTATTTTGGAGCATGCGGCATCCACCAACTGCTCGAGCGGGAGGAAAGTTTTGGCTCGGTCTCTTCCTCCTGCATGCAGCCCGATCAATGTCGTTGTCGCCCGTGTAGTTGCCGCTTCTGCCACGACAATGTTGCAACTACGTATCCACCTAGAAGAGTGCCAACTAATGGTCTTCATCGTGTTCCCCATTGGCGGGTATATGGACCCATTACCTTCGCCATCAGCACCACATTTAACCTCTCTCCCCAACCCCATTGCCAACACACTCACCTCATCGCCCCGCTTCACCGGCCGCCACCCTTCCCCCTCCATCCCCGCCGCCACACTCAATCCCATCGACCATGTCGGTGCGGTCACGTCCTCCCCGGCAAGACCTAAGAGGTCCACCACGAGAGAGGGTTCTGGGAGAGGATGCGGGACTACATCAAGTGGATCGAGGATGACGCGCACCATAAGGCTGAATCAGTTGTTGTCCGCGCCCACCTACCCACCGCCCTTGAGTATTTTGACTGAATGTCGGTGGCGGCCTAGGTAGAAATGGGCGCAGACTCACGCCTATTTTCAAATGCAAAGTATGACAGATTCTGCTAGAGTTGCTCTTATATCCCGCCAACACAACCCATAAAACCACCCCAGCTCTGCACCATATTTTGTGATTTGGTCAAGCCAGGCCCACTCTGTGAGACCACAAGCAGTGGGGCAGAGAGAATAAAGGGCGGCAAAGAGGAGCCGCCAGGTGATAACCGAAACAAGATTTGCCATGGGGCAAGGTTTTGCAAATTAGATGGACGGGGACGCGAGTCCGATTAGGTGGGTACAGGATAGTCCCATCTGGTTTACGTTCCTAGTTGGAATACTAACCATCATGCACATCATCTTGACAAGGGGACCCAACTGGTTAAAATCAGGGCAAATTGTTAAATTGGGTTATACACGACACAACACAACAATTTTTGGGTACAATGTGGCTGAATATTTAGATGGGGCAAATACTATCACAAATACACAAACAGTGGGTAAAAAGTGAAATTCACCATCTTATCAACAGTGTCCTTTTCAACAAGAAAAATGCAGTGTATTTTTTCAGGTGTTAGTATTTGTTATTCTGAGAGAAAATACCTCGCTGCTCATAGTTGTATGCACACATGATTGCAGAGCATGAAGCTTACTTCAATATTCAACCTGTTGTATATGAAGTGTATTTCCTTTTTACTGCATGTGAAACGCATTTCAATTTTTCAATTTTTCATTGATTTCAATATACAACTGTACTAAACTTCCGAAGATAAAAAAACCCTGACAAATGAACCCTACAGTCACACTGTCGGAGTGATAGAACAAAGAGTATCTCAGCTGCACCAGAATTCAGGCACGGAGCATCCATAATTTATTTCCTGTTCTGGTAAGAAAGCAAAGTTTACTACAGACCACACAGATGAACTAGTTTATAGTCTAGGAAGAACATCCCAACGATTTGTAGCACATGCTACCAAAAAAGACGTCAAAAGATCCGGTGAAGCTTTGAAAGCATCATCAGTACTTCATGGAGATCAAGGGTTCTTACTAGCACCTTGTTAACTACATAATGGATGGTTCCATCGCTGGCAGGATTTAATATCTAGAAGACCCCTCGTAAACTTCTGGATGTTACATCCAGTCGTCCCCACATTCATCCAGATCTTGCTTGGCGAGGTCCCTCATAAACTTCTGACCGCGGAGATCTGGTAGAAATATCAAAAAGTAGATGACTGCAGATTAGGACCATGCACGAAAGTACGTCTTTTAATTTAACAGAATACACTTCTCATGTAACAGAATATCGATGATGCACTAAGCAGATTATATGCCCATTTATACATATTTAGCTTTTTAGAAAATTTCAAACTTGGTATGCTCATTGCATTTTAATGGTTCAATTTTGACAAAAACATTTCAATATATCTTATAACCGTAACATTTCATTTGGACAACAAGCATAACTAAATATGTAAAGGTATTTGGTTCAAAAGACCTACATCGAACTAATAGAAAAATTATATTCTATTCAAAAGACCTACATTTATTGAAAATTTTCTAATTTTCTATTCTATTATACATTTAATAATTTTCTATTCTATTCAAAAGACCTACATTTACTGAAAATTTTCTATTCCATTCAAATAATCTAAATACTATTGTATTAAAAAAACATTAAAAAACCTACATTCTACAAGAACAAAGGGAGGAGGGATGGAGGGAGACAGGAGGGAGGGAGGGAGGGAGGAGAGAAGAGGAGGAGGAGGTGGGAGGATGGCGGCCGGAGGAGGGAGAGGAGGGATGACGGAGGAGGAGGGAGGAGGGCGGCGGCTTACCAAGGAAGGGGAGGGAGGACGGCGGTGGCAATGCGGTGGTGACGGCGGGAGGAGGAATAGGCAGAGGGAGGGAGTGAGGGAGTGAGAAAGTGGATGGGCACAGGAGAGATAAGGTTTACTTAGCAGCTGCGCGGATCCAGGCCCGGCGCTACTGCTAAGTGCCCTCGCAGTAGCGCGGTGCTGGCCGCCCGCGCTGCTGTTAAGTGGCACCCACCAGGTGGCACAATGCAACAATAGTTTCAGCGGTGGGTCTGTTACATGCGCTACTGCTATCGGTTTAGCAGTAGCATGGGTTCAGTGGGCCATGCTGTTACTATAGGTAGCCAGGTGGGTATTGTGGGGACCACTTAGCAGCAGCACTATTTGGTAGACCCGTGCTATGCTCTTGCTATGTGCTTTACGTTCGGGCTTCAACCGTCGCGGGAGACTCACCTTGCACTAGGAGAGCCGCCTGCTGCGATGCCGCAGAGATCATGTTATCCAGAGGGTTAGAAAAATGAATCGGAGGTGTTGGCACTCGCTGAGGCGGGGTCAGATTCAAACGAGGCGGATCTGCAACACGGGGTTGAACTGCCGCTCCGCCGCATGTGCTTCAACAGCCCGGTTATCTCGGGTGGGTTACTTGGTCCTGCCAGTGTGTATTGAAAAGATTTCTTGCATTGTACTCTAAAGGTAAACGACTACGGTGCCTCCTGCGAAGAACAACATTTGATGCAGTGTGATCCGAGGCTTAACGGAAAGTTTCGCTTGAATCCGTTGCGATTCGGCGTCCAAGGTGGCTCGCCTGTTGCCATCCGGCATTCTCAGCATGGGACAATTACACTTCTCCCCCTAACTTGAGCCACCACTTGGGATTTGCTCCTAGTTTTCAGGTATGCTCAAAAATACCCCTCTTCCGTCTGTGGCCCTTACAGAAATCCCTCTCCGGGTCATTTCCGTCGGGTCAATGGTCTTTGACCGGTAACTGGGCGTCTGTTGTACATTTTGGCCCCTAGTTCTTACATGTGGGCCCATATCAAAATGTTATCCACTCGCCACTCTCTCTTCTCCCTCGCGACACACCTCTTCTCTCGTTCCCCTCTTGGCATCGAAACCCTAAACCTAGATCACCCTAAATCCCTCACCGGCGGTCCAAAGAGCTGCGGCGGATCCAGAGGGATCGCGGCGTCGCGACGCGGTGGGAGTGGAGGTGATTATCCATCGCCTATTTCCTCTCGCCACTGACGCTAAAGGAGGCGGTGTCGACGATGGCGGCTGCCGGTGATTGTGGCGGTGCCAAAGAAGCATCCAGTGCAACGACGCAGACGACGGAATGCAAATTCCAGCGAGGTAAGTTTCTTGTCCCAAGTTTGTATGAATCTTGACACGGATCTGTGTGCAGATAATGTAGATGATCCTTGTTTAGTAGAAGGAACTATATTTTCAGATGTCATAGATTGTAGGAATGCACTTGCCACCTTTTCAATCAAGACCCAGAGTGAATTTATAATTGACAAGAGTGAGCCCAGTAGACTAACTGTTCATTGTGCTTACAAAAGGTGTAAGTGAAGGATGCTTGCCTCCAGAATGAGAAATAGCACACTTTTTCAGGGAATACAATGTAGGACTAATGTAGTTAGTGTAAATAATAACTTTCCTTAGTAATAACTATGCATTCATAATTGTATGGACTGTTGCTGACTATTACTTGCTGCAGGTCAAAGTAAACAAGACAACTCACATATGCCCAAGTGTTACAAGGAGGCAAAGGCTCAGGTCTGCAAAGAGTAGGTGGGTGGCAGATGCTGTGAAGAACTGGGTGAGGGAGAACTCAAATATTTCAGTGCCAACTCTGCAGACAGACTTGAAAAAGAAGTATGGGGTGCAACTCCCTTACATGAGAGTTTTTTATGGTAAGCAAATGGCACTGGATAATATCTATGGTAAATGGACTGATTCATTCCAACTCTTGTATACTTTCAAAGTTGAAGTAGAAAAGGCATCTCCTCGTAGTGTGGTTAATATTGATAGACACCTTTGTAGAGTTTAAACTCAATGGACAGAAAAGGTATAAAGAGTGCTTTAGGAGAGTTTTGTATCATTTAAGGCCTCTTGGCAAGGTTTTCTAGCTGGCTATAGACCATATCTAGCAGTAGATGCAACAACATTAAATGGAAGGTATAGATGACAGCTTGTTAGTGCTTGTGTTGTAGATGCATGCAATTGGATCTTTCCAGTTGCATATGGACTGCTAGAGACAAAGAACACTGAGAGTTGGACTTGGTTTTCCGTAACTTGAAAGACCTAATAGGCCATCGGAGGGATTGGTTATTCACACTGATGCCTGCAAGGGACTCGAGTCAGCTGTAGAAGATGTGTTCCCAGGTGTAGAGCACAGGGAATGCATGAGGCATCTTGCAGCTAATTTTAGTAAATAGTTTAGAGGAAAAATCTTTGATGAAAAATTTTGGCCCTGTTCTTTGACCTACAACTTGAAAAAGCACAACTACCATCTCACTGGGCCAGGCCAAAGAAGCAAGGTGTGCAAGAGTACATAGAGGAGCACCACACTAAGTTATGGGCAAGGGCTCTTTTTAATGAAACTTGCAAGCTAGATTATGTTAACAATAATCTTGCGAGTCTTTTAATTCAAAGATTAGAAAGTGGAAATGGCTACACATTGTTGATCCGCTTGATGAATAAGACAATACATAATGGAGATATTTGACATTAGGCAAAGCATTGCTTCTGACAACATATGTTGGCCATGTAATAATTCCAAAAGTTATGAAAATGTTGCTTGCAAAATCAAAGGGGTTGGACATGACCTGTAGTGAAAAGAAGTACACATGAGGCAGAGGTCACTGCAGTTGACAGAGAAAAGAGGGAGTGGAGATATCATGTAGACTTGAAAGATAACACTTGTAGCTGCAGAAAGTGGCAAATTACAGGCCAACCTTGCATACATGCACTATACTTCATCACATCAATGAGAGGTCCAGCCAGTGAGATTGAACAGTATGTTCACCCATATTACTCAGTACAAATGTTCAATGCAACATATGCTGACAACTTGCCTGCAATGGAGGGGAAGCAACAGTGGGATGTAGTTGATCCTGGGTTCAAACTGTGTGCTCCAGCTCAAAACAGGCCCCCTGGTAGACCTAGAAAGACCAGGATTAGGGCAAAGTCAGAAGGAAAAGGACTTGGGGGCAGGAGAAAGAAATGCCCTAGATGTGGCAGACTTGGTCACCATGGCAATAAGTGCAAAGAGTCAATTGACCCAGCTTTTTGAGAAGAGGATGAGCACTGGGGTGCTGACAATGCACCAGAACACAATGATGTACTTGTTGGGGAACGTAGTAATTTCAAAATTTTCCTACGCACACGCAAGATCATGGTGATGCATAGCAACGAGAGGGGAGAGTGTTGTCTCACCCTCGTGAGACCGGGCGGAAGCGATCACAATGTAGAGGAAGTAGTCAGACGTTCTCCTCGCGATCCAACCGATCCCAGCGCCGTTACTCCGGCGCCTCCAGTTCTTGGCACACGTTCAGCTCGGTGACACTCCTCAGTTCCGACCCAAAGAAAGCTCCGGGAGAGAGAGTTCCACAAGACGACGGCGTGGTAGGACGATCTTGATGTTCTATCGACGCAGGCTTCGCCTAAGCACCGCCACGATATGACCGAGGTGGAATATGGTGGAGGGGCACCGCACACGGCTAAGAGATCCAAGAGATCAATTGTTGTGTCTTTTGTGCTAGCCCTGCCGCTCTATTTATATGTTGAGCCCGGGTGAAACTTGGAGCAAAAGCCTCCTCAAAGTCGGTTTTGCCCGAAAGGCAAGAGTCCCACTCGGACTCAGGACCAAACGCCACAATCCTTGGCGTCTGCCCAGACGCCATGGGCCTCGGCGTCTGCCCGAGGCAGACGCCAGGTCTCCGACATTTGGCCCCATGGCCTCCGCAAAACTCCTTTTGCACCGACCTAAAGCCTCATGGGCTTGACCCCTTGGCCTAAACATATCATCCAATATATGAATCTTTACGTCTCAACCATTTCGAGACTCCTCGTCATGTCCCCGATCTCATCCGGGACTCCGAACTCCTTCGGTACATCAAAACATGTAAACTCATAATATAAGCATCATCGAAACCTTAAGCGTGCGGACCCTACGGTTCGAGAACAATGTAGACATGACCGAGACACGTCTCGGTCAATAACCAATAGCGGGACCTGGATGCCCATATTGGCTCCTACATATTCTACGAAGATCTTTATCGGTCGACCGCATAACAACATACGTTGTTCCCTTTGTCATCGGTATGTTACTTGCCCGAGATTCGATCGTCGGTATCCAATACCTAGTTCAATCTCGTTACTGGCAAGTCTCTTTACTCGTTCCGTAATACATCATCTCCCAGCTAACTCATTAGTTGTAATGCTTGCAAGGCTTAGTGATGTGTATTACCGAGAGGGCCCAGAGATACCTCTCCGACAATCGGAGTGACAAATCCTAATCTCGAAATACGCCAACCCAACATACGCCTTTGGAGACACACGTAGTACTCCTTTATAATCACCCAGTTATGTTGTGACGTTTGGTAGTACCCAAAGTGTTCCTCCGTAAACGGAGTTGCATAATCTCATAGTTACGGGAACATGTATAAGTCATGAAGAAAGCAATAGCAACATACTAAGCGATCAAGTGCTAGGCTAACGGAATGGGTCATGTCAATCAGATCATTCTCCTAATGATGTGATCCCGTTAATCAAATGACAACTCATGTCTATGGTTAGGAAACATAACCATCTTTGATTAACGAGCTAGTCAAGTAGAGGCATACTAGTCACACTCTGTTTGTCTATGTATTCACACATGTATTATGTTTCCGGTTAATACAATTCTAGCATGAATAATAAACATTTATCATGATATAAGGAAATAAATAATAACTTTATTATTGCCTCTAGGGCATATTTCCTTCAGTCTCCCACTTGCACTAGAGTCAATAATCTAGATCACATCACCATGTGATTAACATCGATAGTTCACATCATCATGTGATTAACACCCATAGTTCACATCGCCATGTGACCAACACCCAAAGGGTTTACTAGATTCAGTAATCTAGTTCACATCGCTATGTGATTAACACCCAAAGAGTACTAAGGTGTGATCATGTTTTGCTTGTGAGAGAATCTTAGTCAACGGGTCTATCATATTCAGATCCGTTATGTATTTTGCAATTTTCTATGTCTACAATGCTCTGCGGAGCTACTCTAGCTAATTGCTCCCACTTTCAATATGTATCTAGATCGAGACTTAGAGTCATCCAGATCGGTGTCAAAACTTGCATCGACGTAACCCTTTACGACGAACCTTTTGTCACTTCCATAATCGAGAAACATATCCTTATTCAGACTAAGGATAATTTTGACCGCTGTCCAGTGATCTACTCCTAGATCACTATTGTACTCCCTTGCCAAACTCAGTGTAGGGTATACAATAGATCTGGTACACAGCATGGCATACTTTATAGAACCTATGGCCAAGGCATAGGGAATGACTTTTCATTCTCTTTCTATCTTCTGCCGTGGTCGGGTTTTGAGTCTTACTCAATTTCACACCTTGTAACACATGCAAGAACTCTTTCTTTGACTGTTCCATTTTGAACTACTTCAAAATCTTGTCAAGGTATGTACTCATTGAAAAAACTTATCAAGCGTCTTGATCTATCTCTATAGATCTTGATGCTCAATATGTAAGCAGCTTCACCGAGGTCTTTCTTTGAAAAACTCCTTTCAAACACTCCTTTATGCTTTGCAGAATAATTCTACATTATTTCCGATCTACAATATGTCATTCACATATACTTATCAGAAATGCTGTAGTGCTCCCACTCACTTTCTAGTAATTACAGGCTTCACCGCAAGTCTGTATAAAACTATATGCTATGATCAACTTATCAAAGCATGTATTCCAACTCGAGATGCTTGCACCAGTCCATAGATGGATCACTTTGGAGCTTGCATATTTTGTTAGCACCTTTAGGATTTACAAAACCTTACGGTTGCATCATATACAACTCTTCTTTAATAAATCCATTAAGGAATGCAGTTTTGTTTATCCATTTGCCAGATTTCATAAAATGCGGCAATTGCTAACATGATTCGGACAGACTTAAGCATAGATACGAAAGTGAGAAACTCTCATTGTAGTCAACATCTTGAACTTGTCGAAAACCTTTTGCGACAATTCTAGCTTTGTAGACGATAACACTACTATCGGCGTCCGTCTTCCTCTTGAAGATCCATTTATTTTCTATGGTTTGTCGATCATCGGGCAAATCCATCAAAGTCCATACTTTGTTCTCATACATGGATCATATCTCAGATTTCATGGCCTCAAACCATTTTATGGAATCTGGGCTCATCATCGCTTCCTCATAGTTCGTAGGTTCGTCATGGTCAAGTAACCTGACCTCCGAATGGGATTACCGTACCACTAAGTGCGGATCTCACTCTGGTTGACCCACGAGGTTCGGTAGTAACTTGATCTGAAGTTTCATGATCAACATCATCAACTTCCTCACTATTTGGTGTAGATGTCGCAGAAACCGGTTTACGTGATAAACTACTTTCAAATAAGGGAGAAGGTACGATTACCTCATCAAGTTCTACTTTCCTCCCACTCACTTCTTTCGAGAGAAACTCCTTCTCTAGAAAGGATCCATTCTTGGCAACGAATGTCTTGCCTTTCGGATCTGTGATAGAAGGTGTACCCAACATTTTGGGTATCCTATGAAGACGCATTTCTCCGATTTGGGTTCGAGCTTATCGAGGATGAAACTTTTTCACATAAGCATCGCAACTCCAAACTTCAAGAAACAACAACTTTGGTTTCTTGCCAAACCACAGTTCATACGGTGTCGTCTCAACGGATTTAGATGGTGCCCTTTTAAAGTGAATGCAGCTGTCTCTAATGCATAGCCCCAAAACTATAATGGTAAATCGGTAAGAAACATCATAGTTGCACTATATCCAATAAAGTACGGTTATGATGTTCGGACACACCATTATGCTGTGGTGTTCCAGGTGGCATGAATTTGTGAAACTATTTCACATTGTTTTAATTGAAGACCAAATTCGTAACTCAAATATTTTACCTCTGCGATCATATCGTAGAAACTTTTATTTTCTTGTTACGATGATTCTCCACTTCACTCTGAAATTCTTTGAGCTTTTCAAATGTTTCAGACTTATGTTTCATCAAGTAGATATACCCATATCTGCTCAAAAACATCTATGAAGATCAAAAAAATAATGATACTTGTCGCGAGCCTTAATATTCATCGGACCACATACATCAAGATGTATGATTTCCAACAAATCTGTTGCTCGCTCCATTGTTCCGGAGAACGGAGCTTTAGTCATCTTGCCCATGAGGCATGGTTTGCAAGCATCAAGTGATTCATAATCAAGTGATTCCAAAAGCCCATCAAGATGGAGTTTCTTTATGCGCTTTACATCAATATGACCTAAACGGCGATTGCCACAAATAAGTTGCACTATCATTATTAACTTTGCATCTTTTGGTTTCAATATTATGAATATGTGTATCACTATGATCGAGATCCAATGAACCATTTTCATTGGGTGTGTAACCATATAAGGTTTTATTCATGTAAATGTAACAACAATTTATTCTCTTACTTAAATGAATAACCGTATTGCAATAAACATGATCAAATCATATTTATGCTCAACACCAAATAACACTTATTTAGGTTCCACACTAATCCCGAAAGTATAGGGAGTGTGCGATGATGATCATATCAATCTTGGAACTACTTCCAACACTCATCGTCACTTCCCTTCAACTAGTTTCATTTCATTCTGCAACTGCCGTTTCAAGTTACTACTCTTAGCAACTGAACCCGTATCAAATACCGAGGGGTTGCTGCGAACACTAGTAAAATACACATCAATAATCTGTATATCAAATATACCTTTGTTCACTTTGCCATCCTTCTTATCCGCCAAATACTTGGGGTAGTTCCGCTTCTAGTGACCAGTTCCATTGCAATAGAAGCACTTAGTCTCAGGCTTAGGACCAGATTTGGGCTTCTTCACCTTGAGCAGCAACTTGCTTGCTGTTCTTCTTGAAGTTCCCCTTCTTTTCCCTTTGCCCTTTTCTTGAAACTAGTGGTCTTGTCAATCATCAACACTTGACGCTCTTTTCTTGATTTCTACCTTCGTCGATTTCAGCATCACGAAGAGCTTGGGATTTACTTTTGTTATCCCTTGCATATTATAGTTCATCACGAAGTTCTACTAACTTGGTGATGGTGACTAGAGAATTCTGTCAATCACTATCTTATACGGAAGATTAACTCCCACTTGATTTCAAGCGATTGAAGTACCCGGACAATCTGAGAACATGCTCACTAGTTGAGCGATTCTCCTCCATCTTTTAGCTATAGAACTTGTTGGAGACTTCATATCTCTCAACTCGGGTATTTGCTTGAAATATTAACTTCAACTCCTGGAACATCTCATATGGTCCATGACGTTCAAAACGTCTTTGAAGTCCCGATTCTAAGCCGTTAAGTATGGTTCACTAAACTATCATGTAGTCATCATATTGAGCCAGCCAAACGTTCATAACGTCTGCATTTGCTCCTGCAATAGTCTGTCACCTAGCGGTGCATTAAGGACATAATTCTTACGTGCAGCAATGAGGATAAACCTCGGATCACGGATCCAATCCGCATCATTGCTACTAATATTTTTCAATACAATTTTCTCTAGGAACATATCAAAACAAACATATAAAGGCATAGGGAAGCAACAACGCGAGCTATTGATCTACAACATAATTTGCAAAATTCTACCAGGACTAAGTTCATGATAAATTAAAGTTCAATTAATCATATTACTTAAGAACTCCCACTTAGACAGACATCTCTCTAGTCATCTAAGTGATCACGTGATCCAAATCAACTAAACCATAAACGATCATCATGTGAGATGGAGTAGTTTTCAATGGTGAACATCTTATGTTGATCATATCTACTATATGATTCACGCTCGACCTTTCGATCTCCGTGTTCCGAGGCCATATCTGCATATGCTAGGCTCGTCAAGTATAACCTGAGTATTCTGCGTGTGCAAAACTGGCTTGCACCCGTTGTAGATGGACGTAGAGCTTATCACACCCGATCATCACGTGGTGTCTCGCAAGACGAACTTTGGCAATGGTGCATACTCAGGGAGAACACTACTTGATAATTTTAGTGAGAGATCATCTTAATATGCTACCGTCAATCAAAGCAAGATAAGATGCATAAAAGATAAACATCACATGCAATCAAAATTTGTGACATGATATGGCCATCATCATCTTGTGCCTTTGATCTCCATCTCCAAAGCATCGTCATGATTTCCATCGTCACCGGCATGACACCATGATCTCCATCATATTGATCTATATCAGTAATGTCGTTACATGGTCGTCCTCGCCAACTATTGCTCTTGCAACTATTGCTATCGCATAGCGATAAAGTAAAGCAATTATTTGGCGCTTGCATCTTATGCAATAAAGAGACAACCATAAGGCTTACGCGATTGCCGATAACTTCAACAAAACATGATCATCTCATATAACAACTTATATCTCATTACGTCTTGACCATATCACATCACAACATGCCCTGCAAAAACAAGTTAGACGTCCTCTACTTTGTTGTTGCAAGTTTTACGTGGCTGCTACGAGCTTAGCAAGAACCGTTCTTACCTACGCATCAAAACCACAACGATAGTTTGTCAAGTTGGTGCTGTTTTAACCTTCTCAAGGACCGGGCGTAGCCACACTTGGTTCAACTAAAGTTGGAGAAACCGACACCGCTAGTCACTGTGTGCAAAGCACGGCGGTAAAACCAGTCTCGGCGTGGCGTACCGTAATGTCGGTCCGGGCCGCTTCATCCAACAATACCGCCCGAACCAAAGTATGACATCTGGTAAGCAAGATGACTTATATCGCCCACAACTCACTTGTGTTCTATTCGTGCATATAACATCAACGCATAAAACCTAGGCTCGGATGCCACTGTTGGGGAACGTAGTAATTTCAAAATTTTCCTACGCACACGCAAGATCATGGTGATGCATAGCAACGAGAGGGGGAGTGTTGTACTCGTACCCTCGTGAGACCGAAGCGGAAGCGATCACAACGTAGAGGAAGTAGTCAGACGTTCTCCTCGCGATCCAACCGATCCAGCGCCCGTTACTCCGGCGCCTCCGAGTTCTTGGCACACGTTCAGCTCGGTGGCGCTCCTCGAGGCTCCGATCCGGCAAAGCTCCGGGAGAGAGAGTTCCACAAGACGACGGGCGTGGTGACGATCTTGATGTTCTACCGGCGCAGGGCTTCGCCTAAGCACCGCTACGATATGACCGAGGTGGAATATGGTGGAGGGGCACCGACACGGCTAAGAGATCCAAGAGATCAATTGTTGTGTCTTTTGTGCTAGCCCTGCCCCTCTATTTATATGTTGAGCCCCGGGGTCGAAACTTGGAGCAAAAGCCTCCTCAAAGTCGGTTTTGCCCGAAAGGCAAGAGTCCCACTCGGACTCCAGGACCAAACGCCACAATCCTTGGCGTCTGGCCCAGACGCCATGGGCCTCGGCGTCAGGCCCAGGCCGACGCCAGTGGTCTCCGACGTTTGGCCCTCGCCTCCGCAAAACTCCTTTTGCACCGACCTAAAGCCTCATGGGCTTGACCCTTGGCCTAAACATATCATCCAATATATGAATCTTTACGTCTCGACCATTTCGAGACTCCTCGTCATGTCCCCGATCTCATCCGGGACTCGAACTCCTTCGGTACATCAAAACATGCAAACTCATAATATAAGCATCGCCATCGAAACCTTAAGCGTGCGGACCCTACGGTTCGAGAACAATGTAGACATGACCGAGACACGTCTCCGGTCAATAACCAATAGCGGGACCTGGATGCCCATATTGGCTCCTACATATTCTACGAAGATCTTTATCGGTCAGACCGCATAACAACATACGTTGTTCCCTTTGTCATCGGTATGTTACTTGCCCGAGATTCGATCGTCGGTATCCAATACCTAGTTCAATCTCGTTACTGGCAAGTCTCTTTACTCGTTCCATAATACATCATCTCACAGCTAACTCATTAGTTGTAATGCTTGCAAGGCTTACTAATGTGTATTACCGAGAGGGCCCAGAGATACCTCTCCGACAATCGGAGTGACAAATCCTAATCTCGAAATACGCCAACCCAACATCTGCCTTTGGAGACACCTGTAGTACTCCTTTATAATCACCCAGTTACGTTGTGACGTTTGGTAGTACCCAAAGTGTTCCTCCGGTAAACTGGAGTTGCATAATCTCATAGTTACAGGAACATGTATAAGTCATGAAGAAAGCAATAGCAACATACTAAGCGATCAAGTGCTAGGCTAACGGAATGGGTCATGTCAATCGATCATTCTCCTAATGATGTGATCCCGTTAATCAAATGACAACTCATGTCTATGGTTAGGAAACATAACCATCTTTGATTAACGAGCTAGTCAAGTAGAGGCATACTAGTCACACTGCTTTGTCTATGTATTCACACATGTATTATGTTTCCGGTTAATACAATTCTAGCATGAATAATAAACATTTATCATGATATAAGGAAATAAATAATAACTTTATTATTGCCTCTAGGGCATATTTCCTTCAGTACTATCTGATACAGGTGAACCTGCAGCAACAAATGAGGATGATGTAGTAGAAGAAACAGAAGCACAAGCAGATCTTGAAGATGATGCACCAGTTCCTGTAAGTGATGCACGAACTGTAGCAAGTGCTGCAGGAACTACTATGAGGTAACCTGCTATGAACACTGTGTGATCATGTCATTTGAGTCATGTTCGAACTATGTAGCAGAAGCTTTGAACCATCTGTTTGTTTGAACTATTTAGTTGATGTTTTTGTGTGAACTATGTAATGGATCATGTTGTCTCATGTTGCTGTGTGAACCTATGTAATGGATCATGTTGTCTCATGTTACTGTTGTCATACCTTGTTGTCGATGTTGGCATTTTGTTGGTATTATTTGGAATTGATCCTGGTCATAACTTGCTATTGTTCATCATTGATGTTGATCCTATTATACATCGTTGGTATCTTGAGTGACCACAATGATGCGATATCATTGATCATTGATGTTGTCGGTCACTTCCTCCGGCACGTATTACTTGTCACTCAAATGGATGTCGATCATGTTTCGTTGGGACCATTTGATCGACGAGTAATATGGATTGGAGAGGTTCAAACAAAAACAATAAGACAGAGAGATCACAAGATCCAACTGATGCTTTTCAATTACTTTGTCTTTCCAAAAGATGCATAGCATCAAAGTTACACAACCAGGAACTACTCATTAGAAAGTTCACAACATCAAGCTAATTTCTACTCAGTGCCAAACTAGCTTGTTCTCACTGACTAATATGCATTCTTTGAACCAAACAAATATGATAGAATGCATATGCCAACAATTATCATCAAAAATGCCCATGTTTCCATCTGATGATGCTTCTTCTGCAACTGTAACTTTAACTTCTTTTTCTCTCTGAGATGTGTCACCCTCTTCTCTAAACGATGAGCTTTGAGCCAACTTGCTTCTAGTCCATCATGTAGTGTCTCAAATGCACGCCCAACAAGATCTGGAGGAGGAGGGTCAACCCACACAGCCCATTCACATTCATCAGGAAGCTGCAACATAAAAAATATCGTCAAAGTGCGATCTTTGCACCAATTTGTTGCAAAGCAGATACAATCTACCAAATTACATCAAGTGGGCATCCAAGAAAACGTCTCCCCGTGGTTGCTCCTCCCCAGGCGACACGGCGAGCGGGAACGAGCCCGCGCCCCGGGCACTGATGTCTACTACACAACCTTCTTCTTGTAAACGTTGTTGGGCCTGCAAGTGCACAGGTTTGTAGGACAGTAGCAAATTTCCCTCAAGTGGATGACCTAAGGTTTATCAATCCGTAGGAGGCGTAGGGATGAAGATGGTCTCTCTCAAACAGCCCTGCAACCAAATAACAAAGAGTCTCTTGTGTCCCCAACACACCCAATACAATGGTAAATTGTATAGGTGCACTAGTTCATGAAGAGATGGTGATACAAGTGCAATATGGATGGTAGATATAGGTATTTGTAATCTGAAAATATAAAAACAGCAAGGTAACTAGTGATAAAAGTGAGCCTAAACGGTATTGCAATGATAGGAAACAAGGCATAGGGTTCATACTTTCACTAGTGCAAGTTCTCTCAACAATAATAACATAGATATATCATATAACAATCCCTCCACATGCAACAAAGAGTCACTCCAAAGCCACTAATAGCGGAGAACAAACAAAAAGATTATGGTAGGGTACGAAACCACCTCAAAGTTATTCTTTCGGATCAATCTATTCAAGAGTTCGTACTAGAATAACACCTTAAGACACAAATCAACCAAAACCCTAATGTCACCTAGATACTCCATTGTCACCTCAAGTATCCGTGGGCATGATTATACGATATGCGTCACACAATCTCAAATTCATCCAACCAACACAAAGTACTTCAAAGAGTGCCCCAAAGTTTCTACCGGAGAGTCAAGAAAGCGTGTGCCAACCCCTATGCATAGGTTCATGGGCGGAACCCGCAAGTTGGTCACCAAAACATACATCAAGTGGCACGTGATATCCCATTGTCACCACAGATAAACACGGCAAGACATACATCAAGTGTTCTCATATCAAAGACTCAATCAGATAAGGTAACTTCAAGAGGGAAACTCAATTCATCACAAGAGAGTAGAGGGGGAGAAACATCATAAGATCCAACTATAATAGCAAAGCTCGCGATACATCAAGATCGTGCCATAGAGAGAACACGAGAGAGAGATCAAACACATAGCTCTTGGTACATACCCTCAGCCCGAGGGTGAACTACTCCCTCCTCATCATGGAGAGCGCCGGATGATGAAGATGGCCACCGGTGATGGATTTCCCCTCCGTGAGGAGTCTTGAACGGGCTCTGAGAGGTTTTTGGTGGCTCTGAGAGGCTTGCGGCGGCGGAACTCCCGATCTATCTTGATATTCGATGTTTTTAGGGTACGTAGGCTTATATAGGCGAAAGAAGTCGGTCGGGAGGTGCTCGAGGGGCGCACGAGACAGGGGGCGTGCCCTACAGGGGGGGCGCGCCCTCCTATCTCGTGGTCGCCTCGAGGATCTTCTGACGTGAACTCCAAGTCTCCAGGATCATATTCTTCCAAAAAATCACGCTGCCAAAGGTTTCATTCCGTTTGGACTCCGTTTGATATTCCTTTTCCTCGAAATACTGAAACAGGCAATAAAACAGCAATATGGGCTGGGCCTCCGGTTAATAGGTTAGTCGCAAAAATAATATAAATGTGTAAAATAAAGCCCATAAACATCCAAAAGGGGTAACATAATAGCATGGAACAATCAAAAATTGTAGAAACGTTGGAGACGTATCAGGCACCGATGCTTGGAAAGCTTCTCAAGGCCGCAATAACTCGGATCCGGCATGTAGAACTCGGAGGAGAACTGCACTATGCCGACCCCATCGACCTACAAGAGAGCAAATCCCAAATTTTAGCTCAAACCCTAACGAGAAATCCACGGGCGCACACAAATCAGAGAAGAATAACTTACCTCCACGGCGACAAGAAGAGCTTGCGGACGACATGCGTGAGGTGCACATCCACGCGGCCTCACTGCCCGAGCTCCAGAACGATGTCGTTCATGCGCCGCCAGTGAATCACCTTGCTCCAGTCTGTGCGTGGTCGCGAGGTAGAAGAAACAGAGTGAGCGAGTGGATAACGTTTTGATACGGGCCCACATGTAAGAACCTGGGGCAAAATGTCCAACAGACGCACAGTTACCGGTCAAAGACCATTGACCGACGGAAACGGCCCGGAGGGGGATTTCTGTGAGGGCCATAGACGGAAGAGGGGTATTTTTGAGCATACCTGAAAACTACGGGCAAATCCCAGGTGGTGGCTCAAGTTAGGGGGAGAAATGGAATTGTCCCTCTCAGCATTAAGCTCCTCCTTGGCCTAAGCTATCTCATCTCGTAGTTTTGTAACGTCCACCTTATGCCGTGCTTGAGTCGCCGGGGTCACCTCTGCCTCCATTAAAGTTGCCAAGGCATCCAAGAGCTCGGACAAAACCTGAGTCGGCGGGCGCGCAGAGCCGCTTGCTCTGGCCGTCGCCTCGGCTGTTGAATCGGAAGTCATAGCCGCAACAGTTGATGAATTGAGCACCGGTTGTGTACCGACCATGAAGATCGCAACCCTGTTCGGCGGCTCATAGGGGTCCAGAATACTGTCGCCATCGGAACAGCCCCCAAGCCCACCGTCTTGCAGTTGATACATGGAATTGGTCTCGTCGGTTGAGGAGTCATCATCAGAGTAGATGGTTGTCTCTCCATCGGACACAGATCCTTCCTCAAGATCCGCTCCGTGAGTAAAACCCACAAAAGCATGCTTCACGGCGGTTTGAACTTTGGCGGGTCGCGCACGCTGAGCCTTCTCGATGATGTCGGTGTAGGTGTCCGGCTCAGGCTCCAACTCGCCGATATTGCCGATGAAGACGTGGATTCCGCCGAAGGGGACCCGGTACTCGTATTCGATTGAATCGGCCTCGGGACCCCAGCCTGCGTCGACGATGTAGATTTTGCCGCGGTGACTCTTGGTTATACGAGCCACGGCATATTCCTTGATCCCTAAGAAGCTGCCCTTCAAAACTCGAAACCACCGTGCTCTCGCCCCCGGTGGGCGCCAACTGTGGTGGACTTAACACGGCAGATGTCCTAGCAAAAGGACTTAGGTGTGGAGCCATCGCAACTAGGTTAGCTTAAAGGGGTTGAACGGGACAAGGGACACAGAGAGTTTACCTAGGTTCGGCCCCTCTTAATCAGGTAAAAGCCTACTCCTGCTTTCAGTTGTATTGCTTGGGTTTTGATTACCAGGGGGCAAATATGCTTGACCTAGTTCTCGATTGGTTGTTTCTTGAGTTAATCCGCCGCCGGGTCACCCCTTTATATACAGGTTGATGCCCGGCGGCTTACATAGTCCCGTCCGGCTCACACAAACATGACCAGCTCGGTTTCTAACTAAGGTTGCCTTACAGAACAAGTCATCAGCTGGCGGTTCACACCTCCGAGCCTTGAGTCGCCTCCGGGTCTTGGGCCGTCAATAGGCTTACTCCATGAACCGCCATCTTCATATCTTACGGGACCTTATCGGGCCTCTTCATCTTTAAGTCGCCAATGGCATGACCCGGCCCCTCCTGGGTGGGTCATACCTAATAGTTATATCCCCAACACAGCCCGAAAAGACATAGCATTCGGGGTTTTGCAATCTAGGTTTGCCATTGTTCGTGGTCCTGCTCATTTTTAGGACAAGCGGACCTTGAAAAACATCATGACATGTTGTGTTATCCTTCACAATATGATTCTTGAAGATGAGAGAGGCATGCACTTGGAGTTCTTCTACGACAATGTGGGTAGCAGTGTCAAACCAGCTAGAGACCCTAACCGCATTAGAGTTTTTCTTCAAACATACAAGGAGATTGAAAAATGCAAACACCCACTTTCAGCTTCAGGAGGATATCATTGAGCACCATTGGCAAAGGGCTGGACAGTAACAAACTCAATTTTCTATTCATTTTTATTTAATTCATGTGTTATTTGTATTCGGGGCCAGTTTTGTATTCGGGACTAGTTTGCTTCGATGATTTGAATAATTATTTGTACTGTGGATGATTGTTGTACTGTGTTGGTATTGGTATTTTTCTAAATAATTATTTTGTAGTGTGGATGATTGTTGTTTTTTTGTGCTATGGTATTGATATTTGCGGACCGGCGGCAGCGGCGTAAGAGCAGACCCTGCAAAGCCAACCCGTAAATGAGTATATTCCGCGAATATCCTTTTATACGGGTCTGTTTTGCGGGGTCTGCCTCTGCGGCCCTCCGTGCCGGCCCGCAAAGCCGTTTTTCCGCGAACTCCGAGCGTGTTTTGCGGGTCGGCGGGATGCGGGGTCTCCTAGAGATGCTCTAAGCAACTCGGGCCCAATTTTTTTGTCGACAACATGGAAAACTTTGGCACTTAAAACTACCTCATGGCATTTCTAAAAAATACTTGATCTGAAAAGCATACAAAATAAAGTACAATTTCTCAATAAATCTACAATTTAAACTTGATGTTCAATGATCCAATAAAATAGATAAAACATGACAAAAATACAAATAATAATATGTGAATACAAAAAATACCAAATCAATTGATTACTTCGTTGGTGCCTCCCATAACTTGATCAACGGTAGAAAAACCAGCACCTTCAAGGCATTATAAAATTATATAATTTCATAAAAAAGCATAGACATCAAGTGAAACAATTATTATCGATTCAAATCTGAAAACTTACCAGGTAAAAGCACTTTGCGAGACTTATATGTGTGTGTATCCAGTCCCTTTAGGTGCTTGATTCCCTCCTGAAATAATAGGTGCAGACACCCCCGTTGCAGACACCGGTGAAAATGATCTCTTCATCTTCTGTTTGTATAATATGAAATGAAATTGGCAATTACATCAATTTGAGTTCAACAATACCCTAGATCTGGACACAGACACACACACACACGCATTATTTCAATTAAATTTTATTCAGAGCAGTTTATATACACTAATACACAGAGGAAACAACCGTAGAGCTCGTCAGGGGAAACCGGAAAAGCATCAAAGAAAATTACGAAGGTGCAGCAGGCAAGTAGGACCAGCCAGGTGAAACAGGGGATGGCGTGTCGCGCTGGTGAACGGCGCATAGGACAAGAGTGCGGTGGTCGGGAGCAGGGGAGAAGTGCTTTGTGGAGCACGACACGTACAAGCATGAGCAGTCGGTTGTGGTGTTTGATTTGGGGTCAATCGCTTTGAACGAATTCCCCACCCACATGAGCGATTCAAGGTTGACTTTTCGTTTCTATATTACCATTGTAGAAAAACCCATTTATGTAGTGTTATTAGAGTGGAACAAAATTCACCTCGCGTGGCTATGATGGTCTCGCCGCAAAACGCCCCGATGATGCCGACGGACAATGTTAATACGATAGGGTGAATATGTATAAAGCATGATAATTTACACATAGCACATCTAATAACTTGCATACAAACATTATGATAACTTTGACAGGAGTGGGAGGTTGTTGAGACCATACCCCTGATAACTTCTATGTGAAGAGCATGCTAATTTACGCATCACATAGCTGATAACATGTGTACAGACACTATGATAACTTTTTGGGGCGGGAGGGGGTGAGGGTTGTTGTAATACATCACCGATAACTGCTACATGAATAACATGGTAATTTATGCATCATAGAACTAATAAATTCTGTGCAACACGTTGATAACTTTTAACCCGGGGAAATAAAGTTGAAGAAATATGTCACCGGTAATTTTTGTGCGAATAACATGGTAATTTATGCACCGCAGACCTGATAGCTTACGTACATACATGGTGATAACTTTCGGTAACTCATGTGTAAATAACATGATAATATATGCACAACTGAGTTGATAACTGACTTAGTTCAGGTGTGATAACTTTTGACCGAGGGCGGCCGGGGTGCATGTTGTTAAACACCCTTCAATAACTCATGTAAGAATAACATGGTAATATGAACACAATAGAGGTGATGACTTAGTTAGCCCTGGCATGGTAACTTTTTGACCTAAAAAGTTATCAAAACACACCAATGTGAGATCTAGTTTTGAAGATCTCGTCGCAACGAATTCTCATGTCAAAATGATTTTTGTAACGGAGCGACTGTTTGAGTTACAAATCATTTTCAATTTTTTTTGAAATTCAGTGGAATCCCCCCCTTACATTAGCATTTGCGTCCTTTTGGGCAATGCATGAATGTGTATGTGGGGAGAAGATCGAAGAAACCATTTTATATGCCCCGATAATTTTTGTGGAAACACTATGATAATGTATGCTCAACTAGCATGATTACTCGTAGCACATCCGTGATAACTTTTACCCCCAAAAAGTCATTGGAACATACCAATGTTGGATCTAGTGTCCAAGATATCATCACGACAAAATCATTTATGTGAAAACAAGTTTTCGATTAAGGCGGCAGTTTGAGGTACAAAAACATTTTGAAGTTCTAAAATTGGGAGAATCTAGGATAACATCAACATTTTATTTGTTATCTAGGGCATGCATGCATGTGCACGTGAGAAGAAAGGTTGAAAAATAATTTTTCATGTTTGATAATTTCTGTGAAAACAGGTTGGTAACTTATGTGTTAAAGGCATGATAACTTACATAGCCCAGACCTGGTAACTTTTTACACGAAAAAAATTCGTCAGAATATATCAACATGAGATCTAGTTTCGAAGATCTCGTCGTGACGAACATTTTATATGAAAACAATTTTTCAATTGGATCGACGGTTTGAGCTACAAAACATTTTAAAATATTAAAATAGAAAGAATATTTTGCTGGCATCATCTGTTTTGTCTTGTAATTTGCATGCATGCATGAAAACATAAATCAACACATACATCCTTTCCTTAGCCACGAAAGAGAGGACGGGGCTTGCCTGCTCCCCGCATATACTCCCATCCGTGCTCCCATCTGGTTCAATGGACGCGATTGTTTTAAGCGAAGGCCCACATGTGCACCTTCCCTTTCCTTGCCCTCGTTCTCTTTTCTTTCGACAAAAGTATAACGGCTAAAATCGAGGGAATACTTTGAGACCCCGGCGACGAGAACACCCGATGGTGCGGCAAAAGATTCATCAAGTTACTGAAGTCGTGCATCCTTGCCGCGGCCGTGAAAACGATAGAACGGCGCCGGTAGAATTACCGGCCCAGTCAGTCCTTCGCTTGCCGGGGACATCTGTTGCATACTCGCATCGCATGTCTGTATCCCCTACCCACACTGCACAATGCATGGTGCCCTCCGGCCGGCCGTCGCGTACGCATATCGTGATATAAGTCTTTATTCATGTCAGTTTTCATCAATAGCTCCGTCGAGTGTTTCATGTACGCACCAGTTGATTCCAGTGATCAATTGATCGATTTTTCTTATCCCAAGTCTGACCAGAATGGTAGGGATATTGCTTAGGCAGCGAGCATATGTGAACTAGCGGCTGGGGCTCTAGCGGCTCGTCGCCGCTGGTGGCGCCGACGAGGCGGCCGAGCAGATATGACGTTCGAGCCGTCCTTGGTGGCGCATTTGCCCTCGGCTCATGCTGCGCTGTCACAGGGCCATCAGACTAAACAATCACGTCCGTTGAATCAGATGGGAGCACGGATGGAAATATATACGGGAAGCTCTGGAGAAATAATTAGATGTATAATTAGTAATTAAAAAAGAGAAATGGGCAGTGGCCTCCCCGGCCGGATTGCCGCCGGCGGCGGGCCTCCCCATAACGCATGCCTTCTCTTTCCATCTCTTTCCCATCTAGTCCCCTCCATGGCCGGCCTGATCTGGACGCGCCGCCTTGCGAGTGTGCCGGATGCTCGCGATCTGCTGCAGGTGGACGCCCTGGCTGTAGATGACGCGCGTGGTCGTGCTACGTCCCGTACGTCACGCCGGGAGCGGCTCCTATGGCTGGACGAAAATCGTTCCAATCGTACATAGATGCTCTGTGTGGTTGGACTTGTGGCAAGCCTGTTGTTCGTGTGATGCTCCCATGGTGCAATCGACCCGGCACAATTGCCATGCGTATGGCCAGTCGAAGGGAGCAGCGGCCTCACGCCGCCATTGGATGGCTCGCCCGATGAAGCCGTGGAAGACAAGGGGATGCGTGGTGAGCATCGGCTGGCTCCAGCGTGGTGCGACAGAATACTGGCCTCCTTGGAATCCATGGCCAGGCAGGCCGTGGGGTCCTTTCCGGTGGGGCGGTGCTGCCTAGCTCAAGATGTGGCGGTGTCCACTCCCGGCTAGATGGCCCTACCGAGGAGCCGCGCCAGGTGGCTGCCATGTCCTTCTTGCGGCGGTGGCGGAAGGTTGGGCACATCAGGCTATCTGCTTGGTGGCGGACTGTGGCAGCGCGGTGATGGACTTCCACGCAGGTGTTGGTCGGCCAACGACGCTACGGTCTACGGTTTGATGGTGGTGATTCAGATCTGGTCGGCCGGGTGGGGGTGACTGTAGAGTGCTACAGTGACCTCCCACGGCTCCACGACGGCGGTGGTCACCACATGATCTTCGAGAGCGTCATCTTTCAAGATTCAGTGGTTGATTTGGTGGTGAGATGCATATTATGGACGATGACTTGACGCAGTGGGATGGTTGTGCGGCGGTGGCGGGCATCACACGTAGCTGCTGGGATCGCGAAAAAGTGGTGGCGACAAAACATAAGTGACTTCGATGGTGGTGCTACTTAGCACCCGGTCTCGAAGCTCGGGTGAAAGCCTAGGTGCGAACCGGCGGTTTTACACAGCAATGGCGATATTTTTCCTATGTCGTTACCTTATTGAAGGCATTGCTCGGATATGTTTGAACCGATTTTTCAGAGTGAAAACCTAGATTCTGGCCATGTGCTTGGATCCGGTGACGGCGGCGCTTGAGTGTCGCTCCCTTCTTGAAGGTGTTGCTGTTGAAGAACCTCGTCGTCCATGTAATGTCCTGAGATAGTTGGTACGGATATGGTCATTGTTGTAGTTTGCCGACCACATATCTGATCGCTTTTGGGCCTTTATTTTCCTTTTTCTCGCCTACGCATAGCTTTGGTCTTATATGACTTTGCTATTTGTCAGCGTGTTTTCGCGTTTGTGTTGGCTGTGTGCATCCTAACTATGCAGAGGCCGGGTGTGTGCTCATTGTGTTATGTATCTTCTTGATGCTTCATTTTGAGCAAATAAAATCCACCCTTTATCGAAAAAAATAGAATTGTGCAGCTGAATAATCTCATGTAGATGTGCAAAAAGGGCCTGGTACAGATCATTTTCTATTTCTCGGGCTTGCCTTCTGTGCTACAGTAGCATGGGGAGGCGTGCCCGCCCACCCTGGCCAAAAAAATATAGAGCCACCAGGCCTAGACATTGCTGACGGAGAGAGGTAGTATTAAGGATGCTTGTACAAGATAAAAGAAATTTGAATTTTGACAGAGCCTGGATCCACATGTGAGCCATGCTAGATCAGATGGCGCTGAGTATAGGTTCGGCCAAGCTATGGTCTTGAATCTTCCCTCTCGGAAGGAAGCAGCTAAAGCCTTAATATTATGGACTAGTGCCCCAAATGAAGAATGATCATGTCCAGCGCAATTGACTTTCTTCACCAGATTTAGACAGTCAGAAGCAATAACAACACGAGGGTGTCCAGCTTGATGTGCCGTTAGCAATGCCCAACGTGCAGCTGTGGTCTCCGTGAGCTCTGGGTCAGAAACAAACTCAAACGGCGTCGCTTTAGCTAGCAGCACCTCACCTATGTAATTCCGAATAACAACACCTGCGCCCATCCTACCAGTGTCAGAGAAAATGGCAACATTGAACATATAAACGCTCCTAGCCAACCCGCCTATACGAGGCACCTGCCGTCGCTGTTGCTTCTGGTCCGCCCGATTCCCACGCTCGGCTGAGCTGTATGCCGTTTTTGCCGTTCATTTATTTTTAGTGTTGAATTTTACTGGCAGGTGAATGACTGATGGGCCTAACGCTAATATTTGGTTGTGTTCGCTCGTTCTTTATCGTTGCTGTGGTATGTTTTGCCTTTTTTCCGCTGGTCAGCCCACAAGACGCTTTTGGAAAGGCGAGGAAAAGGGGAAGCGGCAGCGAGAGAAAAGAAAAGAGGAAGCCAGCCAGACCTAGCCCGCGCCTCCGCCGCCGCCTCCTCTTCTGTAAGGGTATGGATAGCGGTGGAAGGATCTATTGGTAGTAGACTGTCCTTAGATTCGGTTACAAGCTCAGATACACGAATTGGGGAAGAAAGGGAAGAACAGCTAGGGACTAGGGTTCGTGCCGCCGCCAGGTTCCTGATCCACTGGATGCCGATCCTCTCGTCGCCGTTGCTTAAGTACCGACGCAGTTGGGCCTACTGGGCCCACTCAGGCCCAGTGTAGCGCTCGTTGGGCTTCTTGGTGCGGGTCGGTCTGCAGGCGGTGGGCCGGCGGCCATGATCGGCTGCCAGCTGAAACCGGCTTCGTCGGTGCCGAGGTGTGGTTACGTGTGGGAGCGCTGATATCCCTCCTCCTTGGGATGAGGCTTGCCCCAAGCCTCTGCTCCAGGAACCGAGCACGCAATGCGAGCTTGTCTTCCTGTGTGTCGCCGAGAACAGCTTGATTCGACCAACGAATCAGGACTTGCTCGATCATTGAGCCATTCTTCTTGCGCCAACGGTGCTGTAGGACGGCCACATGAACGGCAGGGATGTCAGTAAGCTGTGGAAGTACAGTTGAAGAGTTCGTACTGGCGAAGCGATGTCGCATGATTGAGACACGTGGAAGACTGGGTGCACTTGAGAGCCTCGATGGAAGTTCCGGTTTATAAGCTGCTTCGTTGACCTTGGCGATCACCGAATGACCCATAATATTTGAAGGACAGTTTATGGTTTGCTTTTACGCCCACCGATGTTTGAATATACGGTTGTAATTTGAGGTAGACTTGGTCGCCTGAGAGAAGGTCCTTGGGGATCGGGCGTTTGTCACTTTGTGACTTCATATGCTGCTGTGCTCGATGCAAATGCTGCTGTAGGAGGTCCTGAATCACCGCTCTTTCCTCCAGCCAGGACTGAAGAGCTGGCACTGGGCACTCGTCAGTGGGTGAGATGCCCCAAGTTCATGGTTCATGACCAAACATAGCCTTAAATGGCGACATCCCAATGCTGGAGTGGTACGAGGAGTTGTACCAGAACTGTGCTAGAGGAAGCCAATGACTCCGGTGACTCGGACATGCACGGAAGCGGTAGCGCAGAATCGTTCTAGGCACTTTGGTTCACCCGTTCCGTTTGGCCGTCCGTCCCGAGGGTGGTTAGCGGAGCTCATGCACAGTTTTGTGCCCGCATTTGAATAGCTCGCGCCAAAAGTGGCTGGTGAACACCGGTCGCGATCTGAGACGATAGAGCGCGGGAAGCCGTGAATCTTGTAGACGCTTGTCATGTAGAGTAGTGCCACCTTGGAGGCTGTGTACGGATGAGCTAAAGGCAGGAAGTGGGCAAACTTTGTGCGCTTATCCACGATCACCCAGATGCAATTAACTTTCCCTGACTGTGGCAGGCCATCTATAAAGTCCATGGTGATCATGTCCCAGGCCTGATGAGGAATTGGGAGGGGCTCCAACAAGCCCGGGGATGCTGACCTGTCCGGTTTAGCTTGTTGGCAGACCGAGCAGCAGCGCACGTACTGCAGAATGTGCGCCTTCATCTTGGGCCAAGCAAAAAGACGCCGTATCCGCCGAAAAGTGGCTGGAAATCCACTGTGCCCGCCCATGGGGCTGTCATGGAATGCAGAGATAATCTTCTGCTGCATAGTTGTAGTGCCCCCGAGCCAAATTCTCCCGCGGAATCGCAGAATCCCTTGCTCCAGAGTGAAATGTTGTTTTGGATCCTCCTTGATAGCCAATTGCTCCGAAGCTTACGGGCTTGAGGGTTGCTATGATAGCGGCAGCCACGTCCTCGAGCCAAGCGGGACGGCGGTGGTGATGTCAAACAGCAGATCAGGTGTATGCGCACGGGAAAGGGCATCTGCGGCTGTGTTTTCAGATCCCTTCTTGTAACGGATGACGTAGCGGAGCCCGAGTAGCTTTGTGAAAGCTCGTTGCTGCCATGGGGTAGTCAGTCCTTGCTCTTCCAGGTGGATGAGGCTCTTGATCCGTATAGATGATGAACTCGTTGTCTTTGCGGATAAAGGCGCCATTGGTCAACAACCACCACAATGGCAAGGTACTCTTTTTCGTATGTGGACAGCCCTTGGTAACGCGAGCTCAGGCCTTTGCTCATGAAAGCAATAGGATGCCCTTCTTGTTGTAGGACTGCCCCAATGCCTCGATCGCACGCATCTGTTTCGATAGTAAGCTGTTTACTGAAATCCGGAAGTGCCAACACTGGTGCAGAAGCTAGTTGTTGTTTCAGGAGCAGGAAAGCTTGGTTGGTGTTGTCGGTCCATACGAACGGCACACCCTTCTTGAGCAGGTTGAACAGGGGCACAGCAATGATGCCAAATCCTCGCATTTAATCGGGCGGTAATACCCAGCCAATCCTAGAAATCTGCGCACTTCTTTTGCATCACTAGGTGTTTGCCTTGATTCAACTGCTTGGATCTTACTTGGATCCGTAGCTACTCCCTGAGAGCTGATGACGTGCCCCAGATAAAACAGTTGTTGTTGTCCAAATTCACACTTAGACTTCTTGACCTTCCATTGGTCGCGACGCAGCAAGGTGAGGACCTGGCGCACGTGGTCCAAGTGTTCTTCCCAAGTTTTACTGAACACTAAGATGTCATCGAAGAACACCAGTACACAGAACCTCAGAAGGGGATGCATCGTATTCGTCATTGCCCCGTTAAAGGTACCCGGTCCTCCCGCTAAGCCATAGGACAACACTTTAAATTCATAGTGGCCCGAGTGAGTTTGAAAGGTTGTTTTGAATTCTTCGCGTTCGACCAGTCTGATTTGGTGGTACCCTGCGCGGAGGTCCAATTTGGAGAACCAACGCGCCATGTAACTCATCGAGCAACTCTTCAATGACAGGCACCGGGAATTTACTGACGCGAGTCATCGCATTAAGATGGCGATAGTCGATGCACATTCTCCACGTGTCGTCCTTCTTCTTGACGAGGATGACCGGTGAAGAAAAACTGCTCTGGCTGCGCTGGATCACTCCGGACTGTAGCAATTCTTGCACTTGTCGCTCAATCTCCGACTTCAGTTCAGGCTTGTGGCAGTAGGCTCTGATATTGACCGGTTGTGCTCCTGGCATCAATGGTATTGTGTGGTCGCAGGCACGTCGAGGTGGAAGTCCGTGTGGCTCACCAAAGACATCCTCGAATTCAGCCAACAGTTGCTTCAGCTCCGGCGGTTCTGTTTGCTTGGGCCCCTGCTCCTTGTTGATAGGATATAGCAAACAGATGTGCATGAGCGATCCTTGCCGATGTAACTGCTGCAATTGTGCACTGTTGATCACATGACAGGTGGTGGAATTTGATTCATGGCCAAACAAGTGAGCTGGACCTCTTGGTGTAGGAATCTGGAGATGTTTGTGCTTCCAGTCAACGGTCATCGGATTTGTCTTTGCTCCAACCAATCCATGCCAAGGATAGCATCGTATACACCCAGTGGCAGGATCTTCATATCAGTGACAAATCAAGTCCTTGCGACGACCATTGACAGCATGGTATGGACTCTGTACAGAGAAGTTCGCCCCCGTCAGCTACCTTAACCCGTGAGGGTCGAGGCAGACGAATTGAACCTGTAAGTTGATCAGCTAGTCTCTTGTTGATGAAAGAAGTCGAGCTGCCACTGTCCACTAAGATCAACACCTCTACATTACGCATGGTGGCTAGTAGGCTGGAAAGCTTTGGGTGAGACGCCACCATCAAGAGCTGGCCGTGAGATGGCATGGACTTGCCGGATGTCCCCCTCGTTGTCACCGATGGAATCGACTCCCAAAGAGCAAACATCTCTTGACCACATGCAGTTGGATGGTGCTTGGGCAGGCGTGCTCGGGTCCCCGGCGCTCACCGCACTTGAAGCATAATCCCGGCCTTGGCGATAATCCCGAAGAGCTTTGACTTTGGATGTGTCGGCTCGCGTGGCGTCGATGCGCGACAATCCACAACGATCGTGGGCAGCTGTGGCTGGCTCCGGTCCGGGCGGGTGGTGGAGGCGGGGAAGCGCCAGCCCGCTTCGGGCTGGCGTCTCTGTGGGCGCCATTTGGTAGATCCGCGCCGCCACCTCCTCCTGAAGTAGTGCCAGAGCGCAAGCAGTGTCCAGGTCCGGTGGCCTTTGGACCAACACCACTGCTCGAATATCCTTCCGGAGGCCCTCCACAAAACGAGTGAGAAAGTAAAAAGGATGAATGGTGTCAGAATACGAACTGAGATGATTGATAATGGATTCAAATTGCTCAATGTAATCTGCTACTGTAGTTGTTTGCCGAACAGTATAAAACTGACGGACCATCGTTTGGTGCCGATCACGGCCAAAACGGGTGCATAACGAGCGATAGCGACTCGATCAAAATCACTAAGCCGCTTCTGAATGGATTGCAACCAGATGGACGCAGAACCAGAGAAATTCAGCGCGGCCATGGGCACCCAAAATGAAGGCAGAATAGCAAACATGCTGAAGTACTGCTCGCAAAGCGTTTTCCACAGTTTCGGGTTGTCACCCGTGAACTGTGGGAACTGGATGGAGGGGTGCGCTTGGCCGAGGCCGCTGAGCAGCTGGCTCGCGTGCGCAAACGGGGAAAGAGCAGGAGGTGAAGGGGGGCCGTCGTACTGACCGTTTGCGGGGGGCGGTGGCGGTGTCAGGAAGGACACCGTCGATGGCCCCCGTGGGATGTATTAGACACCGTGGCCTTCGGGCCCTTGTTGATTTGTTGCCGCACCAGACGCGGCCCTGATGTGGGTGCCGGTTGTCGCAGGCGGTGGATGACTCGGCGAAGGCGCTGGTGGGGTGCCTTTTACGGCGGCGGCGGTGGCGGCGCGCTGGAGTGCCGTCACCGCATCGGACAGATCGGTGACGCGCCGCTCGAGATCGGGGCGCCAAGCCACGAGATCGTCGATCTTGGAGTTGGAGGCGTGGATCGCGGCGGTGTGCTCCTTGAGAGTGGTATCCAGACGCTCCAGGAAGGATCGGACGGATGGATCCATGGCGATGAGGCGGATCTGGCGCTTGGCGGAGGGATCGGGTTTCTACAAATTGGGCCAGATCGGTAGCGGGGAAGGAGCTGGGAGTGGTCTCTGATACCAGATGTAAGGATATGGATAGCGATAGAAGGATCTATTGGTAGTAGACTGTCCTTAGATTCGGTTACAAGCTCAGATACACGAATTGGGGAAGAAAGGGAAGAACAGATAGGGACTAGGGTTCGTGCCGCCGCCAGGTTCCTGATCCACTGGATGCCGATCCTCTCGTCGCCGTTGCTTAAGTACCGACGCAGTTGGGCCTACTGGGCCCACTCAGGCCCAGTGTAGCGCTCGTTGGGCCTCTTGGTGCGGGTCGGCCTCTGGGCAGTGGACGAGCGCAGCGAGTCGCTGCCGGCTGGGCCCGGCTCGTCAGCGCCAGGGCGTGGTTCTGGTGTGGGAGCGCTGACATCTTCTGCCGCCGCCGCCACCTCGGCCTCGTCTCAGCGGCCACCAGCGAGCCCCCTTTCTCCACCTTTTCGCAGTGGTCACCTGAGCTCGAGCCGAGGAGCGACTCGGCAGGACGCCGGGGGGCAAGGGTAGCAGCCAGCCGCGCCTCGCCCCGTGCTCCGCAGGAGGAGCTCGAGATACATCTGCCGAGGAGCGTGGCCTTGATCCGGACTTGGCTGTCTACCGGAGCAGCTGGAGAGAAGTGGTGGATCCGACGGGGCTGGAGTCCCTCATCACCAGGCGTGGAGGATGTATGACTCGCGAAGGAGGTAGCAGATTAAGCAAAACGGAGTGGCCTTTCCCATCCGGTGGCCTACGCGTGTTGTGACTGGCTGCGCTCCACTCCCTTCTCCCCCTGGTGAGTACTCCTCGCTCTGAAAATTAGTTTCTGATAGTAATTTGTTTCTTGTTCTATAGTATAGTGGCATGTGGATGATGCTTCATAGGAGGAGGCTACAGAGAGCATCGACGGCTTCTTGGTAATTTGCAGGAGTCTACTACAGTCATGGCTTTTTTTAGAAAACTAAATCTGCACCATGCCATTATGATTCTTGATGAGCATACTTTCGACATCCCTCACCCTCTCAGGTTTTTATATTTCCAGCTCGAACCAGCTCGTGGGCTTGCATATCCTATATTCAGAGCTTGTGCATGACGATTCGCTTAATCAATTTCTTTGTTTTTTTTGGCCGAGTTTAATGTAGTATCTTCCATGTGCTTACATGATGGCTCCTTTTATCCTTGAAGGCATTGGGAGTTCTTGAAGGGAGATGATGAAAATGGAGTATGAAAGGTAATGCAAAAGTGTGTCTTTCTGGGCATTATTGCCTTTGACTGAAGTTTTCTTGTGTTTGGTTGTCATATTCAAAACAGTAGTGCTTTGCTTGCAGTATCTTAAAGGGAGCTATTTTGGTACTTATTTTCCGATGATTTTAAAAAGTTCTTTGCACTGCCAACCTGAATTTGATAGCACTGGTTTCTTATGTAGAAATTATATTTCTCTGCCTAGAACCTATGATTTATGGCTGATGTAAATTTCGCCTTTGTACGTGCTTGTCAACTTTAGGTGGATAGCTTAATATGAGGGGAGGCACATAGGTTTGCTAATTCTATTTCTGGGCTGGCCTATGAGATGGAAACCAAAGCAAACTTCAGCAGGTTACAGGTGCACATCCTCTTTCCCTTGTGTTTGTCTCCCTAGCTAATCTGGAGCATTGTACATATTGGTAATTATAGTTAGTTATTATTTTCTGGCTGTTATGATAGTCAGAGCACATACATGCTTGGTCTTACTTCAGTTAGTGGCTGACATTCTAATTTGTGAAGTTATGCCTCAAGAAAGTGTGTCTCCTTGTTGTTTTGCGCAGATACCAAATTAAGTAGGCTTATGCACATAAGCTTCTTCATTGTTTCCCTTCTGGAAAAAAATTATGGTCATGTTAGTTGGTTGGTTGGCATGCATCTGCAATAACTGCGTGGTGAAGCACTGGTCCTAATTTGTCATGGGTTTCAGTGGCGCGTAAGCAGGATCTACTAATTGTTCCATTGACTGCCCTCCGGTGAGTTTTACCCATTTCCCTCTTTGATGCTTTTGCGTCCATATGTCTAACTTGGTCTTCTTTCAACATTTCTCATGGTTTATGTGGTAGTGTGGTTGGCTGACGGCTTATAACTTTCTGTATCCTCTATCAAATGTGCGTACTATGATATCTATCAAATGTGCGTGCTATGATATTCTGTAAGGCTAGGAACATTTCTTCCCTTCATAATTCAGTGTTGAATTAATTATCATAGCTATATGGTGAATCTCGACAATCCCCCGAAGACCAGGCCATAGCTTATGGTCCCCGTTTGGGTTTATTTTGTTGCAAAATGTATTTTTGAAAAAATGTTATTAAGTTATCGCTTTCTCCGCTTACCTCCATTATATCCTAAGGCTTCATACCTTTCTCATTTTAGTTGTCTTTTCGAGATCTCCATTACATCCTTGATGAACTATACGTGCGCAACAGAAGGCATATCAGACATGACTGTTTCCATGACCAAGATCGATCAGAACTGGCATAAAAGAAACCATTCACACAATCATGTTTGATAATTGAAATTTTTTGTAGCTTGCTAATGTCGTCGATATAAGCCGTCTTTTATGTTGTACTGGTGGACAAAGAAGTATAACAAGTTCATATATTTTATATATTGTATTACAGTAGAGTGCAGGATGTATGATCTATATGAAACTAACATCATGTATTGCCTTGATATTATCACTTAGTACATCCCCAGTTAATGTAATTCATTTTTTTTTTTCATTTGAGTGAGAAGTTGATGGTGCAATTTTTCATTGCATTAGTTTCTTCTTGCATGCAGTTATCGTCACTGGGTCACCTGATGGGTAATGGGTGAGTGAGTCCGCATGCTCGTTATCAGTGCGTAAAGCGGATGATGGCGTTGATAGTTTGGCCATTGTGGAGGATATTAGGTGCTCAATCAAACATATAAACCTTTCTAGAGTACCCGCATAGCCAAGGAAACTGTGAGCGCTAGCGATTTTGGGTCGCTCGATACCTCGATCTACCTACGTGTAAAGTTTTTTGTACTTTTCATCTGCCTGGCAAACATCCGGCCGTCAATTCTACCTCACGCGACCTGGTTTCAGTTTTGGAAATGACAGCTGGGCCATCCTCTGTCGCGGGACCGGCTATCCATTGCGTGTTGCGTGGGCTCATTCAGGTGGGTGTTCGATGTGTGTTGCGGTAAAAAGGAGGGTGGGCTGTGATCGTGGTGGACTGGAGCGCTTGTCGGTCATAGCATGGGGTTGAGAGCCAGGACCAATGCACTTGTCGAAACCTAGCGCACTCGGGCCAATCCTCTCCATCCTCGAGCCCCTCTTCTTCCCTTTCGGCGCCGTCTTGCCTCCCCTGATCTCTCCCATCCACCATGGTGAGCGGGGCGGCCGTGAGAGATCATCAGCGGCGGCGAGAGAGCTGGCGGAAGAAGGAGCCGGGTCAAGGCGGGTGTTGGCGACCGACGGGGTCTGGTGGGTGTGGCGGCAGGGTAGCAGCGGCCTGTGGGGCGTCGACCAGACTGGCAGTGACCCCGATGGAGGGGAAGGGCCGACAGGCGCGTCCAGGCAGGAGAGGCTTGGGGCCTCGTGGATTGGGGAGATAGCAGCCACCCGGGTTTCTCCGATCGATCTGAGCAAAGCTACATTTGTAAATGAAGGTCTTAGAAGTTTTTGTTTTTACCTTTTGGTCTGATAGATCAGTACATGGTGTTGGTCATGTGAACAGAGGCTGTCCGTTCTCCTTCTAATAGATCAGTACATGCAATTATTATGTACAGATGACCCTTCCAAGATGAATATTTGAGTACTCTTGTTTGAAATTTTTTGTTCACAGGAGTAGGCTGACACCCGCAGCTGTTTGGCATCAAATTCAGAAAATACACATCCTAAGATTGAAGCAATGCTACCTGAACCAAAGGGTTGTACGCCCACCATTATTAATATTCCATACTATTTGTGTTCTTCAGATCCCAATAATTCATTCGATCTTGCTTTTGACATAAAACACAAGTATTAGCTTTGAGCCCCTTCTCCACCACAGGCAAAGAGAAGACTAGGTCGAACCCCAACACCAGAAGGTATCTTGGCACCAAACCATCGCGAGGAGAAGGGGATGTGTTCTTGTGCATGAGGTGTTAATAAAGTTTCACATTCTTTGTTCTGGTAGATTTGGTGTGTTGGGTTGCCATCACTAGTAGAAAACAGGGCTTTCGTCTGCGCCAGTTTAGCCCATTAGTCCCGCTTCAATCCAGAACCGGGACCAATGGAGCTATTTGCACCGGTTCTTGAGCCCAGGGGGCCGGCCGGGCCCTGTGGGCCATTGCTCCCGGGTCGTCCGGAGCTTTTGGTCCCGGTTGGTGGGAGGAACGGGACCAATGGTCTGGCCCGCCTGGCCCACCACTATTGGTCGGTTGGTGGCTTGAACCGGGACCAAAGGCCTCCCTTTAGTCCCGGCTCATGCCACCAACCGGTCTAATGGTGCTGCCTATATATAGCCCCTCGCGCAAGAGCGAGCACACCGCTCTGTTTTTTCTGGCCGAGGGGGAGAGGGCTTGGTGGTGCTCTAGCTCACCTCCTATGCACACAAGGTGTTCGATGGAATGCCCGAGCCGCACTACTTAAGGTTTCTCCTCTCCAAGCTCGACCGCCAAGCTCCATTTTCCTCAATATTTATCTAGGTTTAGCGGTCCGTCCCGCCCCGTCCCCGTCTTCATCGCCGTCGATCACCCGCGGCGATCTCATCACCGGCACCACCGTGGTGAGCCTCTTGTTCTTATCTTCTTTCTGAAAGGAAAAATATTATTACTTGTTTGTTTAGATAGATACTTGTATTATTTTATTACTTTTATTATCTCATCTTATATAGTGAGATGGTTTTGGTATCAGCACCCGCCGGGTCCTCGTCCCTGTCTATGATTCGGATGTGGTATATATTATCTTTTCATAACTATTGGTTCATTTATTGTTTATGAAAATTATGCCGACCAACGTGACATAGATTTTATTTATCTAGGAGGTTGTTGAACCGGAAATTCCAACCGACCCTATTGTCGAGAGGTTAAATTTAGTTACCATACGAGAGGACCGTGGAGGAAAACACGCAGATCGTGCAAGCCGAAGTGAATAACTTCTTTGAAGGGGTGAAAGCAAAGATACATCCACCTCCGGAGGAGAAGATAGATCCGGTAAAAGCGAAGCGTACTCTGGATGCCCTGAAGAAACCGCCAAAGTCGCCGAAAGGCAACTATGAGCGCATTCTTTGCAAAGTCATTTGTGGAAGCGTCGCGGTCGGGAAGTACTATCAGTGGTCAACGACGAGCTGGGAAAAAAGTTGCCCTGCTCTTGGAACAAGCGAACCAATCGTTCCCCCCGCTCCAGGTGTCTAGCGATATCGTCGCTAATGTTCCGGGCGGGATGGTGCCCGGTTATAACAATCCTGAAGATTACCTGCCCGACGATGTACATTATGATTTCTTGGAGGTGGACAAACACAAATACGTGTACGGGAAGCCTCTCGTCAAAGATGAAAGATCTCTACCAACGATGATATTCAGATTCCATGATTGGTACATGAAAACCTGCAAAGAGTCTGAGGGGACGAATATTTTGACGCTGAGAGTCAGAGAGGAGCATAACCTCGTTGGAATTGAACTGTTGAATGTTCCATTTGAGGAGTTCTTCGCGTTTTTCAATCTAAAGGCCCTCGATAAATTAATGATCACTTGCTACTGCCTGTAAGTACAGTACTATTTATGTCATTAAGTCTCTATATATAGGTCAGCTCTGTCATTGCATGTATTTTTAATTATCCTCACTATATTATGCAGATTGAAGATCGCCGAATTGAAGAAACTACAAATCGGTGATATTGGGTTCATTAACACAAATCTCATAGATGCATATATGGTTAAATCTCATGCGAGAGATACCGAGGCCAAGCTGCTACAATCGTTTGTATTAAATCAAAACAAAGCTATAATACTCTTCCCTTACGAATTCAAGTGAGTGTTACTGTCTTGTGCATATTCGGTTTCTCTTATTAGTCGGGGTTATAGTAATGTAATTGATGAGTTATGCATGCGTGCGCAGCTTCCACTATATTCTCCTAGAGATTAAGCTTGAGCAGGGACTAGTAACCGTCCTAGACTCGAGACGAAAAGATCCCAAGGAGTATGCGAACATGACTGAAATTCTAGGGAAGTAAGTTAAATTGATATTATCGCACCATATCGTCAACTTTTTGTTCATTTCCTGATATCAAGTAATTGTTTTCTTTGTCTGGCAGGGTTTGGAAAAAATTCACCTCAAAAACTCCGGGACTGCCGAAGAAGCTGCAATTTAGACACTCGAAAGTAAGTACTATAGTAGCATGTTCCACGCATCTCCTAGTGATTCAAGCGCTAGTTTTATCAATACCATTTAGCATGCTTGCTAATTAATTATCAGTTTGATTGACCTCTATTTCTTGTAAGGTGATTGTGGCAGGAACAAGGGAATAATTACTGTGGATACTACATTTGCGAGTCCATCTGCCACACGACCTGTGAGCGGGGCTACTCTGACAAACAATATGAAGTGCGTAAATAATAATATTCACAATTTTATTTTCTTACCATCATTTGTGTTCAGTTTCATTTATTCATATATATGTATTGACCCCTTCTTCAAATTAGATATTTCGGATGCGGGATGAACTTCTACCACCAGATCGTATGCGAGGAATTCAAGAGGAGTTGGTGAGACCAAAGGGCCTCCTGCCTGGGCTCGCTGCACCTGCCACGTGGAGGCCCATCTGTCCCGGTTTATGCAAGAACTGGGACTAAAGGTTTAGGGCATTAGTATCGACACTTTAGTCCCGGTTCAAAAACCGGGACAAATGGCCCTTACGAACCGGGACTATAGGTCCTTTTTCTACTAGTGCTACCACGGCGACGACAATTTGCTACATCCATCTGTGGCCCATGGCGGAGCTACGACCCCATGACGGCAGAGATGACATTTTTACTGCAATCGTTGTCAATTTTTTCTACGACCGACAAGGAATTTTGCTACATCATTCATGACAGAGATGCGACTCGGCCGGGACGGCGGCGATGACGATTTTTTGCTGCAATTGTCATTTTTTTGCTACCATCGGCAAAGATTTTTTTGCTACCAACACATTGCTTTCGTGCTACACTAGTAGCTTTAGTCCCGGTTCTTGAACCGGGACTAAAGGGTCGTTACTAATGCCTCCCCCCTTTAGTCCCGGTTCAAACTGGAACCGGGACTAAAGGTCGCGACCACGTGGAGCTCCACCTTTAGTCCCGGTTGGTAACACCAACCGGGACCAAAGGAAATTTTATGATTTTTTTTGAATTTTTTTATTTTCAAATTTCCGAATTATTTTAACCTCTAATCTCTAATCATCACCCCTCATCACTGCTCAATTTATCATCTAATCTCTAATGACCCCTCATCATTCCTAATCATCTCACTTCCCGAACGGTCACCCATCCTCCCACTCCGTCACCCATCCTCCCACTCCCCCAGCCTGAGCACGCTTAACTTCCGGGTTCTATTCTCCCTCGTTTCCAAGTCTGCACTTGTTGTTTTCCTGACAATAGTAAGATGTCAATCCTATTAACCCTCAGGAATTTTGCGTGAGCATGAAGTGACACATTTCACTGTTTGAGTTTGAAACTATTGTTTTAAAAAACAATAATTATTTAGTAACACTAATATTTCTTGAATAATTAGTTTGACCATTGTTTGACCACAGTTTGACCACAGTTTGACTAGATTTGACGAAAATTCAAAATAACTAAAATAATTATTTAGTAACACTAATATTCTAGAATAATTAGTTTGACCATTGTTTGACCATTGTTTGACCACAGTTTGAAATTTTTTCGATTTTTTCCACTCTAGATCTTAAAAGCCCCCTAACTTTTTTTTCTGTTAGGTTTTTGAGGATTCTGAAAATGTTTAACGGGGTTCGCCCAGTTAAATTTGGATGTAACTTTTCGAGTAGATGATTTTTCATATAAAAAACTTTTTCATCCGAGTCAATATGCAAAAGTTATGCCCATTTTACTAAATTCTAGAGAGATTTTGCAAATAAAGTCGAAATTCACATTTGCAAATTTTCCCAACAACTAGACCACATATCACATGGGAAACTTATTTTTTTTAACTTTTTGACAGTTTCATCATTTTCTTTTATTTTTTTTAAAACTGAAAAGGCGATCCACTGGGGGGGAGGGGGGGGTTGGAGTTTGAAAATGTGACCTTTAGTACCGGTTCGTGCCATGAACCGGTACTAATGCCTCAAACCCCATTAGTACCGGTTGGTGGCTCGAACCGGGACTAAAGGTCTAACCTTTAGTCCCGGTTGGTGCCATGAACCGGTACTAATGGGCATCGCACCCTTTAGTCCCGGTCCGTGGCACCAACCGGGAGTAAAAGGTCCAGACGAACCGGGACTAATGCCCCCATTAGTCCCGGTTCTAGATTGAACTGGGACTAATGGGCTAACCCAGGGTGGACCAAAGCCCTCTTTTCTACTAGTGCTACAACCAGCTACTCGTTTTGCTACAACCAACCACTTGCGTTGAAACATTTTAATTACGACCGTGTTGCCTTTCTGCTGCAACCTGCGCCTCTGTTTAACTACAAGCCATCACTGGCGTCGACCCGGTGCTACGACTATGTTGCTTTTTTGCTTCAACCGGCAACCGCAAAAACTACTAACTAGTGAGCCCTTTCTGCTCCGATGGGCGATGGGGGATGGCGAGCTACGTCGGGGCATCGGGCATGAGCACACCAATGAGCTGCGGCCACACGCCGGGCGCTGCAACCGTCGCCACAGGAGCTGCCACCCGTGGGATGCATCTGTTGCGTGGGTGAAGCCGGCGACAAGGACGGCCGGCAGGGGCTGCGACCGGCGACTAGGACGGCCAGCAAGGACGGAAACTAGCGGCGGACGGTGACCAGAGGCAAGGACGACCGGCGAGAGGCAGTGACGAGAGAACATGTGAGGCCGGTGAGAAGGAAGGGAGCGACGAGATGCAGAAAGATTCTTCGTACAAGTGCGTTGACGAAGACGACGGCACATCGGACGGCTCCCATCGACCCAATCAGATGGGTGTGGACCGACCGGCCCAAATTTGGGCCGGCGCGTCGGCCCCTAGGACCCGCCTTCATATAATCAATTGTACGGTAGCAACACGTGAATATCTAACTAGTACATTTTGATATCCAGGCAAAAGAGTATCAGCTTGCTGTACATTAGCTAAGCTAGTAAGGCGGGAGGAGACCAGCGATTGAAAGGAGCCCTAGCCCTTTTATGTGGTGGCAAGGCACGGGGTGGGGAAGAAGCAAGGCGTGGGGGTGAGGAAGAAGCTGGGCAACAACTCACCCCTTTTTATACGCGATCTGCGGCGGCGGTGGAGCCGTATAGATTCAACCGGACGCTTCTAGACAACATACGAGAGAGGCCGCAACGATCAGAAGCAACCGCGACGTCTCGAAACAACAGCGACAGCGGCAGCGATAGCGATAGCACGATAGAGACAGAATCACCGAGGTATACAAAGCGGCACTGCTCCCTGACAAAGTACTTACTAATCGATAGCGACAACACAACCCAATCAACAGCGGCCAAACCAACAGGGACTCAACAGAATTAGCAAGGCCAGCCTACCCCACATGCAATCAAAAATACTAAATCCACCAAAAGAAACGTGACTCTAGTTCAAAAAATTTGAAACAAAAATCTGGGCACACCACTCATTTCTACACAGCCATATACCAAAAAAATAGCACGTGGCATGTTCAAACTTACCTAGGGGTCATTTTCATCCAAGTGGTTGAATCTCAGGGCAAAAACAATGCCTGGAATAGAGGCTTGGGTATATGAATCCAAACCCACGGCTAGCTAGGCCGCTAGCGGCAACTCATCGAATAGCCTTCGAACTGAAGAAGGTTCCTCCTCTGGTCCTTTCTTGGGCCTTTCACTCAACATAAACATCTGGCAGTACTCCTTTTTCTGGCCCTCCCTTCGACACAAAAATCCTCCGTTCCTAGGGTGCCAAATCCCAGCCGAGCCCTTGCAAAAGGCACACTTACTTTTGAATTGATAAATCGGGTTTTCTGTTAAATACAGAACAAACAAGACAAATTAGAATTCATGTGTATCAAAATGTTTAAACAACATAATAGATGGTCAATACCAAAGAACGGTCTAACAATTTATGGCAAACAAATGGCAGTGTCACATGTTCTCGTGCATGCACAAATGTAAATATCAGTGTTCATGACGGACAATTACATGCATGAAATTGTAGTTGCAACATAATCAGCTAAGTGCAAATGCAAAATATAGAATATATTTACACAACATCAATCTTTCACCGATAAGATGCACTCTGCTAGTGAGCATATCAACCGCGGAATAATGATATTAATATGATCCAGTATAACAACAATTAACAAAATACTAGTTTAATTACTAGCAATCAGCAAGAGAATAGGTTTAACAAGAGAATAGTGCATCAGTGTAATGTCATGAAATGCTAGAGCCAAACCGTAGGGGCATGTACACAATTGGGGGGAAAAAGCAGCCAACCCTTGGTACTTGGTAGCCTTTTTTTTAAGAACTACTCTCTGGAGAGTACTGGTTGCTCTTAAGGTTATGCGTTGAAGGTTCTGATGCAAAGTAGATCAAACAAGTGGAAGTAGATTTTTATTTTCTTTGATCAACCAGGAAGCACGGGGACATGGAATTCATAAATTTATAAACTGCTAATATCCCTTACTTACAAAAAGGAAACTGCTTCCTCTAGTGTCAAAAACGCTTTTATATTATGGGACAGAGAGAGTACTAGTTAGCCTCATCGAGAAAACAATACTCCCTCCATGCTTGAAAAGTGGGAGTATGAATTATGTCTAAAGTCAAATGGTTCAAATTGTAATGGCGAAGGGCGATCAGTGTTGTTGCCGCTCTCCCTCTCTCAGTCTAAACTAGAGGTAGAAGAAGGAATAAGATACACTGGAATTTTCACCCGGCTGAACACAGCCCCGTTTCTAACTTTCCAGAGCACAAAACTCATACAAGCCCACGGCCGCAGCTTTATAGTCCTAGCAAACGCAACGCTCACGTTTTCTCCTGTGCACACACGCACGAAACGGCCAGCTAGCTTTTGCTTGTGCGAGCGATTCGGCCGGCCATGCGCAGGATGCGTGATCCACACGAACCGGCCTCCTCGCAAGCCACTACCTGCTCTACTACCTAAGCATGCAACTAATCATCTGGAGACTCACTCCACTAATGCATGCAACACACGCACACCTCGCGGGCACACACACCCTACACACATACACACACGCCACGCTGCTGCGTTCCACACATCCCGTCCATCCCGCGCGTCACCGACACGCCCGACGAACCCGACGAGTCCAACGGCACCAGTGTGTCCCGCCCGTTCCGCGCGCACCCGACGAGCCCGACCACACACGCCGTGGCTTATTCCAACACACACCCCCTAAGCCACGGCCTAGAGGAGTCCGTCGTCGTCGACGTTGGCGCCGGCCAAGAGAGCCTGCTCCGCCGCCGGTCCTTTCCGCAGCTGCGGGCACTCGCGCCGGAAGTGCCCGTGCTCCCCGCACTTGTAGCAGCGCCTGCGCCTGTTGCCGCCGCTCCCCGACGCCACACTGCGCCCGTCGTTGTCGTCCTGTGCTCCGCCGTGCTGCCGCTCCCGCGCCCGCCACTGAGCCGCCGTGAACAGGATTTGTCCATCCGCCTGCTCGCGCTGTCCTGCCGTCGACGACGAACTCGCTCGTCGAACGCGCGCAGCCGCCTGAGCGCTTCGTCAAACGCCATCGCCGTCACGCCGTGGAACTGCTCGATACCGACGACGACGGGGAAGAGCCGATCCGGCACTGTATCCAGCAGCTTCTTAACGAGCGCCGCGTCGCCCAGCGTCTCCCCGAGGTTGGCATACCTCGCCGCCATCGCCGCGAGCCTCCCGCCGTACACGTCGAGCTCCTCGCCGTCCGCCATCTTCAGGCGGTCGAATTCGCCGCGCAGCGTCGCCAGCCTCGCCGCGCGGACCCGATCGGCGCCGACGAACCTCACCTTCAAGGAGTCCCATACCTCCCTGGCGGTGAGCTTCGTTGACACCTGCAGCAGCACATCCACCGGCAACCCCCCGAGAAGCAACGCGCGCCATCTTGTCCTTCCGCGCGTTCACCGCCGCGTCGCCCGGCGCCACCGCCTCCCATACAGTGTGGACGTTGAGGATCGCCTGTGCCTTGATGGCCCAGACCGTGTAGTTGTCCGCGTCAGCATCGGCATCGCCATCGTCGCCGATCCGCCAGCTCCGCCGCCGTGTGGGACGAGCGCCATGGTCGCCGGTGATCGCCCGAACCGAAGCTCTGTATACCAATTGTTGTTGCCGCTCTCCCTCTCTCAGTCTAAACTAGAGGTAGAAGAAGGAATAGGATACATTGGAATTTTCACCCGGCTGAACACAGCCCCGTTTCTAACTTTCCAGAGCACAAAACTCATACAAGCCCACGGCCGCAGCTTTATAGTCCTAGCAAATGTAACGCTCACGTTTTCTCCTGTGCACACACGCACGAAACGGCTAGCTAGCTTTTGCTTGTGAGAGCGATTCGGCCGGCAATGCGCAGGACGCGTGATCCACACGAACCGGCCTCCACTCGTACACGTACGAAGCGGCCGTCCTCCGAGCTGATCGCAAGCCACTACCTGCTCTACTACCTAAGCATGCAACTAATCATCTGGAGACTCACTCCACTAATGCATGCAACACACGCACACCTCGCGGGCACACACACCCTACACACATACACACACGCCACGCTGCTACGTTTCACACGTCCCGTCCATCCCGCGCGCCATCGACACGCCCGACGCACTCGACAAGCCCAATAGCACCAGTGTGTCCCGCCCGTCCCGCACGCATCCGACGCATCCGACGAGTCCGACAACACACGCCGTGGCTTATTCCAACAATCAGGACATGTGGGAGAACGATGGCTTTGTTGCGCTCCCTGCATGGGCGCATATATGAGTACATACATGTTAGGACTAATGGTCTCACAACATCTTAATATTACTAGCTAGATCGTCCTAGTATATCAATATGGAACAGCTAGCAGATGAACTCAATCTGCGAGGGACGATGTGTCATGTGTAGGAGCAATACACTTCTGAGCGGGGGCCGTACAACACAAGGTTGCGGCGACGCTTGCGCTCCAACCTGTCCATGAAGCGTTGGACATGGCGTTGTTGCTGGTCGAGGGGGAGCTCGTAGAGCAAAGGCCCCCGGTGGGGATCGTCCTCGTCCACGATCGGCCCGTCAAGGTGTAAAAACTGCACTGCTGCATCGGCGATGGCGGAAGAGATGGCGGATCCCATCGCTGCAACTGAGTCGCAATAACTACTCCGAGGAAGAAGAGAAAGCCTTGCCTGTAACAATTGGATTTATCTTGGGCTGGCGGCGGTCGCGTTCTAATCGGAGGAGGGATCCAAAGCCTTTCTTAACCCTAATCAGAACAGTACCCGAATCCTGTCGTTCGTCTATAACAGAATCCAAAGCAAGTACGAACAGGACCTCAACAACGGTGAGGGGAATGAATGTGTATGGCAATCTGGGCCGACTCCGACTCCGTCGTAGCCACGCGCCTCGTCGTCAAGGACCGCTCCCAACTGCTCCAGAGATAAACAGGGCGATCACGGACGACGGTTAGGGTCTATGTTTCGTTTGGTGGCAACGGAATGATGAGGACGGCGCCGCGTCGAATAAATCTGCTTCGGCTTCTTCCTCTCCATGACGACGATCTCCGAGATGACGTCGAGAAGCCGGTAGCCTCGTCTTCTTGCCAGCAAGATGGTGAGATATGTTGTTCTTTGTATTGTTGGTGGCTTCCGTCTCTCGCAGCGGTGCCATCGGTTAGGACAAGATGATGATCCAGGAGCGGGTTTTGTGGTCAGATGGCGGCGGTTCCACCGTTCTTCACCGACTTCATCGGTGGGAAGCGATGGACTCGGGTCTAGACCAGCACAAGGAAGTTCCCCAGCCGACATGCCACAACGACAAGTGCCTTGTTGCATGCAGCGGGTTTGTTCATCGGCTTTGAAAGCCAATTTGGCGATGCTGCTGCTCTGCGTCTTGAGATGTTGGAGGGTCCACTTGTTTTTTCAGTGAATGCTTGGGCGATGCTGAAATTCAGAAGTGGTTGGCTTCGATGTGTGCAGAGATGTCTTGGGAATTTTTCGTAAATTTTATTTTCTTGGGATCATTGCTTCATAGTTTTCAGGACATAGGTTTTGTCCAGTTTGTCTAGCAGTCTCCACTTTTGTTTGTATTGATTGTACTCTTTGTATTTAATATAATGCGTGGTCTAAAAAAAAGGACCGTGCCATGAACAAGAATTTCGGGTTCATCTCCAACGTCACTCCGGTCACCATCAAGACGGCGCTCAGATGTGTCGCGGCGCCAGCACGCCAACCCGCACCAGCACATGTGTTCCACCTAAGGCGGGGGCTGCTTTCAACCAGCCTCAAGAAGATCGACACCATCCCATCACCCGACTGCTCCCAAGTCCCAACCCCATACCCCCGTCTGGTGCGTTGGCCTCCCTCGTGCAGGCACTTAAAAAAAAAATGGAGATGTACTCCCGTGCTCTGCATCATAATGATGTATTACAGCTATCTTATTAAAAATCTTCGAAGTAGCGCAAAGTTGTTAAAGTACTATAGCTTGCAAGGGGAGCGAAACAAAAAAAAAATAAAAAGTACAAGCTCAAAATCGCAACGGTAAGGCAATGTAAAGGATAAGCTCCCTAGACTCCTATCCTGTTATGCGACCGCCATCCAAACCGGTTGAATATAGCCCGTGCTACCATCTCCCACTGGTTGCACCCAGTAACCAAAGGCTCCCTGGAGTCCATAGAAGTGAGTAAGGACCATGTACGGATCCATGCGGTAGCTCTGAAGATGACCTGCAAGAAAGTTCAAGTGTGTTAACGTTGTCTGTTAAAATCATATTATTCCTACAGTTCCATATAGCCCAAAGAAGCGCACATATTCCAATCCGAATACGAGCTGCAGTACTATGCTCAATCCCAGCTAACCACATTCCAAACAACGAATCAATGTCAACTGGAGGATTAATGTTAAAGGCTATATGAATCGTTCTCCAAAGCAATTTGGCGAGTGGGCACTCAAGGAATGGATGTTGTATTGTTTCATCATGATCACAAAAACAACAACGTGAACTACCTACCCATCGCCTCTTGATTAAGTTATCCTTGGTGAGAATGACTTACTTGTGGACGAACAATATAAAAATTTTAATAGGCAAAGGAACCTTAACCTTCCAAATAATGTAACGATCTTGAGATTGGGCCAGAATTAATCAAATCAATATAGAAAGATTTTACCGTAATTACCCCACTTCTAGCTAACTTCCAGTGCGTCAAATCCGGTTGGTCGGATAATTGAACATCTATCAATCTCCGAACCATGTGCATCCAAGCAGTCCATCTCTCACCGACTAACGCATGTCTGAACTGGATATTCAAGGGAATCGTTTGAAATAATGTGCCTACGTCCTCCTTACTTTGCACAATGTTATAAAGGGTGGGATATTGTAAGGCTAGGGGTGTCTCTCCTAACCACGTATCCTCCCAAAATCTTGTTGAGATCTGTGGGACCGATTCTCCGGGTACTAATTCCCAGAAAATGGCCCTTGTGCTCATCAGCCCCAGGATAACTGTTAGCTGATGAGGCACCAACTTGATAAGGAAATTCCAAGCAAATACAAAATATGTAGTACAAGACCATTCTGGTCTGTGAGTACAACAAATGGTTTCTAGTGGTTGATAGCAGGCGGGTTGAAAATCATCAGTGTCTGTGGGACTCCATTTCCCACGGGAACAGCTGACCAGGTTAACTCCTATCTTCGCGAGGCTGCTATCACCGTTGCTTAGGTTCCGGGGCTGTCATCACGGTCGCTCCTCTCCGCGCAAGAAATCTGGCCAAGACAATAGCCAGGGACAAGCCAGTGAGTACTTTGAATGTACTGGCAAACATTATGAACACATGGATAATATTGCAATGATGTTCTAAAAATGTTTTATACTCATGACGTCAGTCACAACAATATAAATATAACTCTGAAGCGTGTAAGCATGTTATATATGAATATGCAATATCAAAGAAGTATTAAAAGGTATAATGTAATAAATAACAAGCATGCCACAGTCGGGCGTCTGAGCGACACCACATAAAGGGCTTTAAAGGAAATGCCACGATCGAGGCGTCTGGCGACACCACATAAAGGGCTTTAAAAGAAATGCCACGGTCGAGGCGTCTGGCGACACCACATAGAGGGCTTTAAAAGAAACAATCATAGTGAATATCCCGGAGGTAGAACCATCCCAGAGATACTCGATGATAACAATAATATTCATGGGTTAGTCAACAATAATAATCATAATTATCACAAGTCACAAGTAGTAAATTCCAATTCCGGTTTAACAGTTTCACCTCCGAAGACCGACACTAAGACCAACACTTGACCCATCCCAGACTGAAATCCTTAACCATGGACACGGCTATTCGAATAGGTTTAATCTCTGCAGAGGATGTACTCTTTACCCACGAGTAACGGATTCCTTTAGTCCATCGGGACTAATTCCGTCTACGGTCTTTTTGTTGAAAACACACCTAACTTGCACACACCAGCTTAAATCACACGTGTCTGGAATCACCCACGACAACTGTCAAGCAAACTCTAAGTGGGGAGGCTACAACCTCGTGTAGCATGGGATCAAATTTATATCGCGCGCTCTAAGGGGTGGCCTCCCCTCTCGGTCTCAACCGGAAACACCCATGCCCCGGACCAGGTGGTCTGCCTACCAGCTACAACCGGTATCTTCCACCCTGGCCTCTACATGCGGTGTGTGCTAGAAAGAGGTTGACAACTTACTGAACCGTACTCTACTTGTTGTAGAGACGAGTGGTAGTACGAAACAAGTATGGGGGTTATTGGAACAAGACTCGATCTACGGTCGACTCAGGAGGTTTAAGTATTTCCCTGCATAACAAATATATCTCAACCAACACGATCACCGCTCACCATACCTCACTATGCCATACCGGACATGACCGTCCCAACGGGGACCGGTGACAAACTCATGCCTACCCAAGGCAGAGGTTTTCCCGGATTCCTTCCGGTATGCAAGCAAGGCACATGAGGATGATTATTATCACAAGTGTGATTATTCCCAACAGCATGGAAATCACAAATATGCAACCATGCACATGATCATCTCACATGAAATAACAAGTCCTCCAAAAATAAGGTAGTGTTATAAGCGTGTCAACGAACACACAAAAGTATTATGCCGGGGTTCAGAATGCTTGCCTTCAGGTCACGGAAGGCAGGGTGCATTTCAAACTCTTGAAATTATTCTCCTCTCTTCAAAAATCCTATTTTGAAAATATAAAAGAATTAACACACAAAAATAAAAACAGCACAAAAGTTGTTCTGAATTTTTTCAAATAAATCTTAAAATAAACTAGACAATATTTGAGAGAGGTAGGAAAAAGAATTAATTCATTTGGAGTTATATTTAAAAAGATACAGCAGGTCAAAGTTTGGTCAAAATCTGTTATATAAAATAAAACAGAAAAGAAAAACGTTTCAAATAAAAACGTACACGTCAAAAGCGTACTTCGGAAGTGCGCTTCCACTTAACCCACGTGGATCGACGGGGTCAGCGACAGGGTCCAGGGGCCCCACCGGTCAGGTTTGACCGAGTCCCTCTCCTCCTCTTCTCTGCCCGGCAGAGGCGGGCGTCCGGCGATCGTCGCCGGTGAGCAGCGTCATCTCGCGGGCATCTGAGAGCAGGATGGATCCGCCACTCCTAGGCGGTCCTTCCGGTGGTCGTAGGGTCGCCGGAGGTGGAGGGAGTCGGCGGCGAGCTCCGCGGCGGAGGGGGGGCTTCGGTGACAAAGTGATTTTTGGGCTGCGGTGGTCTCCGACCAAAATTGATCGAGGGGTTGCACTCGCGAGAGGGAGGGGGAGTTCTTGGTGGAGAGATTGGAGAAGGAGAGGCCCTGGTGGTGGCGGAATCGACCGGGGCTTGGCGGTGACCGAACTGGCCGGACTCGGGGAAGAAGGCCTTCCCCTCCTCGAATGCTGGCCAGGGCAACACTAGGAGGATCATATGAGGTTGCTTGAGGTCTCGATGGAGCTCCGGGGCCCTTATATAGGCGGTGGAGGTCGGTTCTGGGGCGGCCGGCGATAAGGACGACGGCGAACCGCCTCCCTGTAGCTTGGGCGATGTGGCGGCGACGAGGGCTAGAGGACGAGGCTGCGGATGAGCTCGCACTGTTCCAGGGGCAGGTGGCAAGCCGGGGTGGCTTTGGCGGCGCCGACCGTGGCGTAGGCGCTGCATGACGCCGGCATGCCGCCAAAAGCTCTGTCGGCGGCGCTGTTGGCTGCCAGGGCGGCTTGGCGCGTTGCTGTGAGGAGGTTAGTGCGTGGCGTGGCGCAGAGCGGGCCAAAACCAGGGGGGCCAGCGTGTCGGCTCGGGCGCGGCTCGTGTAATACGCGCGGTCTGGGCGCGTCCAGTGCACGCACGAAAGGTGTTCGACACAATGTTGTGGCACGCTACAGGTCACAGGTGAGGTTGGCAAGCAACAGAGCTAGGTTGTTGATAGAGTGAAGATCAGGGGACAAGGTGGTTTGGTCAGGTGGCCAAGTTGACAATGCCAACAACAACTCATGTCAAATCTGATCATGCACTCCAGGTGTTTGACAAAATGCCACAGGCAGTTAGGCTTTTCTTGGAGGGGCCAAATCTCCCAGATCAGTGTCTCCTTGGAAGCACAAGAGGGTGGTGAGGTTAGTTGGTGAAAAGCACAAACTTGCTAGTGCAAGTTTTGCAGAACTTCAAATCTGGACAGGATGTGAGTGGCATTATTTCATGAACCAAAAATATGCCAATGGTTGCATGCTCCTAGACTTAGGGGTTTAGCATGGAGGACTACAAGTAGGAGAAGGAATCAAGGGCCAAAGAGCAAGCAATAATAGGGATGTTGTACAAACCATCTTGATGGACCAGAATGAAGATTAGGTTGATTTACTAAAAATCTAAAAAGAACATCCTTGGATTATTGCATATAATGGAATCATATGCTTCTACTGACATCCCATAATTTTGGTGGAAGCTAGAAACAAAAATTTAAAAGGGTTGTAGTGCAAAAATGCCTTTGGACCAGAGAAAGAAAAACATCGTAGCACTCAAAATATGCAATGAATGAAATATATTATTGCACAAAAGTGTTTTAGAGACATCACATGACATCTCCAAATTTTGGTTGGATTTTAGTTAAGTTAATCAAATGGTTGTAGTACAAAAGAGCTCCAAAACTAAAAACAAGTCATTTTAATGAATATAGCTCAGGTGGAATAATTTAATAAATAAACCTACTGATTAGGAAATTGTTTTAATGAGATGGCATAGAAGTCCAATATGTTTTGGAGGGATCCACTTGGGATAAATTCCTTAATATTAAAGGAAAAGTTTTGAAATCAACAGAGATATTCTTGCGGGCAAAAATTTTAAACTCTAGGCAAAATTTTAAACTCTAGGCAAAATTTTAATAACTAAAACCTGGTTAAATTTTTGGGCTGTTACAATTACTACCCCCCTTAAGAAAAAAAATCTCGTCCTCGAGATTTGCTAAGAGCCGTTGGAAAAACAAATGCTCCATATGTGTCCGAGCGGTTGTGAGTCTGCTGCCGTGGTGCTGCGTGAATAAAAAAATCCATGTAGTGAGAGGATAAAAGATGCAGCAAATTCTGGAAGAAGAAAATCTCATTCCAGGATTTTTCGCGGTTACACAGGTTGCTCACGAAGAAAACCACTCACAAACGTAAGAACTAAATACTCGACTCGTCGCACAAATTCGAGGTACCATGCATAAGTTATCACATAATAATAAATGCTGCAATAACAAACACAGTAGTGACGTCTAAAATGAAAACGATAACTGGACGGGGTCCTGATAAAATGTCTCTAGCAATGGAATACACTCCTCTTCTATCGGAGGAAGTGGATTGACCAGTCGATGTATGCGTCTCTCCGGGTCGGGTCTCAATGGTCTGCTGATGGCAATCTGGGGGTTCAGATCAGTGAGATTCTGAAGATAATCTATTACTCGCTGGTTCAGACGCTCTTGAGCGATGATGTACTAGATAAGGTTGGCTAGCACTGGGTCTCTCTCAATCCGCCCACCGGGGAAAGATGTTACTCCCCCGGGCGTTGCACGGCTCGGAAAGTAATAATATCCTCGCTCGCGGGCATAGGGCACTGCGGATCGAAGGCGAGCAATCGCTTCTTTCGCAGCAGCTTCTATGGCCAGGTGTGGGGTTGGCATAGATCTCCCCACGAAGGAAACCTCCGTTGGATCTTGATTGGAGTCTACGGGAGGGATGTGTACTGCTGCCCAATATTCCGAGGTGGAAAAAGTGATTCTCGATTTGAACAGCTCGTACTGGGGTGGATATGTAGAACCCATAGTATCTTGGGTAAAGTCCCACAATATTTTGACAAAGCTACCTGGGGTTGCATCCGGGGTTCTCGGATGAATCTGGGGCTCGGCATGTCGGGAAAAGGTTGTGAGGGTGGTGCACAAGGTGTGGGGTGCTTGGTAAGATCACTAGGTGGTCTTTATATAGCAAAGGAGCTGGGTCATTTTACCGTAGTGAAAATTTACCAGCTTAGCTCCAAAGGTCGGGTCAGATGTCGGAGATACACATATCTCATAAAGAGGCGATGTTACTGCGGTAGTCGTCGGGGTTGGTTTTGGTAGCTGTGCCTGAAAAAATACGCAATCATGCTACCGACGTAAAATAAGCAAGGCTACTATTAAAACAGAGGCACAACGACAGGCTGCGTTTATACACAAGATTACGTGATTACAAAGCAGGGATACACCGAGACTTCGGCACTACTCGCACAGCTTAGTCTACCTCGTTTACGTCTAAGCGGGCGTGTGCGGTGGATGTCGAGGCTTCTCCATGTGTCCCAAAGCTGGGATTTGTGGAGATGGCGGAGGAACTTGAGGGTCGGGGTAGCTATGATGACCATCGCGAGGATTGTTGGCCACAATCCCGTTGGAGTGTGTTCCCAAAAGGCGACGAAGCATACGGGGTCATCACGATATCTTGGATGATGGCTAGGGCTGACCTCGAGGTATCAACCGGGTGTCCGAACAACGACCGTTGGGTTGTCGGTGTCGGCCTCGGTTTCTCGCTACGGGGCTCGGCGAGCCAGCTCTCCTCGAGCTGTGATCAGATCAATATTGATTTGATCGAACAAGGCCTCTAGTGCACTTACATAGCGCACTAGGTGCAACAATGCGGGATCCGTCTCGTGATTTCCGTTGGCAACTAGGGGTGGTCTACCATACCCTTCACGCCTGGGGTAGTAGTAGAATGAGCGACGATTAACTGGGCGACAGTGCACGAGATGAACTATAGCCTCTCGAGCAGCTAAATTTGGATGGCTTGTGGCTCAAAGGAAGTTGTTCTTCGGTGAACCTGTAGAGGCGTTACAGCTGGAGACCCCTACCGTACATGTGCTGATGGCCCAAAATTGACGGCTTTTAGTGCCCATGGGTCCCTGGTACACAACATATTCTGGGGGTTCTTCTAACGCATAGGCACGACGGGTGAGGTTTGCGAGTATGGTCACGAAACCTCCAAGATTGGTTGCTATGGTCTCATTGTGCACTATGGGACCAGGCATTGTGGCTAGGTTGGGGAAGATGCTGTGCTGGGTTGAGGCTAGCGTGCCCTTTTTATAGAAAAAGGGAACGGAGTCTTCCTTCACACGCTTGCGAATGAGACATCTTGGGCGCTGGTTACTGGCGCGTGATCGACAGGCTAGGTTGATAGGTTGGGCACCGACTGCCAAAAAGTGTCGGGGTCACTATGTGGCTATCTTGCACGGGAAGCTTGGCTGGGGTTTGGTTAAGGTCTGGTAGGTTGGTTTGCCTAAATTTTCTGACCTGGCTAAGATAGGATTAGCCAATGGTCAGCCTGGCTCTGATACCAAGTCTGTGGGGACCGATTCTCCGGGTACTAATTCCCAGAAAATGGCCCTTGTGCTCATCAGCCTCAGGATAACTGTTGGTGATGAGGCACCAAATTGATACAGAAATTCCAAGCAAATACAAAATATGTAGTACAAGACCATTCTGGTCTGTGAGTACGACAAATGGTTTCTAGTGGTTGATGGCGGAAGCGGGTTGAAAATCATCAGTGTCTGTGGGACTCCATTTCACACGAGAACAGCTGACCAGGTTAACTCCTATCTTCACGAGGCTGCTATCACCGTTGCTTAGGTTCCGGGGCTGTCATCACGGTCGCTCCTCTCCGCGCAAGAAATCTGGCCAAGACAATAGCCAGGGACAAGCCAGTGAGTACTTTGAATGTACTCGCAAACATTATGAACACAGGGATAATATTGCAATGATGTTCTAAAAATATTTTATACTCATGACTGAAAGGACATGCGGTGCCCCCATGTGTGGTTTTGGTAATTGATGACATTCTCTATGGACTAATGGTTGCATTGAGTTATATTTGAAGGATTTGTCCATAGTCTTTTCTTGAAGTCCATGTGTTGGTTTCAAGGAGTTTATGTGTTGGCCAAGGTGCTATTAAGGAATTATCCAAAGATTGGTCATGTGAGTGTTGTGCTTATTGCAAGCATGTCTTGAAGAGGAAGATTGTGTGATCATTCATGTTTACCTTCAAGACATCATCCAAACGAAGAGAGTTGGAAAGATTCAAGGTTGATCAAGACTAAGTCAAGAGTGAATCAAGTTGATCAACTCACAAAGCGTAGAAGATGTCCCGAGAGGGATCAAGTGATCCCATGGTATGGTAAGCATTGTCCATTACGCTTTGTGTGCTAACCCATGGTCTTCGTGAGAGTCCTTTGTGGGGTTAGGGTTGCGGTGTGCAAGTTCAAGTGATGCATCACGAAGAGATCAAGTGCTTGAAGCTTGCCGTCCATTTGGTGACAATGGACTTGTGAAGATGTCTTGGAAGAGTGGCTCACCCATAGTGGAGTATGGGGAGCAATCAACTAGTCTTCTTGAGCCAATGCAATCAAGAAAGGTGGTCCAACTTGAGGGAGTCAAGATCGTCATCGTCTAGCTCAAGTGGACCATGTGCAAACAAAGGTTTGCCCTTGATAGGTTTTCTATTTTACCGGTCTCATGGTAGTTGGGAGACGGGTTATAGGATCGATTGCCGTACTATCAAGGGGGCTCTCGATGAGTAGCTTGATCGTATCGTTCGTGAGAGCTCAAACCATTGCATCCTTGCATCATCTTTATTGGTTCTTGTTTGGTTCTTCTCCTTGTGAGATTTGGAGCTTATGGTCATTTTTATGACAAGCTCGAGTTCATCAACGGAGTTCTCTTGCATATTCTATGATGTTTTCGATGTTGGAGGGTATGCGGTTCTTCTCGGTTGGAGGTTTCACTCCTTTGTTTGCTAAGCATACCTCCCTGCCTCTTCTTACTATAACCATAAGCTGTTTTGATGCTACTCGTTGTCTTGTTTCAAACAAGCTTGAGTTTGCTCAATTCGGAGCTCATATGAAGAAGTTATGGCAGTTCTGGTTTTCTTGGAGTATTCTTTGCTTTCGTGGTTGTGGCTTAAGGCTGGTGCCAGCGGTAGTACCGTGACCCTCAGCGGTAGTACCGCTCTCGGAGCGGTAGTACCGCTCTCGAATGATAGTACCGCTCAAGCGGTAGTACCGCTCTCGAGCAGTAGTACCGCTTGGGAGTTTCGGCCGTAGTACCATTGTGCGTCTGGCTACTTCGCCTCGATTCTCGAACGGTGTTTTCTCGTGTCGGGTTTTGCGGCACTAATAGCGGCGATGAAAGCGGTAGTACCGCTCTGGCGGTAGTACCGCTCTTCCTAAGCGGTAGTACCGCTCTGGGGCGTGGCCTTGACCTTCTCTTCGGTAGCGGTAGTACCGTTGGATAGGAGGCGGTAGTACCGCCCTCAGCGGTAATCTGGCCCTTCCCTAAGCGGTAGTACCGCTCTGTGCGGTGATTTTCAGTGGGGTAACGGTTGGATTTTCCCCCTCCTATAAAAGGGGGTCTTCTTCCCCATTGAACCTTATCCTTTGAGCTCGTGTTCTTCCCCCATTGTTGACCTTCTCCGAGCTTGCTATCTCTCAATCCCTCCATGGTTTCTTGCTAGTTTTTTGGGGAAAAGAGAGAGGAGATCTAGATCCACATTTCCACCAATCACTTTCTCCTCTATGTGAGGGGAACCCCTTGGATCTAGTTCTTGGAGTTCTTGGTGTTCTCCTCCTTGTTCTTCCTCTCATTTTCCTCCCTAGCATTAGTTGCTTTGGTGGGATTTGGGAGAGAAGGACTTGGGCACTCCGTGTGCCCTTGCCATTGCATTTGGTGCATCGGTTTGAGTTCTCCACGGTGATACGTGGAAGTTACAAGTTGAGAAGCTTATTACTCTTGGGTGCTTGGTGCCCTTGAGCTTGTTCCTCTTGGGTGCTTGGGCGCCCTAGGCGGTTAGTAGTGTTCAAGCTCAATCATTGTGGTGTAAAGCTCGGCAAGCGTCGGGGTCTCCAATTAGGTTGTGGAGATCGCTTGAGCAATTTGACGGAGTTCGGTGACCGCCCCAAGGGTTGCCAAAGTGTACGGGTTCGGTGACCGCCCCAAGGGTTGCCATTTGTACGGGTTCGGTGACCGCCCTCAAGGGTCCCTTAGTGGAATCACGGCATCTTGCATTGTCTTGGCGTGAGGAGATTACAGTGGCCCTAGTGGCTGTGGGGAGCATTGTGCCTCCACACCGCTCCAAGCGGAGACTAGCATCCGCAAGGGTGTGAACTTGGGATACATCGTCGTCTCCAGCGTGCCTCGGTTATCTCTTACCCGAGCCCTTTACTTATGCACTTTACTTTGTGATAGCCATTTTGTTCTTGTCATATATCTTGCTATCACATAGTTGCTTATCTTGCTTAGCATAAGTTGTTGGTGCACATAGGTGAGCCTAGTTGTTGTAGGTTTTGTGCTTGACAAATTAACCGCTAGGTTTATTCCGCATTTGTTCAAGCCTCAACCGTAATTATTTTAAAGCGCCTATTCACCCCCCCCCTCTAGGCGACATCCACGATCTTTCAATTGGTATCAGAGCCTCGTCTCTCTTTGTTGGGCTTAACCGCCTAGAGAGTAAAGATGTCGACTAGGGGATTAGGATTCTCTGACACTCTTAGTTTTGATGGCACAAATTTTGATGTTTGGGTAATTCATGCTTAATCTCTTTAGGGTCATGGACCCAAATTTAGAAGCGAATTGTAGATATGGGTTTTCTCCTCCAAAGGATCCCCAAAGGTTATCTTTAGAGGATGAGAAAAACTCTTATCTCAATGCTCAAGCTTCTAATGTGCTTTCCGATGCTTTGAGCAATGTAGTTATATTTCAACTCATGCCGTTCCGGGATGCTCATGAGTTGTGGACGAAGCTTCAAGATAAATATGGTGTGTCCAAGATTTGTAGGGATGATTGTTCTCCCTCCACCTCCGGTCGTATAGTCTTCTCAACTTCTTCTACTTCACCTACATGTGGTTTGCCACAAGGTAATGATATGGTGAGTAGTGTTGGTCATTGCAATGATGATAGTATGCTTATTATGGATGATCCTTCATCACTATATTATTGCAATGCTCCTTCTTTGGGCTTTAACACTTCAAGCACTCCAAATGTTTTGCATGCTTGTGTTGATAGTCCATGCATATCATGTAGAAATTGCTTGACTAAATCTCATGATGATATGCTTGCTATGTCTTGTTGCCATGATAAAAATGCATCTATTTCCTCGAATTGTTGTGCTAACAATGTAGAGGAAACCCAACACTCCATGGAACAAGATGTGGTGTTTAATGGTGCCTCAAGGGATCCTACACCGTCATCTATTGCTTTTTGCCTTATGGCTAAGGCGTCAAAGGTATCTCCTACTTTGTACCCCAATATGTCTCTTGATGATGATGTTGTTTCTAATGATGATGAGGGTAATGAGGAAGAGAATGATAATGTTGCCTCCTTAAATATTAAGGGGGAAATGATATTTAAAGCTCTTCTTAAAAATAAAATTGCTCGTTCCAACTTCATGGAAATCATGTCTATTGCTATTGAGGGCAAGAAATATATTGATGAGTTGGAATCTCGTCTTGAGGAGCATGAGGCCACCATTGATAAAATGGAAGGTCATGGGCGTGATTACGCTAATGAGATTGCGGACCTCTCTCAAGCTCTTGAACTTGAACAAACCACCAAGGAATCTCTTGAGGAGACTTTTGCTCTAGAATTATCTAGAGTGAGGGAATCTCGTGATAGAGCTCTCGAGGTGGCCAATGATTTTGAAACTAAATGAGGAGCTTGAAGTTGTGCATGCTAAACTCCTTGAGGACTATGAGCACCTCGAAAATGGCTCAAGGGTCATTAAGTGAGCTCATCAAACTCACCGAGTCTCATGCTCAACTTAAAGCTTCATTTTCAAAAGAGCTTGCCAAGTTGTCTTCTCCTCTTGTTGCTAATGATGATGCTTGTGCTACTAACTCTATCTCTTGTGAAGCATCCATATTGAAGGAGAATGTTGAGCTAAGGGCTCAACTTGAGTTGCTATCTAGCAATTATGGGAAATTGGAAGAAAGTCATGAAAAGCTCTCAAGCTCTCATGATGATCTTCTAGTATCCCATAGTGTGCTAAAGATAGCCCATGAGGCCATGATTCCTAAGGTAACATCTAGTGAGCCTCATGTGGATACTAGCACTACTTCTAGTCAAAATGCTATATTGATATGTGCTAGTCCTTGTAATTCATCTACTCACAATGTTGGTACATCTTGTGATGAATTGCTTTCCTTGCCTTGTTGCTCTAACATTGAAGCTTATACTTCCTCTAGTACTTGTATTGAGACTAACCATGTAGAGGAAATCAAAGAGCTCAAGGCCCAAGTCACTTCTTTGAAGAAAGACTTGGAAAAGTGTCATGAAGGGAAGGCCACACTCAACAATATCTTGAGTGTGCAAAAATCCCCCAATGACAAAGGTGGACTTGGATTCAACTCCAACAAGGAGAAGAAGTCCAAGTTGAACAAGAAGAAGGGCCAAGAACAAGTCAAGAATTCGGCCAAGATTGTTTGCTTCAAGTGCAAAGTCGAAGGGCATCATGTTAGATCTTGCCCATTGAAGAAGAAGGCCATTAGTGTCAAGCAACAAGGGAAGAGGGCACAAGTTCAATCTCATGCTCAACATCAAGTTGAAGAAAGGCCTCTTCCCAAGAAGACTCAAGTTAATGCTTCTCAAATTGAGAAATCAAGTGAGAAGAAAGTGAAGAGTAGAGCGTTGCTACTTATGCCGTGAGAAAGGCCACGTCGCTTCTTCATGCACTAGTGGTAACTTATCCAACCCAATTATTATTGATGATGTCTATTCTCTTGGGAAGGATAAGGTTGGCAATGTGTTTGCCAAGTTTGTTGGTACTCAAAGTGGTGTCAAGAAAAGAACCATTTGGGTGGCCAAGCCTATTGTGACTAACCTCGTAGGACCCAACTTGGTTGGGGACCAACTAGCTCAAACTTGATCAATAGGTGTTGTTGGAGGTCTTTGGAGACTTGGCTACATTATGAAGAATTAAGGGGACTTCATCTTTCTTGTTGTCTCAAGCCAAGTCAATTGGGTGGTCAAGTTTCTATCTTATATCCAATGTGCCTCCTTGCGGTAACTTGTACTTAAATTGTTTACATTGAAAGTTACTTGCCCCTTTGCATGTTTTGGTTTTGTTCCTTGCATGTGTTTGTATATGATGTGTCTCCAAATTGCCTTTGTGTATGTTGGTTTGCACATCATGTACTTGTGTTTAGATTCGTTGAGCCTTAGTGCATCTTGTTTATTTCTTAGTTGGCTCTTGTGAGAGATTAATGGAATATCCATTATAGGGAGTGGTGTGCTTTGTGCACCTCACAATCCTATAAATGTGTGCACATGAGTAATACCATCTAGTATTGATATTTCAAGATTATCTAGTCGCTAGGTGGTATATCTCTCATGAGAAATTCAAATTCTAAAAATTCCATTGATTATCTCGTGTTGGATCCTCTTATTGCCTCTTGTTAAGTTTTCTTCATTGGTATCACATTATGGGGGAGTAATATGCTATGTGCATATTACAAGCCGAGAAAATGTGTACATTTGAGATATTGTCACCTATAATTGATATTGTAAATTATCTTGTTCCTAGGTGGCATGTTAGATCTACAAGTTGCAATTTGCTTTTTGTTTGGAGTGAAGATGATGTCGGATATCCTTGCTATCTACCACCGGGAATTATTTCCAAATACTTCTTGTCTTAGACAATTGGTAATCACTTATGTGTGGTAGAATTTAATTGATCATCTTTACATTGGATTTTGTTTTTATTTGCCTTTTCTCTTGCCAAGGTTTGTGTCAACTCCGTTGTCTTCCATACCACTTGTGGATCTTGTTAATTTCTTGTTCTTGTCTAGTGTTTTCTAGATATAGTGAAAGTGGTGATCCCACCTTGTGCATTTTGTATTCAAAAGGAAATTCTTTATAATGCACAACTCGTGGGGAGCTATCATATTTTCTTTAGAACACTCTTCTTGTGATCCTTATCAAGTGTGTGTTGGTGGAAGGCAAGCCGTTTTCTTTTGGTACCTTGTGCCATCATGAAACTTTGTTGGGAGCTTGGTTTGTTTGGAACCATCCTCTCTTGGGAGTTTGACATCTTTAATTTAAGCGTGTATCATTGGATATCTCATTCCTTGATGTATCTTTAATGATATCTTCCAAGTGATGATTTTTCCATTTGGTAATCCTTTTCACTTGGCATTTCTTTGTCTTTTGGTATCGGTTCTTGAAAGTTTTGAGCATGCATATTTACTTCATGTATTCTATTTGGCATGCTTTCTTTCATTGACTCAATATATAAGGGAAACTCCACCTAGTCTCAATTTGGATGAGATGTGCATGAAGTTCATTTTCATATCTATATGCACATATTTATGTGGAGTTTGTCCTATGTATTGGTGTTTCTAACTATTTGGTCCCGATGAGCTTGGGTACCGTTTAGTTTGTGTTGTTCTTCTAGGAACAGTTGGAGATGCATTGGATGCTCGGCTCACTCACAAGGAAGGTGTTGTCACCACGTGCATATTGGAGTCAAGCAAGGATGATCAATGATCTACTATCTACCTTCAATTGGTATCTACTACATCCTTCCAATGATATCTCGGTAACAAGTATCTATTCATGCTTTCTCCTCTCGCATTCAACCTTGTGTAGGTTGCTTCTTGGCATGATATTCATTTCATATCTTGTGATACTTGTTTCCTTTTTCAAAGCATCCCAACGATGATCTCTTGTTGCTAGTTGTGATGTCTTCGATGGTTGTGTGTTTGTACTTCATTTATATACAATAAGACCATATCTAGCCAAGTGCTATGCTTTCAAGCAAATATCTTATTGGTATATTTATGACTTCCTTGTGGATATCTTGTTCCTTCATGTTGTAACTATTTGGTGTACATCCCTCTTTGTAGATATATATCATCATGATTTTGTCTACCTAGAACCTTATACACTTGAGAGAAATTACATCTCTAATTGATATCCTTACTTTCACGTCCACCTTGTCTTTCTTGTGTTATTTCTTTGGTGGCTCCGTGAAAGCTTTTTCCTTGAGTGCATGTCCTCTCTCGTTGCATCTTGATGCACTCTTGTGTGGTGAAGATTATTTTCCTCTTGCTTATCTTTACGAGGCTTTTGCCATCTTTATTGGTACCCCTCGTCTTGATGAGCCTCTCATCGTCTATCTTCACCACGGGTTGTCACAAGCATAAGTTTTTTTATTAGTAAGCTTGTGAACCCATTTGCTAGTTGTGTGTGAGAATGAAAGGCTTTGCACCGTATCTCATTCATTCGAGACTATGGTTGATGCTTATGCTCATCCGTATATTAGTCTTCTCATGTGTTTCGCCATGACTCACACACATCATTTTGGTTGAGCCTATTCTTAAGTTGCTTCTTTTACAATGTTGCTCAACCAGGTGCTTGTTGCAAGCGCTAGGCATAGTTTCCTATATGCTCTCTTGCACTTGTTGTTAGTTTCTATTGATTTTGGGGGAGCTATGATCCTATTTTGTGCACTTTGTATTCAAACACAAAAATTCTTATGTGTGCACAAATCATGGGGAGCTTCTCTAGTTTCTTTAGAACACTCCTTTGCTCATAATATCTTTATTCTTGTGGCATGTAGGATCATTGGTCTAGTTGGTTCAATTGATATCCGTTGATTGCTTGCTTCAATTGGTATCTTCTGATTGCTTGTGTCTCTCTTTGATATGTCTTTGTGGCATATCTTTCTGTTGCCATCTTTGGGCATCAATATAGTTGGTCTTCCTCCAAGTATTACCTTTGGATATGTGTATGGCATTCCACTCTCTTGTTGAGAAATACACAACTTTTGGAGGAACACCTTTTATATTGGTCTTCTTAGCTTTTAAGCCCATTTTGGCAATCGATGCCAATGGGGAGAAGTTTCAGAGAGTTTTGTGGAGAAGTCTTGAGTTTTCTCCTTGCTTTGGTTTCGTTCCTAAGCATTTGCATCTCATACGCATGCATTATTGGTTGTTGCATTGCATGATGATGCATAATTCCTTATATAAACTCTCTTGAAAGTGATTGTCATCAATTACCAAAATGGGGGAGATTGAAAGGACATGCGGTGCCCCATGTGTGGTTTTGGTAATTGATGACATTCTCTATGGACTAATGGTTGCATTGAGTTATATTTGAAGGATTTGTCCATAGTCTTTTCTTGAAGTCCATGTGTTGGTTTCAAGGAGTTTATGTGTTGGCCAAGGTGCTATTAAGGAATTATCCAAAGATTGGTCATGTGAGTGTTGTGCTTATTGCAAGCATGTCTTGAAGAGGAAGATTGTGTGATCATTCATGTTTACCTTCAAGACATCATCCAAACGAAGAGAGTTGGAAAGATTCAAGGTTGATCAAGACTAAGTCAAGAGTGAATCAAGTTGATCAACTCACAAAGCGTAGAAGATGTACCGAGAGGGATCAAGTGATCCCATGGTATGGTAAGCATTGTCCATTACGCTTTGTGTGCTAACCCATGGTCTTCGTGAGAGTCCTTTGTGGGGTTAGGTTGCGGTGTGCAAGTTCAAGTGATGCATCACGAAGAGATCAAGTGCTTGAAGCTTGCCGTCCATTTGGTGACAATGGACTTGTGAAGATGTCTTGGAAGAGTGGCTCACCCATAGTGGAGTATGGGGAGCAATCAACTAGTCTTCTTGAGCCAATGCAATCAAGAAAGGTGGTCCAACTTGAGGGAGTCAAGATCGTCATCGTCTAGCTCAAGTGGACCATGTGCAAACAAAGGTTTGCCCTTGATAGGTTTTCTATTTTACCGGTCTCATGGTAGTTGGGAGACCGGGTTATAGGATCGATTGCCGTACTATCAAGGGGGCTCTCGATGAGTAGCTTGATCGTATCGTTCAGTAGAGAGCTCAAACCATTGCATCCTTGCATCATCTTTATTGGTTCTTGTTTGGTTCTTCTCCTTGTGAGATTTGGAGCTTATGGTCATTTTTATGACAAGCTCGAGTTCATCGAAAACGGAGTTCTCTTGCATATTCTATGATGTTTTCGATGTTGGAGGGTATGCCGGTTCTTCTCGGTTGGAGGTTTCACTCCTTTGTTTGCTAAGCATACCTCCCCTGCCTCTTCTTACTATAACCAGTAGCTGTTTTGATGCTACTCGTTGTCTTGTTTCAAACAAGCTTGAGTTTGCTCAATTCGGAGCTCATATGAAGAAGTTATGGCAGTTCTGGTTTTCTTGGAGTATTCTTTGCTTTCGTGGTTGTGGCTTAAGGCTGGTGCCAGCGGTAGTACCGTGACCCTCAGCGGTAGTACCGCCGAAGCTCCTGTGAGTACCGCTCTCGGGCGGTAGTACCGCTCAAGCGGTAGTACCGCTCTCGAGCAGTAATGCAGCTTGGGAGTTTCGGCCGTGAAATACCGCTTGCGTCTGGGCTACTTCGCCTCGATTCTCGAACGGTGTTTTCTCGTGTCGGGTTTTGCGGCACTAATAGCGGCAGTAGAAGCGGTAGTACCGCTCTGAGCGGTAGTACCGCTCTTCCCTAGCGGTAGTACCGCTCTGGGGCCAGGGCCTTGACCTTCTCTTCAGCGCGGTAGTACCGTTGGATAGGGAGCGGTAGTACCGCCCTCAGCGGTAGTACCGCCCTTCCCTAGCGGTAGTACCGCTCTGTGCGGGGATTTTCAGTGGGGTAACGGTTGGATTTTCCCCCTCCTATAAAAGGGGGTCTTCTTCCCCATTGAACCTTATCCTTTGAGCTCGTGTTCTTCCCCATTGTTGACCTTCTCCGAGCTTGCTATCTCTCAATCCCTCCATGGTTTCTTGCTAGTTTTGGGGGAAAAGAGAGAGGAGATCTAGATCCACATTTCCACCAATCACTTTCTCCTCTATGTGAGGGGAACCCCTTGGATCTAGTTCTTGGAGTTCTTGGTGTTCTCCTCCTTGTTCTTCCTCTCATTTTCCTCCCTAGCATTAGTTGCTTTGGTGGGATTTGGGAGAGAAGGACTTGGGCACTCCGTGTGCCCTTGCCATTGCATTTGGTGCATCGGTTTGAGTTCTCCACGGTGATACGTGGAAGTTACAAGTTGAGAAGCTTATTACTCTTGGGTGCTTGGTGCCCTTGAGCTTGTTCCTCTTGGGTGCTTGGGCGCCCTAGGCAGTTAGTAGTGTTCAAGCTCAATCATTGTGGTGTAAAGCTCCGGCAAGCGTCGGGGTCTCCAATTAGGTTGTGGAGATCGCCCGAGCAATTTGACGGGTTCAGTGACCGCCCCAAGGGTTGCCAAAGTGTCTGGGTTCGGTGACCGCCCCAAGGGTTGCCATTTATGCGGGTTGGTGACCGCCCTCAAGGGTCCCTTAGTGGAATCACGGCATCTTGCATTGTGCGAGGCGTGAGGAGATTACGGTGTCCCTAGTGGCTTCTTGGGGAGCATTGTGCCTCCACACCGCTCCAAACGGAGACTAGCATCCGCAAGGGTGTGAACTTCGGGATACATCGTCGTCTCCGCGTGCCTCGGTTATCTCTTACCCGAGCCCTTTACTTATGCACTTTACTTTGTGATAGCCATTTTGTTCTTGTCATATATCTTGCTATCACATAGTTGCTTATCTTGCTTAGCATAAGTTGTTGGTGCACATAGGTGAGCCTAGTTGTTGTAGGTTTTGTGCTTGACAAATTAACCGCTAGGTTTATTCCGCATTTGTTCAAGCCTCAACCGTAATTATTTTAAAGCGCCTATTCACCCCCCCCCCTCTAGGCGACATCCACGATCTTTCAATGACGTCAGTCACAACAATATAAATATAACTCTGAAGCGTGTAAGCATGTTATATATGAATATGCAATATCAAAGAAGTATTAAAAGGTATAATGAAATAAATAACAAGCATGCGACAGTTGGGCGTCTGAGCAACACCACATAAAGGGCTTTAAAGGAAATGCCACAGTCGGGCGTCTGAGCGACACCACATAAAAGGCTTTAAAAGAAATGCCACAGTCGGGCGTCTGAGCGACACCACATAAAAGGCTTTAAAAGAAATGCCACGATCGAGCGTCTGGCGACACCACATAAAGGGCTTTAAAAGAAATGCCACGATCGGTGTCCGAGCGACACCACATAAAGGGCTTTAAAAGAAATGCCACGATCGAGGCGTCTGGCGACACCACATAAGGGGCTTTAAAAGAAATGCCACAGTCGAGGCGTCTAAGCGACACCACATAAAGGGCTTTAAAAGAAATGCCACGATCAGGCGTCGGCGACACCACATAAAGGGCTTTAAAAGAAATGCCACGGTCGAGGCGTCTGAGCGACACCACATAAAGGGCTTTAAAAGAAACAATCATAGTGAATATCCCGGAGGTAGAACCATCCCAGAGATACTCGATGATAACAATAATATTCATGGGTTAGTCAACAATAATAATAATCATAATTATCACAAGTCACAAGTAGTAAATTCCAATTCTGGTTTAACAGTTTCACCTCCGAAGACCGACACTAAGACCAACACTTTACCCATCCTGCACTGAAATCCTTAACCATGGACACGGCTATTGAATAGGTTTAATCTCTGCAGAGGATGTACTCTTTACCCACGAGTAACGGATTCCTTTAGTCCATCGGGACTAATTCCGTCTCTGATCTTTTGTTGAAAACACACCTAACTTGCACACGCCAGCTTAAATCACTGCGTATGCGAATCACCCACGACGGCTGTCAAGCAAACTCTAAGTGGGGAGGCTACAACCTCGCGTAGCATGGGGATCAAATTTATATCAGCGCTCTAAGGGGTGGCCTCCCTCTCGGTCTCAACGGAAACACCCATGCCCCGGACCAGGTGGTGCGCCTACCAGCTACAACCGGTATCTTCCACCACAGCCTCTCTGTATGGTGTGTGCTAGAAAGAGGTTGACAACTTCTTGAACCGTACTCTACTTGTTGTAGAGGCAGTGGTAATCTGAAACAAGTATGGGGTTATTGGAACAAGACTCGATCTACGGTCGACTCAGGAGGTTTAAGTATTTCCTGCATAACAAATATATCTCAACCAACACGATCACGCTCACCATACCTCACTATGCCATACGGACATGACCGTCCCAGCGAGGGACCGGTGACAAACTCATGCCTACCCAAGGCAGAGGTTTTCCCGGATTCCTTCCGGTATGCAAGCAAGGCACATGAGGATGATTATTATCACAAGTGTGATTATTCCCAACAGCATGGAAATCACAAATATGCAACCATGCACATGATCATCTCACATGAAATAACAAGTCCTCCAAAAATAAGGTAGTGTTATAAGCGTGTCAACGAACACACAAAAGTATTATGCCGGGGTTTAGAATGCTTGCCTTCAGCTCACGGGAAGGCAGGGTGCATTTCAAACTCTTGAAATTATTCTCCTCTCTTCAAAAATCCTATTTTGAAAATATAAAAGAATTAACACACAAAAATAAAAAAAGCACAGAAGTTGTTTTTGAAATTTTTTCAAATAAATCTTAAAATAAACTAGACAATATTTGAGAGAGGTAGGAAAAAGAATTAATTCATTTGGAGTTATATTTAAAAAGATACAGCAGGTCAAAGTTTGGTCAAAATCTGTTATATAAAATAAAACAAAAAAGAAAAACGTTTCAAATAAAAGCACACGCCGAAAGCGTGCATTTCGAAGTGCGCTTCCACTTAACCCACGTGGACTGGGGCCGGGGTCAATGACAAGGGTCCAGGGGCCCCACTGGTCAGGTTTGACCAGTCCCCTCTCCCTCCTCTTCTCTGCCCGAGCAGAGGCGGGGCGTCTGGCGATCGTCGCCGGCGAACGGCGTCTTCTCGCGGGCATCTGAGAGCAGGGACGGATCCGCCACTCCTAGGCGGTCCTTCCAGTGGTCGCAGGGTCGCCGGAGGTGGAGGGAGTCGTCGGCGGCGAGCTCCGCGGCGGAGGGGGGCTTCGACGACAAAGTGATTTTTGGGCTGCGGTGGTCTCCGATCAAAATGAGGGGTTGCACTCGCGAGAGGGAGGGGGATTTCTTGGTGGAGAGATTGGAGAAGGAGAGGCCCTGGTGGTGGCGGAATCGACCGGGGCTTGGCGGCCACCGAACTGGCCGGACTCGGGGAAGAAGGCCTTCCCCTCCTCGAATGCTGGCCAGGGCAACACTAGGAGGATCATATGACGTTGCTTGAGGTCTCGATGGAGCTCCGGGGCCCTTATATAGGCGGTGGAGGTCGGTTCCGGGGCGGCCAGCGATAAGGACGACGGCGAACCGCCTCCCTGTAGCTTGGGCGACGTGGCGGCAACGAGCGCTAGAGGACGAGGCTGCGGATGAGCTCGCCTTGTTCGAGGCAGGTGGCAAGCCGGGGTGGCTTTGGCGGCGCCGACCGTGGCAGAGGCGCGCTGCGGACGCCGGCATGCCGCCAAAAGCTCTGTCGGTGGCGTTGTTGGCTGCCAGGGCGGCTTGGTGCGTTGCTGTGAGGAGGTTAGTGCGTGGCGTGGTGCTGCAGAGCGGGCCAAAACCAGGGGGGCCAGCGTGTCGGCTCAGGCGCGGCTCGTGCTGTCTGGCAGCGCTCTGGCGCGTCCGGTCTGCCTGCGGAAGGTGTTCGACACAATGCCGTGGCACGCTACAGGTCACAGTGAGGTTGGCAAGCAACAGAGCTAGGTTGTTGATAGAGTGAAGCTCGGGGGACAAGGTGGTTTGGTCGGTGGCCAAGTTCACAATGCCAACAACAACTCATGTCAAATCTGATCATGCACTCTGTGTGTTTGACAAAATGCCATAGGCACTTAGGCTTTTCTTGGAGGGGCCAAATCTCCCAGATCAGTGTCTCCTTGGAAGCACAAGAGGGTGGTGAGGTTAGTTGGTGAAAAGCACAAACTTGCTGGTGCAAGTTTTGCAGAACTTCAAATCTGGACAGGATGTGAGTGGCATTATTTCATGAACCAAAAATATGCTAATGGTTGCATGCTCCTGGACTTAGGGGTTTAGCATGGAGGACTACAAGTAGGAGAAGGAATCAAGGGCCAAAGAGCAAGCAATAATAGGGATGCTGTACAAACCATCTTGATGGACCAGAATGAAGATTAGGTTGATTTACTAAAAATCTACAAAGAACATCCTTGGATTATTGCATATAATGGAATCATATGCTGCTACTGACATCCCATAATTTTGGTGGAAGCTAGAAACAAAAATTTAAAAGGGTTGTAGTGCAAAAATGCCCACTGGGCCAGAGAAGAAAAACATGCGTAGCACTCAAAATATGCAATGAATGAAATATATTATTGCACAAAAGTGTTTTAGAGACATCACATGACATATCCAAATTTTGGTTGGATTTTTAGTTAAGTTAATCAAATGGTTGTAGTACAAAAGAGCTCCAAAACTAAAAACAAGTCATTTTAATGAATATAGCTCAGGTGGAATAATTTAATAAATAAACCTACTGATTAGGAAATTGTTTTCATGAGATGGCATAGAAGTCCAATATGTTTTGGAGGGATCCACTTGGGATAAATTCCTTAATATTAAAGGAAAAGTTTTGAAATCAACAGAGATATTCTTGCAGGCAAAAATTTTAAACTCTAGGCAAAATTTTAATAACTAAAACCTGGTTAAATTTTTGGGGTGTTACAAGATCCCATTGCCAACCAAGAATTTGACCCTAGGAAAGAACAAGTCATTCTTTATCATAAGTCCCTTACAGAATGGCGAGTCAGTTGGTCTCATGGTAACTTGGGCGAGCGTTTTCGACTGTAAATACTTATTGTGTAAAATCTGTGCCCATATACCTTCTGGCTCTGTCTCTAACCTATAGAGCCATTTACTTATAAGGCATTTATTCTTGATTTCTAAGTTCTCAATACCGAGACCCCCTGGTCCTTGGGTCGGCAAAGAATATCCCATCACGCGAGACGATATTTCCTTTTGGCCTCATCTAACTGCCAAAAGAATCGAGATCTAAAGAAATCAAGTCGCTTTGCACCCTTTCGGAATCTCGAAGAACGATAGTAGGAACATCGACATACTAGTCAATACCGAGTTAATCAACACTAGTCGGCCTCCATATGACATAAGCTTGCCCTTCCAGCAACTAAGCTTTTTTTCAATTCGATCTTCGATGCACTTCCATTCTTTATTGGTTAACTTACGGTGATGAATCGGTATGCCCAAATAACTGAATGGTAAAGAGCCTAATTCACACCCGAACAGTTCGCTATAAGTGTCTTGCTCTTCTTTGGCCTTCCCAAAGCATAACAACTCGCTCTTGTGAAAGTTTATCTTTAAACCAGACAATTGTTCGAAGAGACATAATATAAGTTTCATATTGCGCGCCTTAGCAATGTCATGTTCCATGAATAAGATAGTGTCGTCAGCGTACTGTAAAATGGAGACTCCCCCCATCGACCAGATGAGGGACTAACCCCTCAACCTGACCGTTTTTCTTGGCCCTGCTAATAAGAATTGTCAACATATCGGCCACTATATTATATAGGAGAGGAGACATGGAATCCCCTTGTCTCAATCCCATGTGTGTCTGAAAGTAGTGACCGATATCATCGTTAACCTTGATTCCGACACTACCCTTACGGACTTGAGAACCCACTCGGTTCCGCCATGCCTCACTAAATCCGTTCATGTGCATTGACTGCTGAAGGAAAGACCACTTAACTTTATCATATGCCTTCTCAAAATCCACTTTGAAAATAACCCTATCTAGCTTCTTCGAATGAATTTCATGTAGCGTTTCATGCAGAACGACCACCCCTTCAAGTATGTGGCGCTCGCATGAACGTTATGCAGCTTCGGTTGTACCAATTGGTGAGCAATCTGTATCAATCTATTGGTACCCACTTTCGTGAATATTTTGAAACTCACATTAAGAAGACATATTGTCCTGAATTGTCCGATCCGCACTGCCTCTTCTTTCTGTGGCAACAGCGTAATCGTACCAAAGTTAAGATGAAACAACTCTAAATGACTGTTAAAAAAATCATGAAACATAGGCATAAGATCATCCTTAATAATATGCCAACATTTCCTATAGAATTCAGCTGGAAACCCATCTGGTCCTGGTGCTTTATTCGGTTTCATTTCTGAGATTGCATCCAGAACCTCTTTCTGAGTAAACGGTGCAGATAGAATATCATTCTCCTCTACCCGGAGCTGAGGGATATCTCCAATGACAGATTCATCTAGGGACACTGTTCTTTCCGGAGGCCCAAAAAAGTTGTTTATAATAGTTAGAGATATAAGCTTTCAGATTCTCATGCCCCACTATTGTCCCCTCGTCATGTTCAATCTTTATTATTTTATTCTTACTATGTATATAATTCGCGATAATATGGAAGAGTTGTGTATTGTCATCCTTGGACAACCTTAATCACTTTAGCATGCAATGCCCACTTGAGCTCCTCTTCTCTAAGAAGGCTTGTAAGGCTTGCTCAGCTTTGGACTTGGAGCTCTGCTCATCCACCGTAAGAAGGTTAACTTCAGCTTTTAAATCTAGCGCTTCAATTAATTGGGTGAGTCGCTCTTTTTCTTGTCTGTATATCCCACTCTCGTTTCTGACCCAACCTCGCAAGAACTGTCTCAGATGTCTAATTTTATTTTGCCGTCTCTCAATACTAGTTTGTCCACTAACAGGCTTTGCCCATTCGTAGCAACGATCTCAAAAAAGTTTTCTTTCTCAAACCAACATAGTTCCAAAGAGAAAGCATTCTTGTTTGCAATATGTGTAGCCTCTCCCGAGTCTACAAGTAATGGTGTGTGGTCTGAGATCGCCCTCTGCATCGCATGTACCGACACTAATGGGTACTTTTGTTCCCAATCCACACTAGCGAGCACCCTATCGAACTTCTCATAAGTTGGAGTGGGAAACGAATTTTCCCATGTAAATTATCTACCGGTAAGCTCAATTTCTCTCAAACTAAGACTCTCAATAATCATGTTAAACATCATAGACCAACCTCCATCAAAGTTATCATTGTTCTTTTCATCTCTCCTCCGAATTATGTTAAAATCCTCCGACTAGGATTGGAAGAGTCTCGTCTCCACAGATCCCCACCAAGTTAGCTAAAAAATCTGGTTTGAGTTCGGGTTGTGCTACCCCATATACAGCAACTAGAGACCATCGGAAGCCATCCAATTTTGATCTCACCCGAAACTTGACCGCAAAATCTCCTCGAACCACGTTAAGCACCTCAAGCGTTTCACACCTTACCCCTAGTAATATCCCACCAGATCTTTCTCTAGGAGGTAAAACGTGCCAATCAAAATCAATTCCTCCAGATAACGTTCCAAGGAACTGTGAGGTGAAATTATATCGTCATGTTTCCAATAGTGCAATGAAATCTAATCTTTGCTCTATCGTTGTCTCTGCCAAGAACCTTCGTTTAGCCAAGTCAACAAGACCTTTGCTATTCCAAAAGATTCCTTTCATAAGTCATCATAGATTTTTTTTCTTAAGCTTAACCCTAGCACTTCTACGAACCGCCGAAGTAGGATAAATTTTCCGTGTTCAAGGTCGCTTGGGATTCTCCCCATCACCTTCGGGAACATAGGATCTACAGAAGATGAGACAGTGCCCTCCATCATTAGAGGCTCTACAGTGTTCGTAGTCTCCGACCCCTCCTCATCTTCGGCCTCGGCATTAGGCAAGAGATTATCTCATATGTTTTCAAGAGCAGCCATTCCTAAATTCTTCATGTCATCTTCTTTCAAAGGTTTGACTGATGCGAGATTCCGAATTATTTCAGAAGCCCGCTCTGCTTCTAAATCTAAACGATCATTCACAGATTTCGCAACCTCCTTCTCATTTGAGCCCAAAGATATTCCTAAGTCGTTTGCCTTATCAATAATTTCATGCTCGGTAAAATGCATAAATGAACAATACTGAATGAATGATTGAATGAACGACGAGGATGTCCTTAGTTGCACCATTACATATGCTAGAGAAGACATCATCAATAATGATGTGCACTTGGTTTTGCCGCGACAAGCCTTTTCAGCGTTCGAAAGCGTCCCACGATGGTCGCGCTACCTATTGATCTACTGAGCTGAGCCTTCTCTTATCATCTTGCTGGTTGCAATGAAGACTAGGCATATTTACATTTATCTGAGCCAATTCTGGTGCAGCGGTAAGCAATCCTATTTCTATGTTGCTCTCACTGATAAGTGTGTTTCATTCGTATCATAACATTTGCATTGCCATTTGGTTTGAGTGCGGGAGTGCGATTAAGTGTTTGTGGATTTGATGTGCCTTGATTACCAGCACTATGCATTCAGTGGATGTAGCTGCATGTTGCCTGTCGGTTTACGTTTGAGACTGAGTTAGTATATGCACCTAGTTTGACAATGGCCTTCAAGTTAGACCTATGTCAAGGTTCATTTACATTTACATATGACATCAGGATTTGCAAGGCATTAAAGCCGCCTATAACTCACCACAGGATCAATGCTCACTGGAGCATGACCTACAGGCTCAGATGCACCACTCTCAAGTCTGAAGCATTCAAAAGACGAGCATTCATATCCGTTCCAGGAACAAAGCAAAGTTGTACCAGAGGCTAGATTTACTACAAGTTGAACTTCTCAGCTCATCCCACTGGCAAGAACATTCCAACGATTCAATAACCACAAATATCATCCATGTTACCAATAAAGAGGCAATCAAGAACTCAACGCAGCTTTGAGAGCATGATCAGTGCTTCGTGGAGACCGTTGTATTCTACTAGTTACTGATCCTTGCTAGTTACATGCAATGATCTCAATCAACATGATTTCTTATTTGAAAGCAAATGAGGATGTTGGATGTTACATCCCCCGGAACTCCTTCATCTGCTTCTGGCTGCAGAAATTTGGTAGAAATATCAAGAGGTGGATAAGTGGGTAGTCTAGGATCATGTACAGAAGGAACATATTTAGGGTGCGTTTGGGAGCCAAAGTGTTTTTGTAGTTTTTAAAGAATATTGTGGTTTCTGAAAAACCTTGGTATTCAATTCTTTGAATTGTTTGGATGAAAAATACTGCAGTTTAACAAACCGTAGTATCTCTAAAATTGTGGTCTTTTTGTAGTATATAAAAAGAGTTCCTGACCTCTTTTGAAAAACTGAGAATTGCTGGCTGGGCGCTCTCTGTGTCCATGTTGTAACTAACTCAGTCTTTGATTGATTACAGTAGATAACTCTTCTACTACTACATATCCTACATCAACTATGAGAGAACATGCCCGTGCAAGGCTGCTGCATGCATACGGTGGCCATTAGCACAAGCTGATCCGTGAGTGTAGCTCAGTATGCATGCAACAACGTAACAATCTGTACAAACCAAAGAAAACACAGAAAAACTGCCACTTGCCAAACACCTGGGCAGTTTTACCAAAACTGAGAAAATCTATGTTTTTCGAGTATTTAACCAAAAACTACCACATTTCATGGAAACGTGCCCAGAAACTACCACTTTACAAATTTGTGCCAAGCACTACCACCTTTTTACTAACCCGTGACAAAAAATACCATTTTTGGAAAATGACCAGTTAAGAAGATTTAAACACGTTTATGACAAGTGGGGCCCACCCAACCACCTCGCCGTCGTCATAAATGCCGTCTCCGACGCCACCTTGCCGTCCGCCCTCGTCGATTCCTCGTCTACTCCTCACCTGACCACCTCGCGCCTCGCCGCCCGAACCCCTGCACCGTGGGGTGAACCGCGCCCTCTTCGCCTCCTCTCCCCATCGCCCGGCCGCTCGCCACGCGCCGTGGCTGCGCGGCGCCCCACACACGCATTCCCCGTCCGCTCGCCGCAGCCGCCCACCGTTTGCCCCTGCGCGCGTGCCTGCAGGGCTGCCGCCCTCGTGCGCCCTCATGACTGACATATACTAACAGTAACCACATTTCTAAAGAAAAGTGATTTGATTTGATTGAGTTAATGCAAAGGATTTGATTCTTTTTCTGATTGCCTGTATCTGACATATAGCTAAAATGATTTGATTGAGTTAATGCGGTTACTTTATACCCACCAACGAGGGTGCTACAAAGGATTTAGTTCGATTTGATTGAGTTAATGCAAGATCTGTGGGAGGGACGCTGCAAAGGAAATTAATATTTCATAAACTTATCTTGGACTATATCATAATTCCGACACCTAAGTAAAAAATCTAATGTGGCAGCCTATTTAATAAGGAAAGAGAGAGTTATCCTATCTTAATATAGATGTAGCTCTTGACACAAAAAAATAAGGCAACTCGTATTTTATCTCTCACAAAACACAATAAATGAGAAATATTTTAGAATACAACAAGATACATCGATGAGATATACTACCTCCGTCCGGGTTTATTAAACCCAAAAACTACTTTGGCAGGACCAAGGCATTGCTGAAAAGATGTGTGAAAGTTAGAGCTCAAATTAGCCAATTAGCGGCTTCAGTCCAGCCCAGGGTAAACGAAAAATAATGAGATTGTAGCTCTCAACGCTTGCATGCAAGGATTAACTGCACGCCCAGGAACGAGGCACAGCATGCGCGGCCAGTTGCAGGCAACGACATGCATGCATTGGCTTGCATGCAAACCTCATCAGTACGCACAGGAAACAAGGTGTGCAGCCTGGGATTAGGCGAAGGAAAACGCTGGTCATTGGTGCAGGCTTAGCTCGAGCGGCCTAATATTTTCGGAGACGGGCTTCGTGGCCAGCGGGCCTTCTAAACCCGGACGGAGGTAGTACCATATAAACACACATTTAATACATATGATATTTATCATTCGCATAAAAATGCATATGATATTTATAACTTAAAGATAGGATTTTTGCAAGTAATTGCTGCTTATCTTGTCCCACGGATATGCGATGTCTATTTGTTTTTGTTATTATAGTGAATTGACTAAGTCTACCCTGTGTGCTGTGTCTTGGTATATAAATAGCCCAGGGCCTGACTCGATTGAGCACATCAGTTGTGTTCATCATCCATATAAGTATCTCATTTAAGTTAGGATCAGTTCTAAAAAAAAAGGAGAAGTTAGGGACCAAAACATGGCGTTCAACAAACTCAACAGCCAGATGGAAGCCAAGGCAGCGGCGATTTTGTTCATTGTGCTCCTTGGATGCTCCACGCTCATGTTGGTCTCCTCAACTGGTAATGTATATGCTCCATCCATTTTCAATGTACACTACACAAGTTAGGATGAGATTGTGACCAACAATTGCTTTATAGCCGTGTGTGTGTGTGTGTATATATATATATATATATATATATATATATATATATATATATATATATATATATACTGTTACTAGGTCTGTATTGCAGAGCATTTAGTACTTGTGAATATGCTCTTTCATATCATAAAAGTTACATAAATATAGAGTAATTGTTGAATATAAGCTAAAAACATTGCATTTAAAATGGAGGGATTGCTATTTCTCATGCATGTTGTACGTATGTGCCTGTTTATTCGCTTCTTATATTGTTTTTGGGGCAAGCCGTCTGATGTATGTGCATGCACACAATGCACTCTCTGTCCATGCAGATGATGAGATCAACAGATCAGCTGGTCCTCGTCTTTCATATGGCCATGCCATAGGCAAAGACAACCACCCGAAACAAAAAATGTGCATAGGGAGGAGGCACGGCCCTGAGGACGTCGAATTTTGTTGTGCAACATTGCCGGGTCTACCTTGCTGGCCAAGGCAGGAAGTGTGCCTCCACGTTTGCCCATAGATCTCATCACTGTGACTAATCAACACAGCGGGTCAGTTTTTTATGTTTCTGTCGATCAAAAAATTTGAATGAAGGGAAATGAATAATATTTTTTCACGGGGAGGGAATACGTTGTCATGTATGGATATGTATACAGAGATCGACCGGCTATGCATGGGAAATTAATAATTCGTAAACTTATGTCTACAATTCCAGAATTACGCCTTTTATTCACACAGGGCATCCGATATGTTGTCGCCACCCCTCTATAGTTGCTCGGTTTGCCCCATGTGGCGCGCGATGATCGATTGTTGTTGCTCGGTTCACCCCGTGTGACCCCTATAACTCACCACAGGATCAGTGCTTACTGGAGCATAGCACAACGCATGAGACTCAGAGGCACCATTCTCAAGTCTGAAGCATTCAAACAACGAACATTCATATCCATTCCAGGAACAAAGCAAAGTTGTACTAGAGGCTAGACCTACTACTAGTTGAACTTCTAAGCTCATCCCATTGGCAAGAACACTCCAACTTATTTCAAAGCAAATGAGGATGTTGGGTGTTACATCCTCCAAAACTCCTTCATCTGCTTCTGGCTGCGGAGATCTGGCAGAAATATCAGGGAGTGGATAAGTGTGTGGTCTAGGATCATGTACAGAAGGAACATACTTAAGTTAGCAAAACATACTTCCAATTTAACAGAACGGTGACACGATATTAAGCAGACTATATATGCACATAAAAGCATGTAGCTTTTCAGGGCAAGTGGAACAAGACAGTATGCAGCGGGCATCCGTCAGCAAATAGCACAGGAACATACAAGCAAGTAAAAGTACTGATAATGCAAATAAATACAAAATGCTATCAGAAGAGAAGGTATGACTCACAAGCACTCCGCTGTGGCGGACATAAATTTTCTCAACTGGTATACCATTTGCCATAAACAAATTTGCCAGCTTATGGACTCTCCCATCCTCCTTTGAGCATGTGATCTTCACCATTCGAAGATCTTTGCAAGTAAATGATCTTCCCTGTAGATTGATACCTGTTTCTGATGCCTTTCTGGCATTGAAGTTCTTTTGCAGATCAAAAGTTATTGTTAAGCATGTGCTAAAATACTCAAAACTAAAAGATAATCAAGTAAGCATAAGCCCCAAATATGTAATTACACATAAAATTTTAAGTTGGAGAAAGAGCATCTATATATTATAGGTGAGTGCTGCAGCAAGAAAATTAAGGCATCAAAATCTGCACCCATACACCATTCGCCAAGGTACATGGCCTTCAGGTTGCCAAAAGTTGGACACGTCAGTTCCCTACTCAGAACCACCTACACATTGCACATAAAATGAGTGTTCAGCAAATAAACATAGTAATTTCGATCAATTTTATATTTTACATACTGAATACAAGAGGTTTATTTAATATGCAGAGAAGAAAACAAACATACCCACCACGAAAAAGAAATTAAGACATAAAGTGATGTGTTATCATGATTAGCATCTATTGGTAAAATATGATTCTTCATTCTTTTCATAATCTGAAGGGACATTGCCGTTAGACTGGTCCGCAGACTCAAAATAGTTGATTACACAACGATTTCAATGGTAATCATTTAAAAAGATACACTACTTCAAGAATGTAAAAAATAACAAACAATAATCTGAAACAATATATAATGCTCTCTTGAAGCTGCATACTTCCATATCTCATTGATTTCACCTACTACATTGATCGGAACTTTTCTCCAAGTCAACTGTGCCTTTCAAACCAGGTGTTGCTACTTATGTAAGAAATGTGCTCATTGTACATGTGTATTCTGTTGGGAGCAACATAAATTTCTTTTGCAAACATCAGGAAAAGTTGTTAAGGAAAAAACAATTATGGCTATATCAAGAAAATTTTCATACTCGAAGATAGAGAAAATAGTAAATGGTGGTGAAAGATATACCTCTCCAGCATCAGCCAACAACTCCAAAGTTCTAGCACTTGAAAGACTCGCAGAAAAAGTTCTGTAGGGAGCACGCAGGTGCGGACCACCTCCCACGCCTTCAAGAATGACATGATGTGGTCCAGGAGCGCGTCCGGGAGGGCGCTGAGGCTGGCGCTGGGTGGTGCTTCGGCGCATTTCGTCGAGCAGAAGACCTGCACGCAGGTTTAGCGACACCACGGAGACAAGATCGGGGGAAGAAATGATGGAACGGAACATAACATACTAAGAGAGACTCAGTGCTTCAGTACTGAATTCCGCCGAGAGACACTCACGTACACAAGAGCTAGCAGAAGCACTTGATCGGTTCCTGTACAAGCATGCACTAGTACATGAGCCTGACTTGTACAAAGTTGAGGATTTTTAAAACCTTCATCAAATGATATGGGGTGCATTGCCGTTTGTTAAGGAAACTGACACAAACAAACTGCAGAGTGGAATGTCACAAATTCTCCAAATCCACTACCCAAATTAGTAATAAAATGATTGTACATAACGGCGGCGTTGCCGGAAAGGAAAGCAGGGGAGAGGTGGACACCTTGCAGCTTTGGTGCGGACGGTGTGAGCTCATCCACGTCGTAGATGTGCCGAACGCGGTGCCTCGAAGGCACCTATGGTGGCGGGGCCCGGCCACGCCATGGAGTTCACCGTCACGACGACCGGTTGCCGCCGGAGATGTGGAGCGGGATGTCCGTGGTGGCCTTGAGTCGGAGTAGCTGGGGAAGGGAAAGGATGCTTGGTACGGATCTGGAGCGCTGCTGTGAAGCAACAGGGAGATGGTCAGATGGGACTATCACGGGAGCAAATCCTGAAATAAGAACCGTGGGAGCCCCCGCGCTCTCTCACAGCTTAGGCACTCTCGACCGTCGGATCGATTTCTTGATGCGATTTTGACCATTCAATATCACTTCCGGAAGACCTCAGACTTCGGATCAAACCAAAAACACCGTCGCATGTTATTCTATACCCGCCCAGGGCATTTTCATCGTTTCATGTCTTAGGTCAACATGCGACCATTTCTGTTTCGCTGCCTCCTTCCCAATCAGTGCTAGGACTATTACGGGAGCAAAATCGTTAGAAACAGGGGTCCTTTTTGCACAGAAGCATGCATTTCTGCGTATGCATCCATCCCATTGAACTTGTGCCATCCATCCTCAATCTAGTGGTCCAGCTCGTTTTCTATTTTTTCGACTAAGGGCCAGATTCTATAGTAGTCGCCCGGCCAATATGACGACTTTTGACTGAGAATGCCATTTTAGCATACTAGTTATCCGGCCTTCGTCCTGCATAATTTGTGAATGATGCCCCATATTCAACCCTTCAAATATGTGGGGCGTTATTTTGGAGCATGCGGCATCCACCAACTGCTCGAGCGGGAGGAAAGTTTTGGCTCGGTCTCTTCCTCCTGCATGCAGCCCGATCAATGTCGTTGTCGCCCGTGTAGTTGCCGCTTCTGCCCTGACAATGTTGCAACTACGTATCCACCTAGAAGAGTGCCAACTAATGGTCTTCATCGTGTTCCCCATTGGCGGGTATATGGACCCATTACCTTCGCCATCAGCATCACATTTAACCTCTCTCCCCAACCCCATTGCCAACACACTCACCTCATCGCCCCGCTTCACCGGCCGCCACCCTTCCCCCTCCATCCCCGCCACCACACTCAATCCCATCGACCATGTCGGTGCGGTCACGTCCACCCCCGCAAGACCTAAGAGGTCCACCACGAGAGGGTTCTGGGAGAGGATGCGGGACTACATCAAGTGGATCGAGGATGACGCGCACCATAAGGCTGAATCAGTTGTTGTCCGCGCCCACCTACCCACCGCCCTTGAGTATTTTGACTGAATGTCGGTGGCGGCCTAGGTAGAAATGGGCGCCGCACTCACGCCTATTTTCAAATGCAAAGTATGACAGATTCTGCTAGAGTTGCTCTTATGTCCCGCCAACACAACCCATAAAACCACCCCAGCTCTGCACCATATTTTGTGATTTGGTCAAGCCAGGCCCACTCTGTGAGACCACAAGCGGTGGGGTAGAGAGAATAAAGGGCGGCAAAGAGGAGCCGCCAGGTGATAACCGAAACAAGATTTGCCATGGGGCAAGGTTTTGCCAATTAGATGGACGGGGACGCGAGTCCGATTAGGTGGGTACAGGATAGTCCCATCTGGTTTACGTTCCTAGTTGGAATACTAACCATCATGCACATCATCTTGACAAGGGGACCCAACTGGTTAAAATCAGGGCAAATTGTTAAATTGGGTTATACACGACACAACACAACAATTTTTGGGTACAATGTGGCTGAATATTTAGATGGGGCAAATACTATCACAAATACACAAACAGTGGGTAAAAAGTGAAATTCACCATCTTATCAACAGTGTCCTTTTTCAACAAGAAAAATGCAGTGTATTTTTTTCAGGTGTTAGTATTTGTTATTCTGAGAGAAAATACCTCGCTGCTCATAGTTGTATGCACACATGATTGCAGAGCATGAAGCTTACTTCAATATTCAACCTGTTGTATATGAAGTGTATTTCCTTTTTACTGCATGTGAAACGCATTTCAATTTTTCAATTTTTCATTGATTTCAATATACAACTGTACTAAACTTCCGAAGATAAAAAAACCCTGACAAATGAACCCTACAGTCACACTGTCGGAGTGATAGAACAAAGAGTATCTCAGCTGCACCAGAATTCAGGCACGGAGCATCCATAATTTATTTCCTGTTCTGGTAAGAAAGCAAAGTTTACTACAGACCACACAGATGAACTAGTTTATAGTCTAGGAAGAACATCCCAACGATTTGTAGCACATGCTACCAAAAAAGACGTCAAAAGATCCGGTGAAGCTTTGAAAGCATCATCAGTACTTCATGGAGATCAAGGGTTCTTACTAGCACCTTGTTAACTACATAATGGATGGTTCCATCGCTGGCAGGATTTAATATCTAGAAGACCCCTCGTAAACTTCTGGATGTTACATCCAGTCGTCCCCACATTCATCCAGATCTTGCTTGGCAAGGTCCCTCATAAACTTCTGACCGCGGAGATCTGGTAGAAATATCAAAAAGTAGATGACTGCAGATTAGGACCATGCACGAAAGTACGTCTTTTAATTTAACAGAATACACTTCTCATGTAACAGAATATCGATGATGCACTAAGCAGATTATATGCCCATTTATACATATTTAGCTTTTTAGAAAATTTCAAACTTGGTATGCTCATTGCATTTTAGTGGTTCAATTTTGACAAAAACATTTCAATATATCTTATAACCGTAACATTTCATTTGGACAACAAGCATAACTAAATATGTAAAGGTATTTGGTTCAAAAGACCTACATCGAACTAATAGAAAAATTCTATTCTATTCAAAAGACCTACATTTATTGAAAATTTTCTAATTTTCTATTCTATTATACATTTAGTAATTTTCTATTCTATTCAAAAGACCTACATTTACTGAAAATTTTCTATTCCATTCAAATAATCTAAATACTATTGTATTAAAAAACATTAAAAACCTACATTCTACAAGAACAAAGGGAGGAGGGATGGAGGGAGACAGGAGGGAGGGAGGAGGGAGGAGAGAAGAGGAGGAGGAGGTGGGAGGATGGCGGCCGGAGGAGGGAGAGGAGGGATGACGGAGGAGGAGGGAGGAGGGCGGCGGCTTACCAAGGAAGGGGAGGGAGGACGGCGGTGGCAATGCGGTGGTGACGGCGGGAGGAGGAATAGGCAGAGGGAGGGAGTGAGGGAGTGAGAAAGTGGATGGGCACAGGAGAGATAAGGTTTACTTAGCAGCTGCGCGGATCCAGGCCCGGCGCTACACCTAAGTGCCCTCGCAGTAGCGCGGTGCTGGCCGCCCGCGCTGTTGTTAAGTGGCACCCACCAGGTGGCACAATGCAACAATAGTTTCAGCGGTGGGTCTGTTACATGCGTTACTACTATCGGTTTAGCAGTAGCATGGGTTCAGTGGGCCATGCTGCTACTATAGGTAGCCAGGTGGGTATTGTGGGGACCACTTAGCAGCAGCACTATTTGGTAGACCCGTGCTATGCTACTGCTACAGGCTTTACGTTCCGGGCTTCAACCGTCGCGGAGACTCACCTTGCACTAGGAGAGCACTTTCTTTGTGATGCCGCAGAGATCATGTTATCCAGAGGGTTAGAAAAATGAATCGGAGGTGTTGGCACTCGCTGAGGCGGGGTCAGATTCAAACGAGGCGGATCTGCAACACGGGGTTGAACTGTCGCTCCTGCCGCATGTGCTTCAACAGCCCGGGTTATCTCGGGTGGGTTACTTGGTCCTGCCCAGGTGTATTGAAAAGATTTCTTGCATTGTACTCTAAAGGTAAACGACTCTGGTGCCTCCTGCGAAGAACAACATTTGATGCAGTGTGATCCAGGCTTAACCGGAAAGTTTCTGCTTGAATCCGTTGCGATTCAGCGTCCAAGGTGGCTCGCTCTGTTGCCATCCCGGCATTCTCAGCATGGGACAATTACACTTCTCCCCCTAACTTGAGCCACCACTTGGGATTTTCCCCTAGTTTTCAGGTATGCTCAAAAATACCCCTCTTCCGTCTGTGGCCCTTACAGAAATCCCTCTCCGGGTCGTTTCCGTCGGGTCAATGGTCTTTGACCGGTAACTGGGCGTCTGTTGTACATTTTGGCCCCTAGTTCTTACATGTGGGCCCATATCAAAATGTTATCCACTCGCTCACTCTCTCTTCTCCCTCGCGACACACCTCTTCTCTCGTTCCCCTCTTGGCGACTGAAACCCTAAACCTAGATCACCCTAAATCCCTCACCGGCGGTCCAGTAGCTGCGGCGGATCTGTAGGACTGCGGGCGTCGGGACGCGGTGGGAGTGGAGGTGATTATCCATTGTCTATTTCCCTCTGCTACGACGCTAAAGGAGGCGGTGTCGACGATGGCGGCTGCCGGTGATTGTGGCGGTGCCAAAGAAGCATCCAGGCAGACGACGCAGACGACGGGAATGCAAATTCCAGCAGGGTAAGTTTCTTGTCCCAAGTTTGTATGAATCTTGACCTGGATCTGTGTGCAGTATAATGTAGATGATCCTTGTTTAGCGAAGGAACTATATTTTCAGATGTCATAGATTGTAGGAATGCACTTGCCACCTTTTCAATCAAGACCCAGTGAATTTATAATTGACAAGAGTGAGCCCAGTAGACTAACTGTTCATTGTGCTTACAAAAGGTGTAAGTGAAGGATGCTTGCCTCGAATGAGAAATAGCACACTTTTTCGTGTAATACAATGTAGGACTAATGTAGTTAGTGTAAATAATAACTTTCCTTAGTAATAACTATGCATTCATAATTGTATGGACTGTTGCTGACTATTACTTGCTGCAGGTCAAAGTAAACAAGACAACTCACATATGCCCAAGTGTTACAAGGAGGCAAAGGCTCAGGTCTGCAAAGAGTAGGTGGGTGGCAATCTTTGTGAAGAACTGGGTGAGGGAGAACTCAAATATTTCAGTGCCAACTCTGCAGACAGACTTGAAAAAGAAGTATGGGGTGCAACTCCCTTACATGAGAGTTTTTTATGGTAAGCAAATGGCACTGGATAATATCTATGGTAAATGGACTGATTCATTCCAACTCTTGTATACTTTCAAAGCTGAAGTAGAAAAGGCATCTCCTCGTAGTGTGGTTAATATTGATAGACACACTGTAGAGTTTAAACTCAATGGACAGAAAAGGTATAAAGAGTGCTTTAGGAGAGTTTTGTATCATTTAAGGCCTCTTGGCAAGGTTTTCTAGCTGGCTATAGACCATATCTAGCAGTAGATGCAACAACATTAAATGGAAGGTATAGATGACAGCTTGTTAGTGCTTGTGTTGTAGATGCATGCAATTGGATCTTTCCAGTTGCATATGGACTGCTAGAGACAAAGAACACTGAGAGTTGGACTTGGTTTTTCCAGAACTTGAAAGACCTAATAGGCCATCCAGAGGGATTGGTTATTCACACCGATGCCTGCAAGGGACTTGAGTCAGCTGTAGAAGATGTGTTCCTGTGTAGAGCATGTGGAATGCATGAGGCATCTTGCAGCTAATTTTAGTAAATAGTTTAGAGGAAAAATCTTTGATGAAAAATTTTGGCCCTGTTCTTTGACCTACAGCTTGAAAAAAAAGCACAACTACCATCTCACTGGGTTGTACAAAGAAGCAAGGTGTGCAAGAGTACATAGAGGAGCACCACACTAAGTTATGGGCAAGGGCTCTTTTTAATGAAACTTGCAAGCTAGATTATGTTAACAATAATCTTGCAGAGTCTTTTAATTCAAAGATTAGAAAGTGGAAATGGCTACACATTGTTGATCTGCTTGACAGAATAAGACAATACATAATGGAGAAATTTGACATTAGGCAAAGCATTGCTGCAGCAACATATGTTGGCCATGTAATAATTCCAAAAGTTATGAAAATGTTGCTTGCAAGATCAAAGGGGTTGGACATGACTGTAATGAAAAGAAGTACACATGAGGCAGAGGTCACTGCAGTTGACAGAGAAAAGAGGGAGTGGAGATATCCTGTAGACTTGAAAGATAACACTTGTAGCTGCAGAAAGTGGCAAATTACAGGCCAACCTGGCATACATGCACTATACTTCATCACATCAATGAGAGGTCCAGCCAGTGAGATTGAACAGTATGTTCACCCATATTACTCAGTACAAATGTTCAATGCAACATATGCTAACAACTTGCCTGCAATGGAGGGGAAGCAACAGTGGGATGTAGTTGATCCTGGGTTCAAACTGTGTGCTCCAGCTCAAAACAGGCCCCCTAGTAGACCTAGAAAGACCAGGATTAGGGCAAAGTCAGAAGGAAAAGGACTTGGGGGCAGGAGAAAGAAATGCCCTAGATGTGGCAGACTTGGTCACCATGGCAATAAGTGCAAAGAGTCAATTGACCCAGCTTTTGGAGAAGAGGATGAGCACTGGGGTGCTGACAATGCACCAGAACACAATGATGTACTATCTGATACAGGTGAACCTGCAGCAACAAATGAGGATGATGTAGTAGAAGAAACAGAAGCACAAGCAGATCTTGAAGATGATGCACCAGTTCCTGTAAGTGATGCACCAATCAGAGAAAGTGCTGCAGGAACTACTATGAGGTAACCTGCTATTATAACTACAACTAATTGATTTATCTAAAAAATTACTTCATTATTAACTAATAAAAGCTTGTGTTGTTACTTTTCAGCCCAAGGAAAAATTACAAAAGGCCAGCAGATAGAGGTGACAACCCTCTTTCACCGAAGAAGAAGTCGAAAGGCGATACGCTCACGACTAGTGGTTTTGTAACTGGAAGCAACCAGCTTGGCAGGTTTGCCTCTCCTAAGAAGGTGCCAGCTAATGCTAGGAGCACTAGGAGCAAGTCCAGGCTCTCTTCTAATCCTACATGCAACACTAGGAGCAAGAGGGGAAACTTGCTGTGAACACTGTGTGATCATGTCATTTGAGTCATGTTCGAACTATGTAGCAGAAGCTTTGAACCATCTGTTTGTTTGAACTATTTAGTTGATGTTTTTGTGTGAACTATGTAATGGATCATGTTGTCTCATGTTGCTGTGTGAACCTATGTAATGGATCATGTTGTCTCATGTTACCGTTGTCATACCTTGTTGTCGATGTTGGCATTTTGTTGGTATTATTTGGAATTGATCCTGGTCATAACTTGCTATTGTTCATCATTGATGTTGATCCTATTATACATCGTTGGTATCTTGAGTGACCACAATGATGCGTATCATTGATCATTGATGTTGTCGGTCACTTCCTCCGCACGTATTACTTGTCACTCAAATGGATGTCGATCATGTTTCGTTGGGACCATTTGATCGACGAGTAATATGGATTGGAGAGGTTCAAACAAAAACAATAAGACAGAGAGAGATCACAAGATCCAACTGATGCTTTTCAATTACTTTGTCTTTCCAAAAGATGCATAGCATCAAAGTTACACAACCAGGAACTACTCATTAGAAAGTTCACAACATCAAGCTAATTTCTACTCAGTGCCAAACTAGCTTGTTCTCACTGACTAATATGCATTCTTTGAACCGAACAAATATGATAGAATGCATATGCCAACAATTATCATAAAAAATGCCCATGTTTCCATCTGATCATGCTTCTTCTGCAACTGTAACTTTAACTTCTTCGTTTTCTCTCTGAGATGTGTCACCCTCTTCTCTAAACGATGAGCTTTGAGCCAACTTGCTTCTAGTCCATCATGTAGTGTCTCAAATGCACGCCCAACAAGATTTGGAGGAGGAGGGTCAACCCACACAGCCCATTCACATTCATCAGGAAGCTGCAACATAAAAAATATCGTCAAAGTGCGATCTTTGCACCAATTTGTTGCAAAGCAGATACAATCTACCAAATTACATCAAGTGGGCATCCAAGAAAACGTCTCCCCGTGGTTGCTCCTCCCCAGGCGACACGGCGAGCGGGAACGAGCCCGCGCCCCGGGCACTGATGTCTACTACACAACCTTCTTCTTGTAAACGTTGTTGGGCCTGCAAGTGCACAGGTTTGTAGGACAGTAGCAAATTTCCTCAAGTGGATGACCTAAGGTTTATCAATCCGTAGGAGGCGAGGGATGAAGATGGTCTCTCTCAAACAGCCCCGCAACTAAATAACAAAGAGTCTCTTGTGTCCCCAACACACCCAATACAATGGTAAATTGTATAGGTGCACTAGTTCGCTAAGAGATGGTGATACAAGTGCAATATGGATGGTAGATATAGGTATTTGTAATCTGAAAATATAAAAACAGCAAGGTAACTAGTGATAAAAGTGAGCCTAAACGGTATTGCAATGATAGGAAACAAGGCATAGGGTTCATACTTTCACTAGTGCAAGTTCTCTCAACAATAATAACATAGATAGATCATATAACAATCCCTCCACATGCAACAAAGAGTCACTCCAAAGCCACTAATAGCGGAGAACAAACAAAAAGATTATGGTAGGGTACGAAACCACCTCAAAGTTATTCTTCGGATCAATCTATTCAAGAGTTCGTACTAGAATAACACCTTAAGACACAAATCAACCAAAACCCTAATGTCACCTAGATACTCCATTGTCACCTAAAGTATCCGTGGTCATGATTATACGATATGCGCCACACAATCTCATATTCATCCAACCAACACAAAGTACTTCAAAGAGTGCCCCAAAGTTTCTACCGGAGAGTCAAGAAAACGTGTGCCAACCCCTATGCATAGGTTCATGGGCGGAACCCGCAAGTTGGTCACCAAAACATACATCAAGTGGCACGTGATATCCCATTGTCACCACAGATAAACACGGCAAGATATACATAAAGTGTTCTCATATCAAAGACTCAATCCGATAAAGTAACTTCAAGAGGGAAACTCAATTCATCACAAGAGAGTAGAGGGGGAGAAACATCATAAGATCCAACTATAATAGCAAAGCTCGCGATACATCAAGATCGTGCCATAGAGAGAACACGAGAGAGAGAGAGATCGAACACATAGCTATCGGTACATACCCTCAGCCCGAGGGTGAACTACTCCCTCCTCATCATGGAGAGCGCCGGATGATGAAGATGGCCACCGGTGATGGATTCCTCCCGGCAGGTGCCGAACGGGCTGCCGAGAGGTTTTGGTGGCTATGAGGAGGCTTGCGGCGGCGGAACTCCCGATCTATCTTGATATTCGATGTTTTTAGGGTACGAGGCTTATATAGGCGAAAGAAGTCGGTCGGGAGGTGCTCGAGGCGACGAGACAGGGGCGTGCCCTGTGGGGGCGCGCCTCCTATCTCGTGGTCGCCTCGAGGATCTTCTCGACGTGAACTCCAAGTCTCCAGGATCATATTATTCCAAAAAATCACGCTGCCAAAGGTTTCATTCCGTTTGGACTCCGTTTGATATTCCTTTTCCTCGAAATACTGAAATAGGCAATAAAACAGCAATATGGGCTGGGCCTCCGGTTAATAGGTTAGTCGCAAAAATAATATAAATGTGTAAAATAAAGCCCATAAACAGCCAAAAGGGGTAATATAATAGCATGGAACAATCAAAAATTGTAGAAACGTTGGAGACGTATCAGGCACCGATGCTTGGAAAGCTTCTCAAGGCCGCAATAACTCGGATCCGGCATGTAGAACTCGGAGGAGAACTGCACTATGCCGACCCCATCGACCTACGAGAGAGCAAATCCCCAATTTTAGCTCAAACCCTAACGAGAAATCCGCGGGCGCACACAAATCAGAGAAGAATAACTTACCTCCACGGCGACAGAAGAGCTTGCGGACGACATGCGTGAGGTGCACATCCACGCGGCCTCACTGCCCGAGCTCCAGAACGATGTCGTTCATGCGCCGCCAGTGAATCACCTTGCTCCAGTCTGTGCGTGGTCGCGAGGTAGAAGAAACAGAGTGAGCGAGTGGATAACGTTTTGATACGGGCCCACATGTAAGAACCTGGGGCAAAATGTCCAACAGACGCACAGTTACCGGTCAAAGACCATTGACCCGACGGAAACGGCCCGGAGGGGGATTTCTGTGAGGGCCACAGACGGAAGAGGGGTATTTTTGAGCATACCTGAAAACTACGGGCAAATCCCAGGTGGTGGCTCAAGTTAGGGGGAGAAATGGAATTTTCCCTCTCAGCATTAAGCTCCTCCTTGGCCTAAGCTATCTCATCTCGTAGTTTTGTAACGTCCACCTTATGCCGCGCTTGAGTCGCCGGGGTCACCTCTGCCTCCATTAAAGTTGCCAAGGCATCCAAGAGCTCGGACACAACCTGAGTCGGCGGGCGCGCAGAGCCGCTTGCTCCGGCCGTCGCCTCGGCCGTTGAATCGGACGTCATAGCCGTAGCAATTGTTGAATTGAGAACTAGTTGTGTGCCAGCCATGAAGATCGCAACCCTGTTCGACGGCTCATAGGGGTCCGGAATACTGTCGCCATCGGAATAGCCCCCAAGCCCGCCATCTTGTAGTTGATACATGGAATTGGTTTCGCCGGTTGAGGACTCATCATCAGAGTAGATGGCCGTCTCTCCACCGGACATAGATCCTTCCTCAAGATCCGCTCCGTGAGTAAAACCCACAAAAGCATGCTTCACGGCGGTTTGAACTTCGGCGGGTCGCGCACGCTGAGCCTTCTCGATGATGTCGGTGTAGGTGTCCGGCTCAGGCTCCAACTCGCCGATATTGTCGATGAAGACGTGGATTCCGCCGAAGGGGACCCGGTATCAGATTCGATTGAATCGGCCTCGGGACCCCAGCCTGCGTCGACGATGTAGATTTTGCCGCGGTGACTCTTGGTTATACGAGCCACGGCATATTCCTTGATCCCTAAGAAGCTGCCCTTCAAAACTCGAAACCACCGTGCTCTCGCCCCCGGTGGGCGCCAACTGTCGTGGACTTAACACGGCAGATGTCCTAGCAAAAGGACTTAGGTGTGGAGCCATCGCAACTAGGTTAGCTTAAAGGGGTTGAACGGGACAAGGGACACAGAGAGTTTACCTAGGTTCGCCCCTCTTAATCGTGTAAAAGCCTACTCCTGCTTTCAGTTGTATTGCTTGGGTTTTGATTACCAGGGGGCAAATATGCTTGACCTAGTTCTCGATTGGTTGTTTCTTGAGTTAATCCGCCGCCGGGTCACCCCTTTATATACAGGTTGATGCCCGGCGGCTTACATAGTCCCGTCCGGCTCACACAAACATGACCAGCTCGGTTTCTAACTAAGGTTGCCTTACGTAACAAGTCATCAGCTGGCGGTTCACACCTCCGAGCCTTGAGTCGCCTCCGGGTCTTGGGCCGTCAATAGGCTTACTCCATGAACCGCCATCTTCATATCTTCTGGGACCTTATCGGGCCTCTTCATCTTTAAGTCGCCAATGGCATGACCCGGCCCCTCCTGGGTGGGTCATACCTAATAGTTATATCCCCAACACAGCCCGAAAAGACATAGCATTCGGGGTTTTGCAATCTAGGTTTGCCATTGTTCGTGGTCCTTCTCATTTTTAGGACAAGCGGACCTTGAAAAACATCATGACATGTTGTGTTATCCTTCACAATATGATTCTCGAAGATGAGAGAGGCATGCACTTGGAGTTCTTCTACGACAATGTGGGTAGCAGTGTCAAACCAGCTAGAGACCCTAACCGCATTAGAGTTTTTCTTCAAACATACAAGGAGATTGAAAAATGCAAACACCCACTTTCAGCTTCAGGAGGATATCATTGAGCACCATTGGCAAAGGGCTGGACAGTAACAAACTCATTTTTCTATTCATTTTTATTTAATTCATGTGTTATTTGTATTCGGGGCCAGTTTTGTATTCCGGACTAGTTTGCTTCGATGATTTGAATAATTATTTGTACTGTGGATGATTGTTGTATTGTGTTGGTATTGGTATTTTTCTAAATAATTATTTTGTAGTGTGGATGATTGTTGTTTTTTTGTGCTGTGGTATTGATATTTGCGGACCGGCGGCAGCGGCGTAAGAGCAGACCCTGCAAAGCCGACCTGTAAAAGAGTATATTCCGCGAATATCCTTTTATACGGGTCCGTTTTATGGGTTCGCCTCATGCCCTCCGTGCCGCCCAAGAAAGCCGCTTTTTCATGAACTCCGAGCGTGTTTTGCGGGTCGGCGGGATGCGGGGTCTCCTAGAGATGCTCTAAGCAACTCGGGCCCAATTTTTTTGTCGACAACATGGAAAACTTTGGCACTTAAAACTACCTCATGGCATTTCTAAAAAATACTTGATGCGAAAAGCATACAAAATAAAGTACAATTTCTCAATAAATCTACAATTTAAACTTGATGTTCAATGATCCAATAAAATAGATAAAACATGACAAAAATACAAATAATAATATGTGAATACAAAAAAAATACCAAATCAATTGATTACTTCGTTGGTGCCTCCCATAACTTGATCAACGGTAGAAAAACCAGCACCTTCAAGGCATTATAAAATTATATAATTTCATAAAAAAGCATAGACATCAAGTGAAACAATTATTATCGATTCAAATCTGAAAACTTACCAGGTAAAAGCACTTTGCGAGACTTATATGTGTGTGTATCCAGTCCCTTTAGGTGCTTGATTCCCTCCTGAAATGATAGGTGCAGACACCCCCGTTGCAGACACCGGTGAAAATGATCTCTTCATCTTCTGTTTGTATAATATGAAATGAAATTGGCAATTACATCAATTTGAGTTCAACAATACCCTAGATACTGGACACAGAGACACACACACACGCATTATTTCAATTAAATTTTATTCAGAGCAGTTTATATACACTAATACACAGAGGAAACAAATCAGTAGAGCCTGCTGGGGAAACCGGAAAAGCATCAAAGAAAATTACGAAGGTGCAGCAGGCAAGTAGGACCAGCCAGGTGAAACAGGGGATGGCGTGTCGCGCTGGTTAACGGCGCATAGGACAAGAGTGCGGTGGCCGGGAGCAGGGGAGAAGTGCTTTGTGGAGCACGACACGTACAAGCATGAGTAGTCGGTTGTGGTGTTTGATTTGGGGTCAATCGCTTTGAACGAATTCCCCACCCACATGAGCGATTCAAGGTTGACTTTTCGTTTCTATATTACCATTGTAGAAAAACCCATTTATGTAGTGTTATTAGAGTGGAACAAAATTCACCTCGCGTGGCTATGATGGTCTCGCCGCAAAACGCCCCGATGATGCCGACGGACAATGTTAATACGATAGGGTGAATATGTATAAAGCATGATAATTTACACATAGCACATCTAATAACTTGCATACAAACATTATGATAACTTTGACAGGAGTGGGAGGTTGTTGAGACCATACCCCTGATAACTTCTATGTGAAGAGCATGCTAATTTACGCATCACATAGCTGATAACATGTGTACAGACACTATGATAACTTTTTTGGGGGGGGCGGGGGGAGGTGAGGGTTGTTGTAATACATCACCGATAACTGCTACATGAATAACATGGTAATTTATGCATCATAGAACTAATAAATTCTGTGCAACACGTTGATAACTTTTAACCCGGGAAATAAAGTTGAAGAAATATGTCACCGGTAATTTTTTTTCGAATAACATGGTAATTTATGGACCGCAGACCTGATAGCTTACGTACATACATGGTGATAACTTCGACTCGGTAACTCATGTGTAAATAACATGATAATATATGCACAACTGAGTTGATAACTGACTTAGTTCAGGTGTGATAACTTTTGACCGGGAGGCGGCCGGGGGGTGCATGTTGTTAAACACCCTTCAGTAACTCATGTAAGAATAACATGGTAATATGAACACAATAGAGGTGATGACTTAGTTAGCCCCGGCATGGTAACTTTTTGACCTAAAAAGTTATCAAAACACACCAACGTGAGATCTAGTTTTGAAGATCTCGTCGCAACGAATTCTCATGTCAAAATGATTTTTGTAACGGACCGACTGTTTGAGTTACAAATCATTTTCAATTTTTTTTGAAATTCAGTGGAATCCCCCCCTTACATTAGCATTTTGCGTCCTTTTGGGCAATGCATGAATGTGTATGTGGGGAGAAGATCGAAGAAACCATTTTATATGCCCCGGTAATTTTTGTGGAAACACTATGATAATGTATGCTCAACTAGCATGATTACTCGCGTAGCACATCCGTGATAACTTTTTACCCCCCAAAAAAGTCATTGGAACATACCAATGTTGGATCTAGTGTCCAAGATATCATCACGACAAAATCATTTATGTGAAAACAAGTTTTCGATTAAGGTGGCAGTTTGAGGTACAAAAACATTTTGAAGTTCTAAAATTGGGAGAATCTAGGATAACATCAACATTTTATTTGTTATCTAGGGCATGCATGCATGTGCACGTGAGAAGAAAGGTTGAAAAATAATTTAACATGTCTGATAATTTCTGTGAAAACAGGTTGGTAACTTATGTGTTAAAGGCATGATAACTTACATAGCCCAGACCTGGTAACTTTTTACACGAAAAAAATTCGTCAGAATATATCAACATGAGATCTAGTTTCGAAGATCTCGCCGTGACGAACATTTTATATGAAAACAATTTTTCGATTGGATCGACGGTTTGAGCTACAAAACATTTTAAAATATTGAAATAGAAAGAATATTTTGCAGGCATCATTTCTTTTGTCTTGTAATTTGCATGCATGCATGAAAACATAAATCAACACGTACATCCTTTCCTTAGCCACGAAAGAGAGGACGGGGCTTGCCTGCTCCCCGCATATACTCCCATCCGTGCTCCCATCTGGTTCAATGGACGCGATTGTTTTAAGCGAAGGCCTACATGTGCACCTTCCCTTTCCTTGCCCTCGTTCTCTTTTCTTTCGACAAAAGTATAACGGCTAAAATCGAGGGAATACTTTGAGACCCCGGCAACGAGAACACCCGATGGTGCGGCAAAAGATTCATCAAGTTACTGAAGTCGTGCATCCTTGCCGCGGCCGTGAAAACGATAGAACGGCGCCGGTAGAATTACCGGCCCAGTCAGTCCTTCGCTTGCCGGGGACATCTGTTGCATACTCGCATCGCATGTCTGTATCCCCTACCCACACTGCACAATGCATGGTGCCCTCCGGCCGGCCGTCGCGTACGCATATCGTGATATAAGTCTTTATTCATGTCAGTTTTCATCAATAGCTCCGTCGAGTGTTTCATGTACGCACCAGTTGATTCCAGTGATCAATTGATCGATTTTTCTTATCCCAAGTCTGACCAGAATGGTAGGGATATTGCTTAGGCAGCGAGCATATGTGAACTAGCGGCTGGGGCTCTAGCGGCTCGTCGCCGCTGGTGGCGCCGACGAGGCGGCCGAGCAGATATGACGTTCGAGCCGTCCTTGGTGGCGCATTTGCCCTCGGCTCATGCTGCGCTGTCACAGGGCCATCAGACTAAACAATCACGTCCGTTGAATCAGATGGAAGCACGGATGAAAGTATATACAGGGAGCTCTGGAGAAATAATTAGATGTATAATTAGTAATTAAAAAAGAGAAATGGGCGTGCGGATCTGTTGCTAAATTCAGTACGTCCGGAAGTTAGTCCTTTTACTAAATAATGGGATTGGATAAAAAAAACCTAGCCGCCTCCCGGCTCGCTCTCGGGCGAGTCCGAAGGCACCCCCGTCGCACCTACCTCGACTCCCTCGGTCTCGAGCCCTCCTCGCCGCCGCCGGTAGTGGCCTCCCCGGCCGGATTGCCGGCGGCGGCGGGCCTCCCCATAACGCATGCCTTCTCTTTCCATCTCTTTCCCATCTAGTCCCCTCCATGGCCGGCCTGATCTGGACGCGCCGCCTTGCAGTGTGCCGGATGCTCGCGATCTGCTGCAGGTGGACGCCTGGCTGTAGATGACGCTGCGTGGTCGTATACGTCCCGCACGCCACGCCGGAGCGGCTCCTATGGCTGGACGAAAATCGTTCCAATCGTACATAGATGCTCTGTGTGGTTGGACTTGTGGCAAGCCTGTTGTTCGTGTGATGCTCCCATGGTGCAATCGACCCGGCACAATTGCCATGCGTATGGCCAGTCGAAGGGAGCAGCGGCCTCACGCCGCCATTGGATGGCTCGCCGATGAAGCCGTGGAAGACAAGGGGATGCGTGGTGAGCATCGGCTGGCTCCAGCGTGGTGCGACAAAATACTGGCCTCCTTGGAATCCATGGCCAGGCAGGCCGTGGGGTCCTTTCCGGTGGGGCGGTGCTGCCTAGCTCAAGATGTGGCGGTGTCCACTCCCGGCTAGATGGCCCTACCGAGGAGCCGCGCCAGGTGGCTGCCATGTCCTTCTTGCGGCGGTGGCGGAAGGTTGGGCACATCAGGCTATCTGCTTGGTGGCGGACTGTGGCAGCGAGGTGATGGACTTCCACGCAGGTGTTGGTCGGCCAACGACGCTACGGTCCACGGTCTGATGGTGATGATTCAGATCTGGTCGGCCGGGTGGGGGTGACTGTAGAGTGCTACAGTGACCTCCCACGGCTCCACGACGGCGGTGGTCACCACATGATCTTCGAGCGCCATCTCTCAAGATTCAGTGGTTGATTTGGTGGTGAGATGCATATTATGGACGATGACTTGACGCAGAGGGATGGTTGTGCGGCGGTGGCGGGCATCACACGTAGCTGCTGGGATCGCGAAAAAGTGGTGGCGACAAAACATAAGTGACTTCGATGGTGGTGCTACTTAGCACCCGGTCTCGAGCTCCGGGGTGAAAGCCTAGGTCTGAACCGAGCGGTTTTACCTGGCAATGGCGATATTTTTCCTATGTCGTTACCTTGTTGAAGGCATTGCTCGGATATGTTTGAACCGATTTTTCAGAGTGAAAACCTAGATTCTGGCCATGTGCTTGGATCCGGTGACGGCGGCGCTTGAGTGTCGCTCCCTTCTTGAAGGCGTTGCTGTTGAAGAACCTCGTCGTCCATGTAATGTCCTGAGATAGTTGGTACGGATATGGTCATTGTTGTAGTTTGCCGACCACATATCTGATCGCTTTTGGGCCTTTATTTTCCTTTTTCTCGCCACGCATAGCTTTTGTCTTATATGACTTTGCTATTTGTCGGCGTGTTTTCGCGTTTGTGTTGGCTGTGTGCATCCTAACTATGCAAGAGGCCGGTGTGTGCTCATTGTGTTATGTATCTTCTTGATGCTTCATTTTGAGCAAATAAAATCCACCCTTTATCAAAAAAAATAGAATTGTGCAGCTGAATAATCTCATGTAGATGTGCAAAAAGGGCCTGGTACAGATCATTTTCTATTTCTCGGGCTTGCCTTCTGTGCTACAGTAGCATGGGGAGGCGTGCCCGCCCACCCTGGCCAAAAAAATATAGAGCCACTAGGCCTAGACATTGCTGACGGAGAGAGGTAGTATTAAGGATGCTTGTACAAGATAAAAGAAATTTGAATTTTGACAGAGCCTGGATCCACATGTGAGCCATGCTAGATCAGACGGCGCTGAGTATAGGTTCGGCCAAGCCATGGTCTTGAATCTTCCCTCTCGGAAGGAAGCAGCTAAAGCCTTAATATTATGGACTAGTGCCCCAAATGAAGAATGATCATGTCCAGCGCAATTGACTTTCTTCACCAGATTTAGACAGTCAGAAGCAATAACAACACGAGGGTGCCCAGCTTGATGTGCCGTTAGCAATGCCCAACGTGCAGCTGTGGTCTCCGTGAGCTCTGGGTCAGAAACAAACTCAAACGGCGTCGCTTTAGCTAGCAGCACCTCACCTATGTAATTCCGAATAACAACACCTGCGCCCATCCTACCAGTGTCAGAGAAAATGGCAACATTGAACATATAAACGCTCCTAGCCAACCCGCCTATACGAGGCACTTGCCGTCGCTGTTGCTTCTGGTCCGCCCGATTCCCACGCTCGGCTGAGCTGTATGCCGTTTTTGCTGTTCATTTATTTTTAGTGTTGACTTCCAATTTTACTGGCAGGTGAATGACTGATGGGCCTAATGCTAATATTTGGTTGTGTTCGCTCGTTCTTTATCGTTGCAGTGGTATGTTTTGCCTTTTTTCCGCTGGTCAGCCCCGCGCGCATCGCCTTTTGGAAAGGCGAGGAAAAGGGGAAGCGGCAGCGAGAGAAAAGAAAAGAGGAAGCCCGGACCTAGCTCAGCGCCTCCGCCGCCGCCTCCTCTTACGTAAGGGTATGGATAGCGGTGGAAGGATCTATTGGTAGTAGACTGTCCTTAGATTGATTTACAAGCTCAGATACACGAATTGGGGAAGAAAGGGAAAAACAGCTAGGGACTAGGGTTCGTGCCGCCGCCAGGTTCCTGATCCACTGGATGCCGATCCTCTCGTCGCCGTTGCTTAAGTACCAACGCAGTTGGGCCTACTGGGCCCACTCAGGCCCAGTGTAGCGCTCGTTGGGCCTCTTGGTGCGGGTCGGTCTCTGGGCAGTGGAGCGCAGCGAGTCGCTGCCGGGCCGGGCCCGGCCTGGCCGCCTGTGGTGTGGTTCTGGTGTGGGAGCGCTGATATCCCCTCCTCCTTGGGATGAGGCTTGCCCCCAAGCCTCTGCTCCAGGGAACCGAGCCTGCAATGCGAGCTTGTCTTCCCAGGTGTCGCCGATAACAACTTGATTCGACCAACGAATCAGGACTTGCTCGATCATTGAGCCATTCTTCTTGCGCCAACGGTGTTGTAGGACGGCCACAGGAACGGCAGGGATGTCAGTAAGCTGTGGAAGTACAGTTGAAGAGTTCGTACCCGGGCGAAGGCAGTGTCGCAGTTGAGACACGTGGAAGACTGGGTGCACTTGAGAGCCTGATGGAAGTTCCAGTTTATAAGCTGCTTCGTTGACCTTGGCGATCACCTGGAATGACCCATAATATTTGAAGGACAGTTTATGGTTTGCTTTTCTGCCCACCGATGTTTGAATATACGGTTGTAATTTGAGGTAGACTTGGTCGCCCACAGAGAAGGTCCTTGGGGATCGGCGTTTGTCCGCCTGTGACTTCATATGCTGCTGTGCTCGATGCAAATGCTGCTGTAGGAGGTCCTGAATCACCGCTCTTTCCTCCAGCCAGGACTGAAGAGCTGGCACTGGGCACTCGTCAGTGGGTGAGATGCCCCAAGTTCGTGGTTCATGACCAAACATAGCCTTAAATGGCGACATCCCAATGCTGGAGTGGTACAAGGAGTTGTACCAGAACTGTGCTAGTGGAAGCCAATGACTCCAGCGGCTCGGGCATGCATGGACGAAGCAGCGCAGATACGTTTCTAGGCACTGGTTCACCTGTTCCGTTTGGCCGTCCGTCTGAGGGTGGTTAGCGGAGCTCATGCACAGTTTTGTGCCCGCGTACTTGAATAGCTCGCACCAAAAGTGGCTGGTGAACACCGGTTCGCGATCTGAGACGATAGAGCGGGAAGCCGTGGAATCTTGTAGACGCTTGTCATGTAGAGTAGTGCCACCTTGGAGGCTGTGTACGGATGAGCTAAAGGCAGGAAGTGGGCAAACTTTGTGCGCTTATCCACGATCACCCAGATGCAATTAACTTTCCGTGACTGTGGCGGGCCATCTATAAAGTCCATGGTGATCATGTCCCATGCCTGATGAGGAATTGGGAGGGGCTCCAACAAGCCCGAGGATGCTGACCTGTCCGGTTTAGCTTGTTGGCAGACCGAGCAGCAGCGCACGTACTGCAGAATGTGCGCCTTCATCTTGGGCCAAGCAAAAAGATGCCGTATCCGCCGAAAAGTGGCTGGAAATCCACTGTGCCCGCCCATGGGGCTGTCATGGAATGCAGAGATAATCTTCTGCTGCATAGCTGTAGTGCCCCCGAGCCAAATTCTCCCACGGAATCGCAGAATCCCTTTCTCCAGAGTGAAACGTTGTTTTGGATCCTCCTTGATAGCCAATTGCTCCAGAAGCTTCTGGGCTTGAGGGTTGCTATGATAACTGGCAGCCACGTCCTCGAGCCAACTGGGACGGCAGGTGGTGATGTCAAACAGCAGATCAGGTGTATGCGCACGGGAAAGGGCATCTGCGGCTGTGTTTTCAGATCCCTTCTTGTAACGGATGACGTAGCGGAGCCCGAGTAGCTTTGTGAAAGCTCGTTGCTGCCATGGGGTAGTCAGCCGTTGCTCTTCCAGGTGGATGAGGCTCTTCTGATCCGTATAGATGATGAACTCGTTGTGCTGCAGATAAGGGCGCCATTGGTCAACAACCACCACAATGGCAAGGTACTCTTTTTCGTATGTGGACAGCCCTTGGTAACGCGAGCTCAGGCCTTTGCTCATGAAAGCAATAGGATGCCCTTCTTGTTGTAGGACTGCCCCAATGCCTCGATCGCACGCATCTGTTTCGATAGTAAACTGTTTACTGAAATCCGGAAGTGCCAACACTGGTGCAGAAGCTAGTTGTTGTTTCAGGAGCAGGAAAGCTTGGTTGGTGTTGTCGGTCCATACGAACGGCACACCCTTCTTGAGCAGGTTGAACAGGGGCCTGGCAATGATGCCAAATCCTCGCACGAATCGGCGGTAATACCCAGCCAATCCTAGAAATCTGCGCACTTCTTTTGCATCACTAGGTGTTTGCCTTGATTCAACTGCTTGGATCTTACTTGGATCCGTAGCTACTCCGTGAGAGCTGATGACGTGCCCCAGATAAGACAGTTGTTGTTGTCCAAATTCACACTTAGACTTCTTGACCTTCCATTGGTCGCGACGCAGCAAGGTGAGGACCTGGCGCACGTGGTCCAAGTGTTCTTCCCAAGTTTTACTGAACACTAAGATGTCATCGAAGAACACCAAAGACACGTAACCTCGAGAAGGGAATGCATCGTATTCGTCATTGCCCGTTAAAGGTACCGGTCCTCCCGCTAAGCCATAGGACAACACTTTAAATTCATAGTGGCCCGAGTGAGTTTGAAAGGTTGTTTTGAATTCTTCGCCGACCAGTCTGATTTGGTGGTACCGCGCTGGAGGTCCAATTTGGAGAACCAACGCGCCGCCATGTAACTCATCGAGCAACTCTTCAATGACAGGCACCGGAATTTATCGACGCGAGTCATCGATTAAGATGGCGATAGTCGATGCACATTCTCCACGTGTCGCCCTTCTTCTTGACGAGGATGACCGTGAAGAAAAACTGCTCTGGCTGCTGTTGGATCACTCGGACTGTAGCAATTCTTGCACTTGTCGCTCAATCTCCGACTTGATTCGGGCTTGTGGCGAGGGCTCGATATTGACCGGTTGTGCTCCTGGCATCAATGGTATTGTGTGGTCGCAGGCACGTCGAGGTGGAAGTCCGTGTGGCTCACCAAAGACATCCTCGAATTCAGCCAACAGTTGCTTCAGCTCCGGCGGTTCTGTTTGCTTGGGCCCCTGCTCCTTGTTGATAGGATATAGCAAACAGATGTGCATGAGCGATCCTTGCCGATGTAACAGCTGCAATTGTGCACTGTTGATCACATGACAGGTGGTGGAATTTGATTCATGGCCAAACAAGTGAGCTGGACCTCTTGGTGTAGGAATCTGGAGATGTTTGTGCTTCCAGTCAACGGTCATCGGACTGTGCTGCTCCAACCAATCCATGCCAAGGATAGCATCGTATACACCCAGTGGCAGGATCTTCATATCAGTGACAAAATCAAGTCCTTGCGACGACCACTGACAGCATGGTATGGACTCTGTACAGAGAAGTTCGCCCCCGTCAGCTACCTTAACCCGTGAGGGTCGAGGCAGAGGAATTGAACTTGTAAGTTGATCAGCTAGTCTCTTGTTGATGAAAGAAGTCGAGCTGCCACTGTCCACTAAGATCAACACCTCTCGCTCGCATGGTGGCTAGTAGCTGGAAAGCTTTGGGTGAGACGCCACCATCAAGAGCTGGCCGTGAGATGGCATGGACTTGCCGGATGTCCCCCTCGTTGTCACTGATGGAATCGACTCCCAAAAGAGCAAACATCTCTTCGACCACATGCAGTTGGATGGTGCTTGGGCAGACGTGCTCGGGTCCCCAGCGCTCACCGCACTTGAAGCATAATCCCCGAGCGCGGCGATAATCCCGAAGAGCTTTGACTTTGGATGTGTCAGCTCGCGTGGCGTCAGTGCCGCGACAATCCACAACAGTCGTGGGCACTGTGGCTGGCTCCGGTCGGGCGGGTGGTGGAGGCAGGGGAAGCGCCAGGCCCGCTCGGGCTGGCGTCTCCTGTGGGCGCCTGCTGGTAGATACTGCGCCGCCGGCCACCTCCTCCTGAAGTAGTGCCAGAGCGCAAGCAGTGTCCAGGTCCGGTGGCCTTTGGACCAACACCACTGCTCGAATATCCTTCCAGAGGCCCTCCACAAAGCAGGTGAGAAAGTAAAAGGATGAATGGTGTCAGAATACGAACTGAGATGATTGATAATGGATTTAAATTGCTCAATGTAATCTGCTACTGTAGTTGTTTGCCGAACAGTATAAAACTGACGGACCATCGTTTGGTGCCGATCACGGCCAAAACGGGTGCATAACAGAGCAGTAAACGACTCCCAGTCAAAATCACTAAGCCGCTTCTGAATGGATTGCAACCAGATGGACGCAGAACCAGAGAAATTCAGCGCGGCCATGGGCACCCAAAACGAAGGCAGAATAGCAAACATGCTGAAGTACTGCTCGCAAAGCGTTTTCCACAGTTTCGGGTTGTCACCCGTGAACTGTGGGAACTGGATGGAGGGGTGCGCTTGGCCGAGGCCGCTGAGCAGCTGGCTCGCGTGCGCAAACGGGGAAAGAGCAGGAGGTGAAGGGGGGGGGGGGGGCGGTGGCGGTGTCAGGAAGGACACCGTCGATGGCCCCCGTGGGATGTATTAGACACCGTGGCCTTCGGGCCCTTGTTGATTTGTTGCCGCACCAGACGCGGCCCTGATGTGGGTGCCGGTTGTCGCAGGCGGTGGATGACTCGACGAAGGCGCCTGGTGGGGTGCCCTTTCTGGCGGCGGCGGTGGCAGCGGGGCACGCTGGAGTGCCGTCACCGCATCGGACAGATCGGTGACGCGCCGCTCGAGATCGGGGCGCCAAGCCACGAGATCGTCGATCTTGGAGTTGGAGGCGTGGATCGCGGCGGTGTGCTCCTTGAGAGTGGTATCCAGACGCTCCAGGAAGGACTGGACGGATGGATCCATGGCGATGAGGCGGATACGCGCTTGGCGGAGGGATCGGGTTTCTACAAATTGGGCCAGATCGGCGCGGGGAAGGAGCTGGGAGTGGTCTCTGATACCAGATGTAAGGATATGGATAGCGATGGAAGGATCTATTGGTAGTAGACTGTCCTTAGATTCGGTTACAAGCTCAGATACACGAATTGGGGAAGAAAGAGAAGAACAGATAGGGACTAGGGTTCGTGCCGCCGCCAGGTTCCTGATCCACTGGATGCCGATCCTCTCGTCGCCGTTGCTTAAGTACCGACGCAGTTGGGCCTACTGGGCCCACTCAGGCCCAGTGTAGCGCTCGTTGGGCCTCTTGGTGCGGGTCGGCCTCTGGGCAGTGGACGAGCGCAGCGAGTCGCTGCCGGCTGGGCCCGGCTCGTCAGCGCCAGGGCGTGGTTCTGGTGTGGGAGCGCTGACATCTTCTGCCGCCGCCGCCACCTCGGCCTCGTCTCAGCGGCCACCAGCGAGCCCCCTTTCTCCACCTTGTCGCAGTGGTCACCTGAGCTCGAGCCGAGGAGCGACTCGGCAGGACGCCGGGGGGTAAGGGTAGCAGCCAGCCGCGCCTCGCCCCGTGCTCCGCAGGAGGAGCTCGAGATACATCTGCCGAGGAGCGTGGCCTTGATCCGGACTTGGCTGTCTACCGGAGCAGCTGGAGAGAAGTGGTGGATCCGACGGGGCTGGAGTCCCTCATCACCAGGCGTGGAGGATGTATGACTAGCAGATTAAGCAAAACGGAGTGGCCTTTCCCATCCGGTGGCCTACGCGTGTTGTGACTGGCTGCGCTCCACTCCCTTCTCCCCCTGGTGTGAGTACTCCTCGCTCTGAAAATTAGTTTCTGATAGTAATTTGTTTCTTGTTCTATAGTATAGTGGCATGTGGATGATGCTTCATAGGAGGAGGCTACAGAGAGCATCGACGGCTTCTTGGTAATTTGCAGGAGTCTACTACAGTCATGGCTTTTTTTAGAAAACTAAATCTGCACCATGCCATTATGATTCTTGATGAGCATACTTTCGACATCCCTCACCCTCTCAGGTTTTTATATTTCCAGCTCGAACCAGCTCGTGGGCTTGCATATCCTATATTCAGAGCTTGTGCATGACGATTCGCTTAATCAATTTCTTTGTTTTTTTGGCCGAGTTTAATGTAGTATCTTCCATGTGCTTACATGATGGCTCCTTTTATCCTTGAAGGCATTGGGAGTTCTTGAAGGGAGATGATGAAAATGGAGTATGAAAGGTAATGCAAAAGTGTGTCTTTCTGGGCATTATTGCCTTTGACTGAAGTTTTCTTGTGTTTGGTTGTCATATTCAAAACAGTAGTGCTTTGCTTGCAGTATCTTAAAGGGAGCTATTTTGGTACTTATTTTCCGATGATTTTAAAAAGTTCTTTGCACTGCCAACCTGAATTTGATAGCACTGGTTTCTTATGTAGAAATTATATTTCTCTGCCTAGAACCTATGATTTATGGCTGATGTAAATTTCGCCTTTGTACGTGCTTGTCAACTTTAGGTGGATAGCTTAATATGAGGGGAGGCACATAGGTTTGCTAATTCTATTTCTGGGCTGGCCTATGAGATGGAAACCAAAGCAAACTTCAGCAGGTTACAGGTGCACATCCTCTTTCCCTTGTGTTTGTCTCCCTAGCTAATCTGGAGCATTGTACATATTGGTAATTATAGTTAGTTATTATTTTCTGGCTGTTATGATAGTCAGAGCACATACATGCTTGGTCTTACTTCAGTTAGTGGCTGACATTCTAATTTGTGAAGTTATGCCTCAAGAAAGTGTGTCTCCTTGTTGTTTTGCGCAGATACCAAATTAAGTAGGCTTATGCACATAAGCTTCTTCATTGTTTCCCTTCTGGAAAAAAAATATGGTCATGTTAGTTGGTTGGTTGGCATGCATCTGCAATAACTGCGTGGTGAAGCACTGGTCCTAATTTGTCATGGGTTTCAGTGGCGCGTAAGCAGGATCTACTAATTGTTCCATTGACTGCCCTCCGGTGAGTTTTTACCCATTTCCCTCTTTGATGCTTTTGCGTCCATATGTCTAACTTGGTCTTCTTTCAACATTTCTCATGGTTTATGTGGTAGTGTGGTTGGCTGACGGCTTATAACTTTCTGTATCCTCTATCAAATGTGCGTACTATGATATCTATCAAATGTGCGTGCTATGATATTCTGTAAGGCTAGGAACATTTCTTCCCTTCATAATTCAGTGTTGAATTAATTATCATAGCTATATGGTGAATCTCGACAATCCCCCGAAGACCAGGCCATAGCTTATGGTCCCTGTTTGGGTTTATTTTGTTGCAAAATGTATTTTTGAAAAAATGTTATTAAGTTATCGCTTTCTCCGCTTACCTCCATTATATCCTAAGGCTTCATACCTTTCTCATTTTAGTTGTCTTTTCGAGATCTCCATTACATCCTTGATGAACTATACGTGCGCAACAGAAGGCATATCAGACATGACTGTTTCCATGACCAAGATCGACCAGAACTGGCATAAAAGAAACCATTCACACAATCATGTTTGATAATTGAAATTTTTGTAGCTTGCTAATGTCGCCGATATAAGCCGTCTTTTATGTTGTACTGGTGGACAAAGAAGTATAACAAGTTCATATATTTTATATATTGTATTACAGTAGAGTGCAGGATGTATGATCTATATGAAACTAACATCATGTATTGCCTTGATATTATCACTTAGTACATCCCCAGTTAATGTAATTCATTTTTTTTTCATTTGAGTCAGAAGTTGATGGTGCAATTTTTCATTGCATTAGTTTCTTCTTGCATGCAGTTATCGTCACTGGGTCACCTGATGGGTAATGGGTGAGTGAGTCCGCATGCTCGTTATCAGTGCGTAAAGCGGATGATGGCGTTGATAGTTTGGCCATTGTGGAGGATATTAGGTGCTCAATCAAACATATAAACCTTTCTAGAGTACCCGCATAGCCAAGGAAACTGTGAGCGCTAGCGATTTTGGGTCGCTCGATACCTCGATCTACCTACGTGTAAAGTTTTTTGTACTTTTCATCTGCCTGGCAAACATCCGGCCATTAATTCTACCTCACGCGACCTGGTTTCAGTTTTGGAAAATGACGGCTGGGCCATCCTCCGTCGCGGGACCGGCTATCCAGTGTGTGTTGCGTGGGCTCGTTCGGGTGGGTGTACGATGTGTGCTGCGGTAAAAACGTGGGTGGGCTGCGATCGTGGTGGACTGGAGCGCTTGGCGGTCACAGCGTGGGGTGGAGAGCCAGGACCAATCCTCTCACCGAAACCTAGCGCACTCGGGCCAATCCTCTCCATCCTCGAGCCCCTCTTCTTCCCTTTCGGCGCCGTCTTGCCTCCCCTGATCTCTCCCATCCACCATGGTGAGCGGGGCGGCCGTGAGAGATCATCAGCGGCGGCGAGAGAGCTGGCGGAAGAAGGGGCCGGGTCAAGGCGGGTGTTGGCGACCGACGGGGTCTGGTGGGTGTGGCGGCAGGGTAGCAGCGTCCTGTGGGGCGTCGACCAGACTGGCAGTGACCCCGATGGAGGGGAAGGGCCCGACAGGCGCGTCCAGGCAGGAGAGGCTTGGGGCCTCGTGGATTGGGGAAATAGCAGCCACCCGGGTTTCTCCGATCGATCTGAGCAAAGCTACATTTGTAAATGAAGGTCTTAGAAGTTTTTGTTTTTACCTTTTGGTCTGATAGATCAGTACATGGTGTTGGTCATGTGAACAGAGGCTGTCCGTTCTCCTTCTAATAGATCAGTACATGGAATTATTATGTACAGATGACCCTTCCAAGATGAATATTTGAGTACTCTTGTTTGAAATTTTTGTTCACAGGAGTAGGCTGACACCCGCAGCTGTTTGGCATCAAATTCAGAAAATACACATCCTAAGATTGAAGCAATGCTACCTGAACCAAAGGGTTGTACGCCCACCATTATTAATATTCCATACTATTTGTGTTCTTCAGATCCCAATAATTCATTCGATCTTGCTTTTGACATAAAACACAAGTATTACCTTTGAGCCCCTTCTCCACCACAGGCAAAGAGAAGACTAGGTCGAACCCCAACACCAGAAGGTATCTTGGCACCAAACCATCGCGAGGAGAAGGGGATGTGTTCTTGTGCATGAGGTGTTAATAAAGTTTCACATTCTTTGTTCTGGTAGATTTGGTGTGTTGGGTTGCCATCACTAGTAGAAAACAGGGCTTTCGTCCAGGCCAGTTTAGCCCATTAGTCCCGGTTCAATCCAGAACCGGGACCAATGGAGCTATTTGCCCCGGTTCGTGAGCCCAGGGGGCCGGCCGGGCCACGTGGGCCATTGGTCCCGGTTCGTCCGGACCTTTTGGTCCCGGTTGGTGGGAACGAACGGGACCAATGGTCCTGGCTCCTGGCCCACCACTATTGGTCCCGGTTGGTGGCTTGAACCGGGACCAAAGGCCTCCCTTTAGTCCCGGCTCATGCCACCAACCGGGTCTAATGGTGCTGCCTATATATAGCCCCTCGCGCAAGAGCAGAGCACACTGCTCTGTTTTTTCTGGCCGAGGGGGAGAGGGCTTGGTGGTGCTCTAGCTCACCTCCTATGCACACAAGGTGTTCGATGGAATGCCCGAGCCGCACTACTTAAGGTTTCTCCTCTCCAAGCTCGACCGCCAAGCTCCATTTTCCTCAATATTTATCTAGGTTTAGCGGTCCGTCACGCCCCGTCCCTGTCTTCATCGCCGTCGATCATCCGCGCCGATCTCATCGCCGGCACCACCGTGGTGAGCCTCTTGTTCTTATCTTCTTTCTGAAAGGAAAAATATTATTACTTGTTTGTTTAGATAGATACTTGTATTATTTTCTTACTTTTATTATTGCATCTTATATAGTGCGATGGTTTTGGTATCCGCACCCGTCGGTCCTCGTCCTGTCTATGATTCGGATGTGGTATATATTATCTTTTCATAACTATTGGTTCATTTATTGTTTATAAAAATTATGCCGACCAACGTGACATAGATTTTATTTATCTAGGAGGTTGTTGAACCGGAAATTCCAACCGACCCTATTGTCGAGAGGTTAAATTTAGTTACCATACGAGAGGACCGTGGAGGAAAAACACGCAGATCGTGCAAGCCGAAGTGAATAACTTCTTTGAAGGGGTGAAAGCAAAGATACATCCACCTCCGGAGGAGAAGATAGATCCGGTAAAAGCGAAGCGTACTCTGGATGCCCTGAAGAAACCGCCAAAGTCGCCGGCGAAAGGCAACTATGAGCGCATTCTTTGCAAAGTCATTTGTGGAAGCGTCGCGGTCGGGAAGTACTATCAGTGGTCAACGACGAGCTGGGAAAAAAGTTGCCCAGCTCGGCGAACAAGCGAACCAATCGTTCCCCCCGCTCCAGGTGTCTAGCGATATCGTCGCTAATGTTCCGGGCGGGATGGTGCCCGGTTATAACAATCCTGAAGATTACCTGCCCGACGATGTACATTATGATTTCTTGGAGGTGGACAAACACAAATACGTGTCGAGAGGTTAAATTTAGTTGAAGAAGAAAACAATTTCTTGAAGGAAAAAAATAAAAAAACTTGAGGAGGAGAAGATGATATTGGAGTTGCATGTTGCGGATGTCGTCGATGATCACAAGATCAAGATGGATGCAATGCGCTTGAAGATGAGAAAGATTAGAAAATATGCCATTCATACCGAGGCTTGGTATCATTATGCCGTTGGATCAGTTGTTACCTTGGTTGCGATTATGATCGTATTTGTTTTCGCATTAAAATGTTTTACATAGTTTCAATGTATGGTTTAATTAATTTAGATGCTCTGCAGAGCTTTATGTTGTTAGATGAGAACTATGTATGTACTTTGGTTTTTATGTGATGATGAACTTCTATTAATTTGGTCACTTAATTATCTATTGATGATGTTCGGTAATGATTTTTTACACACCTAATTATATATAATGCACGCAGATGAATCGGCAATGGATGTACGGTGACAGACACACCTCCGAGTACATTCAGGGCGTGCATGATTTTCTCGAAGTGGCTGAGGCAAACAAGCAGAATGGTTTTATGTGTTGTCCATGCCCTATATGTGGGAATCTGAAGTCTTACTCTGACCGGAAAATCCTTCACACCCACCTGCTTTACAAGGGTTTCATGCCACACTATAATGTTTGGACGAGGCACGGAGAAATAGGGGTTATGATGGAAGACGGCGAGGAAGAAGAGTACGATGACAACCCTGAATACGGTGATGCTACTGAACATCAAGATGCACCAGACGATGTGCACGATGGTGCTGGAACGGGCGAAGCTGCTGAAGATCAAGAGGAACCAGACGATGTGCCCGATGATGATGATCTCCGCCGGGTCATTGTCGATGCAAGGACACAATGCGAAAGTCAAAAGGAGAAGCTGAAGTTCGATCGCATGTTAGAGGATCACAAAAAAGGGTTGTACCCCAATTGCGAAGATGGCAACACAAAGCTCGGTACCGTACTCGAATTGCTGCAGTGGAAGGCAGAGAATGCTGTGCTTGATAAAGGATTTGAGAAGCTACTGAAAATAATGAAGAAGAAGCTTCCAAAGGATAACGAATTGCCCGACAGTACATACGCAGCAAAGAAGGTCGTATGCCCTCTAGGATTGGAGGTGGAGAAGATACATGCATGCCCTAATGACTGCATCCTCTACCGTGGTGCCTACAAGGATCTGAACGCATGCCCGATATGCGGTGCATTGCGGTATAAGATCGACGAGATGACCCCGGTGATGTTGACGGCGAGCCTCCTGTGAAGAGGGTTCCTGCGAAGGTGATGTGGTATGCTCCTATAATACCACGGTTGAAACGTCTGCTCGTAAAACGGAGAGCATGCCAAGTTGATGCGATGGCACAGTGAGGACCGTAAGAAAGACGGGAAGTTGAGAGCACCACGACGGGTCGCAGTGGAGAAAAATCGAGAGAAAGTAATCGGGATGAGTTTGCAAAGGACCCAAGGAACGTATGGTTTGCTTTAAGCGCGGATGGCATTAATCCTTTCGGGGAGCAGAGCAGCAATCACAGCACCTGGCCCATGACTCTATGTATGTATAACCTTCCTCCTTGGATGTGCATGAAGCGGAAGTTCATTATGATGCCAGTTCTCATCCAAGGCCCTAAGAAACTCGGCAACGACATTGATGTGTACCTAAGGCCATTAGTTGAAGAACTTTTACAGCTGTGGAATGTAAACGGTGTACGTACGTGGGATGAGCACAAAAATGAGGAATTTGACCTAAAGGCATTGCTGTTCGTGACCATCAACGATTGGCCCGCTCTCAGTAACCTTTCAGGACAGACAAACAAGGGATACCACGCATGCACGCACTGTTTACTTGACACCGATAGTATATACCTGGGAAGCTGCAGGAAGAATGTGTACTGGGCCATCGTCGATTTCTTCCGACCAACCATCAATGTCGAAAGAAAGGCAAGCATTTCAAAGGCGAGGCAGATCACCGAAAGAAGCCCGCCATGCATACCGGTGATCACGTACTTGCTATGGTCAATGATTTACACGTAATCTTTGGAAAGGGTCCCGGCGGACTAGCTGTTCCGAATGACGCTGAGAATCACGCACCCATGTGGAAGAAGAAATCTATATTTTGGGACCTACCCTACTGTAAAGACCTAGAGGTCCGCTCTTCGATCGACGTGATGCACGTGACGAAGAACCTTTGCGTGAACCTGCTAGGCTTCTTGGGCATGTATGGGAAGACAAAAGATACACCTGAGGCACGGGAGGAACTGCAACGCTTGCACGAAAAAGACGGCATGCCTCCGAAGCAAAGATGAAGGTCCCGCCACCACGCTTCATTTAAAGAAGAGAAAGAAATATTCTTTCAATGCCTGCTCAAGATGAAGGTCCCGACCGGCTTCGTCGAATATAAAGGGAATAATAAATATGCCGAGAAAAAGTTCCAGTAACCTAAAGTCTCATGACTGCCACGTGATTATGACGCAACTGCTTCCGGTTGCATTGAGGGGCTTCTACCGAAAACGTCCGATTAGCCATTGTGAAGCTATGTGCATTCCTCAATGCAATATCTCGAAGGTGATCGATCCAGAAATCGTACCAACGCTTAAGGAGTGATGTGGCGCAATGTCTTGTCGGTTTCGAGCTGGTGTTCCCACCATCCTTCTTCAATATCATGACGCACGCCCTAGTTCATCTAGTCGACGAGATTCTCATTACGGGGCCCGTATTTCTATACAATATGTACCCCTTTGAGAGGTTCATGGGAGTCTTAAAGAAATATGTTCAGAATCGCGCTAGGCCGAAGGAAGCATCTCCATGGGCCATCAAACGAGAGGATGTCATCGGGTTTTGTGTTGACTTCATTCCTGGCCTTAAGAAGATAGGTCTCCCTAAATCGCGGTATGAGGGGAGACTGACCGAAAAGGCACGCTTGGAAGAGACTCAATGATATGCAGGACGGATATTCTTGGTCTCAAGCACACTACACAGTTCTACAGAACTCTACCTTGGTGACCAGTATGTCGATGAACACAAGAACAGTCTGCGCCCAAACACCTCTTGAAAGCAAAGGCGATTTAATCGGATTACATGTGAACACATCAGGACTTTCAGCAGTTGGTTGGAAACACGTCTCAGAGGTGACAGCACTGTTTGTGATGAGCTGTACTTGTTGTCCAGGGGACCATCTTCGAATGTAATGATTTGGAAAGGATACGAGATAAATGGGAATACATTTTACATGATTAGCCAAGATGAAAAGAGCACCAACCAAAACAGCGGTGTCCGCTTTGATGCAGCAACCGACCAGGGAAATGACACATATTATGGTTACATAGTAGACCTATGGGAACTTGACTACGGAGTAGATTTTAAGGTCCCTTTGTTTAAGTGCAAGTGGGTCAATCTGTCAGGAGGCGGGGTACAGGTAGACCCACAGTACGAAATGACAACAGTGGATCTGAAAAATCTTGGGTACACTGACGAACCGTTCGTCCTAGCCAATGATGTGGCACAGGTTATCTATGTGAAGGACATGTCTACCAGACCGAGGAAAAGAAAAGATAAGGAAGCGAATACATCATACAATGAGCCAAAGCGCCACATAGTTCTTTCAGGAAAAGGGACATCCTGGGAGTGGAGGGCAAGACAGACATGTAAGAAGAGTATGATAAGTTTCATGAAATTCCTCCTTCAAAGTCAAGGCTGACCCAAGCATCCTGATAAACGATGAAGATTATCCATGGTTACGGCGCAATAAGCAAACGACACAAGCGAAGAAAAAGTGAAGACTTTCTCCCGCAACTATTATTATGATACCATGCCAACTTTGTAACAGCGAGTATGATACCATTGTCCCTTTTGTACATGCACATGCTATGCCAACTTTTTCAGATTTCATTTGAAAACTATGAATTTGAAAACCTCGCCAACCGAAGGGCGCTCACACCGGTTTATAAGCCCGTCCCTCTACACACCGTTTTGTTGTAAGCGTAAACAAAATAAAATAAATAAAGTAACAAAGAAAACAAAAAAGTGTTTTCAAATTTGAAAACTATTGGCACTAACAGAAAGTTTATAATTTTCTAAGACTAAAAGCAAAAAAGAATTAAAAAATAAAGAAAAAACAGCAAAAATAAATAATGCAGAAAACAGAACAAAAAACTGAAAAAATAAAAATAGCAACAATAAGTATTTTGTTGTAAGTAGAAACAAAATAAAATAAATAAAGCAACAAAGGAAACAAAAAAGAGTTTCCAAATTTGAAAACTAATGGCACTAACAGAAAGTTTATAATTTTTCTAAAACTAAAAGCAAAAAGAATTAAAAAATAAAGCAAAAACAACAAAAACTAAATAATGCAGAAAACAGAACAAAAACTGAAAAAATAAAAATAGCAACAATAAGTATTTTGTTGTAAGTAGAAACAAAATACAATAAATAAAGAAACAAAGAAAACAAAAAAAGAGTTTTCAAATTTGAAAACTAATGGCACTAACAGAAAGTTTATAATTTTTCTAAAACTAAAACAAAAGGAATTAAAAACTAAAGCAAAAGACCAAAAGAAAAATAAACCAAAACCAAAATAAACTAAATAAAGCAACAAATAAAACAAAAAAAACAAAAAAAGTGCCACCTACTGGTCCCCCACGGCCTGAATACGACTAGAAACCCTACCATGGGCCAGGATTCAGGCCCGCGGGAGGCCCAGTAGGCCCACAGGCACATATTGCACGTTTAGGCCCGAAAGCCTGCTTTAGAAAGGAGCTCGAGAGGGAAGGCGCACCGCACCTTATAAACTGGTGCAGCTCCCTCTCAACTAGCGAGGTGGGACTAAACATTTGGCTGAGGCAGCACAAGGTTTGGTCCCGGTTGGTGGCACCAACCGACTAAACGGGCATTGGTACTGGTTCGTGGCACCAACCGACTAATGCCCCTTTAGTCCCGGTTGGTGCCACCAACCGGGACCAAAGGACGCCGCTTCCGCCCTTTGGGCTGCTGAAAATTGGCCTTTGGTCGGTTGGTGGCACCAACCGGGACTAAAGGGGGGCATTAGTCCCGGTTGGTGCCACGAACCGGGACCAATGCTCAGTGTATATAAACAACACTTGTGAAAATTTTCAGTTTCATCGCGCATTTGCCCCCCGACGACGCCGCGGACCTCCTCGACGCCGCCAGGCTGCCCCACCGCCGTCGCCGCCCGTGCCCCGAGCCCACGCCGTCGCCCGGCGCCCTCGAGCCCAGACGCCGTCACCACCCAGCGCCGCTCGACGCCCGTCGCCACCGCCGCCCAGCGCCCGTCGCTGGCGCCATTGATCCCGTCGCCGCCCGCCTCTGCCTCGCCGTCGCCTCTGCCTCGCCCGCGCCGCTTTGGTCGTGCACCGCCCCCTCTTCCCCTTTTTTTGCAAATATAGCTTTTTCCTGATTATGTGTGTATATGTATGAGTATATGTATATCTGTTTATATGTCTTTTTTTAGATTTTTTTTGTTTTTTGCATTTTTATAAAACTGTATATATGTTCTCTGTGTATATATATGTTTTCTGTTCATAGATTTTTATTTGAACATTATTTAAAAAAAACAAGCAATACTACTTCATGTATTTTTAAGAAGGAAGAAGAAGAAAAGAATGAGAGGAAAAAGGAAAAAGAAGAGGAAGAAAGGAGAAGAAGAGGGGATGAAGAAGAGGAGAAATAAATAAGAAGAGGAAAAAAGAAGAAAAAGAAGAGGAGAAGAAGAAAGGAATGGAGGAGAAGAAGAAAAAATAGTCCTTTCTTCTTCTCCTCTTTTTTTCTTCTTTTTTTCTTTGATCTTCTCCTCTGTCATCGTCGATATACCCCTCCCGATAACTTCAACATGAGGGGGGGGGGGTCCACATACCCCCTCCTGATAACTTCAATACGTGGGGGGGGGGGTCGATATACTCCCTCCCCGATAACATTAATTTCTCCCGTGTATGTATTTCGTCGTTGTCGATATTACCCCCTTGAAGCGTTGTCGATATTATGCCGGGTCGAGGGTTCTAGGGTCGAGGGATCGAGGATTCCGTGATCGCCTAGGGTCGAGGGTTCCAGGTCGTCGAGGGTTCAAGGGTCGAGGATCGCCGAGGGTCGAGAGGGTTCCTAGTGTCAAAGTATTGAAGAAATCCATGGCTTCATCATTAGCGGAAGTAACCATGGCATGATGGTAAGTCCTCAAAGTTATTACGGAATGGAGTCCCGGATAGGATAATTTGCCTTTTTGTACAAATTTCAGCAAAGGCCTTCCAAATAACGATATCCGGAAGGTTCTTGCTGAACTTTGTACCAAAAAGCGAATTATCCTATCTAGGACTCCGTTCCAAAATAACTTTGGAGAGCTTTGTACCATCATGCACTTGTTACTTTACCTAATGATGAAGACATGGTTTTGTTGAATCCTTTGACACTAGGCAACCTCCCGACCTCGGCGATCCTCGACCCTCGACCTCGACCGGCGATCCACGACCCTCTACCCCATCACAAGGCCGATGCCCACGTCACTTGTGGGACATAGATGTAGTGTTCAACGCCGACCCCCTCCCGATAGCTTCAACACGTGGGGAGGGGTCGATATTACCCCCTCCTAGCTTGAAGCGTTCTCGAGGCCACCCCTAACCCTTGAAGCGTTGTCGAGGCCACCCCAAACCCTAGAGAAGCAGCGTCGAGGCCACTAATATGATTCCTTATTGTGATTAGCTAGCTAGTTCTACGTTTGCCACTAATATATCCATATCTGTCATGTTTGAATAATAATTGCCATGTTGTAAATATTTGTAGAAACTATGGACACCCCCCGAGACGAAGCACAAGAAGCATTGTTGAGGGACATAATCGCACAAAGAAGTGATGCCGTCTGCTCGTTGATGTTTCTCGATGACAACGATGGTCTGGAAGGAGAGGGTGAAGAAGCAGCTGGCTATGATTTACATGGCTCTGATGACCCAATGCCGGTGCAAGAAGGAGAGGGTGAAGAAGTAGACCGTGAGGACGGCTCCGGTGATCACCAAACCGAGTCCGGCCAGGTATATATATTATTTAAGCCTGTGCTGACTAGCTCTCGTCTTTGTTTTGGTATGTACACATATTAATTAACTCTCGTCTTTGTTCTTTTTTCTAGCCCTCCGGTTCGAGCACAACTTCGGTAAAGAGACGAGGCCCGAAGAAAAAGTTGAGCTCGGATGAAAAGTTTGAGATCATACAAATCGCGCGCGAAGGCCAACCGATTGAACCCTACCGGACAAAGAAGGCATTTGTTGCTCAATGCGGGGTTCTGGTTAGGGACAAGATCCCGATCAGCATCCACCAATGGTATAAGCCTAAGAACGAAGACCCTGAGGTGTCTTGTGTCAATGATATGCAGAAAAATGATCTTTGGACTGAGCTGAAGTCAAATTTTACCCTACCGCTAGAGGATGATCCGGAGAAGCCAATAATAGAGCCATTAATCAAGTCTTTTGCTCTTAAGAAGATGGCAGAACTATTCAGGAATTGGAAGAAAGAACTCAATACGTATGTCGAAGAAAATGAGACACCAGAATTCAAGGGCAAATATGAGAAGATCGAGAGATGATGGCCCGCATTTGTGGCCTACAAGACATCGAGAAAAGAGTAAAAGATGTCGGCGACAAACAAGAGAAATGCTGCGAAAAGAAGCTTCACCATCAAGACGGGGTCAGGTGGCTACCTCGTAGCCCGGCCTAAGTGGTCCAAGGCTGAGAATGATCTGCTTGATAAAGGGATCGAACCAGAGACAATGAACTGGCCAGACCGTTGCCGGACTTGGTTCTTTGGGGCCGGCGGATCCTTGGACCCTCTAACAGGGAAGTGCATTTGGACGGACGAACAATTGGACATACCAGTCAAGAGGCTTCAGCAGTATATCGAAGCACCGCAGCAAGGAAAGTTCGTTCCAGACAGGGAGAAGGACGAGCTCACAATGGCCCTCGAGAATCCTGAGCACCACAGGCGGACATGAGGCACGCCAGCTCCGTTCGTGGAAGGCTGGATTTCGGACGCGAGGGGTTACAAAACCCATGAGAGGAGGAAGAAAGCGGAGCAGAGCCTAATGCGCGCCGCATTTAAAGGGTAATGGGGCTAGAGGAACGAGAAGCAGCAGATCACAACAAGCGACCTGCGAAGCTTCCCCGGCTACCCCGCCATCTCAGCAGAGAAGCAGCGTGGCTTCCACCGAGCTGCTTCAGCCAGAGCAACATGCCTTGACGGCTCCTGCCAGCTATCCCGTGGATGCTATCACGGATGCTGAAAATTGCCACCTTATGGCGCAATGGAGCAATTTGAAGGTCAAGGCGGCTGTTGGCTCAGTTATCCTACTAAACCCGACTCAACTTTTCATTGCCGGCCGATTCCGGAAGGATATGCTAAGGTGATGGTCGATGAAATAACGGAGGATTTGAGGACCTCCGGCTTGACCACCCTACCGGTGAAGGGGAGTATCGGCTGGGTTACGCTCTGAAGACTCCATGCCTATGGCGGAAGGATCTCATCAACCTTCCGAACTGGACGCCTCCGCCTCCTCCTCCTCCTCCCGTGAGTCAGGTCACTCCGCCTCCTACACCGCCTCCTCCTCCGGGCGAGTGACGATCAGGGCACTCGGCGGCTCCTTCTCCGGCGTGGCGGCACTCCGCCTCCTTCTCCGCTGCACCCGGCGCCCGAGCAGCCAGCCTCCTCCTTCTCCGCCTCGTCGGCAAGGCGGAAGAGACCCGTCGCCGCTCGGCTGCTCCGTGGCGTCGTAGTCCTTCTCCTCCGCCTCGTAAGCAAGGAAAGAAGACATCCGCTACGTCTCTCTGCGGCGTCTAGCAGTACAGCCAAAGGCGGGAGGAGATACTGATTCGGTCCTTCTCTGAAGACTCGGAGAAGTTACCGTCTGAGGAGCGAGGAGGAAAACGCGAAGATCGCGCAGACCGAAGTGGATGACTGGTTTCAAGGTTTGAAAGCAAAGAGACATCCACCTCCGGAGGAGAAGGTAGATCCGGTCAAAGCGAAGCGCACTCTGGCTGCCCTGACAAAACCACCCAAGTCTCCGCCGTAAGGAAAATATGAGCGCATTATTGGAAAGGCATTTGCGAAGCGGAGAGGTCGGGAAGTACTGTCAGTGATCAAAGGATGAAAGAACGACGAGCTGGGAAACAAATTGCCCAGCTCGGCGAACAAGCGAAGCAATCGTGCCCCCCGCTCAAGGTGCCTGCTAGCGACATCGTCGATCCGAGGATGGTGCCTGGTTATGGCAATCCTGCAGATTACCTGCCCGACGATGTACATTATGATTTCTTGGAGGTGCAGATACAAAGATACGAGTACGGGAAGCCTCTCGTCAAAGATGAAAGCTCTCTATCAACGATGATGCGAAGATTGCATGATTGGTACATGAAAACCTGCAAAGAGTCCGAGGGGAGGAGTACTTTGTATGTGAGAGTTAAAAAGGAGCATGACCTCCTTGGAATTGAACTGTTGCCTATTCCATTTGAGGAGTTCTATCAGTTTTTCAATCAATTGGCCCTCGATAAAGCAACGGTCACCTGCTACTGTCTGTAAGTATTACTACTTATGTCATTAAGTATCTCTATATAACTCAGCTCTTTCATTGCATGTATTTATAAATATCCTCACTATATTATGCAGATTGAAGATCGCGAAATGAAGAAAAGACAAGTGGGTGATATTGGGTTCATTAACACATATCTCATAGATGCAAATGAGGTTAAATATCGTGCCGACGAAACCGAGGCCAACTTGCTACGATCGTTGGAAATAAATGAACACAAAAATATAATACTCTTTCCTTACAACTACGCGTGAGTGTTACTGTCTTATGGCATATTCGGTTTCCCTTGTTAGTCCAGGTTATAGTAATGTAATATTGACGAGTTATGCATGCGTGCGCAGGTACCACTATATTCTCCTAGAGATTAAGCTTGAGCAGGGAGTAGTAACTGTCTTAGACTCGAGACGAAAAGATCCCAAGGAGTATGCGGACATGACTGAAATGCTCGAGAAGTAAGTTAAATCGATCATTATCCACCATATCAGCAACTTTGTTCATTTCTGATATCAAGTAATTGTTTTCTTTGTATGGCAGGGCTAGGGGAAAATTCACCAAAAAAGCTCCGGGACTACCGAAGAAGCTGCAATTTAGACACCCGAAAGTAAGTACTATATAGTAGCATATTCCACGCGCATCTCCTAGTGATTCAAGCGCTTAGTTTCATCAATACCATTTAGCATGCTTGCTAATTATCAGTTTGATTGACCTCTGGTTCTTGTAAAGTGGTTGTGGCAGGAACAAGGGAATGATTTCTGTGGATACTACGTTTGCGAGTCCATCCGCCACACGACCTGTGAGAGGGGCTACTCCGACAAACAATATGAAGTGCGTAAATAAAAATATTCACAATTTTATTTTATTACCATCATTTGTGTTTAGTTTCATTCATATATATATATATATATATATATATATATATATGTATGTATTGACCCCTTCCTTAAAATTAGATGTTTCGGAAGCGGGATGAACTCCTAGCACCAGATCGCATGCGAGCAATTCAAGAGGAATTGGCGGCATTCTTTCTTGACCACGTGATCGCTGAAGACGGAGAATACTATGTGGACCACGCGTCCGTATTGTAAAAGATAATTATTGTATATATGTAGCGGTAGTGTTGGATAGATATACGAGAACTTGTTGTTCGACCAATCTCTCGGAGAAGGAGAGGTGGTCGATATCACTTCTCTCTGTATGCATATATGTTCATAACGATCTTCTGTTTGCTTAATTACTAGCTAGCTAGCGTGTCTAGCTAGTCCTCTCTATAATTATGTATAGTACGTAGCGTCGACCAAGCACGGACAAAAGTGAGGACACTTTTCTCTATTAATTAGCTTGCTATAGCACAATATATGAAACACCTAAATTACCCCCCCAAACCCCCCCCCCCCCTTTCAAAAAAAAACAAAAACCAGAGCCATAGAAATGTCGACGTGGATGCCTATTGGTCCCGGTTGGTGCCACCAACCGAGACCAAAGGCCTCCTGCCTGGGCTCAGCGGACAGGCCACGTGGAGGCCCATCAGTCCCGGTTCTGGATTGAACCGGGACTAAAGGGCCAGGGTATTAGTACCGACCCTTTAGTCCCGGTTCATGAACCGGGACTAAAGACCCTCACCAACCGGGTCAATAGGCCCCTTTTCTACTACTGCATGTATGTTGTATTTATTTTCCTTAGATTGCTCTGGTGTTTTGGTGCAAATTGATCATTCAGGGCCTAGGATTTTGTCAAGTTTTTTGTCAGGTTATTCGATGTATAGGACTGTGCTTCTATGCGTCGTTTCTTTCAAACTGTCATTGCAACAGAAGATGAAGGGTGTCTTCGTGATCAGTAGACCAGTGTGTGATACCGCCTGTTGTAGTTCTATTGCTATGTATACATGGGCATTAAATGCAAGTATTGTAGTTTTGATGATGTCTGAGTGTATCTTGTGTATGTGCAGATAAACAGTCCTGTTCAGAAGTGCTTTATAGAGGTCCTAAGCTTTGTAGACATACATGTTGTTTCCAGTCTCTCTCGGCTTCCCGAATCCTAGAGGTAATAATATGATTTCTTTATGTTGTTTGCCCAAATTAAGAAGTGAACTTTTGCTGCATATTTGCTCGATGTGTGTCCTGTAAACTCTAAGCTTTCTAGGCGTACATGCGCACGTGTATTTGTTAGTTACTAATATGAATTCTGAATGTTGTTTGCCGGAATTCAGAATTGAACTTTTGCTGTATATTTGCTCGCTGCACGTCCTATAAACTCTAAGCTTTCTAGGCATGCATGTACACGTGTATTTGTTAGGTAATAATATGATTTCTTTATGTTGTTTGCCAAAATTCAGAACTAAACTTTTGCTGTATATTTGCTTGATGTGTGTGTGTTGTAAACTGTAAGATTCTAGGCGTACATGTACACATGTATTTGTTAAACTAATAACCTTATGACTGCACATACCATTTAAACAAAACTTAGCCCCTTGTTCTATGGAACACCTATTTTTATTGCCAAGCAAGCCCCTTTTTTTTTGCGGTTGCAGCCACCTGATCACTAACCTGAATGAGTAGACATTATTTATGGACTTGCCTCCTTTCATGTCTCCACAGATGCAATTTTTGTTTCAAGCATCCCTAAGGTAGCTTTTAAGATTGTTCCAAAAAAACGGGTACTTTTTTATATTAAAGGCCTCAGGGATAGCCCTGATAGGCAAGAACTTTAAGAAATCTCACCCTAGACTTACTACATCTTTTGCATATGAGTGTTTCTTCCGATTTCAAGGATTGGAGTGGAATACATTTTCCAGTGCCTCAATTTTTGGTTACTTGTGGAGAGTAGAAGAAGAATTTTGAGGAAGAGTGTGATCAAGAAGCCCAAGGTGAATTATCTCTCTCTTGAATACAGTCATGCTTGTTCCTGCATTTTGATGTTTGATTATTTCTGTGTAATAGAGCACATGACATGATTTTGCATTCTTACCCACTGAGCAAAGCTACACTGTAAATGAAGATCTCAGAAGTGTTTGTTTTTACCTTTTTGTTTGATAGATCAATACATGGTGATGGTCATGTGAACAGGGGTTGTTCTTCAGGCCTCTATATGAGCTAGCTGTAATAATAATTTCCACGGGATGTGACGATTCACTTTTATCTTCGATATGGTTGTTTTCATCATAATAAAATATATGGAAATCTTGGCTTGCGGATTAATGTAGCTTCAGATGCTTTGTTTTGGGAAGGTGGTAGAAATCAGTGGTTGTACTTAAGCTTCTGTTCTTTATTTAACTTTGAGGCATAAATTCAAATGATTAGTATATGCATAGCAGTTTAATGCAAGTGATAGTTCTGGTAAAGTAGAATCCAAGATCGAGGAAGGTGTCGAGGGGAGCACACCAAATTCTATCAAAGTAATTATCAACAATGCTACTCTGAATTATAGTGGCAGCTGGTCAATATCATGAACTTTTGCACTATGATTTGTTTTATTATTATCATATATACTGTGTGGAACAACTTCACGGGACAAATAAGCCTAATACTCCTCATGGACGAGGTTGACAGTATATATGGTCGTGGAATGTGACAAATGTGACCGGTTATACTTCGACTGTATCTCAATGCTTCTGTAGTGGGAGCATTTCAGTGTACATAATGCTTCATGGGATATGTAATTTTTTATTGTCTAAAAATATGAATGCCCATGATCTCTGCTTGATCTAATTTTAACCATCAATCTGATATTTTATTTGCACAAAGGATGAATTTTCCGGCAGCGTGGAGAGCCTATATATTGATGACCAGCTGCCTTAAATTTACTTGTGAGCAATTCATATATAATGATCTGCCATTTGTTTTCTTCTAGATCAAGATTGATTAGCTTGCATTTACGTACCATTTCGAGGTTTCGTCGATAATGTTATTCATCGTCAGTGTTTCAGTTTCATTAGTCCTCACATGAACATGTTGATTTCTAATCTCTCTGCACATAAATATGTAAGACATATTTGTACCTTTTCCCTGTAGTTAAGTAGAACAGGGCAGGGCTCCACGTTTACTTCTTTCTAACGTGATGAGTCTGCTATTACCTGCTGATACTTGACATCAGTGATCAGCTTGACGCAAGCTTTTGTGTCGATTACTTTCTGTTTTTTTCCTACAAACATCATTATTTTTTTTATTTTTTCTATTGTATTTTTTTGCTTCGTTTTTCTGTCAAACTCTCATGTGGTACTGTTTGTCAAGCATTGATATTGTTTTCACGTACAATTCATCATTTTTTGCTCATTTAAATTAGATGTTCAAAATATGATAAATGTGGGGCCTTTGTGCTAGATGAGACACTGACATGTACTACAGAAAGGAAAAGTAAGCTCCCGTTATCATTCACTTGCACTATTTATCCTAAAGCTGTATAGTTAGTTCCACTTCTGTTTATATGCTGGTTAGTTACACTATATGATATAGCTAGCTATGTAGTTTTCTTTATAAAGTCGGTGTAAATAAGCTACCGCAAGCTACCTTCGTAGCTCTCTTTTGATGTAAGTTGATGCTTTTAGTCTATCGTGCTTCCCATTATCCGGCTTGATACGCCTGAGCCAGTTATGTATAAAGACGCCATCTAAGTATCTCCTTGCATTGGTATGCCTGAACCATAATGTTATTAGGATCGATAAAATATGCCATCTAAGTATAATGGTTTTAAATTTCAATGCTTGGTTTGCTTTGGCTACTTGCACCCGTTGCACAAGCAGCCTCTGTTTTTATTCCACATACCTTTGACCTTCTATCTTTGTTCAAGTGCAATATCTCAAATCGAAAGACACAAACTTATTTTGAATGGTAACTAATTGGATCCGACCACGGGTGAGCCAAGGGATCGTTGTACTCCCTCGTTGTACTCCCTCGCTGTCTTTCCCAATTTCACTCACTGCCAGAGCAAGAATACTATGTTTTGGTGGGGTTTGTTCTGGAAACAAAGACAACATATCTCGATACAAAATGCTTCAACCATCAGGTTTTAATGTTAGCCATTATTAGGTTTATGAAAAGGTATTTCACTGCTACCATTTCTATTCTACATGTTCTTTTTGTCATAGGATGCATGTCACATCATTAGTATTAAGTATGAGGTAGGGGTTTTAAGCCTTTAGGTAGATCTCAGGTCTCATTGAGTTTTATGGATGGTAGTACCAGCAGAGGGGAGGGTCTGATTGTTGGTAGCTACCGGTGAGAGAGAGCAAACATTTAATAGAGATGCCCGTGCGCTGGTATTAATCTAACAATGTTTATGTATATGGGTGGCGTTTTTTCCATAAATTTGTCTGTTTGCAATTTATCTTTTGCCTAGGCAAAAGAAATGGTGTGTGTGGGAGAACTAATATATTGTAGGGCGATGGCTTAATTGCAGGCAGGAAAAAAGATTTGGAATGTATATGGCAAAATGAAGGACAACAATATCGAAACCTGGTCTACAGGAACCAAACACACCTACAACGAAGAGTTGTTTAGATGATGAAACCATGGTTAATATTGATGTAACATGCAGTGATGGCTCTAACTAATATCACTGCCTTCATGTCTTTCCTGTTGGTAGCAGATACAAGGCTCACCTAGGGGTTAAGAGACCAGGTCTATCTATATGATGCATCTCTGCTAAAATAGTTTGCTTTATAAAGCCAATATAAGCCATCATCAAGTGATCTCATAATTTTCTTTTGAGCTATCATGCTACCATGTAATGAAATATATAACATTGTGTAGCTACGTATCTATGAAATTGGCTTTAAATCACTCTTGCATTCATGGCTTCGCTCTCGCTTTTTGCTTCATGGGCGCAACGGGTCATCTAGTATGAACAAAGGACAAGCATATGCTTTCACCTTCAAATGCATTTCCAAGGGATTGCGCCTGATCGTCTATTCAATATAAGCTGCAAGAGCCCTTTGTTATATAACTTAGTTTTAGTATAAATGCCGACTTCTGTGTTTATCATCCTTTTGAATCTTATGTAATCCCTAAGACCAACAACAATTAACTTAGTGCATCATTTTGCATCTTATGTAAAACAAACCATGATAATCCTGTGCGTATGACTAAAGCTTGCTTGCTGCATACAGTATCATGAGCTATGCTTCTCGAGCAGCAATATTTTAATGCACACTTTTTCAATACTTGGCTTGCACTCGGCTTTTACGCCATTGGCGCAACGGGTCATCTAGTCCACATTAAGCATGATCGAACCCACAGGCGGTGGAGACCAATTTGTAGTTGGAGCAGATTTCAGTTCAAAAGAATGTTGCTTGATCGTCTCCACACAGGCTTTGATTTTTTATTTTCACAGTTCATTTAGGATGGGCAATAGGTTCACCATTATGCACATCATTCCTGACTTCCCAAATGTGCCAGATGGTAACAGCGAAACCCGTAGATTTTTCAGGTTTAGCCGTATACAGCCATCCAAGAACCCACTGTTTGAAAACCCTGCAGATTCAGACTCATGCCATAAGTACTCTTTATTTCCTCCCAAATTTCCTTAGAAAACTGACACAATAAGAAGGTGTGGTCTATAGGTTCATCCCGGCTACAAAAGTAACACGAATAGTCCATCGGAATTGCGCGTTTCCTCAACTGTGTGCCTGACTACAAGCAGTCATGCGCTAATCTCCAGATCACATTCTTCATTTTCGGAAATACTTGTCAGAGAAATGGATAAAACTGAATATATCTAGAATTAAATACGTCTAGATAAATTCATTTCTCCAACAAGTATTTACGTACATCCATTTCTCTGACAAGTATTTTCGGATGAATGAAGTATATCATCGGGGCTAGATACGAAAAATACTTTTGCCCTGCTTTATATATAAAGCAAACCAACAGAGCCACAAGAGTTCAAACATAGACACGACACCATGGAACACACCCAAAACACGAGTAGCACATGAGCATAATACGAAAGGTTAATTCTGAGGGCACAACTCAAAAGGCGCGTCCTAGAAGCAGAGCAGACCAACATCCCTGCCCCTGCCCCCGCGTCGCCTAACCTAGGCGACACGGGGGGCGATCTGCCGCCGCCGGCCCAAAGGCCTCCTCCCTCGTCCTCTCTCCCCTGCCGCCGCCGGAGGCCACGCCCGTAGCCTGGCCAGTGATGGCGGCGGCGGGGCTCTCCCCCTCGCGTGGTGGCTGCGTCTTCCCCTGGCGGCGGCAGCACACGGAACTGCGGGGCACAGGCGGCGTGGAGCGGCGGGTTCCCGGCGGCGAGTGTGACAGCGGCGTCAGCGCAGGCGCGATACCGTGACAGAGGAGCCACTGTGGCGGCGGCCCAGATCGCGTATCTCGCCGTACCCAGATGGGCTTCAGCGGGCCGGCGGATCTGGTGAGCGTCTACAGGCGGGCATGGTGGGCCTGGCGACACCGGCCTAGGCACCATGGTGGTGCGATGGCCTGTCAGGCGGCGGCGGCCTGGATTCTCCGTCCAGTCCCCGGCAGCGATGGCGGCGGTTCGTGTACAAGTTGCTTGATGGAGGTCCTTTGTTCAGATCCGGGTGAAAACCTGGCCAAGGCCGGCAGTGACGGCGCTGTGATGTGGCGTTTTCTTCTTGAAGGCATCGCTAAGGAGAAGTTCAAGACAGCTATCTGCTACCTCCGGGGGAAAGCCTAGATTAGTAGATCGGATGATGGCGGCGCTCTTGTGTCGTTTCCCCCTTGGGGGCGTCGTTCTTGGAGGTGTGCATGGGCTCAAGGGACCAGTGGACCGCATCTTTGGTGGAGAGGTGCTTCATCCTACACATTAATAGCGACGGATCTCGACAGCGTGGCGCAGTGCAAATTCGGTCTGATGTGCGAGGATGGACTCGCGCAGGAGGACGACGCTGTCCGGCGTCGTGGTGGCGTCGATGGCAGATAGACCTGGCATGGTAGATGCAACAGTACAGCTCTAAAGATGGTTTGGTGGCAAGTGGCTGCGGCGGCCTCATACCCAGCAGGCGTCCTGGTTGAGGAGTGCGTCGGACTGGTAGGTGCCCCATACCCGGCAGGCGTCCTAGTTGAGACCTCAGGTCTTAGATGTTTAGGTTTGGCTGTGTGGTCTGTTTGGTATTAGGCCCAGACTATCAGCATCCCTTTATCAACTGGATAGGAGTAGCGACAGGTGTTGCCTAGACGGTGACTTTAGTCTTACTGTTGTATGACTTTGTAAGGTCTTGTGTGAATAATTAATAAAGTGGCTACATGCATCATCCAGATGCAGAGGCCGGGGGTCCTCCTCCATTTTCAAAAAAACAACTCAAAAAGTGTGTTCCCAACCACCCAGGAAAAGGCGATCGGCAGACGACGCCTCAACGGTTCCTTGCAGACCACCGGTGAATCCACGGCCTCCGCCCCCTCAATTCGCCGCTCCGGCGGTGGGTAGAGGGGGAGGACCCCGTTTCTCTTTCATGGTGTTCATGTAGGTAGGGTTTGCGTTTTGTTTGGTGGCGTTGAAGCAGTGAGGACGGCGCCATGTCGAATAAATTTGCTTCAGTTTCTTCCTCACCACGACGATGACCTTCATGGCAACGGCGAGAAGCCGGTGGCCTCGTTTTCTTGCTGGCTATTAGAGACAGCGAGATTAGTAGTTTGTTGTGTCATAACAAGATGTTAGTCCAGAAGGGGGATTTGTCGCCATGGGTCATGACAAGATGTTAGTCCAAAAGTTGGATTTGTGGTCCGACGGCAGCGGTTCCAATGTTCTCTCCCAACTTCATCGGCGGGAAGCGATGGATTGGAGTCTGGGCTAGCATGGGAATGTTCCATGGCTAACATGCCACGGAGACAAGTGCCTTGCTGCTTGCAGCAATCTGTTCATCGGCTCTAAAAGCCAATTTGGTGATGATGCTGCCCTGGATCTTGAGATGTTGGAGGCTACACTTCTCTTTCAGCGAGTGCCTCGGCGACGTTGGAGTTTGGTGGCAGTTGTTGGCCTCGATATGTGCAGAAACCTCTAGGGAACTTTATGTAAAATTTATTTTCTTGAGGCCGTTTCTGCATAGTTTCTGGGATATATTTTTTTAGAGGAAAAGGGCTCGAAGAGCCCCGGCTCCATTGCATTCAATGAAACTAGACGAAATTCAGTTTTACATCATTCTCAAGTCTCAACTAGGCAGCACTAAAGGAGGCTACCCTACTACACCACTCCTCTAAAGCAGAACTAAAACATCATAAAGTACCCAAAGGCCGCACACCCACGGCCTGGCAAGTAGCCTGAAATTACACATTTTTATCACACCATTGAGGTGTTACATCATCTCCTTCAGGCTCACCGGCCATGTAGAGCAGGCCTTCAGGGGTGGAAGAGAAAGTTCACCGTGTTCATCTTCCCCACTAGGCGCAGTGATCATCACATTGCAGCATCTTTGTCCGACCCAGGGTCCGGGCACATGATCAGAGGAGGCTCTCTTATCTTTTGTTCCAGCCTTGCAACCAGCCAACGCACTCTGTCTTTGACAGGCCTTGAGTATAGGATCTCCCATGCAGATAGCATAGCTGCCATCTTTCTCCACACCCCCTGCATATTAGACCACATATCGCGGCCAAAATACATGTCATTGCAAAGTTTCCATAAGGCCCACATAGATGCAGCCTGGTAAATCTTAAGAGAAGTATTCGAGTTGCTATGCCACCACTCTATCATGGGAGCAATATTAGTAATACTAGCCGTATCTGCTAAATCATTAATATCTCTCCAGATCTCCTTCGCAGCCACACACTCAAAAAACAGATGTCCCCCCGTTTCATGCTCTGCACAAAACAGCCAGGATAGATCATCCACGTGTTGTCTCTTACTGAGATTGTCTCTAGTAAGCAGCTTATTATTCAAAGCAAGCCAAATAAAAATCTGAACCCTAGGTGGAATTTTAACTTCCCACACTTTAGGTCCTTTCCCAGGGATAACCCCTCTAAAATTAACTACCTTATATAAAAAACTAACTGAGTAAATACCATTAGCCTCATAATTCCACACTAAAGTATCAGCATCACTCAACAGACGAACATTTTTAATGCAATCAAACAAAGCATTCCAGGACTGCATCATGTCCTGGAAGAAACATCTCCTGAAATTAATCTTCAGGTTAGTTCCATCCCATACATTGCAACAGTCACATTATGCTCATTGGCAATATTGTAAAGATCCTAGAACTGAGTGGCCAGACTACTTTGACCACACCATTTATCTTTCCAGAATCTAATAGATTCACCATTGCCCACTTTCCAGGAGTAACCAATATTGGCTGCTTTAGCAGCCCAAATAACATTCTTCCAGAATGGGGAAGCCCCATCTGTGGTACAACTAAAAATATTGGAATTATGGGTATCATATTTATCATCAATAATTTGCTTCCAAATCTTACCATCCCCAAAGGCATATCTTTTGATCCAGGAGGCAAGCATACAAAGATTGAAATCAGCTAGATTGGTTATGCCAAAACCCCCATACTCCCTCCTAAGAGCAACAGCTCCCCAAGCAGCTAAGTGATACTTGTGGTGTCCCTCATAGTTATCCCAAAAGCAATGGGATAGTTGAGAGTTAATCATTTTTAGCGCCCATTTAGGGAATTTAATAATCCCCATTAAGTAAGAGGGGATACTCGCTAAATAGGCTTGCACTAGTATAAGCCTCTTGCCATAAGAAAGCAATCTAGCTCTCCACCCAGCTCCTCTCTTAATTATCTTATCAATCACAGGTTGTAAGTCCTCTCTTCTAATTTTGGAATGGTGTAGGGGGGCTCCTAAATATTTAATAGGGAAGGCCCCAATTTTACAGCCAAAACATTGGGCAAATTTAACAACCTCATCATGGTCTATGTTAATAGGGACCAAATCACATTTATGAAAATTAATCCTCATCCCCGACATATGCTCAAAGCACGACAACAACCACTTGAGATGCTTAGCATTATCTAGATTATTATCCAGAAATAGCAACGTGTCATCAGCATATTGCATGGGGAAAAAATACCAGAAATATAAATATTATCAGCTGCCTTAACTAGTATTCTAGTAAAGACATCTGCAACTATATTAAACAATAAAGGGGAGGCTGGATCACCCTGCCTAACTCGTTTACCAACCAGAAAATAATCACTATTGGTGTCATTTAACCTGACCCCAACATAACCTTTATTCAGTAGAGACTTGATCTTGTTAATCCATTTAGAACTAAAGCCCCTATTGTACATAACCTCAATCAAAAATTGTCTATTAATTTTGTCATAAGCTTTCTCATAGTCTAGCTTAAACACAAATCCTGGTTTATTATTCTTAGCAGCTGAATGGATAATTTCATGAGCAGCTACTATGATTTTCGCAATAAACCTGCCTTTAATAAAAGCAGTTTAGTTCTGGGCAATAATATCATTACACATAGGACCAGATCTGTTACTAGTGCATTTAGAAAAAAAAAATTGAAGCTACAGTTTGTCATGGCAAGAGGTCTGAATTTTTTCCAACCTCACAACCTCATTTTCTTTAGGAACTAGAGTAAGTAGGGAGAAATTCAATCTGTAAAGATCCAATTCCCCCTTCTCCCAATCTTTAAACAAAAAAGGAAACCCATCAGGACCCGGAGCACCTTCAGCGTAAGAGCCAAAAACAACTTCCACTACTAGGAAAAGGGCTATAGATGGGATAGACACTAATGGTGCACTGTACATGTGATGCGCCATTACTAAATACTAATGGCCCAAACATTCCCCCGAATGCACCCCCTGGACCGCCTTTTCAGTTTAAAAAAATAAAGAAAATGATAGAAATGTCAAAAAAATAAAAGAAAATAAGATTCCCATGTAATATGTGGTCTAGTTGTTAGCAAAATTTACAGACATGAATTTTCGACTTTTTTGCAAAATCTCTCGAGAATTTGTAAAAATGGGCATAACTTTTGCATATGAACTCGGATGAAAAAGTTTTTTATATGAAAAATCATCTACTCAAAAAGTTACTAATGGCGCACCTGCCCATGGTGCGCCATTAGTATCTTCCCGCCTTCAAAATTCAAAATAAATCAAAAAAATAAAAAACTTACTAATGGCGCACCTGCCCATGATGCGCCATTAGTATCTTCCCGTCTTCAAAATTCAAAATAAATCAAAAAATAAAAAATTTTACTAATGGCGCACCTGCCCATGGTGCGCCATTAGTATCTTCCCACCTTCAAAATTCAAAATAAATCAAAAAAATAGAAAAGTTACTAATGGCGCACCTGCCCTTGGTGCGCCATTAGTATCTTCCCGCCTTCAAAATTCAAAAAAATTAAATAAAATAAAAAATAGTAATGGCGCACCTGCCCACGGTGCGCCATTACTATGCCGTATATATGGCTGGGCGTGTCCTCTCCTCCTTACCTCTTCATTCTTCTCCTCCACTCCACCTCTCCTCCACTCCACCTCTCCTCCACTCCTCCACTCCATCTTTCCTTCTCTCCTCCACCATACTACCCTCCTCCTCTTCGGCGACGTCCTCCTCCTCTCCGGCGACCTCCTCCTCCACTCCGGCGACCTCCTCCTCCCTCCTCTCCTCTCCTCCCCTCCCCTCCCCTCACGGTTTCTCCTCCCTCCTCTCCGGTGAGCTCCTCCTCCCTGATCTCCGATGAGCTCCTCCTCCCTCCTCTCCGGTGAGCTCCTCCTCCCTCCTCTCCTCCCATCCCCTCATAGTTTCTCCTTCCTCCTCTCCGATGCTCCGGTGAACTCCTCTCCGGCGACCTCCTCCTCCTCTCCGGCGATGTAGGTGAGCGCCTCTGCGGTCACCTCCTCCTCCTCCTCTCCGGCGAACTCCTCTCCAGCAAAAGAACACGGCAAAAGAACGTACAAGATCCAATAACGTGAACAAAATTTGAAATAATATCGTGCAGAAAAACGAGCAAAAAATGAGCAAAAAATTCACAATCCAGATCCAAATTCAAAATTCGAAAATAGCAATGGCGCACGGTGGGGGTTAGACGGTGCGCCACTACTATTTTCCCGCCTTCAAAATTCAAAAATACCAATGGCGCACCGTGGCCTATACTAATGGCGCACCAGTGGCCTATACTATGGGCGCACCGTGGCCTATACTAATGGCGCACCAGTGGTGCGCCATTAGTATACCAGATAATAATGGCGCACCACTAGTGCGCCATTAGTAAAAAATACTAGTGGCGTGATACTAGTGGCGCACCGGTAGTGCGCCATTAGTAGGCAAAACTGGTGCGCTATTAGTAGGCCTTTTCCTAGTAGTGTTCCTTAATTTATTTTCCAGAGAAAGGAGGGCCCATGTCTACCAGTAGATTATTAGATGGATCTCTGAGTGTGTTGGTGTTGTTGAGCATAATGTTACAATTGACATCAATGGCAGCAAAAATGAACATATGCATGATGTGTGAGTGTGTGGGGCAATGCTCCCCAAGTTGCATAACATCCCGATATGGATACATCTGATTATCTTATCTACCGGTCAGAGCCTACTCAAAGATGAATCCACTACGTCCAAGATGGTTTCCTTGGTCCAATGTCACTAAACCTAGTTTGATTTGGTAGCCGATCAATATCGATAACACCAACTGAACTCAACTAAACTGAAAAGCAGGCATAAAGGTGCGCGGTGCAGACTCGCCTGCGTGAGGAGATAGGCACCACCATTTCGTTTGATTGTGACAATCTCTAAAAGGAGAATATGAAAGTTGTAGATGTTTAGTTTGTTGGAGGAGCGCCCACTCGTCGTATATTCGTGGGACATGTAACCATTGTTAAAGTAAATCATGAACATTATTGAGGACTTATTATTGAAGTGAGTATTTTGAGATTGCAAGGTCCGAGGAACTTACTAGGTTCCGACAACATTGCGCGCCACCTCGTGCGATCTGTTGCCTCCAAAAACCCTTGCTAACCCAAATTCCAAGATTTTGGGTTTCAACTCACTGTCCAGTAGGACATTTGAACTTCCAAATCTCGAGGAATGATCCTGTCATGTGAATCCTCATGGAGGTATTGCATGCCTCAGGCTATACCATATATGATCATGAACACATACAACTTAGTGCGTTTCTCTGCATCTGCGAGGCTGAAAGGATGGAAGACGTAGAAAACAAATGCATGCACGATACATTATGGACGAATTGCATTGGTTACTGGTGGAGCTTGTTGGAAAAAAATTGGGGGGGGGGGGGGCCGTGCACCCCACAGGCTTATGATCAAGATGGCAACAAACAATCAAGTTCTCCCGCTCTTCAGAACAAGCGCCCACAATTCACACAATTTTTTTGTGCTATAGCTTAGCAAGCAAAAACAACTCTGTTTTCAAATTGTTGATCCCCCGTTCAGAAGTCTGTGATAGCCTCTTAACATCGACTAGTTGATGGTGAGGGAGAGTTCCCTCATGTACAGAATTGAGACATGCATTATTCAACACAAAATAAGAAATGAAGACATCAATCCAAACTGCTGCAACATAAAATAGGTGTACCTTCTAAACTGTGCTAAAACCACCTTTGCTTGGCTTGTTATTTAATCATATTCTCCCCCTGCTTCTCGAAGTGTTTGTAGATCAATATAAAGGGACTCAATAACTTTTTATCCTTAGGATCAATTATACCACCTTCAAAGTAAAAAAATTGACATGACCTTATAGTTCCACCTTGAAAATATAATATGCATAGCAAGATTACTCAGCGACTGATTTTTTGGGAACATAAGACTTCATTAAAGGTAGATATATTCCGTAAAATGTTGGAGTGTCTCACTAAGTGGTGCATAACATCCATCGCTCAAAAGAACCAAGGGTGATCATAAAACTTGATTACAAGAAAGCGTATGCATGACCGTGTGTATTGAGACTTCCTTTTTGAAATCCTACACAGTAGAGGATTTAGCAAAAAGTGTATTGGTGGATTTCAAATCATATAGACCCATTGTTTTTTCTTTGAAAGGCTCCTCCCCATTGCAATTTTGAAAGGGGTCATGTGGGCTGCCCACGCGGCAAATTTTTGGGTTTAGGTGAAAAAATAGATAATGGTTGTGAAAAGAATTTTTTTTAAAGAATACGCAAGACATGTCCGTGTTATAAGAAGGAAAAGATGAGTTTATTATAACGTGAGGCGTTTGTGCGCTCACGCTCGACATATAAGGGTTGTATCTAAAGGAAAACTAAGCAACCACAAGAACGACACACACTCTAGCATAATCCTATATATTTAAATAGTTGATCCCCAGTAACTCAATTATCTTAACATGCAATGTTAACTCATCAGGTCACTATGCACGCCCCACTAAATTTAATTCCCTCACCATGCAAATGTGTCAATTCACCATGCTGCTATGCATGAGATAAGAACGATCTAGCATGCATCATGCTTGTTACTAATATACAATATATTATACGTACCTTTTTTTAATTATCATATTACTAATCAGAATACTAAAGTTTTATACTACCAAATCTCATTGAAATAACTGCATCCAATTCCCGTTACAACGCGCGTGGTATTATCTCCAGTTATCCTTGTTCTCTGACACTGTGTGTTGGAACGTCGGTCACTTTATGGTCCGGTTGTGGTGCATACGGGTAGTCTTTGATGCACAACAACCACTTTATGGTCAACGTTGATGTCGAAAAAGAGATTAAAGGAATGAGCTCTTTTATGGTGCCATATAGTAGACTATATACTAGTGCTAAAAAAGAACTAGTATACAAACATCCAATGATTAAGATTAGTTGTATACTACTAAACATTATACCTCTGGTATGGGTAGTATACATGAGCAATATATGTAGTACAAGTGCATTATGGGGAAATAACACAAATGGCATATTTTAAACACTAAAATCGACCTTGACAGTTAGATATTCCCTATATTATATACCACTAAGTTAGTAGTATAAGGCATCGTAAAAGAGCTCAAACAAGCTAAACTTGTTTCAAAGAAAACACTAAAGCTTGCCATCTTCAAATAGCCTACTATGCGCACAAAGATGCATGTGTAGGCACAGTGAGAGGGAGAAGTGGGCCCAAGTTTATCGCTTCTTTCCTTTCAAACTTCCCTTTCCACATTTTCCTTTCTATTGTTGTGATCAGTCAGTATTTGCATGTTTACCATTTTGTGTATTTAAAATTTGAGAAACTCTATTCAACATTTTAGAATTTATTACAACCATTTTTTACATGAATATGTTGAAATAGTATACCAAATTGATTGTGCTAGTATTTTTAAAACTTTCAAAAATAATAATAGTAAAAGATAATTTATTGGAGCCGTCATCTTCCATGGTGAGAAGACAAATCAAAGTGCACGGCATAGGATCAATAAACGTAGGAGAATAGGAGGAAATGGGATGCACGGGTGGAGAGTATCCTTTTGAGCTCGGATGAACAGTAAATTGAGAAAACATTCAAAAAAATCTGGAATAAAATTCATGGTATACTTTGAAAATTTTCCTATGTGTTTGCAAATTTTCATCATGAGATAACATTCGTGGAAGGCGAGGCGAAAAAACAAAACATTGTGCTCCAAAATGCTTTCAAAAGTAGCATTTTCAGAGCATCCTTTTTGTTTTTTAGTCACGGCTTCCTCGAATGTGTTCTCATGATGAAAATTTGCAAGCACTTTGAATATTTGTAAAAGTTCACCACAAAAAAAATTCAGAATTTTTTTAAAAAATTCTTTCAATTTTACTGTTTGTGTGGGCTCATTTGAGCTCGAGCTCAAATACTCCGCGTCCTGCTCGAGATACATACATGCATGGGTTCAGTAGCTAGTGCATTGGGTCCTGGGCTGTTTTGCTTCATGGGTGGGCTGGGTTGGGTTTTAGATGGGTGACAAGGGTGTTGAAAACCCCTGTTCAAATTTGTGCTATCCCAACCAGTCCTTTTTTTGCGAAGTGTAGCTAGTGCTACTTTTTATTGCCAAGTGGGACCTCACGCATTACATCAGCTTTTCCTAGGTATCATTGTTGACATATAACATGGCGCTTACAAATTTCTTGCCCCACAAATTACAGACACATGGCGCTTACCAATTCCGAAAAAGAATATTCCTCGAAAGATGTCGAGAAACACATTATACATCTGCGGAAATTGGTGAGATGTTGGATAACCAAACTGCCCAAATGAAGGTAAAACAAAAGCAATATGGACTACAAAAGAGGCTGAGTGGGACCTCATGCATCATAATTGCTTCTTAACTTGTCAACCTCCTTATCACTATTGTAGTCCTCATGAAACCTAGAGTCACGGGAGATGGCTGGGTAGTGTGATAACCCGCGCCAATTGAGGTGACACAGAAGTAAGAAAGTTGTCTGAATATTGCTGCCTGCTACGATCTGTTGAATTAGGCTACTGTATTTATTTGTTCCTCCTTTTATTGCTTGTCATGATGTTAGTTTCAGCATTGCTTCTATCCAGACATAACACTTTAGGAAACAGGTGGCATGACTTGATGTCTTACACTTGAAATAATCTAGTCGCACCTTGTCCTTCATTGAGGGCCAGAAGGTGAAGTTGATGGGGGTGTGTGTAGCACTACTAGGAAAATGCTTATAGGTAGACATTTAATAGTAGCGTTTGTTATATACCCCACGCTACTGCTACTTAGCAGTAGCGCCGGCCAAAACCAGCGTTGCAAGCGCACATTAGCAGTAGCGCGTGTTTTCCCGGCCAGCGCTGCTATTAATGGGCCACACACTCGGCCCCTGTTGCAGCTTTAGCTATAGCGCTGGGCCTCCTCCCCCACGCTGCTGCTAAGCCCACCTCTGCTTCCTCCATGCTCCGGCCCCCGCGCGCGCCCCTCTCTCTCACTCACTCTCACACTCACACACTCACACTCACGCGCCCCTCAATCCCCCGCTCCGGCCGTCGCCCCCGTGTCCTACGCCGGCCGCCCTCCCCCGCGCCGGCCATCCTCCCCCCCTCCTCCCCCCGCCGGCCCTCTTCCACTGAGAGATACTCCTCCCTCCTTCCTCCTCCTCCTCCCTCCCTCCCTAGTTATAATTATTAGAGAGTAGTTATTTTGAACTCTATTGTGACGCCCGGATAATCTACAGTAATCTCACGTTAATGGTGCCACGTCACCTCTGTCACTGTAGTTAATCTCGGGTTAATTCGAAACCCCTTCAAAATTCAAACTCAAATTAATGTCAACAATAAAAGTTTTCAAAAGTTGAAGCAAAAATGTTCGGTGGGTGCCGGGTATTACAAGGGTAATTATAATAAAGCAAACACATTTTTATAAAATGCCTAAATGATTTAAAATGAAATAAAAAAGAAAAGAAATTACAAAAAAACAAAGAAAAGGAGAAAGCCCACCTCCGGCCCCTTGGGCTTCGGTGTTGGGGAACGTAGCAGAAATTCAAAATTTTCTTACGAGTCACCAAGATCTATCTATGGAGAGACTAGCAACGAGGGGAAGGAGAGTGCATCTACATACCCTTGTAGATCGCTAAGCGGAAGCGTTCAAGAGAACGGGGTTGAAGGAGTCGATTCGTCGTGATCCAAATCACCGGAGATGCTAGTGCCGAACGGACGGCACCTCCGCGTTCAACACACGTACAGCCCGGGTGGCGTCTCCCACGCCTTGATCCAGCAAGGAGAGAGGAGAGGTTGAGGAAGACTCCGTCCAAAGAGCAGCACAACGGCGTGGTGGTGGTGGAGGAGCGTGGCAATCCTGCAGGGCTTCGCCAAGCACCGCGGGAGAGGAGGAGGAGGAGAGGCAGGGCTGCGCCAATAGAGGGAGAAACTCATGTGTTGGGCAGCCCCAAGCCTCAAGTATGTATAGGGAGGGAGGCTGCACCCCTCTAGGGTTCCCTCCCAAGGGTGGCGGCAGCCCGATATGCCATCTGGTGGCGGCAGGAAGGGGAGAGAGGGATGCGGCGCTGGGTGGGCCTTAGGGCCCATCTCGCCCTAGGGTTTGCCCTCCCACTCTCCCTTGCGCTTGGGCCCCTTGTGGGGCGCACCAGCCCACAGGGCTGGTTCCTCCCACACTTGGCCCATGCAGCCCTCCGGGTTGGTGGCCCCACTTGGTGGACCCAGGACCCTCCCGGTGGTCCCAGACGTTCTCTAAAAAACCCGAAACTTTTCCGGTGACCAAAACAGGACTTCCCATATATAAATCTTTACCTCCGGACCATTCCGGAACTCCTCGTGACGTCCGGGATCTCATCCGGGACTCGAACAACATTCGGTAACCACATACAAACTTCCTTTATAACCCTAAGCGCCATCGAACCTTATGTGTAGACCCTACGGGTTCGGGAGACATGTAGACATGACCGAGACGTTCTCCGATCAATAACCAACAGCGGGATCTGGATACCCATGTTGGCTCTACATGTTCGCGATGATCTCATCGGATGAACCACGATGTCGAGGATTCAATCAATCCCGTATTCAATTCCCTTTGTCTAGCGGTATTGTACTTGCCCGAGATTCGATCGTCGGTATCCCGATACCTTGTTCAATCTCGTTACCGGCAAGTCTCTTTACTCGTTCCGTAACACATCATCCCGTGATCAACCCCTTGGTCACATTGTGCACATTATGATGATGTCCTACCGAGTGGGCCCAGAGATACCTCTCCGTTTACGGAGTGACAAATCCAGCCTCGATTCGTGCCAACCCAACAGACACTTTCGGAGATACCTGTAGTGCACCTTTATAGCCACCCAGTTACGTTGTGACGTTTGGTACACCCAAAGCATTCCTATGGTATGCGGGAGTTACACAATCTCATGGTCTAAGGAAAAGATACTTGACATTAGAAAAGCTTTAGCATACGAACTACGATCTTTGTGCTAGGCTTAGGATTGGGTCTTGTCCATCACATCATTCTTCTAATGATGTGATCCCGTTATCAACGACATCCAATGTCCATGGTCAGGAAACCGTAACCATCTGTTGATCAACGAGCTAGTCAACTAGAGGCTTACTAGGGACATGGTGTTGTCTATGTATCCACACATGTATCTGAGTTTCCTATCAATACAATTATAGCATGGATAATAAACGATTATCATGAACAAGTAAATATAATAATAACTAATTTATTATTGCCTCTAGGGCATATTTCCAACAGTCTCCCACTTGCACTAGAGCCAATAATCTAGTTCACATCGCCATGTGATTAACACTCACAGGTCACATCGCCATGTGACCAACATCCAAAGAGTTTACTAGTGTCATTAAACTAGTTCACATCATCATGTGATTAAGACTCAATGAGTTCTGGGGTTTGATCATGCTTGTGAGAGAGGTTTTAGTCAACGGGTCTGTAACATTCAGATCCGTATGTGCTTCGTAATTCTCTATGTCATATTGTAAATGTTGCTTCCACGCTCCACTTGGAGCTATTCCAAATGGTTGCTCCACTATACGTATCCGGTTTGCTACTCAGAGTCATTCGGATAGGTGTTAAAGCTTGCATCGACGTAACTCTTTTTATCGAACTCTTTATCACCTCCATAACCGAGAAACATATCCTTATTCCTCTAAGGATAATTTTGACCGCTATCTGGTGATCCACTCCTTGATCACCTTTGTACCCTCTTGCGGATGTGTAGCAAGGCACACATCAGGTACTTAGCATAGCATACTTGTAGAGCCTACGTCTAAAGCATAGGGACGGCCTTCGTCCTTTCTCTCTTTTCTCATTGTGGTCGAGCTTTAAGTCTTAACTTCATACCTTACATCTCGTGCAAGAACTCCTTCTTTGATCGATCCATCTTGAACACCTTCAAGATCATGTCAAGGTATATGCTCATTTGAAAGTATTATTAAACATTTTGATCTATCTTATAGAGCTTGATGTTTATTGTTCAAGTAGCCTAATCCAGGTTTTCCATCGAAAAACACCTTTCAAACAACCCTATATGCTTTCTAGAAATTCTACATCATTTCTGATCATCAATATGTCAACAACATATAGTCATCAGAAATTCTATAGTGCTCCCACTCATTTCTTTGGAAATACAAGTTTCTCATAAACTTTGTATAAACCTAAAATCTTTGATCATTTTATCAAAGTGCATATTCCAACTCCGAGATGCTTACTCCGGTCCTTAGAAGGATCGCTGGTGCTAGCATACCTTTTAGCATCCTTAGGATCGACAAAACCTACGATTGTATCACATACAACCTTTCCTTACGAAAACTGGTAAGGAAACTTGTTTTGACATCCATTTGCCAGATTTCATAAATGCAGCTAATGCCAACATGATTCCGACGGACTTAAGCATCGCTACGGATGAGAAAATCTCATCGTAGTCAACTCCTTGAACTTGTGAAAAAACTCTTCGCCACAAGTCGAGCTTCATAGATGGTGACATTACCATACACGTTCGTCTTCTTCTTAAAGATCCATTTATCTCAATGGCTTGCCGATCAACGGGCAAGTCCACCAAAGTACATGCTTTGTTCTGATACATGGATCCTATCTCGGATTTCATGGCTTATAACCATTTGTCGGAATTTGGGCCCACCATCACTTCTCCATAGCTCGTAGGTTCATTGTTGTCTAGCAACATGACCTTCAAGACAGGATTGCGTACCACTCTGAAGTAGTACGCATCCTTGTCACCCTACGAGGTACGTTAGTGACTTGATCCGAAACTTCATGATCACTATCATAAGCTTCTACTTCAATTGGTGTAGGTGCCACGGGAACAACTTCTTGTGCCCTGCTACACACTAGTTGAAGTGACGGTTCAATAACCTCATCAAGTCGCCACCATCCTCCCACTCAACTTTTCGAGACAAACTTTTCCTCGAGAAAGGACCCGATTCAAGAAACAATCCCTATTGCTTTCGGATCTGAATTAGGAGGTATACCCAACTATTTTTGGGTGTCCTATGAAGATGTATTTTATCCGCTTTGGGTTCGAGCTTATCAACCTGAAACTTTTTCACACAAGCGTCGTAGCCCCAAACTTTTAAGAAATGACAGCTTAGGTTTCTCTAAACCATAGTTCATACGGTGTCATCTCAACGGAATTACGTGGTGCCCTATTAAAGTGAGTGCGGTTGTCTCTAATGCCTAACCCATGAGCGATAGTGGTAATTCGATAAGAGACATCATGGTACGCACCATATTCAATAGGGTGCAACTATGATGTTCGGACACACCATCACACTATGGTGTTCCAGACGGTATTAATTGTGAAACAATTTCCACAATGTCTTAATTATGCGTACAAAGTTCAGTAACTCAGATACTCATCTCTATGATCATATCATAGACATTTTATCCTCTTGTCACGATGATCTCCAACTTCACTCTGAAATTACTTGAACCATTCAATAATTCAGACTTGTGTTTCATCAAGTAAATATACTCGGTATCTACTCAAATCATCCGTGAAGTAAGAACATAGCGATATTCACTGCGTGCCTTGGCACTCATTGGACAGCACACATCAAAATGTATTACTTCCAACAAGTTGCTTTCTTGTTCCATTTCACTGAAAACGAGGCCTTTCAGTCATCTTGCCCATGTGGTATGATTTGCATGACTCAAGTGATTCAAAATCAAGTGAGTCCAAACGATCCATCTGCATGGAGTTTCTTCATGCGTATACACCAATAGACGTGGTTCGCATGTCTCAAACTTTTAAAAAACGAGTGAGTCCTAAGATCCATCAACATGGAGCTTCTTCATGCGTTTTACACCAATATGACTTACATGGCAGTGCCACAAGTAAGTGGTACTATCATTACTATCTTATATCTTTTGGCATGAAAATGTGTATCACTACGATCGAGATTTCAATAAACCATTCATTTTAGGTGCAAGACCATTGTAGGTATTATTCAAATAAACAGAGTAACCATTATTCTCCTTGAATAACCGTACTGCGATAGACATAATCCAATCATGTCTATGCTCAACGCAAACACCAAATAACAATTATTTAGGTTTAACACCAATCTCGATGGTAGAGGGAGCGTGCGATGCTTGATCACATCAACCTTGGAAACACTTCCAACACATATCGTCGGCTCACCTTTAGCTAGTCTCCGTTTATTCCGTAGCTTTTATTTGAGTTACTAACACTTAGCAACCGAACAGGTATCTTAATACCCTGGTGCTACTAGGAGTACTAGTAAAGTACACATTAACATAATGTATATCCAATATACTTCTATCGACCTTGCCTGCCTTCTCATCTGCCAAGTATCCAGGGTGGTTCTGCTTCAGTGTCCGCTCCTCTCATTACAGAAGCACTTAGTCTCGGGTTTGGGTTCAACCCTGGGTTTCTTCCTTTGGAGTAGCAACTGATTTGCCGCTTTCATGAAGTATCCCTTCTTGCCCTTGCCCTTCTTGAAACTAGTGGTTTCACTAACCATCAACAATTGATGCTCCTTCTTGATTTCTACATTCGCGGTGTCGAACATTGCGAATAGCTCAAGGATCATCATATCTATCCCTAATATGTTATAGTTCATCACGAAGCTCTAGTAGCTTGGTGGAAATGTCTTTGGAGAAACATCACTATCTCATCTGGAAGATTAACTCCCACTCAATTCAAGTAATTGTTGTACTCAGTCAATTTGAGCACAAGCTCAACGATTGAGCTTTTCTCCTTTCGTTTGCAGGCTAAGAAAATCGTCGGAGGTCTTATACCTTTTGACGTGGGCACGAGCCTGAAATCCCAATTTTCAGCCCTCAGAACATCTCATATGTTCCGCGACATTTCAAAACGTCTTTGGTGCCTCAATTCTAAGCCGTTTAACATTACCGAACTATCACGTAGTCATCAAAACGTGTGTGTCAGATGTTCGCAACATCCACAGACCACGTTCGAGGTCCAGCACACCGAGCGGTGCATTAAGGACATAAGCTTTCTACTGACCGCATAATTGCTACTGTCAACTTTCAACTATATTTTCTCTAGGAACATATCTAAACAGTAGAACTAAAGCACGAGATATGACATAATTTGCAAAGGGCTTTTGACTATGTTCAGGATAATTAAGTTCATCTAATGAACTCCCACTCGATAGACATCCCTCCGGTCATCTAAGTGATTACATGATCCGAGTCAACTAGGCTGTGTCCGATCATCACGTGAGACGGACTAGTCATCATCGGTGAACATCTTCATGTTGATCGTATCCACCATACGACTCATGCTCGACCTTCGGTCTCTTGTGTTCCGAGGCCATGTCAAGACATGCTAGGCTCGTCAAGTTAACCTAAGTGTTTCGGTGTGTAAATCTGGTTTACACCCGTTGTATGTGAACGTAAGAATCTATCACACCCGATCATCACGTGGTGCTTCAAACGATTTAACTTTCGCAGAACGGTGCAGTTAGGGGGAACACTTTCTTGAAATTTTAATGAGGATCATCTTATTTACTACCGTCATTCTAAGCAAATAAGATGCATAAACATGATAAACATCACATGCAATCAAATAGTGACATGATATGGCCAATATCATTTTGCTCCTTTTGATCTCCATCTTCGGAGCTCCATGATCATCATCGTCACCGGCATGACACCATGATCTCCATCATCATGATCTCCATCATCGTGTCTCCATGAAGTTGTCTCGCCAACTTATTATTTCTACTACTATGGCTACCGGTTAGCAATAAAGTAAAGTAATTACATGGCGTTTGTTCAATGACACGCAGGTCATACAATAAATAAAGACAACTCCTATGGCTCCTGCCGTCTGTCATAATAATAGACATGCAAGTCGTGATTCCTATTACAAGAACATGATCAATCTCATACATCACATATCGTTCATCACATTCTTCTTGGCCATATCACATCACATAGCATACCCTGCAAAAACAAGTTAGACGTCCTCTAATTGTTGTTTGCATGTTTTACGTGGCTGCTATGGGTTTCTAGCAAGAACGCTTTCTTACCTACGCACGACCACAACGTGCTATGCCAATTGCTATTTACCCTTCATAAGGACCCTTTTCATCGAATCCGTTCCGACTAAAGTGGGAGAGACTGGCACCCGCTAGCCACCTTATGCACCAAGTGCATTTCAGTCGGTGGAACCTGTCTCACGTAAGTGTACGTGTAAGGTCGGTCCGGGCCGCTTCATCCCACAATGCCGTAGAAACAAGATTGAAATAGTAACGGTAAGCATATTGAACATCATCAACGCCCACAACTACTTTGTGTTCTACTCGTGCAAAGAATCTACGCAATAGACCTAGCTCATGATGCCACTGTTGGGGAACGTAGCAGAAATTCAAAATTTTCTTACCAGTTACCAAGATCTATCTATGGAGAGACTAGCAACGAGGGGAAGGAGAGTGCATCTACATACCCTTGTAGATCGCTAAGCGGAAGCGTTCAAGAGAACGGGGTTGAAGGAGTCATACTCGTCGTGATCCAAATCACCGGAGATCCTAGTGCCGAACGGACGGCACCTCCGCTGCTCAACACACGTACAGCCCGGTGACGTCTCCCATGCCTTGATCCAGCAAGGAGAGAGGGAGAGGTTGAGGAAGACTCCGTCCAGCAGCAGCACAACGGCGTGGTGGTGATGGAGGAGCGTGGCAATCCAGCAGGGCTTCACCAAGCACCACGGGAGAGGAGGAGGAGGAGAGGCAGGGCTGCGCCAATAGAGGGAGAAACTCATGTGTTGGGCAGCCCCCAAGCCTCAAGTATTTATAGGGGGAGGGGAGGGGGCTGCGCCCCCTCTAGGGTTCCCTCCCCAAGGGTGGCGGCAGCTTCCCATATGCCATCTGGGTGGCGGCCAGAAGGGGGAGAGAGGGGAGGCGCGCCTGGGGTGGGCCTTAGGGCCCATCTGCCCTAGGGTTTGCCCCCTCCCACTCTCCCTTGCGCTTGGGCCTTGTGGGGCGCACCAGCCCACCCGGGCTGGTTCCTCCCACACTTGGCCCATGCAGCCCTCCGGGTTGGTGGCCCCACTTGGTGGACCCCGGACCCTCCCGGTGGTCCCAGACGGGTCTGGGAAAAACCCAAACTTTTCCGGTGACCAAAACAGGACTTCCCATATATAAATCTTTACCTCCGGACCATTCCGGAACTCCTCGTGACGTCCGGGATCTCATCCGGACTCAACAACATTCGCAACCACATACAAACTTCCTTTATAACCCTAGCGCCATCGAACCTTATGTGTAGACCCTACGGGTTCGGGAGACATGTAGACATGACCGAGACGTTCTCCGGTCAATAACCAACAGCGGATCTGGATACCCATGTTGGCTCCCACATGTTCCGCGATGATCTCATCGGATGAACCACGATGTCGAGGATTCAATCAATCCCGTATTCAATTCCCTTTGTCTAGCGGTATTGTACTTGCCCGAGATTCGATCGTCGGTATCCCGATACCTTGTTCAATCTCGTTATCGGCAAGTCTCTTTACTGCTCCGTAACACATCATCCCATGATCAACCCCTTGGTCACATTGTGCACATTATGATGATGTCCTACCGAGTGGGCCCAGAGATACCTCGCCGTTACACGGAGTGACAAATCGATCTCGATTCGTGCCAACCCAATGACACTTTCGGAGATACCTGTAGTGCACCTTTATAGCCACCCGATTACGTTGTAGGACGTTTGGTACACCCAAAGCATTCCTACGGTATCCGGAGTTACACAATCTCATGGTCTAAGGAAAAGATACTTGACATTAGAAAAGCTTTAGCATACGAACTACGATCTTTGTGCTAGGCTTAGGATTGGGTCTTGTCCATCACATCATTCTTCTAATGATGTGATCCCGTTATCAACGACATCCAATGTCCATGGTCAGAAAACCGTAACCATCTGTTGATCAACGAGCTAGTCAACTAGAGGCTTACTAGGGACATGGTGTTGTCTATGTATCCACACATGTATCTGAGTTTCCTATCAATACAATTATAGCATGGATAATAAACGATTATCATGAACAAGGAAATATAATAATAACTAATTTATTATTGCCTCTACGGAATATTTCCAACATTCGGCCCACCAGGCGGCCGACTGGTCGCGCACCCAACCGGCCCAGCTAGCCAACCGACCGGCCCAACCGGCCCTCCTCTCTGGCCTACAAGGCCACCTCCCCGAACCCTAACCCTCACCCGATCCCCACTCCCCCCACTCTCCCCTCACTCCCTCGATCCAGATCGGTATCGAGGCGACCACGCCCCCAACCCCGACGACACCGCCCCGGATCGCCGTCGCCGTCACCCTGCGTCGCTGCTCGACGACCCGACCTCGCCGGACCGATCCGTCCTCCGCTCCTCGCCGTCCTCTGCACCACCTCGTCGCCCGGGTCCGCCCCTGCCTCCTCTACCTCGCCGGCGCCCTTCCCCACCGGCATGTACCCGCTCCGCGGACGCCGACACCGTCACCCCCCTCGACCACCGCTGCCCAGACCCTACGACTCCGGTGAGGCCACGGCCTTTGTGCCTCTCCTCTCTCTCCTCGCCCGTTCGTCTCCTCCCCCTTTCGCCCGCTTTCGAGGCCGCGCCAGCCCAGCGCCCGGCCACCTCCTGCTTGCCGCACCTGCCGCTGCCTCCTCCGTGCTCGCCATTGCTCACCTTGCACCGCCTCGCACCTGCACCGGTGACGCCGCCATGTTCGCGGCCAACTCCGGCGCTCTGACCGCCCCGCTCTCCTCCTCTCGCGCGAGGCCTTGCCGCGCTGAACGCCCGTCACCGCCCTCCGTTCCCTTGGCCGGCGTCGTGGGCGTAGCACGCCAGCGCCTCGCCACGCCGTGGCTGGCGCCCCCCACTGTCGATCTGGCGCTCGCCCGATCGAGCGACGCCACCGCCTGCATGACAACCGCGCCCAAACCCACTCGGCCCCCTGGGCCAATGACAAGGGGCCCCCACCCCCGTGAACGTATTTATAAAATTAAAAATAAAAATAAAATTAATTAATTAATTAATTATAGAAATAATTAACTTAATTAATTTTGTTTAATTAAACTAAACAACTAACTAAACTAATTAAACATTAGTTATCTAATTAAACTGGTTAGTTAATTAGTATGACAGTGGGGCCACCCCTAATTAATTCTGATTAGATTAAATTAAATTTGGATAATGAACATGTGTCTCGACGGTGGGACCCACTGTCAGGTTGACCGATCAACTCGCTGATCGGCCGACGTCAGCATGACATCATGCTGATGTCATTATTCCATTTTTGAATTAATTTAAATAATTAATTAAATTCAAGAAATTAATAAAATCTTTAGAAAATCATGGTGGCGGCAGCCCCCATATGCCATCTGGGTGGCGGCCAGAAGGGGGAGAGAGGGAGGCTACTGGGTGGGGCCTTAGGGCCCATCTCGCCTAGGGTTTGCCCTCCCACTCTCCCTTGCGCCTTGGGCCCTTGTGGGGTCGCACCAGCCCACCCGGGCTGGTTCCTCCCACACTTGGCCCATGCAGCCCTCCGGGTTGGTGGCCCCACTTGGTGGACCCGGGACCCTCCGGTGGTCCCAGACGTTACCTGGGAAAAACCCAAACTTTTCCGGTGACCAAAACAGGACTTCCCATATATAAATCTTTACCTCCGGACCATTCCGGAACTCCTCGTGACGTCCCGGGATCTCATCCGGGACTCAACAACATTCGCAACCACATACAAACTTCCTTTATAACCCTAGCGTCATCGAACCTTAAGTGTGTAGACCCTACGGGTTCGGGAGACATGTAGACATGACCGAGACGTTCTCCGGTCAATAACCAACAGCGGGATCTGGATACCCATGTTGGCTCCCACATGTTCCGCGATGATCTCATCGGATGAACCACGATGTCGAGGATTCAATCAATCCCGTATTCAATTCCCTTTGTCTAGCGGTATTGTACTTGCCCGAGATTCGATCGTCGGTATCCCGATACCTTGTTCAATCTCGTTACCGGCAAGTCTCTTTACTCGTTCCGTAACACATCATCCCGTGATCAACCCCTTGGTCACATTGTGCACATTATGATGATGTCCTACCGAGTGGGCCCAGAGATACCTCGCCGTTTACACGGAGTGACAAATCCCAGTCTCGATTCGTGCCAACCCAACAGACACTTTCGGAGATACCTGTAGTGCACCTTTATAGCTACCCAGTTACGTTGCCAGGACGCTTTGGTACACCCAAAGCATTCCTACGGTATCCGGGAGTTACACAATCTCATGGTCTAAGGAAAAGATACTTGACATTAGAAAAGCTTTAGCATACCTAACTACGATCTTTGTGCTAGGCTTAGGATTGGGTCTTGTCCATCACATCATTCTTCTAATGATGTGATCCCGCTATCAACGACATCCAATGTCCATGGTCGTGAAACCGTAACCATCTGTTGATCAACGAGCTAGTCAACTAGAGGCTTACTAGGGACATGGTGTTGTCTATGTATCCACACATGTATCCGAGTTTCCTATCAATACAATTATAGCATGGATAATAAACGATTATCATGAACAAGGAAATATAATAATAACTAATTTATTATTGCCTCTAGGAATATTTCCAACATTCGCCCACTGTGCAGCCGATCGGTCGCGCACCCAACCGCCCAGTTTAGCTAACCGACCGCCCAACTGCCTCCTCTCTCGCCTACAAGGCCACCTCCCGAACCCTAACCTCACCCGATCCCCACTCCCCACTCTCCCTCACTCCCTCGATCCAGATCGGGATCGAGGCGACCACGCCTAACCCCGACGACACCCGCCGGATCGCCGTCGCCCGTCACACCTCACACTGCTCGACGACCCGACCTCGCCGGACCGATCCGTCCTCCGCTCCTCGCCGTCCTCTGCACCACCTCGTCGCCCGGGTCCGCCCCTGCCTCCTCTACCTCGCCGGCGCCTTTCCCCACCGGCCTGTACCCGCTCCGCGGACGCCGACACCGTCACCCCCCTCGACCACCGCTGCCCAGACCCTACGACTCCGGTGAGCCACGGCCTCTGTGCCTCTCCTCTCTCTCCCTCGCCCCGTTCTCGTCTCCTCCCCTGCTCGCCGCTCAGGGCCGCGCCAGCCCCGCGCGCCCCGGCCACCTCCCGTTTGCCGCACCCGTCGCCGTCTCCTCCGTGCTCGCCGCCGTTCACCTTGCCCCGCTCCTGCACCCCCCTGCACCGGTGACGCCGCCATGTCCGCGGCCAACTCCGGCGCTCTGACCGCCCCGCTCTCCTCCTCTCGGCGAGGCCTTGCTGCTGAACGCCTGTCACCGCCCTCCCGTGGCGCCGCCCTCCGTTCCTTGGTCGGCGTTGGCGTGGCGCCACGCCGGCGGCCTCGCCACGCTCGTGGCTGGCGCCGCTGCCGATCTGGCGCCGCCAGCCGGGCGCCGACGCCACCGCCTGCACGACAACCGCAGCCAAGAACCCACTAGGCCCTCACAATGACAAGGGGCCCCCACCCCCGTGAACGTATTTAGAAAATTAAAAATAAAAATAAAATTAATTAATTAATTAATTATAGAAATACTTAACTTAATTAATTTTGTTTAATTAAACTAAACAACTAACTAAACTAATTAAACATTAGTTATCTAATTAAACTGGTTAGTTAATTAGTATGACAGTGGGGCCACCCCTAATTAATTACGATTAGATTAAATTAAATTTGGATAATGAATATGTGTCTCGACTGCTGGGACCCATCGTCAGTTGACCAAATCAACTCTGTTGATCGGGACGCCAAGATGATATCATGCTGATGTCATTATTCCATTTTTGAATTAATTTAAATAATTAATTAAATTCCAGAAATTGATAAAATCTTTAGAAAATCATAACTTTTAATCCGTAACTCGGATTAAATTATTTTCAACATGAAAGTTGCTCAGAACGACGAGACAAATTCGGATACACAGCCCGTTCGTCTGCCACACCTCCCTAACCTATCGAACTCGCAACTTTCCCCCTCCGGCTACTCTGCCCGAAAACACGAAACACCGGGGATACTTTCCCGGATGTTTCCCCCCTTCACCGGCATCCCCTCATACTGCGTTAGGGCACGCCTATTGCACTTGCCAAGGAGCCCAGGTTTCACAAGAAGACCAGGCACATCAATCGTCGCTTCAACTCCATTCTTGAAAATGTTCAAGATGGAGACATAGAAATTTGCAAAGTGCATACGGATCTGAATGTCGCAGATCCGTTGACTAACCTCTTCCGCGAGCAAAACATGATCAACACCAGAACTCTATGGGTGTTCGATTCATCACAATGTAACTAGATTATTGACTCTAGTGCAAGTGGGAGACTGTTGGAAATATGCCCTAGAGGCAATAATAAAAGTATTATTATATTTCCTTGTTCATGATAATTGTCTTTTATTCATGCTATAATTGTATTATCCGGAAATCGTAATACACGTGTGAATACATAGACCACAATATGTCCCTAGTGAGCCTCTAGTTGACTAGCTCGTTGATCAACAGATAGTCATGGTTTCCTCGACTATGGACTTTGGATGTCGTTGATAACGTGATCACATCATTAGGAGAATGATGTGATGGACAAGACCCAATCCTAAGCATAGCACAAGATCGTGTAGTTCGCTTTTGCTAGAGCTTTTCCAATGTCAAGTATCTCTTCCTTAGACCATGAGATCGTGTAACTCCGGATACCGTAGGAGTGCTTTGGGTGTACCAAACGTCACAACGAATCGGGTGACTATAAAGGTGCATTACAGGTATCTCGAAAGTGTCTCATTGGGTTGACACGGATCGAGACTGGATTTGTCACTCCGTATGACGAAGAGGTATCATCGGGCCCACTCGGTAGTGCATCATCATAATGAGCTCAAAGTGACCAAGTGTTTGGTCACGGGATCATGCATTACAAGATTTAGTAAAGTGACTTGCCGCAACGAGATTGAACGAGGTATTGGGATACCGACGATCGAATCTCGGCAAGTAAAATACCGATTGGCAAAGGGAATTGTATACGGGTTGATTGAATCCTCGACATCGTGGGTTCATCCGATGATATCATCGAGGAGCATGTGGGAGCCAACATGGGTATCCAGATCCCGCTGTTGGTTATTGCCGAGAGCCGCCTCGGTCATGTCTGCATGTCTCCCGAACCCGTAGGGTCTACACACTTAAGGTTCGGTGACGCTTAGGGTTGTATGAATATGAGTATGCAGCAAACCGAATGTTGTTCGAGTCCGGATGAGATCCCGGACGTCACGAGGAGTTCCGGAATGGTCCGGAGGTAAAGATTTATATCTAGGAAGTCTTATTTTGGTCACGGAAAAGTTTCGGCATTATCGGTATTGTACCGGAGTGCCGAAGGGGTCCGGGGTCCACCGGGGTCCACCTGCCTGGGGCCACATGGGCTGTAGGGGGTGCGCCTTGGCCTATATGGGCCAAGGGCACCAGCCCCAAAAGGGCCCATGCGCCAAGGAGACTTGGGAGGGAAGAGTCCTAAAGGGGGAAGGCACCTCCGGGGTGCCTTGGGGAGGATGGACTCCTCCCCCCTCTTGGCCGCACCCCTTCCTTGGAGGAAAGGGCAAGGCTGCGCCCTCCCCTCTTTTTCACCTATATAAAGGAGGGAGGGAGGTGGCCGCACTGAAGCCCTTGGCACCTCCCTCTCCGCTACACCTCCTCCTCCTCCCGTAGTTGCTTAGCGAAGCCCCGCCGAGTTCTGCTGCATCCACCACCACGCCGTCGTGCTGCTGGATCTTCATCAACCTCTCCTTCCCCTTGCTGGATCAAGAAGGAGGAGACGCCATCCGCCTCCATACGTGTGTTGAACGCGGAGGTGCTGTCCGCTCGCACTAGGTCATCGGTGATGTGAATCACGGCGAGTACGACTCCATCAACCCCGTTCCATTGAACGCTTCCGCACGCGATCTACAAGTGGTATGTAGATGCAATCACTCTTCCAAGACTCGTTGCTAGATGAACTCATAGATGGATCTTGGTGAAACCGTAGGAAAAATTTTAATTTTCTGCAACGTTCCCCCTCAGTGGTATCAGAGCTAGGTCTATGCGTAGTTCTCTATTGCAGGAGTAGAACACAATTTTGTTGTGGGCGTAGATCTTGTCAACTTGCTTGCCGCTACTAGTCTTATCTTGCTTCAGCGGTATTGTGGGATGAAGCGGCCGGACCAACCTTACACGCACGCTTACGTGAGACCGGTTCCACCGATCGACATGCACTAGTTGCATAAGGTGGCTGGCGGGTGTCTGCCTCTCCCACTTTAGTTGGAGCGGATTCGACGAAAAGGGTCCTTATGAAGGGTAAATAGAAGTTGACAAAATCACGTTGTGGTTATTCGTAGGTAAGAAAACGTTCTTGCTAGAACCCAATTGCAGCCACGTAAAAGATGCAACAACAATTAGAGGACGCCTAACTTGTTTTTGCAGCAATTGTCATGTGATGTGATATGGCCAGAAGTTGTGATGAATGATGAATGATATATTGTGATGTATGAGATCATGTTCTTGTAATAGGAATCACGACTTGCATGTCGATGAGTATTACAACCGGCAGGAGCCATAGGAGTTCCCTTTATTTTTTGTATGACCTGCGTGTCATTGAAGAACGCCATGTAAATTACTTTACTTTATTGCTAAACGCGTTAGCCATAGAAGTAGAAGTAGTCGCTATGCGTGACAACTTCATGAAGACACGATGATGGAGATCATGATGATGGAGATCATGGTGTCATGTCGGTGACAAGATGATCATGGAGCCCCGAAGATGGAGATCAATGGAGCTATATGATATTGGCCATATCATGTCACTACTATATAATTGCATGTGATGTTTATTATGTTGATGCATCTTGTTTACTTAGAACGACGGTAGTAAATAAGATGATCCCTGACAACAATTTCAAGAAGTGTTCTCCCCTAACTGTGCACCGTTGCTAAAGTTCGTCGTTTCGAAGCACCACGTGATGATCGGGTGTGATAGATCCTTACGTTCACATACAACGGGTGTAAGACAGTTTACACATGCAAAACACTTAGGGTTAACTTGACGAGCCTAGCATGTACAGACATGGCCTCGGAACACGGAGACCGAAAGGTCGAACACGAGTCGTATGGAAGATACGATCAACATGAGAATGTTCACCGACGATGACTAATCCGTCTCACGTGATGATCGGACACGGCCTAGTCGGCTCGGATCGTGTAACACTTAGATGACTAGAGGGATGTCTAATCTGAGTGGGAGTTCATTAAATAATTTGATTAGATGAACTTTATTACCATGAACAATAGTCTAAAATCTTTGCAAAATGTCTTGTAGATCAAATGGCCAACGCTAATCTCACCATGAACTTCAACGCTGCTCCTAGAGAAAACCAAGCTGAAAGATGATGGCAGCAACTATTCGGACTGGGTCCGGAACCTGAGCATCATCCTCATAGCAGCCAAGAAACAATATGTCCTAGAAGCACCGCTAGGTGAAGCACCCATCCCAGAGAACCAAGAAATTATGAATGCTTGGCAGTCTCGTGCTGATGATTACTCCCTCGTTCAAAGGCGGCATGCTTTACAGCTTAGAACCGGGCTCCAAAAGCGCTTTTGAGCAACACGGAGCATATGAGATGTTCGAGGAGCTGAAAATGGTTTTCCAAGCTCATGCCCGGTCGAGAGATATGAAGTCTCCGACAAGTTCTATAGTTGTAAGATGGAGGAAAACAGTTCTCACAAGGTGAGCACATACTCAAAATGTCTGGGTTGCACAACCGCCGTCCCAAATTGGACATTAACCTCCCGGACGAGGCGGTCATTGACAGAATCCTTTAGTCGCTCCCACCAATCTACAAGAGCTTTGTGATGAACTACAATATGCAGGGGATGGTGAAGACCATTCCCGAAGTATTTTCAATGCTGAAATCAGCAGAGGTTGAAATCAAGAAAGAACATCAAGTGTTGATGATCAATAAAACCACTAAGTTCAAAAAGGGCAAGGGTAAGAAGAACTTCAAGAAGGACGGCAAGGATATTGCCGCCCGCAAGCAAGTTGCGGTAAGAAGTCAAGGAATGGACCCAAGCACGAGATCGAGTGCTTTTATTGCAAGGGAAGGGTCATCGAAGCGGAACTTCCCAAATATTTAGCGGATAAGAAGGCCGCAACACTAAAGGTATATTTGATATACATGTAATTGATGTGTACCTTACAAGTACTCGTAGTAACTCCTGGTATTTGATACCGTGCCGTTGCTCATATTTGTAACTCACAGCAGGAGCTGCGAAATAAGCGGAGACCGGCAAAGGACGAGGTGACGATGCGCGCGTCGGGAATGGTTCCAAGGTCGATGTGATCGCCGGCCGCACGCTACCTCTACATTTAACCACGGGATTAGTTATGAACATCAATAATTGTTATTTAGTGCCAAGTTTGAGCATGAACATTGTATCAGTATCTCGTTTAATGCGAGATGGCTACTCATTTAAATCCGAGAATAATGGTTGTTCTATTTATATGAGAGATATGTTTTATGGTCATGGTCCGATGGTCAATGGTTTATTCTTAATGAATCTCGAACGTAATATTACACATATTCATAGTGTGAATACCAAAAGATGTAAACTTGATAACGATAGTCCCACATACTTGTGGCACTGCCGCCTTGGTCACATTGGTGTCAAGCGCATGAAGAAGCTCCATGCTGATGGACTTTTGGAGTCTCTCGATTATGAATCATTTGACACATGCGTAACCATGCCTCATGGGCAAGATGACCAAGACTCCGCTTCTCCGTGACAATGGAGCGAGCAACCAACTTATTGGAAATCATACATACCGATGTATGCGGTCCAATGAGCGTTGAGGCTCATGGAGGATATCGTTATGTTCTCACTCTCACCGATGACTTGAGTAGATATGGGTATGTCTACTTGATGAAACACAAGTCTGAGACCTTTGAAAAGTTCAAGGAATTTCAGAATGAGGTAGAGAATCAACGTGACCGAAAAATAAAGTTCTTACGATCAGATCGTGGAGGAGAATATTTAAGTCACGAATTTGGTACACACTTAAGGAAACGTGGAATCATTTCACAACTCACGCTACCGAACACCTCAACAGAACGGTGTGTCCGAACGTCAGAATCGCACTCTATTGGATATGGTGCGATCTATGATGTCTCTTACAGATTTACCGCTATCATTTTGGGGATACGCTCTAGAGACAGCTACATTCACTTTAAATAGGGCACCGTCTAAATCCGTTGAGACGACATCAGTATGAATTATGGTTTGGGAACAAACCTAAGCTGTCGCTTCTAAAAGTTTGGGGATGCGATGCTTATGTCAAGAAACTTCAACCTGAAAAGCTCGAACCCAAATCGGAAAAATGCGTCTTCATAGGATACCCTAAGGAAACCATTGGGTATACCTTCTACCTTAGATCCGAAGGCAAGATCTTTGTTGCGAAGAACGGATCCTTTCTGGAAAAAGAGTTTCTCTCGAAAGGAGTAAGTGGGAGGAAAGTAGAACTCGATGAAGTACTACCTCTTGAACCGGAAAGTAGTGCAGCTCAGAAAATGTTCCTGTGGTGCCTACACCAATTGGAGAGGAAATTAATGATGATGATCAAGGTACTTGGATCAAGTTGCTACTGAACTTCAGGTCCACTAGGACACGTTCCGCACCAGAGTGGTACGGCAACCCCGTCCCCGGAAATCATGTTGTTAGACAATGGTGAACCTTCGAACTATGAAAAAGCGATGGCGGGCCCGGATTCCAACAAATGGCTTGAAGCCATGCAATCCGAGATAGGATCCATGTATGAAAACAAAGTATGGACTTTGACAGACTTGCCCGATGATCGGCGAGCGATAGAAAATAAATGGATCTTTAAGAAGAAGACGGACACGGATGGTAATGTCACCATCTATAAAGCTCGACTTGTCGCTAATGGTTATCGGCAAGTTCAAGGGATTGACTACGATGAGACTTTCTCTCCCGTAGCGAAGCTTAAGTCCGTCCGAATCATGTTAGCAATTGCCGCATACTATGATTATGAGATATGGCAGATGGACGCCAAAACAGCGTTCCTTAACGGTTATCTTAAGGAAGAACTGTATATGATGCAGCCGGAAGGTTTTGTCGACCCTAAGAATGCTAACAAGGTATGCAAGCTCCAATGATCCATTTATGGGCTGGTGCAAGCATCTCAGAGTTAGAACATTCGCTTTGATGAGATGATCAAAGCGTTTGGGTTTATGCAGACTTATGGAGAAGCCTGCGTTTACATAAGAAAGTGAGTGGGAGCTCTGTAGCATTTCTCATATTATATGTAGATGACATACTTCGATGGGAAATGATATAGAACTCTTGGACAGCATTAAGGCCTACTTGAATAAGAGTTTTTCAATGAAGGACCTTGGAGAAGCTGCTTACATATTAGGCATCAAAATCTATAGGGATAGATCGAGACGCCTCATAGGTCTTTCACAAAGCACATACCTTGATAAAATTTTGAAGAAGTTCAAAATGGATCAGTCCAAGAAAGGGTTCTTGCCTGTTTTGCAAGGTGTGAAATTGAGCTCGGCTCAATGCCCGACCACGGCAAAAGATAAAGAAGAGATGAGTGTCATCCCCTATGCCTCAGCCATAGGATCTATTATGTATGCCATGCTGTGTACCAGACCTGATGTAAACCTTGCCGTGAGTTTGGTAGGAAGATACCAAAGTAAAACTTTTCACACTGGCGGAGTATTCACAGGGGGTACTGCCGACCTTGTACGATCCCGGCAAGGAACACTGGACAGCGGTCAAGAATATCCTGAAGTACCTGAAAAGGATAAAGGATATGTTTCTCGTTTATGGAGGTGACGAAGAGCTCGTCGTAAAGGGTTACGTCAATGCTAGCTTCGACACAGATCTGGATGACTCAAAGTCACAAACCAGATACGTGTATATGTTGAATGGTGGAGCAAGAGTCGGTGCAATGCAAGCAGAGCGTCGTGGCGGGATCTACATGTGAAGCGGAGTACATGGCAGCCTCGGAGGCAGCACATGAAGCAATTTGGGTGAAGGAGTTCATCACCCACCTAGGAGTCATACCCAATGCGCCGAGCCGATCAAACTCTTACCGTGACAACACCGAGCTATTGCACTTGCCAAGGAGCCTGTGTTTCACAAGAAGACTGTGCACATCAAGCGCCGCTTCAACTCCATTCGTGAAAATGTTCAAGATGGAGACATAGAAATTTGCAAAGTGCATACGGATCTGAATGTCGCAGATCCGCTGACTAAACCTCTTCCATGAAAGCAAAACATGATCAACACCGTAACTCTATGGGTGTTCGATTCATCACAATGTAACTAGATTATTGACTCTAGTGCAAGTGGGAGACTGTTGGAAATATGCCCTAGAGGCAATAATAAAAGTATTATTATATTTCCTTGTTCATGATAATTGTCTTTATTCATGCTATAATTGTATTATCCGGAAATCGTAATACGCGTGTGAATACATAGACCACAATATGTCCCTAGTGAGCCTCTAGTTGACTAGCTCGTTGATCAACAGATAGTCATGGTTTCTGACTATGGACTTTGGATGTCGTTGATAACGTGATCACATCATTAGGAGAATGATGTGATGGACAAGACCCAATCCTAAGCATAGCACAAGATCGTGTAGTTCGCTTTGCTAGAGCTTTTCCAATGTCAAGTATCTCTTCCTTAGACCATGAGATCGTGTAACTCCCGGATACCGTAGGAGTGCTTTGGGTGTACCAAACGTCACAACGTAACTGGGTGACTATAAAGGTGCATTACAGGCTCTGTTGGAAAAGGCAGTGCCTAGGAGGCGCTTAGGCACGCCTAGGCGCTAGGCAATGGCCAAACGCCTCGCCTAGGGCATAAATGGAGGTCTAGGCAGGGCAAGCAAGGAATTGCCTACCCAAGCAAGAAATCATGCCACATACTACACTGATATACCAAACGGGTTATATTCCAATGGCAGTAGATGGTAATTAACTTATTTATATGCCCTAAACTAATATCAACACCCATATAATAATCACAAATGCACTACGAGTAAAAAGTATATCACCGTCTAGGCCGCGCCTAGGGCGCTTAGGCACCGCCTAGGCACTAGGCGAAGGCCAACCGCCTCGCTTACGCCTACCGCTTTTTCCAACCTTGATTACAGGATCTCCAAAAGTGTCTGTTGGGTTGACACGGATCGAGACTGGGATTTGTCACTCCGTATGATGGAGAGGTATCACTGGACCCACTCGGTAGTGCATCATCATAATGAGCTCAAAGTGACCAAGTGTTTGGTCACGGGATCATGCATTACGGTACGAGTAAAGCAACTTGCCGGCAATGAGATTGAACGAGGTATTGGGATACCGACGATCGAATCTCGGGCAAGTAAAATACCGATTGGCAAAGGGAATTGTATACGGGGTTGATTGAATCCTCGACATCGTGGTTCATCCGATGATATCATCGAGGAGCATGTGGGAGCCAACATGGGTATCCAGATCCCGCTGTTGGTTATTGCCCGAGAGCCGTCCCGGTCATGTCTGCATGTCTCCCGAACCCGTAGGGTCTACACACTTAAGGTTCGGTGACGCTAGGGTTGTATGAATATGAGTATGCAGCAAACCGAATGTTGTTCGTAGTCCCGTATGAGATCCCGGACGTCACGAGGAGTTCCGGAATGGTCCGTAGGTAAAGATTTATGTATAGGAAGTCTTATTTTGGTCGCCGGAAAAGTTTCGGGCATTATCGGTATTGTACCGGGAGTGCCGAAAGGGGTCCGGGGGCCACCGGGGGGGTCCACCTGCCCAGGGGTGTCCACCTGCCCAGGGGGGGCCACATGGGCTGTAGGGGGTGCGCCTTGGCCTATATGGGCCAAGGGCACCAGCCCCAAAAGGGCCCATGCGCCAAGGAGACTTGGGAGGGAAGAGTCCTAAAGGGGGAAGGCACCTCCGGGGTGCCTTAGGGAGGATGGACTCCTCCCCCCTCTTGGCCGCACCCCTTCCTTGGAGGAAGGAGCAAGGCTGCGCCCTCCTCTTTGCACCTATATAAAGGGAGGGAGGGAGGTGGCCGCACTCAAGCCCTTGGCACCTCCCTCCGCTACACCTCCTCCTCCTCCCGTAGTTGCTTAGCCAAGCCCTCGCCGAGTTCTGCTGCATCCACCACCACACCGTCGTGCTGCTGGATCTTCATCAACCTCTCCTTCCCCTTGCTGGATCAAGAAGGAGGAGACGCCATCCGCCTCCGCACGTGTGTTGAACGTGGAGGTGCTGTCTGCTCGCACTAGGTCATCGGTGATCTGAATCACGGCGAGTACGACTCCATCAACCCTGCTCCATTGAACACTTCCGCACGCGATCTACAAGTGGTATGTAGATGCAATCACTCTTCCATGACTCGTTGCTAGATGAACTCATAGATGGATCTTGGTGAAACCGTAGGAAAAATTTTAATTTTCTGCAACGTTCCCCCTCAACTGCTTAGTATAGGATGCTAGTGTTCCATCAGTGGCCCTACATTCTTGTCTGTATGCCATGCTATACTACTGGGATGTGATCACTTCGGGAGGTGATCACGTGCATATACCACTAGTAGAAAATAGGGCAATGGTCCAGGCCCAGCCAGCCCATTAGTCCCGGTTCAATCCAGAACCGGGACCAATGGAAGCACTGGACCCGGTTCGTGAGCCCCGGGGGCCGGCCGGGCCACGTGGGCCATTGGTCCCGGTTCGTCTGGACCTATTGGTCCCGGTTGGTGGGACGAATCGACCATTGGCCTCGCCTGGCCCACAACCGGCCGGGTTGGTTGGCGGCTTGAACTGGGACCAAAGGCACCCTTTAGTCCCGATTCATGCCACCAACCGGGACTAAAGGGTTGGTCCTCGTTAAGCGCCTGAGTTTAGTTCCACCTCGCCAACCAAGGGGAATCAAACCGTTTATAAGCCCCTCCTCTCTCGCCATGTTGAGCTCCTCTCAAAATGAAAATAGATGCCCTTATATTAGATTTAACCTAAAATCATACTGAATTTCAATGAAGTAAGTAGAAATTTATTATGAATTTAGGTTGAATTTTCTCTATAAACGCATCTATGCTCATTTATGAGTAGTTTTTTATATAGTTTTTTATATATTTTTTTCTTTTCTGCTATATTTATTATTTTATTTTTATTTCTGTGTGGTAATAAGTCATTAAAAATAAGCATCTATGCTCATTTTTTAGTAAAGTTAATCACAACAATTTTTTCTTCTATTTATTTCTGAATTGTAATAAGTCATTAAAAATAAGCATCTATGCTCATTATTTAGTAAAGTTAATCACAACAGTTTTTTTTCTTTTTATTTGTGAGTTGTAATAAGTCATTAAAAATAAGCATCTATGCTCATTATTTAGTAAAGTTAATCACAACTATTTTTTTCTTTTTATTTGTGAGTTGTAATAAGTCATTCAAATTAAGCATCTATGCTCATTTTTTAGTAAAGTTAATCACAACTATTTTTTCTCCTATTTATTTCTGAATTGTAATAAGTCATTAAAAATAAGCATATATGCTCATTATTTAGTAAAGTTAATCACAACTATTTTTTCTTCTATTTATTTTTGAATTGTAATAAGTCATTAAAAATAACATCTATGCTCATTTTTTAGTAAAGTTAATCACAACTATTTTTTCTTCTATTTATTTCGGAGTAGTTTTTTATATAGTTTTTTTTCTGCTATATTTATTTTTTTCTTTTTATTTCTGTGTGGTAATAAGTCATTAAAAATAAAAAAGAGGCGCAATGCTAGTTAATTCGCTTCAAGCCTTTAAGAATAGTGTAAACTGCACTGCACATAGCTCCGTGCAGTCTACCCTATTCCTCAAGGCTTGAATCGAACCAACGTGAGCATTGAGCCTCTTCTGAAATCGTCTCTGCACTCAGGGCTTATAAACAGCTGCGAGTGCCTCTCGCTTGGCGAGGTGGGACTAAAAAAACACCTGCACAAAATAAATAAGTAAAAAAATGCCTCCTACTGGGCCCTCACGGCCTGGATACGACTAGAAACCCACCATGGGCCAAGATTCAGCCCGTGAGGTGGCCCATTAGGACCATCGTGCAAAGCAGTAGTAAGTAGGCCCGTAAGCTGCGGTGGAGAGGAGCTCGAGAGGGAGCGGTAGTGGGGCTTATAAACCATCTGCGCCCCTCTCACCTAGCGAGGTGGGACTAAACTTTCGTGTCAAGGCCAAGACAAAGACATTGGTCCCGGTTCGTGGCTCCAACCGACCAATGCTCACTTTAGTCCCGGTTGGTGCCACCAACCGACCAAAGCCTCTCCTTCCTGCCCTTTGGGCTGCTGAAAAGAGTTTTGGTCCCGGTTGGTGCTACCAACCGACTAAAGGGCATTGGTCCCGTTGGTGGGACGAACCGACCAAAGACTTTGCTATATAAGGGAAATTTCAGAACCGCATCCCCACTTCGATCTCTCCCTCCTCGATCTCCCGACGCCGCGCGCTGCCGCTGAGCCGCCTGACGCTGCCGCCTCCCGCCCCGACGTTGCCGCCTCCCGCCTGGGCCGCCGCCGCCCGCCTCGCCTGACGCCCTCGCCGCCCGCCCCGCCGTCCCCATCATCGCACCTCGCCTCGCCGCCTGCGCGCGCCGCCTGCCGCCTCGCCACGCGCTGTCATTGCTGTGTCGCGCCTCCGCCCAGACGCCGCCACCTCAGACGCCCGCCCCGCCGCCGCCCCGTATTTTCCGTATTAGATGAATTAGATATATTAATGCATGTTAGACGAATTAGTAAGTGCTTAGTTAAATTAGTAAGAAAATTAATAAGTGCTTAATTAGTTGAATTAGTAAGTGCTTAGTTGAATTAGTAAGAAAATTTAGGTATATGAGATTTGATCATCTAATTAAAATTTTACTAATAGAACTAATTCATAGTATGTTAATTTAGATTTTGTAATTAATTTGTTCATATTGTGTTAGATTATTATTCTGTTAATAGATTTTTTTGGTGTAATTAATTTGTTCATATTGTGTTAGATTTTTTTTCTGTTAGTAGATTTTTTCTATTAATTTGTTCATAATATGTTTGGTGATATTTAGATTGTGTTAGTAAGTACTATAATTGAACTAGCTAGTTAGAAAAATATAATTACTATTTTATTTATTTATAATAAGTGCTACTTTATTTATTTATAGTAAGTACTACTTTATTTATTTATAGTAAATGCTTAGTATAGTAGTTGAACTACATAGTTGATATAATTAATAAAACTACTTAATTTAACTATATATAGTAGTTCCAGATCGACGCCGGGCGATGCCTATCCCGCATCCTCGCTGCCGCCGACTCGGCAGTGGAGGCTTGCTTGATCAGGGCCATGTTCGACCTGGGCTCCGTCGGGCTGGTATTGGGAGGTGCTACCTTCCGGGGACGAGGTTGGTGAGGAGGCAGCCCGTTGTTGACCCGATCCTTGTTTGGTGGTGGTCGCGTGGGCGGTGGCGGTGCCGAGGCTTCCGGACACCGCTGGAGGTGGTACGTCACCGTGCCAGCGAGGAGAACGAGCACGTCCGCTTGCTACATGGTTGCATTGGAGGCAGGTTCGACAATACCGGCAGGTTCTTGAGGATCTCACTGGAGCTATGATCCCGTGATGGTTCCTTATCTTTGGGTGTCCACCGCCGCCGGTAATTCGGGCCGGGCACTACGGTTCTAGTTGTATGATGCTATATTAGTGATAATATTCGACGATGTACGAACACCGAGAGATGATGTACTTTTGCTTATAATTATTGAATGCATGCTAATTTGAATACTACTTTATTTTATGATTTGGTTTTGCTTATTTTATGATTTGGTTTTGCTTATTGAATGCTCATATTGGATAAGTTCTCCTTCATTTGAATTATGAATATAAGCCGGAAATGTCGTACTCGGACGCATTTAAAACCGCCTGGGAGTGCGATCGGTGCCACGATGACCGAGGTATCTGCGACAGGTTCATTGAGCTGGATTTAAGATCGGCGCTTCAGCATTAAGCTCGACGAGAGCTTCGATGTTCATACGGTACGCAACGACGACAATAGCCTTATTTCGTAATTAATCATGACTTCAACTATTTTAATCATGACAATATTTTTCATCTTTTCCAATTCGACTAGCTTATCCCATGCTTTGCAAGACGCTATGTCTTGGAGAGGATGGGTTTTGAAGACCATGAAAGTTTTGAAACCAAAAATTATCCTAAGTACCCATCATGGTGTGGATTTTCAAGTAAAGCTATACAATGCTGAGAGTGTAACCCATTTTGGTTGCAAAATTGGGAAGCACTTTGCAAGATGTATGGTCTTGATGAGGGTATGCTTGTCACCATGGATCTTGGTGATCCTACAATCGAGCAAGAGACACCTTCGATTTGGGTCCTTGTGGATACACCTCCAATTCTTCCCCCATGTGAGCTTAACATAGTTATTAAGTAATTTATATTGTTTATTTCAAAATAGTTGACAGCTTATTTTGATTGTTCAAAGAATGTGCGGAAGATGATAGACAAAACCCACTATACTGATGGCTCCGAATTAACTTATAAGGAGAAAAATCATCTGATCGCATTTTGTAGCGATCTTGAGAATTACAATGTCTACAATCGAACTCCTCAACATTATAGTCAATACGTGCCACTAGTGCACGTGTTGAACTATGGTAACTACCATGGAGATACCCTGGTAAGATTTTTTACTATTACGACATCCGTGCATCGTTTGCATACTTCTAAAACTAGTACATCATTGCTAAGTATGAAGTTATTACTATGTTTTTCAACAGAGAATCCGGAGGATTGTGTGCCTCATTTGATGTATGAGAATGGCAGCCTTCATGTTTTGAACATATATCCAGGTCATCCTACGAATCTCAACTCTCCATACCGGATTTCTAGAAGAAGTGGAGACATGACAATCAAAGAATGGAAAAAATGTATGGACAGTCGTTAGGAGCTCCTTGGAAGCAAAAGAAAGCGAAGCGCGAGAATTGAAGACAGGATGATCTCCATTCTTCATAATGGAGAGTCAGGGTCTATATTGTCTTATGCTATTTTACCTTAAGGGTGATTAATTAGTTCCTATACCTGATACTGATGATCATGTGCTAAGAACAATTATGTAGGGTTGGGTTCGATGACTATGAGGATGATGATCGTATGACTTATTATTAATAACGAGTAGAAGTTGTATGATGATGCATGATTAGTAGGACTTGTTATTATATATGATGATGTATGATGCGAGCATGCAAAATCATGTTATATCAGCGGGTGAAATGAACATAGCAGCAGTGTTGATAAACCAAGGACGAAGATATAAGAGAGGACACTTCTCTATTAGCTAGCTAATAACAACCTAAAAATAACCACCAAAACACCTAAAGCAGCCACTTTTATAAAAAAAACATTGACTTTTGGTCCCGGTTGGTGCCACCAACCGGGACCAAAGGCCCCCTGACTGGGCTCGGCGGACCGGCCACGTGGAGGCACATCTGTCCCGGTTCGTGTTTGAACCGGGACTAATGGGTGGAGGTATTAGTAACGACCCATTAGTCCACGTTCATGAACCGGGACTAAAGGCCCTTACGAACCGGGACTAATAGGTGTTTTTCTACTAGTGTACTATATACTTTACACTGTTACATTACCTGTGATACTGTTCGGAGATGGGGGCTGAAAGGACAGGTGGCTCCATCCCGGTAGAGGTGGGCCTGGGTTCCCGACGGCCCCCGACTGTTACTTGTGGCGAAGCGACAGGGCAGGTTGAGACCACCTAGGAGAGAGGTGGGCCTGGCCCTGGTCGGCGTTCGCGGATACTTAACACGCTTAACGAGATCTTGGTATTTGATCTGAGTCTGGCTACTGGCCTATACGCACTAACCAACTACGCGGGAACAGTTATGGGCACTCGACGTCGTGGTATCAGCCGAAGCCTTCGTGACGTCAGCAACTGAGCGGCGCGCGCCGGATTGGACTGGAACGCCTGCTAGGCTAGGTCTGCTTCTGGCCGCGTTCGCAACGTGCAGGTGTGCTAAGGGCGATGGGCCTGCACTGCAGGCGCTTAGGCTTAGACCGGCGTGCGGACCTCTCTGCTGGCCTAGGTGGGGCTGCGACGTGTTGATTTTCCGTGGCGGGCATGACCCGTAAAAGTGTGTCCGCCAAATGAGATCAAGCGTGTTGGGTTATGTGGTGCACCCCAGGAAGTTAATCTATTCGAATAGCCGTGATCTTGGTAACAGTGACGACTTGGAGTTGTACCTTGACCTTATGACAACTAGAACTGGATACTTAATAAAACACACCCTTTCAAGTGCCGATATAACCCGGTGATCGCTCTCTAACAGGGCAATGAGGAGGGATCGCTGTAAGATTATGCTATGCGATGCTACTTGGAGGACTTCATCTACATCTCTTCTACATGTCAAGAAGACGGAGGCTGCCGGAAGAGTAGTCTTCGATGTGATTAGCTATCCCCTCTTATTACGGCATTCTGCAGTTCAGTCCAATCGATATGGCCCTTTACACATATATCCATGCATATGTAGTGTAGCTCCTTGCTTGCAGTACTTTGGATGAGTACTCACGGTTGCCTTGTTCCCCTTTTCCCCTTTCTTTACCCGATTGCTGCGACGACGATGGAGCCTGTGGAGCCAGACGCCACTGCCGCATTTACTTTACACCTACTACGCTGGAGGTGCCTACTACTACATGCAACCCGCTGACGACGACCGGGAGTAGTTAGGAGGATCTCAGGCAGGAGGCATGCGCCTCTTTCGATCTGTATCCCAGTTTGTGCTAGCCTTCTTAAGGCAAACTTGTTTTACTTATGTCTGTACTCAGATATTGTTGCTTCCGCTGACTCGTCTATGATCGAGCACTTGTATTCGAGCCCTCGAGGCCCCTGGCTTTTATTAGATGCTTGTATGACTTATTTATGTTTTAGAGTTGTGTTGTGATATCTTCCCGTGAGTCCCTGATCTTGATCGTACACGTTTGCGTGTATGATTAGTGTACGATTGAATCGGGGGCGTCACATCTGTATAGTTGAAAAATGTAGCTAGGACAGATTAGGTAGTATGAACCCTAGGTTTTTAATTTAGTTAGGTTTTAAAATTATGACAGAAATTTATCTAGGTTTTTAAATTAGGACAGAAATTTATCTAGGTTTTTAATTAGGTGTAGTTAATAGAATTTAGGTGTTTTAGGTGTATTTAACATAATTCTAGGTGTTCTAGTTGTTTTAGGTGTAGTTAACAAATTCTAGGTATTTATTTAGTTAAAGCAATTGTTGTTATTTTTTTAGTTAAAGCAATTTTTCCTGTTATATGCAAATTTGCAGTGGACATGTCATATTTTGAACATGTGACATTTTGGACATGTCATATTTTTCCAAGTGGCCTATGTTTTGCCAAAATGTCGATTCGTTTATATTATGGCAAATTTCAGGCACTCGATATGTCATGCTTTTAGCAAAGGCCATGCCGAATTTTGCTAAGTGTTTTTTTTTCATAATTAAGTATTTGTTCTCGACGTCGACGATGCCTGGCCCGCATCCTCATCGTCGACTCGGCGGAGGAGGCTTGCTTGATTATAGGGGCCATGTCCGGGACTGGGCTCCGCCTGGTTGGTACTGGGAGGTGCTGATGTGAACTGGGGCCCGATCTTTCGATGAGAGGGAGATAACTACGATTTTGGTGGGACTTGACCCTCACGATCCGGCTACCAACCGTACAGGGAAGACCGTACACGACTGATATCCACGGCAATCGCTGAACCAACTCCACGGCGTTATCGACCGAGCCAACGGCACGATCGACCTATCCACGAAGGATTTTTCCTGCAAGCAAATCGAAGAACATGCAAGAAAATAATAGCCAAGCAATCTCAAAATTGCGAATATGCTAAATGGGATTAATCTTACAAGATGGGGTTTCGATAGGTTGTCTTAACGATCGCAATAGCCGCTACGAGCGAAGATAAATAAAAATAGCAATACAGCTAAATTTCTCTAAACAAAACCCGAACGCAAACCCTAAACACGACTAGCTATTTATTAGAGGACCCTCCGCCGGCGGCTGTCTCGAGTTATCCTGGGTTTGCATGGCGCTGACAAAAGGTGGACAAGCCTCGGCCTTTGTGCATTGGACGTTGATGCTTACGGGCCAGCCCGTGCGTGCACATGCTCCATGCACGTGCAGGTGCACGTAATGCAAACATGCACGTACTGGAGCTCCCTTGTATGATGTCTTGACTAGTATTGGTCTCCTGCATGCACTTACATGAGCCCCTCTTCCTTGGCTTGACCACATGCATTGACTTTTAGAATTTGTATACTCATATGCTTTGAAATCTTCAGTATAATCCCGCCATCTAATCCATAGTGTGTACGTGTTTCCAATAATTATGCATAAAGCATAAAAATATGTAATATTTATGTGTCCAATAGTAAAAATAATAATTGAATAGTTATTATTAGAAATCACCTGACAAATATGTCGTATAATATTTGTATATGTATCTATGGTGAGTATGTCCACATCATCCTCCCTTTCTTGAAAATAAAGCAGTCCTCGGCTTTCACCTATGTCTAACACATCATAGAGCAAAGCAAAAATAGATGCAACATATATAGCCCGTTCGAAAGGCGTTAGCTCATGAGGGTCTGATAAATTTGTGATAGCACCATTCTGAAAATCGTGATAAATTTTCTCATGGCGGAGCACAACATCATGATAAATTGTATCCCATGCCGAGTGTATATATATATTATGGGGACGCAAATGAACTTTCTGACCACCCGGTATGTCCAGATCATAAGTTGAAATACTTATTGGAAATAATTCAGAATTGATAGCAAGCATACTATGTGTAGTACGATCCGTTGATTTAGCTTTCTCATCATTTATAATTTCATCGGGGGTCATAGGAAGCAAGTTAATGGTTTTTCCTTCAAACATGAGACTATACGAATTTGTTCTACCATGATGGGTAACACTATTATCATATTGCCAAGGTCGCGACCTAACAATAAAGAACATGCTTGCATAGGTACAACATCGCAGTCAACATAATCATGGTATGAACCAAGTGTAAAATAAACCCTCACACGACGTGTTACCTTCAACTTACGACAGTCGTTGAACCATTGGATGTAATATGGATGGGGGTGTCTCGTAGTGGTGAGGCAAAGTTTCTCGACCGTCTTTATACTCGCCAAATTATTGCAGCTTCCGCCATCAATGATCACACGAACGGAATGCCCTTTGACAACAAACTTAGTTTGAAAAAGATTATGGCGTTGAGGCATCTCAGTATGCCCAACATGGGCACTAAGTACTCGCATGGTTACAAGGCTAGGGTATTGATTTGCCATTGCAGCATTAACATGTATCGCCTCCGTCTCATTCTCCTTAGTGCACCTGCATTATTAGTGGCAAGCATGGCATGTCTCTTCATCCAAATCACTAGCGGAGGAGTGCTCACCATCTGGTCGCACAATGAATGTACGTTTATTTGGGCAGTCCCTCATCAAGTGCCCGCCACCTTTGCATATATGACACTTCATGTCTCTTGTGCGTCCAGACGAGGTGGTGGGTGCTAGAGATATTGCTTTCGAAGCCGCAGAGGATTGTGGAGCTGATTTTGAACTTGTTGGGAATGCACCATTGTTCGAGATATGTGGTGTTGCCTCAGTAGTGGGTGGGATAGTTGGAGAGTGTGTCCATGATGAGTGACGACCTGCAGAAAAGTTACCTCGTCCCTTGTTGTGTCGTCCCTGTACTTCCCTTTCAGCTTTACAAGCAAAAATGAAACAAACGAGTAATAGAATTGTACTCCTTATAGTCCAATATATCATGAATATCACGATTCAAACCACCTAAAAATCTAGCCATCATAGCATCGTCGGTTTCAACTAATCCACATCGCACTAAGCCAGTTTGCAATTCTTGATAATAATCCTCTAGAGAGCTGCTACCTTGTTTCAAACGTTGCAATTCATTTAGTTTATCACGAGCATAATATGAAGGAACATAACGCTGTCGCATAGCTCGTTTTAAAGCATCCCAAGTAGTAGGTATATTATTTGCATTAATACGACAATATTCACTCCACCAAATAGAAGCAAAGTTTGTAAATTCACTACTGGCTGCCCTAACTCTTTGGTTCTCAGGAATATCATGACATGCAAATTTTTGTTCAACTGAAAGTTCCCAATCAAGATAAACGTCTGGATTATATTTACCATTGAAAGCAGGCATAGTAAATTTAATTTTAGCACTAGAATGGTCGTAATCTCGAACATCGTACCTGTGTGGACCTCATGCCATACCTTGACGGTTGAAACGCAGTTGTCAATGAGCACGGTCATTGTGGTGGTTTACCATTTGGTCGTCCTCGGTGTCACCAGAATAATCCTCGTAGTTGTCCCCAAGTCGCTCGTGGACGCGAGGAGGAATTTGTGGGTGCTAGTTTATGGTGGCAGCATTGGTGGCAGTAGCAGGGTGCTGTGGATGACCCATGGGCACACGTCGAGCTCGCGAAGTAGAGGCAACACCCGTGGAATTGTGAGGAACAGCGTTATTGTTGACGGGGGGTGTAGTCCGTAGCTCGTCCAAACGTAACAAGATGTCATGTAGTTGTGTGTTGGCAACACCTTGTGCTTCCTCAATGGCCTTGAGCCTCTCTTCTGCCACAATCTGAGCACCCTCAAGTTGGGCGAGCCGCTCGCTGGTGACTTTCACATCCGCGGTGAGGCCCTCAAGTGTGGGTTGATCCTGTGCCATTGTTAGTGAAAGAGAAAAAACACACAGTGTATAATCCCTATCAACTAGTAGGACATGGTGAAGAAAAAAATTCGCTCACACTCAAGCTTAGTATCAAATTCTTACTTGTTCTTACCAATGCAACAGGTGGTGATCGGCGCATTGGTGTTGGCTTCAAACGACCGATGAAGATTGGATGGAGCGATAACCAGGAATCAGTAGTGTCGGGACCTGTACTTATTGGTAGGAAAAAGTGTAGCTTGGCAAAGGTTTCTCAACTCACAATATCAGTGACACAATTTAGCAAAAAGCAATGCAAGTTGAATAATTGCTCAAACTCCTAACTAGTGCTGGCAGTCGACTAGTAAGAGAGAAAGCAACCTAAGCCTAGATACTGAATCAAAAGAATGAAAAGCGATGAAAGTATGATAGCTCTAAATAGCTAGATATAAGTGAGGTATAAACACAGTGTATGGCAACACTCGAAAATAGATGATAGACAAAGTTGTGAGCAAGTACCAGCAAAAATAACGTTCGGAGTAGCAAACCAAACAAAGTAGTCCAAAAGAGATGAGCCGGCCTGATTTTTTTTTTTTACTTTCTTTTTGCTCCTTTTTCTTCTCTGTATTTTTTTCTAATTTTTTTTTGCTTTTTTCTATTTATTTTCTTTTACCAGGCCGGTTACCAACAAGAATACGCACGGACGGAGATAGGACTAACAAGGAACTTGTGTGGGCAAAATTTCGTGTTTTGACCCTTCTTGGAAAGTATTTCAGGGTCTGACCCCTGTTTGAATTTTTTTCGAGATTTGACCCTTTTGCCTACCGCCAGGGCCTTTGGCGGTAGGGTTAGATAGCCTACCGCCACGGCCCATGGCGGTAGGAAACTTATCCACGTCAGCGCGCGGAGACGGCGCCGTCCCCCTCCGTCGCACCCTACCGCCAGGGGCCCTGGCGGTAGACTGTCTAACCATACCGCCCGGGCCCCGGGCGGTAGGGTCCGGGCCGTTATTTGGCCCCGCGCCCCCGCGGCCCTTCCCTTCTCCCCACCCCTCCTCCCCGTCGGCAGTTCTTATTTTTCTCCCCAAGTCGCCTCTCTCCTCTCTCATCTCCTCCCCTCCCCCCTTGGATCTTCACCGATTCTTCACCGTTTTAGCGGATCAAGATGGCCCCGAGGAGAGAACCGTAAGCTCCTCCGATCCCTCCAATTAGTTTTTGCAAACTTGCTACCGGTTCGACGCATTATTTGCTTGAAATCCTCATGTTTTTGAACTAAGATTGATTTTTTCACCTAAGATTGACTATAGTTGTAGTTCTTAGTTCTTTAGTAAGTAGTGGTATTGGATATGTACTCTAATCAATAGTTCATATGTTAGTGTGAAGATGAACCCTAGTTCATAATTTTTTTTGTTAAAAAATTATGATGTAATGTTGATAAAGGGATGAACCCTAGTTTGATGATGCATGTGATATGATGATATGATCTAGTGTGAAGATGAACCCTAGTTTGATGATGCATGTTGATACGATGATATGAAGATGTTGTTTGGAAAATTTTGTTTAAAAATATGAAGCTATGATGTATGTTGGAGGTTTTTTTGATATGATGCATGTTGATATGATTTGATCCATCATGTGTAGTAGATGTTGTTGGAGGAATATGCTTAAAATTTTATCTTGATATGATTTGAGTTCATTGTTTGTTTATGTATGCTTATGCTTATGGTGCTTTTGTTTATGAAACTCTATTAAGGCGGCCACCTCTTGCGGACAACATCGCCCACGGTATCGCATGCTGGACTGGGCATTCGACAAGGGTCATCGTGTCTGCTTCATAGAGAACGGAGAGGTAAGTGATATGAAAGAAATTTTGATCAAAGTTCTCGGATTGATGAAAACGATTTTCTAACTTTTTGGCGTTCACTTTTTGACAGACGCTCCAGCCACTGCGCATGAGGGGTCACAGGGTTCATGGGCATATGGACTACGACGAGCGCTACGCGCCGTTCTTAAAGAGAGCCCGTCTGTTGGGTTTCGTGCTGCAGTTCAAGCGTCAGCCGCCGATGCTTGTCCACGCGGCTCTCACAACTCTGATTGACCGTTGGAGACCGGAGATCCATTCTTTCCATCTGCCATGCGGGGAGATGACGGTGACCCTAGAGGACTGGGGGATGATTACTGCAATGCCGATCGAGGGTCATGCACTCACCGGTCGAGTGGAGAGGGCCAACGGGCAGGAGAGGGTCACCACCCTCATCGGCGACTGCCCCGGTGCCAAGAGTAACCGTACATCCGGTGTGCCGTTGATCTGGCTCTCGGAGCACCGGAGGACATGCCCCCAAGGCGCAGATGAGGCGACTGTGGAGTTGTACGCGAGGGCCTATCTGTGGTATATTCTCTCGGAGGTCGTGTTTCCAGCCCGGGAACTCGCCAACTGGGCGATTCGTTTCTTCCTAGCGGACTGGGATGCAGGGTACAGTTGGGGGACGGCATCTCTCGCCTACCTATACCGTTCGGTAAGAGAGTGTATAATTGCGTACCTACCTACGAAAGTGTGTCCATGACATTTTCTTATATCTGATCCTCATTTGATGTTTTGCAGCTTGACGACGCAACGCAGAGGACGGGAGACAAGTCCAATATGGGTGGCTTTGTCTGGGCCTTCTCCATTTGGATGTGGGAGCGGCTGCCGGTGGGGCGTCCGGAGAAGTTGCCAAGACGCCCATGGGAAGACCATGGCGAAGAAGGCGACGAGACTCGAAACCCCACCGTAGCTTACGAGTGGGACGTTGTCAAACTCTTCACGGGCCTAAACAAGACTTCGTACAAGACCTACACCAACGAGTTGGACGCTTTGACGCATACGCAGGTATATGAACTCGCCCAACACCTTTCTCTTTGATTCCGCTATTGACCGAGCGTGCGAACTTACCAAGGTATATGTAATAGGTAATCTGGTGGCCGCATCGACAAGAACGAGAGTGGGACTTTGATCTGAACGTGATGTGCATAGCGGACCGTGGTCTTTGGCGGTGCATCGTGCCCATGATCTGTGTGTACGCCGTCGAGTGGCATTTGCCACAACGCGTGGCCATGCAGTTTGGGATTTAGCAGCATACCCCACCGGGCCAGCCCACCGATACCGGCGGCCACGCGCTCCACCTGTGAGCTCTTTGTTCTCCGTGAGATTATCATGTTTCTTGTTTCTTATGATGATCTCATTGCGCTTATGATGATTCTTGTTGCTTATGCCTTGCAGCATGAGCCGGCGTAAGAATCGATCGATCCTGATCGGGGAGAGGAGCATAAGACTCATGCGACGGAGTGGAACCGACGAAGGTGGCGAAAGACGTGGAGAGGAGAGTGACTAACTGGGATGATTACAGGGCCGACACATGAGGTGGTACGATGATGGCCAAGCACCGTCTTCGCCTCGTGCCTCGATGGACGGCGGAAGACATCGTGGAGCTGGAGGGCTGACCCGATGAACAGGCATACCAGACCGGCATCGACATGCACAAAGGATTTAGGGAGTTTGCACCCCTCATCAACAGAGTGGTACGTTTGAACCGACGGTCGTATTTAAAATATTTTATTCACAACGTGATCGACTTATGCCGCTGCTGCAGTCCGGTGAGCTGAACAGATGCATCTTTGAAGCCTCGGATGCACTAGGCCATCTTCCCGGAGCGCATAATCTGAGACCAGAGTCGTGGGACGATGAAGGTACAATTTCAGCCTCCTCGAACAGATGCATCTTGTTCACTTGCAACGGTCGATCTGATACTTATTATGACATTGCTTCATTATGAGTGCAGAAGTTCGATGCAGCGTTGTCGCAAGCCGGTAGGGCTGCTTGGGTGTGCCGGAGCTGGGTCCGCTTGAAGCTCATCACCAGTAGCCACAGGGTATCATCGGCTCATCGAGCCATGCTCCCTCGTCGTCTAGGTTGGTTGGGGAGGAGTAGGAGGAGGAGGAGGAGGCCACATATGAAGAAGGGGAGGAGGAGGATGAGAGCAACGGGGAGGAGGAGTACGATGAAGATTATGGACCTCTAGCAACTCAAACGTCTCAAGCATCTCAGCTGCCGAAGAAGATGAATCCGAAGACGAAGGATTTGCTGAGTCCGGAACCTTTCCAGAGACCGGTTCCTCGACGGCCCAAGAAGAAGATCGAAGAGAATCGTTCAAAGAGTAACGAGGACCGTACCTCCAAGAGGGGAAGGAGCAACTGATTATGCTCTTCGATAGTTGGCTCTTTTAGTTTGGTTGAACTTCGTTTGATTGAACTTTTCTAGTGGTTATGAAGCTACGTGGAACTATGTGTTTGCTATTTGTGGATCTATGTGTTTGCTATTTGTGAAACTATGTGGAACTCCGTTTACTAATTAGTTGAAGTTCGTTTGAAATGTTCTATGCACTTCAAATTTGTTAATGTGTATGTGATGCCCAAGTTTAATTGTTTGAGATCTATGATATTGTTGTTATATTTGTGAAACTTGCTATAATATTATTGTCATATTGAATTTGAAAAGAAGCAAGCAATTGAACTTAAATTCATAAAACACAAGACCCTATCTTAGGACCTCGGCGGTAGGGTCGACAGCTCACCGCCAGTGGCACTTCAATTCTTCGTTACGTAATCATTACACCGAAAAACAAGACCTCATCACATGGGCTCTGGCGGTAGGGTCGCACAGCCTACCGCCAAGGCCCTTCAATTCTTCATTACGTAAACATTACACTGAAACAGGACCCTACCGCCATGGGCTCTGGCGGTAGGGTCGCACAGCCTACCGCCAGGGCTCCTGGCGGTAGGTGCTTAACCACGTTCAGCGCAGTCAAACGGCCGCCGTCCCCCTCCGTCGCACCCCTACCGCCATGGGCCGTGGCGGTAGGCTATCTAACCCTACCGCCATAGGCCCTGGCGGTAGCAAAAGGGTCAAATCTCGAAAAAAATTCAAACAGGGGTCAGATCCTGAAATATTATTCAAAAAGGTCAAAACACGAAATTCGGCCACTTGTGTGCTCTTTGAGAAGCAAAAGCAAACTGCCCGACACAATGCACGGTGATGGGTGATGGAACGTGTGCTAAAAGAGGTGATGGGTGATGCACCACGTGACACTAGAAGAGATTAATGGAAGTGTAGACTAGAAAACTCCAAACCAGCAATAATTACTACTAGCAAGCAGCAACGCAGCAAGGACACACGGATGGAACAGCGGCACTGAACGGCACAGAGGGACAGCGGACGACACGGAATAAACAATGATAGACAAGTCTCCGGATATATATTGGGTGCGTGATGTGCAGGCGATGGAGCGATATGAGACTAGCCACAATGGAGAGTAAATACACTTGTAACATACACATATTTCTAGACTATGTTACTACCTTCAAAGTAGGTAGTAACATAAGCGTGGTAACATGCAAAGCTTCATTTATTAGGTTATAGACTCATATTATATTGGGACATGTGATGTTATAGTAACTAGCTAAGTTACTATAACTATCTCTCTCCTCATTAACTCATTGACACATTACCAAATTTGCTGAGTTGGACTCGATGTTACTGCTGAAGTTACTCCCATTATGGCTAGTCTGATGGTCACGTAACCGACAAAAATCTACTCTCAATTTTTTTCTCCGGATGAACAACCAACGAAATCTGGATAGACAAAAATGAGTGCGATCTAGTAGATAATTTTCTCACAAGACTAATCTAAACCAGCATTAGTACTAGATGAATGCAACCAAAAATTCAACTACACAAATACTAGATGAAAAATTGCTAAAGACTAAAAAGATAGGTGCAGCGAATGGACTAACCTAAGTTTCTTTTGGCTTTTTTTCGATTATAGGACGAAAAAAGATCTAATCTAATAAAACTGTAAATCTCTCAGCGATGAAGCTGAAAACTGATACCACTTGATGTGAACTGGGGCCCGATCTTTCGATGAGAGGGAGATAACTACGATTTTGGTGGGACTTGACCCTCACGATCCGGCTACCAACCGTACAGGGAGGACCGTACACAACTGATATCCACAACAATCGCTGAACCAACTCCACGGCGTTATCGACCGAGCCAACGGCACGATCGACCTATCCACGAAGGATTTTTCCTGCAAGCAAATCGAAGAACATGCAAGAAAATACTAGCCAAGCAATCTCAAAGTTGCGAATATGCTAAATGGGATTAATCTTACAAGATAGGGTTTCGATAGGTTGTCTTAACGATCGCAATAGCCGCTACGAGCGAAGATAAATAAAAATAGCAATACAGCTAAATTTCTCTAAAAAAAACCCGAACGCAAACCCTAAACACGACTAGCTACTTATTAGAGGACCCTCCGCCGGCGGCTGTCTCGTGTTATCCTGGGTTTCCTTGGCGCTGACGAAAGGTGGACAGGCCTCGGCCTTTGTGCATTGGACGTTGATGCTTATGGGCCAGCCCGTGCGTGCACATGCTCCATGCACGTGCAGGTGCACGTAATGCAAACATGCACGTACTGGAGCTCCCTTGTATGATGTCTTGACTAGTATTGGTCTCCTGCATGCACTTACATGAGCCCCTCTTCCTTGGCTTGACCACATGCATTGACTTTTAGAATTTGTATACTCATATGCTTTGAAATCTTCAGTATAATCCCGCCATCTAATCCATAGTGTGTACGTGTTTCCAATAATTATGCATAAAGCATAAAAATATGTAGTATTTATGTGTCCAATAGTAAAAATAATAATTGAATAGTTATTATTAGAAATCACCTGACAAATATGTCGTATAATATTTGTATATGTATCTACGGTGAGTATGTCCACATCAGGTGCTACCTTCCGAGGCGCCCAGCTTGGTGAGGAGGCAGCCCGTCGTCGACCCGGACCTTATTTGGTGGCGGCCGCGTGGGCCAGTAACGGTGGGGAGGCTTTCGTTCACCGCAGAGGTGGTATCTCACCATGTCAGCGAGGAGGATGAGCACGTCCGTCGCTAGATGGTTGCATTGGAGGGCAGGGCCGACAATACCTGGATGGTTCTTCAGGGATCTCACTCGGGCTATGATCCTGTGATGGTTTTTTCTCTTTGGGTGTCCACTGCCCGCGCCGATACCCGTTGTTCGCTAGGGTTCTAGCTGTATTAGTGATATTATATGCATGATACAATTCGAGATGTATTAGTGATAATATTCGACGATGTACGGACGCAAGAGATGATTAAGTTTTCTATTGAATGCATGCTAATTTGAATACTAATTTGTTTTATGATTTAGTTTTGCTTATTGAATGCACGTTTGTTTTAACTATATGAACATAGGAAATGTCTGACGACGATAGCGAAAGGGAATTCGGTATGTGCGAATACTGCGAAGACGAGTGCGGCCAGTGCAACAGGCCTCACCTAGTTGGTGGTAGGCGCTTCAGCATCAAGCTGGATGAGAACTTCGAAGTGCATACAGTAAGTCACAACGACAAGTCTTTTTTCATAACTAAGCATGACTACTGCTTCTTTTGCTTCAGCTTATAATTTAATTTTTTTACTATTCTACTAGTGTATCCCCTGCCATGCAAGAATATATGTCTTGGATAAGATTGGTTTCAGTACTATGGAAACTATGGAGGTAAAAAGAGTTAACTTGAGGACCGAGCATGGTTATAGTTTTCTTGCAAAATTATACAATACAGACACATACACCCATTTTGAATGCAAACAATGGAGAGCACTATGCAAGGCTTATGCATTTGAGCATGATATGCTTATCACCTTTGATATTCGTCCGGAAGATGATATTGAAGATAATATCGACATCTGGGTCGATGTGCAGACGCCTCCAGTTCTACCTTTATGTAAGTTTCTCAACCATATTTATGTCTTGGATATTGTTTATTCAAAAATAGTTGACAACTAATTTATATTGACATCTTATTTCCATTCAAGCAAACATGTCCGGCGATTGATAGACATGACCTACTACTGTCCCGGGGCTGAACTAAACTGCGAGGAGACAAGTCATTATGTTTCATGGCTTGAGGATCTTCATACTGTCAAGACAAATTATTTTCCTGGACTTAGAAACGTTAGTATTCAAAACGTGTGACCAATAGTGTTCGTACTGAACTACCGTCACATCTATTTAGGAAATATGGTAAGATTTTTACTATTTATCCTTAGTGCATCTTTTGCATATATTATTTTTTAAGCTAAACTTCATTGCTAAGTATGTTACTACGATGTTCTTCAACAGGGCCTCCCGATGATAGTTGTGCCTCAGTGGATCGAAGCTAAAGGTCGCATGTCCATGGTTAGTATACGGCCAAGACTTCCTACATTACACATGAGTGCATTCAGGATTTCTAGAAGCGAGCAAGTCTTAATAGTCAAATACTGGAACAAAATTGTGAAGGATCACAGAGAAGTACTAGGAGGCAGCAATCAGAAGCGTAGCCCATAATTAGGAAACAGGTTCATCTGCATGCTTCAAAATGATGAATCAGGAGCGCTCCACATGTTCTATGCTATTATACTTGAGAGAGAGCAGTAGGAGTGATTAGCTAGCTAAAATGAATTTCAAGATGATGATGATGTGCTACACTATGTAGCTATGATGATTAGACAATGTTGGTGGTAATGACTAGCTATGATGATTATTAGCTAGTGTCGGTGGTAATTTTCCCTTACTTGCAACTCCTATGCTGAATTAGAGGCTATGTTGATGCTACTACTAATCATTGTTGGTGAAGCAAATCCATCCATGAATACTGCATTTGAATATTACTTTTTTAATTTCTAATTAATTAGTTGTAGCGTGTGGTGGAGAAAGCGGCGCTACTAGTACGTACGATAGTAGTAGCGTGTGTGGAGAAAGCAATGCTACTAGTACTTAGCATATCTGCAGCGTGGGATAGAAAACGCGCTACTGCTAATATTTAGCTGTAGCGCCATAGCAGTAGCGCCGACACCCACGCTACTGGTATAAAAAACCCACGCTACTGGTAAGGTTTTTCCTAGTAGTGTGGAGAGAAAAAGAAAACCTGATGCATGATTTATGTGCAAAAGACCAAGGAAGCAAGCATTATGGATACTTAATGGTCCCTGGAGAGAAGAGGGGGATCACTACCATCGTGCTTGACGTGCTCCTCGTGCTCAACACACGTAGTTATGAATTATTTTATAGTCAATTGTTCACATTTAATTTGTTCTTATATGGTAGCAACGATGAGTATCTAACTAGTACATTTTGATACCCAAGCAAACAGTATCAACTTGTTGTATATTAGATACTCTATGAATCCAAACCCATGGCTAGTTTGCAAGTCATCAAATAGATTTAGAACTGGAGAAGGTTCCTTCCCCAGTCCTTTCTTGGTACTTTCACTCAACATAAACATTTGGCAATACTCCTTTTTCCGGCCCACTTTTCCACACAAAAGTTCACCATTCCTTGGGTGCTAAATCTCAAGTGCACCCTTGCAAAAGGCATACTTCTTTTGAATTGGTAAACCAGATTTTCTGTTTAATATAAAAGAAACAAGACAAATTAGAATTCATGCATGTATAAATGTTTAAACAACATAATGCATGGTCAATACCAAAGAGCCGTCTAACAATATGTGGCATACAAATGGCAATGTCATACGTTCTCGTGAATGCACGAATGGGTTCGTTACGGACAAGTACATGCATGAAACTGTAGTTGCAACATAATTAGCTAAGTGCAAATGCACAATATATAATATATTTACACAACATCAATCTTTCACCAATAATATGCACCCTAGTAAGCATATCGACCACAAAAAAATGATATTAATATGATCCCATATAACAATAATTAACAAGATAAAAGTTTAAAAGGGAGATACTATCCATACACTATGTTTACCATCAAAATACATACATGGTCTTTGACTCATTAATCAACAATTTGCTGGATCGTATGGACTAGATATTGCATGTAGAATTGTGTTTACGTCCTGGCATGCATGTGTTGCCGCCAGTTTGTTATGTAAATATTAGGGAACTATCTTGCAACATTTATGGGCAAGGCTATTAGGTGCACAATGAGGATACATGAAACCGAGAATTCAGCCCAGGACTGAAAACCTGTTCGACTAATTCAAAGCCCAAGCATATAATACTAGTTTAATCACTAGCGATCGGCAAGGGAATATGTTCAACGAACCAATAATGCACCAGTGTAATGTCATAAAATGCTAGAGCGCATGTACACAATTGGAAAAGGAACCAGCCCGGTGCAACCCTTGGTAGCCTTTTTTTAGAACTACCCTCTGGAGGGTACTTGTTGCTCTTAAGGTTGTGCGTTGAAGGTTCTCATGCAATGCAGAGCAACTAAGTGAATGTTGATTTTCATTTTCTTTCGATCAATCAGGACGGAGACATGGGATTCATAAACTTTTATTTAAAAGGCAGATGTACCCCCGGCCTCTGCATCTGAGTGATGCATGCAACAATTTTATTAATTATTCACAAAGCCCTTACAAAGTAATACATCAGTAAGCCTGAAGCCACCATCTTGGCAACACCTGTCGCTACTCCTATTCCCATGATGAAGGAGCGCCGAATGTCCGAGTTTAATACCAAACAGACATCGCACCAACACCTAACATCTAATGCCGGATGCCCCATCCAAGCCACAATACTTGAACTCGGTTACACACCGGTCTGGCGCACTTTCAGTGGACGCCACATGCGCGAACTGCAAAGGCAGTCACCTCCTTCATCCATCGATCCATCCTCAAATCAGATATCGATGCATCGACCTTGCCAGGCCTCTCTATCATCGACGCCACCACGACGCCCGACCACCAAGTCATCCACATGTCCGTCCAGCCGTTGAATGTCTCCAAATATGAGCCCCCCACAGGGGTGAAAACAAAGACATCGCCATCAACCGATCCAGGAGGTCCCTCAAGGCCTCCAACAAGGGCTACGACACCCAAGTTGCGCCACCGTCAATGGTAGCCTCCTCCAAATCTGAGGTATCCCCCAGAAAAAATGGAGCGAGGGATGCCCCACCATCGCCTCCAACGAGGAAAACGACACCCACGGGCGCCGCCGCCGATGATGGCATCCTCACCCACTTCAGCAGCTAGGCCACCATCTCCTCCTCTAGTTGATTCGTCACCGGGAAGCCACCGCGAGGCAACACCCACCGACCAGATCCCTTTGGATCGACAATGAAGACAACCACAGGTAGAGGAGGTCACATCGCTACGTGACCGGCACCATGGCCACACACACGGCGCCCGCTCAAGATCCACTGTCACAAAGCCACCTCCAAGCCGCGACGGAGGGACGCCCCGCCACCGCCATATCACCCCCGCACGGGCTTTGCCCAGCCGGGATCCGACGATGTCGGGAGGGGAGGCAGAGGGGAGGGGGAGGCGGACGAGAGGCGAGGAAGATCGGGAGGGGAGGGGAGGTGGAGGGGAGGGGAGGCGGAGGAGATCGGGAGGAGGGAAGGCGGGGGATCGAAATTCATAAAATGCTAGTAGCCTTTTCTTTCAAAAAAAGAACTACTAGTAGCCTCCACCGAGAAAACTAATACTCCCTCTATGCTTGAAAAGTGGGTGTGTATAAATTATGTCTGAAGTCAAATAGTGTAAAATTCGGACGAGTTTATAAGAAAAAATAAATCAATAATTGCAATGCCAAATTAATTTCATTAGATGGACAATAAACAACATTTTCGTATTCTATCTATCTAGTATTGTAGTTATTGATGATCCTAGAAATTTGATGGAACTATGCGAGTTCCGACAAAATGTATATGCATATTTATTAACCTGGGCGGAGTACCAGACAGTTAGCGGAAAACTATGACAAATGCAGGGATCAACATATGTTGGAGTAATTCAAGTAGTTAATTCTCTGGTTACCCACACAATATGATGCATGTTTCGACAACCGAAGTGGTCATAGTGTAGCTCAGCAAAGAAATACTAGTCAGAGGTATCTGGTTTTGGAGGAACCATCCCATGAGGCCAGAAATTGTGCTTTTCCCGGCGGCTACACATGCTAAAAAGTTGAAGTTAAACCAAATCTCATCCCTGAAATCAATGCGGTTGCATCACATAGGACTGACAGGCTCGATTCGAAGTCGGCACCCTGAAACATAGAACACTGGCAAGGTATACGAAAATATAGTAAGGCTCATCAACGAAACTTGTTCAAACAACAAAAAGAATATTTTTCTAGTCGAATTTTGAATATTTTCTAAAGTCTAATATCCGGCAAAACTTGTTCAAACAACCAAGCAAGGTAAAGATCTATTACCGGGTTGTTCGAATTGTAATGGCGAAGGCCGAAGGGCGATCTGGACATGTGGGATAACGATGGCTTCGTTGCACTCCCTGCATGTGTGCATATATGAGTACATACATGTTAGGACTAATGGTCTCACAGCATCTTAATATTCCTAGCTAGATCGTCCTAGTATATCAATATGGAACAGCTAGCGGATGAACTTAATCTGCGAGGGATGATGTATAGGAGGGAGAGCAATACACTTCTGGTATCGGGCCGTACAACACCAGGTTGCGGCGACGCTTGCGCTCCAACCTGTCCATGAAGCGTTGGACATGGCGGTGTTGCTAGTAGGATACAACGGTCTCCACGAAGCACTGAGCATGCTCTCAAAGCTGCGCTGGTTCCATTTTTTTTAAAGGAGGACCACCCCAGCCTCTGCATCTCGAAGATGCATGCAACCACTTTATTAATTATTCACAAAGACCTTACAAAGTAATACATGGGTAAGTCTGAAGTCACATCTTGGCAACATATGTCATTACTTCTATCCACTTGATGAAGAGATGCCGATAGTCCGAGCCTAATACCAAACAGACCTCGCACCTAAGCCTAACATCTAAAACCGGAGGCCCCAACCAAGCCATATACCTGATCTGGGGCACATACCAGTCCGGCACACTCTCAGAGGCCATCGCCGCCGTCTTCCACCGATCCATCTTCAGAGCAGATACTGACGGCACGACCTTGCCAGGTCTGCCATCGACGCCACCATGATGCCAGACAGCGTCATCCTCCTACGCGAGTCCGTCTACACACGTCGAACGCCGAGACTGCACTGCGCCACACCACCGAGATCCACAGTCGTCTATGCGTAAGATGAAACACCGCTCCACCAAAGATGCTGGCCGCTGGTCCCTCGAGCCCATGCACACCTCCAAGACTGACGCTCCAAGGGGGAAACGATGCAAGAGCGCCGCCGTCATCCGATCTACCGATCTAGGGTTTCCCCCAGAGGTAACAGATAGAGGTCTGGAACTTCTCCATGGCGATGTCTTCAAGAAGAGAACGACACAGAAGAGCGTCGCCATCACCGGCTTTGTCATCTAGCTAGCCGAGCGCAGGGTTTTCACCCAGATATGTTCAAAGAACCTACATCAAGTCCGGTGTACGGATCGCTGCCATCTCCACCGGGGACTGGAAGTAGGCTCCAAGGTGCCGCCGCCTGACCAGCCAGCAGCCGCGCTGCGCGAGCAGCAGGGCCGCCCGCAAGCCCCAGCCGCGCCACCGGAGAGCCCTACACCAGACCCCCGCCGCCGGCCCAGGAGAGCACGACGCCACGTACGACCAGCGGCCACCGCCGCCAGCCCGTGACGTCGCCCCACCGTGCCCACGGCCGCGCCTCGCCGCCACTAGAAGAAAGAGTCCCACGCCGCCATCCTTGGGCAGGAGGAGAAGAAGGCCCCGCCACCGCCTAGGCCGAGCGGGCTTTGCCCGACGACATGCGCCGGCGGCGGCGAGGAGGGGCGGAGGAGGGAGGAGGGACAAGGGGTGGCAGATCTGGGCTGCCCCGGCCGCCCGCTGGGACGGCGCGGGGAGAGGAGGAGATGCGTTGCGCGAGGAGGAGATGCGCTGCGCTGGTTCCATACACCGACCATAAAGCGTTGGAAATGGCAATTAACTTACAAGTAGCTAATTGGACATGGCAATCCATGAAGTGTTGGACATAGCAATTATATAACTTACAACTAGCTAAGTGTCCATGTGGTGGAATCGGGGCATACATATTCTAGTAGTTTAACGCCAATCGTGACTGACTTATACTTACGCCAACTATATTTCTAAAGCAGAAAGTGATTTGATTTGATTGAGTTAATGCAAAAGATTTGATTTGTTTTGATTGCTCGTATGCGACATATATATAGGATGGGTCTATTATGATAACACCTCCTTAAGACTTATTCTGCTGACAATAACTCCTATTCTGCTAACACCCTACCCAGTAGCCACCCGACCGGCGCTGACCCAGCGAATAGAAAAACCCCTCCCACGGCCGTCCACCACTCTCCCTTGAACCCCACTCCTCCACCAACCTCCCTCCACGGTGCCCCACCCCATCACCACCTGCCTCCACCGCCGCCGCCGTCCACCACCTGCTTAGCGGCCGGCGACCATGGGGATGGCCCCGACCACCGCGGCTCCACACTTCACCACCTCCTCTCACTCCCGGTCCGGCGCGCCTCCCTCCCCCTACCCCCAGTGCCCCGCTTCCTCCTCCCGGCCGGCGCAACCCCGCCTCCTCCTCCCACCGGCCGGCCTCGCTGCTTCCCCCCCCCTCCCCGCCACCTACCGCCGCCGAGCTGCCGCCAACCCTACCACTCAGGCACCCTCCCGCGGCCTCGCGGATCTGACCACCTACCGTCGCCGAGCCGCCGCCAACCCTACCACTCAGGCACCCTCCCGCAGCCTCGCGGATCTGACCAACCATGGCGGCTACCCCCCTCCCCCGATGGGCGCGGTCCACCTCCCTGTGAGATCCGACGACGAAGACCCAGTCCACGGCGGCGCTCGTTTGCCCATCCCCTTGCTCATCATGGTGGTGACGAATGTGCTGGCCTCATCACCGGTCCCGGCCACGGCTCACCTCGCCTCCCCTCTCTCGCGGTCCACACCCGGCTCCCTCGCAGTCCGTCGTCCCGGCCAGGTGGTGCTCCTCCTTGGTTCCCCACTGATGAACATGGAAACACGTGAGCATTGATCTCGAGATGGGAGTGCAGCTCGGTTGCGCGGCGGGTGCAGCTCGGTTGCGCGGCGGGTGCAGCTCGGCCAGCTTCTGCGTGCAGTACGTTGGGCAAATTACCTTTCTATTGTTGAGAAAAAAGTCAAGTGGACTTCAGTTGGCAGGATGTTCATAGGTTCAGCTTATTACAGTTGTCCCCGTGAAGTTTGCTATGTGAGTTTACATTGCAGTTTTTTTTTTTTGCAGAAACAGAGAAGCTACGATCCAGTCCATTCCCCCGAGCAAGCTACATCACCTCCCCCTGACCTTTCAGTTCATGACCGTGCAGTACTCTGGTGACGCCACAACGGTGTTGTTGCACTGGGTGCTCCTAGTGCACTTCAAAGTTTTTTTTTGTTTGCTCAGATTTGCACGGCAGTGCACTTCAACCTGGTGGTGCCCCCATGTAATTCATGTTTTTTGGCTCTTCAGTTTTTGTATTGTTGTACTTGTAAGGTGTGGTTCCCTTCTATGTTTGGACGGGGCAAACACATTAAAAACGGCCGGTCTGAATGCCCCTGACCGGCCGTTCACCTCGCGGATGCTTGCAGACCAGCCTTGCAGTTTGCGGAGACGGCCACGGCATGAAGTTTGGATAGAGCAGGCATGAGGTTCGGCCAGACCATGGGCGCAGTTTGCTTGTGATTTGTGAATGCATTTTTTACTGTATCTGCCTGACGCTATTTCTATGTGTTTGCAATGCAAAAGAGAAAAAGATGCAGTACGCTTGCCTTGCCTCGATGCCACATAGCCGCATTTATTTATTTTGCATATGAGACAGTGCACTCTGTTTTGGCTCATGTGTTTCAAAGCTTGGTGCCGCAGTGCGTTTTATCCTGCGATGTGGTTCACTTTTAAGAGTGACATGAAAAGTGCGAAAAATTTAGCAAAACAACAAGATATTAATGTGGTTCACTTCTATATATGTCATGTTTCACTTGTCCCCGTCTCTGTGGTCCACTCTCTTTCATAAGTAAAGTTGAAAAGAAGACAACGAAAACTCGCAAAAATTCAACCGAGAAAAATGTATGTCTGACAAAAGAAACCATGAAATTCACTTGAAAGTTTGACGCAGTGCTGTTTTTTGGTCTGAAGCAGTGCGTTCATCTGTCTGATGCAGTGCACTACGTTCGTCGCGTACACATGACAATTTTCAGTCTCTCAGATGCAGCGCGGTTTTCAGTCTGAAGCAGTGCACTCATCTGTCTGATGCAGCGCATTTCGTTCGTCGCGTACGCATGACAATTTTTAAAACTTCTCTTAAACCCTGTGGAATCTCGAAAAGTGTTCAACATGTCGAAGTTGCGCCTAATCCAGAGCTTTTCAACGGTATATTACACGCCTCATTCCGATAAACGGTTTAAAAATTAGAGCGAAAACAGTACCAAAAAAACAATGCGTGCAGTTTTTTTTTACGAGAGGAAAGTGCACAAACCAATAGGCTATCAACCTATCAGACCTGTGGTGAAATAATTTTTTTATTAGTTTCTTTAGTTCGTGGGTTTTTCTCCATATGTTTTTATTCGGTTTTTCTTTTTTATTTTTCCATTTTCGTTTCCATTTTTCCTTTTTCTTTTTAAATTTGATGAACCTTTTTCCAAATCCATTGAACTTGTCCCAAAATCGGTGAACTTTTTTTAATTTGATGAAACTTTTTCAGATTTGATGAACTTTTCCAAATGCGATGAATTTTTTTCAATTTTCAGGAACTTTTAAATATATATATATATATATAGCTAAAATGATTTGATTGAGTTGATGTAATTATTTTATACCCACCAACGAGGGTGCTACAAAGGATTTAGTTTGATTTGATCGAGTTAATGCAAGATGTGTGGGAGGGGACGCTGCAAAGGAATTAATATTTCATAAACTTATTTTGGACTATATCAAAATTTTGACACCTAAGTAAAAAAATCTAATGTGGCATCCTATTAATAAGCAAAGAGAGAGTTATCCTGCCTTAATATAGATATAGCTCTTCACACAAAAATCAAAGCAACTCATATTTTCTCTCTCACAAAAAACACTAAATGATAAATATTTTAGAGTACAACAAGATACAATCCATTGATGATATAAACCCACATTTAATGCATATGATATTTATAACTTAATATAGGAGTGCTTTAAGTAATCGGGTGCTTATCTTATCCTACGGATGTGTGATGTCTATTTATTATTGTCATTATAATGAATTGACTAAGTCTACCTTGTGCGCTGTGTCCTGGTATATAAATAGCCCAGGGCCTGACTTGATTGAGCACATCAATTGTGTTCATCATCCATCTAAGTATCTCATATAAGTTAGGGATCAAAACATGGCGTTCAGCAGACTCAACGGCCAGATGGAAGCCAAGGCAGCCGCGGTTTTGTTCATTGTGCTCCTTGGATGCTCCATGCTCATGTTGGTCTCCTCAACTGGTAATATATATGCTCCATCTGTTTTCAACGTACACTACAAAAGTTAGGATGAGATTGTGACCAACAATTGCTTTATACCCGTATATATTTACTGTTACTAGGTTTGTACTGCAAATAATTTTCTTGTGAGTATGCTTTCATATCATAAAAGTTACCTAATTGTTGAACACTACAAACTAAAAAACATTTGCATTTTAAAATGGAGGGATTGCTATTTTCTCGTGCATGTCGTATGTATGTGCCTATTTTTCGCTTGTTATATTGTTTTTGGCGCAAGCCGTCTGATGTATGTGCATAGGGGTGGAAACGGATCGGATGCGGATCGGATAGTGCTCTTACCACTTCCATTTTCATATTTTCAAAACGAATCCGAATCCGAATACGGATGTTATCGGATACGGATGCAGCTCGGATATTATTCGAATACGGATACGTATCGGATATTTTCTTGATTCGGAACGGATACGAATAGTATCAACATATTGCTTAAGTAAATTAGTCGATAGCTATGTGACCTGAAATAATCAACTTGTGACATACAATAATTCAATGATAAATAGGTTTATGAATAAATACTATTGTAATGCATAATAATTTATAAGTTTAATCATATAAAGAGTAAAATTTGACTACTTATTTGGCTTTTATGTTGGATAATTGGAATATTGGGTCTAGAATTTAGAAAATTACCTCCCATAATCTTATTCGGATACGGATATATCCACTTCCATATCCATATTTGCGTCAAAATCTCCTACCATATTTTATTTTTTATTTGTTTAACAAATTCGGATACGGATAATTTCCATTTCCATTTTGGTTCGGATGCGGATGTTTCGGATACGAATAGGCATTTTTCGAATACGAATATCGGATATTTCGGATTATCCGCTACCACTTTCCACCCCTATATGTGCATGCACGCAATGCATTCTCTGTCCCATGCAGATGGTGAGATCGGCAGATCAGGTTGTCCTCGTCTTTCAGATGGCGATGCCATAGGCAAAGACGACACCCCGTTCCCAGAAATGTGCATAGGGAGGAGGGACGGCCCTGAGAACGTTGAATTCTGTTGTGCAACACTACCAGGACTGCCTTGCTGGCGAACGCAGGAAGAGTGCCTCCACGTTTGCCCATAGGTCTCATCGTTGTGATTAATCAACGTAGTGGGCCAATCTTTGATGTTTCTGTCCTTCGGAAAAATTAGAATGAAGGGAAATGAATAATATTTTTTTGAAAAATGTATTTAGCAATCTTGTGTCGGTTTGCAAAAACGCCACACCACCTGGATGCCGTCGATTTGAATCCAACACGCGTTAGTCGTTCCAGCGAGCCGTTTCTTTTTTCTCTCACTGTTCTGTGGGCCACCGTTGCACGTCGCTCGCTCGAACCGTCTCCCCCCGATGCGGACTTAAATCCTCCCTCCCCCACTCCCTCGATTCATTTGGTAACTGCGCGCTGCTCCGCTCTGTGTTTCTCGGCCGCTCCGCCCCCGCTCTCTCTCCGTCGACGGCGAGCGGTGGCGCCTTCTCCGGCCGATTCTCGGCGGCAGTTTTCTGTTCCACCGGTGAGTATCGCTCAATCTCCCTCGCATCCGCCCCACTAGTTCTTCTCGACGCCGTTAGTGGCGGGATGTTCGTCGGATTGGTCGCAGGTTAGAACAGACGAGGAATGCGCCCAATACGTTCAATTCGTGGTGCATTTGCTATTTGTTAGCCTCTCTTTCGCATGCACATTGTTTTAGTGCTTAATTTGCCGTTTTCAATTTCGTGGGTAGTTGCCGTAAGTTTTTGAACTGACCCCCCTGCTACACGGCTCGATCATGATTTTCAAGGTTTTCTCTAGATGCAAAACCATTATATCTCCGTTCATGATTCGCCACTGTTGTCCTATGGTGATTTCTGCCGTTATTTTGGTCGCTGGTAAGGTTTGGTGCGGGGATTTTACAACCACTCTCCTCACTCTGTATCTGTGTTGGGCTCTGTTTTATCATGCTCTTATGGTTGCAGTGAAGGAATTGAATTACCACCTGTATAATTAGGTTGCTGGTGATAATCCCATATTGTTTGTGTGTTTTATATGCAGTTCATCTCGTTTTGTGTTTAGGTTGTCATGATGGATTGTTTGTTCTAGCACTATCAGTGGTGTCTCTTTTCATGATACAATTTGTGTTTCTAACTGATGGATGTGCCATCATTTAACTTACCTGAACTTTATTTATGAATATTATCATCGTGGTGTGAATAATTTATCAGGAGTCACCTGTAAATTTTATCATGTCACTGATTTTTTTAATACTTAGTGATGTGATGTCCAATATATGTGTTTGCGTGTAAGTTGTTGCCGTCCCTAATTTTCATGATACATTTTGTGTTTCTAATTGATGGATGTGCCATCATTTAACTTACCTGAACTCTTATTGTGAATATTACCATCAGTGGTGCGAATAATTTATCAGGAGTCACCTGTAAAATTTATCATGTCACTGATTTTTTAATACTTAGTGCTGTGATGTCCAATATATGTATTTGTGTGTAAGTTGTTGCCATCCCTATTTTTCATAAGTTATCTTGCACGATACATACATTTTATCGGTGTATCATAAGTAAAAAAATTCAGGTATTCAATATCTAGTAGAAGCACACATGCCCTTATTTGTTTTTCGTCCTTCTCTGTTGTCGATGAGTTATCTTGTTGTATGTTCACAAGTTACCAATGTATCTTAAGAATATGTGTGCGACTATTAATTCAACAGATATGCATCCTTTATGCTCACTTTTTTCTCTTTGTTATTCTTGTGCGTCAGATCACAACGCCAAGGAAGCGCAAATTAGATGATGACTTTGAGGAGGTGAACCCCTTAAAGAAGCATAAGCCTCCCGCAGATCGGAATAGGGCTTCTCCTAGTGCTCTTGTGACTGCCTGTAAGGACATGTCAGATGAGAGAATGTCCGCGATTGATGACATGGATTTCACTAGTCTGCGGAATATCAAGTGTGATAATCTGTTCAACCGGCTTTCTCAATGGCTTGCTGGTCTATACGACCCTGATTCCCGTGAGGTCGTTGTACCTGGTCGTGGAAGGTTACCGATCAATGAAGAGTCTATGCATCGTATAATGGGTGTGCCCCGAGGTGATATTGCGGTGGATTTCAAGGTTCCTACAAATGAACAGCTTGAGCTTGCGGGAGATCTTTTTGGTGATCTTGGACATGCTCCTAAAACTGTTGATGTATTAAGTTTTATCTTGAGCACTAACCGGCATGATGACAATTTCAAGCGCTTGTGGCTTGTGCTTGCTGCCAGCACTATGATGGCGCCAACGACTTCCAACAAGATCAGCATCAGATGGTATTCTGTGTTGGTAAGCACATCTGGCTATCTTTCTAGTTCACACTTTTTATCTCTTTTCTTTTTGGTTTTCTACCTGGTAACTTCTTTGCTTCTTAGTCTGATGATTATGGACATATGCACTTGATAATTTATGTCCCTTTGATTTTATCTTGATCTAAAGTGTGGTAATTATGTAGTAATGCACCTGATAACTTTTTCTGGAAGTGTGGTAATTATGTAGTAATGCACCTGATAACTTTTTCTGAAAGTGTGGTAATTATATAGTAATGCACCTGATAACTTTTTCTGAAAATGTGGTAATTATACAGTAATGCACCTGATAACTTATTCATGCACCTGATAACTTTTTTATTTATGTACCTGCTAACTTGTGTGCATACATTCCACTATTGTTTCATGTGTTTTCTTTTTTTTTCACGGCAAAATATTGGCAATGTAAAAAACCTTAACTGGTGCAAATTTATTGCGGATCAGCTTCACAAAGCCCTTCAAAAGGAAAGCCTACGACGGGCTGCCTCCTATTCTACAATGTTAGTCCCCTTATTCTTTTTTTGTTCCCATGATTTCTGGATTGTATATCTTATTCCGCCAAATAGCTAGATTGTAATGACCTTTCCTGTTTTTCCAGCTTCTGTATGTAGATGCTATTGACTTAATTGTCCTTGGTATCATCTTGCCTGATGGTCCTTTTGCAATTAATGTGTGGACGGATGAGTTGGCAAATTAATGTGCGGACGAATGAGTTGGCATCGCAAGTTCTCCGGATGGATCTCCAGAGGGACAAGCTTTCTTATGGGAAATTACCGGTAATTTCCCATTGTCATTTGTCTTACCTTCTATGTATTGCCATCTGTTTTATTACAATTTTTATTTATTTTTTATCATTTTTTTCAGCTTAAGCCCCAATATGGCCAAGACTATTGCTTGTTTGGTGGCTTACAAGGTCTAGATAAATTCATGTGTGTTCATGCACCGCAAAACTGCTCTGAACGGGTATTTTACTCTTTTTTGCGTGTTTGGATATTTTTCGAGTCTTTTCCCTTTCCTGGTAAACATTGTTATAAAGACCTGGTAACTTTTACTGTTTTTAGGATGGTAACTTTTTGGTTCATAATTTGGATTCTCACTTTTGAAATAACTCCTTTTGAGATTATATTTGTATGGTATTCTTAGTAGTTTTTGTATGGTAATTAATTTCTCTCACAACCTGATTATTTGTTTTTTCATTCATGTTTTTTCTATCAGAAACTTGCTAAAGCTTCTATTATTGTGGGTCCCTTTTCGTCTGGCATGGTTGGCCTCCTGGGTGGTCTTGTTAATGAGTTCATGTCCTTGGATAATGAAGACAACTCATGGGTGTCTGGTGTGTTAGAGAGCCAACTCAAGGGTTTATCTTCTGCTGCCGGGAAGACTGCTGGGAAGACTGCAAGTACCCGTCCTGCATCCCGCTCACGTCAAGTAAAAGATACTGGCAAGAAAACTGTTGAAGGTCCAGATTCTGATCATGAGCATGATTCTGGTGGCGGTGATGGTCACTCTGATGAAGAATTAGATTTTCACGTTCATTACCATGGTTCTTCAGGTGGCCCGAACGCCCATGAGGCTTCAGGTAGTGGGGGTAGTGCTGGACCAAATGCCCATGATGCTTCAGGTAGTGGCGCAGCGAATGCAGATGTCGGTACAACCATGTTCGCAACTGCCAATGTGTCGGTAAGGTCAGCTGGAATTGATGGAACTACTACTGCAGGAACGGATCAGCCTCTCGAGTCTCAGATTATGCTTATTGCATGTTCCGGGAATGTATCTAGTGATGGATTGCATAACCAGCCAGATATGACAGATACTCAAAATGAGGCTGTTGTTGATGCTTCCATGAAGAGGTGCGGTTCTTCTCTTGTCCGTAACTTGGATAAGCAATATTCCGGGCGTCGCAAGAAATTACGCCTACCTTCTCCACCCATGGTCACTGGTACAACTGATTCTGACCAGCCGTCGTTGGATGATACACATCGTTGTATCAAGGCAATGGTCATCAATGAGCTTGGCATTGTAGGCCCTGATAAGGGCACTAACTCAGTAATTGCCAATCCCACTCGGAAGAAGCAACATCCTCGCAAGTGAGTTTCTTATCATCTGCTAGTTGTGTTCTTTTTGTACATATTTAGTTGTTGTTTCTCTTTTGTGTTATAACTTTTCCTAGCACCTACCTTCTGATAATTAGAAGCAACTCTGCCTGGAAAGTTTTTATTCCTTAATAAGCATGTGTTCTTGTCTAAAATGAATAGTAATTATATCCTGATAAGGCTGATAAATTTTAGCAGTTATTTTCATGATAATAACTTTAGTTTTTTATTTGAACAATATGTAGTTTAACTTTGTTTGCATGATAATTTTAGTATTTATATGCTGGTAAGCATTTGTTATTTGTCTATGCTAACATTTTTCTCACGTGCACTATATCCTTTTCAAATAATAACTTGTCAGGGGTTTGAATGCTCCATCTATTAGTGTTGCCGACCTTCAACAAATGCGGTCTACCAGTGTGGGTGTCACATCCGAGGTGGTACCTAGTAATCTTACATGTTCTTCGGCAGATGTTGACTCTTCTGACACGTCATGCAGGTGATTATGAATGTTACTTTTTCTCACTATATGAAATTTAAATGATTTTCTCTATTTTTTTAATTTTCTTCGTAAATTAGGTGAATATATACCGGTAATTCAACTCTTTTATGTGTGGCATCATAAACTGTATGGAAAGGGCTGGTAGTTTTTATAGTCAAAGCTCTTATAAGATTACTGTTATTTTTAGCATGATAAATTTGTTGGTAAATTTGTTATCTTCATAGTTACCATCTTCATTAATGATTCGTGACGATGTTGATTTTTGCATTATGTGGATAACCAAGTTGGCCATAAGCTGACAAATAATGCGAATACAAGCTGGTAACTAAAGTTATATTAGCTGGTAACTAATGTCAATATAAGCTGGTAACTGATGTTATATTAGCCGTTTGTATAATGCAAATATAATCTGATAACTAATGTCAATATAAGCTGGTAACTAATGTTATATTAGCTGGTAACTAATGTTATTATAAGCTGGTAATGTTTCTTTTATTGTGTGCAGGAATAAGACCAAGATTACTGTGAGAAAGGTTAAAAATTCTTCTAAAGTTGCAGTTGCAACTAGTTCTTCTCCTCGCGTTGCTTCCAAGAACACGAAAGATGATTTTAAAGACTCGCTCATGGTCACTTCTCCAATGGCTGTTGTGCAAGCTAATTCTCCTGTAAGGAATTCACCAGATGCTGGTTTTGGAGTTGTGGAAAAGCTCGCAGCAGCAACCACCATTACTCAAGTGGTAGAAGAGATTGCCAATGTTGTTATTGGCACTGAAGCTGAAACTTATGCTGATCAACCTCAAGGAATATCTCCTCTAATGAGCGCTGTCGTAGCTAAAACTTCTACTGATCAAGATCAAGGTTTTTCTCCTCCAATGAGTGCTACCATAGCTGAAACTTCTGCTGATCAAGATCAAGGATTTGCTCATCCAATGAGCGCTGCTGTAGCTGAAGATGCCCAAGCTCCTGTCAAAATACCATGTGTTGTTCAAGCTCAAGTTGTATCTGCCCAATCCAATGTGGCAGAACCAGTTGAAACTGAAGATTCACTGTTTGTTGAAGCTCAAGCTGGGGATGACCAAGTCGCCGCCCAAGAATTTAGTAGTAATGCAGATGTAGAAGATGTTGTTGCTGAGAGGGCCTACTGGAATTTCACCCCACCATCTTGATCTCTTGGCCTGGATTTTGGCCCACACCGCCCGGACCAGATATTAATACGACGGCCGCAGTCCCAGCTATAGTACCAACACCGCCCCCAGCGGTTGTTTCGACAACTCAAGCACCAGTAGTGGACCCAGCGGTTAACAATGCTCCCCAAGACCGAGCAGCAGCAGCCCCAATTGATCAGATGACGACAGCACCAAGAGATTCAAAGAATGCAGTAGATAATTCTGTTGACTCTAAGCCGGTTTCATGCTCTGAGCCTGCTGACCTTGGTAAGTGAAGGCATATACGTGTCTTCGCTTTATCACAAAAGAGTGATGGGATGGATGTCTGCTTTTCGAAGACCTTTTTTATGCTTCTAGTTTGATCCTTGTGCGTATATTTATGCTCTTTGTTATCCTATGTATGGACAACCCCCCCCCCCCCATCTCACATGTAATGACTTCTGCTTTTGTGTGTGTGCTATGAAATGAACTATGTGTTTTCGTTTCACATTCACTCTCTTTATTTTTATGTTGTCTGGTGTGTGGATGTATTATATGTGATTATTATTGTTCATTATTCCTGGTAACTTTTACTAACATTTGACTAATAATTATAGCGCTCTACTTTTAACTGATAATTATAGCGCTCTACATGGAAGACATTGTACCTTGTTTTCTAGCTCACCATTTTATCGTATGGTAATTTTCACCACGTTAACCTCTTCGTGAATGTTGCTTTGGTATTTTTTTTGTTCTAACTAGATACCTACATGGTTTCATTTTACTATCTACTTAAAATGGTAACATTTATGATGACACCCTGATAACTTTTGCTACCATCAAGCCAATAACTTCAATCCTTTTTATCTTTATTCCTGGTAACTTTTATTAACATCTGCCTGATAATTATAGCGCTTTACTTTTAATTGATAATTATAGCGCTCTACATGAAAGATATTGTACCTTGTTTTCTAGCTTACCCTCTATCGTATGGTAACTTTCACCATGATAAACTTTGCAAATGTTGCGCTGATATTTTTTTGTTCTAACTAGATACCTACATGGTTTCATTTTTTTTGCTAACTAGCTACTTAAAATGGTGATATTTCTGATGACACCCTGATAACTTCTGCTACCACCATGTTAATAACTTCAACCCTTTTTTTCTTTATTGTTGCTGGAAATACACCCCCCCTGCTTTCCCTGCACACACACACACAATTCTAATACATTCATGTTGCCCCTTTAACTATCCTGACCCCCCTCACTTTCTTCCCATTTTCTCTCTACAGTAATTATATCATCATTCTGTACATCTATCACTTTTTCCTTTAGCTGTTTTTCCACAGAATTGACATTCCTTTTTTTCAGTTCGCAAAATGACTTGATCGCAACTTTTTGAAGAGCGTCGAGTTTGAGTTTATGATGCGGATGTTGAAGACGAAGATGTAATTATGTGGGTTGAAGAAGTCAAACGTGCCACTGCTAGAGAAAAAGCAAATTACGCTCCCGTAAAAGGTACTGATAGGAAGATTTTTTGTATCAAACTTTTTCCTACTGCCAACCTTGATAACATCATTATGTTCATGCTGATAATTTACTGTTCTAATCTCTGATAAGTTCTTTTCTTATAGACCACCCCATCGTCCCTGAATTTGTTACACCAGTTATTCACCCTCCCAATGGTAATCATTCAGCCAGTGTGACTCCTAAATCATACATTCGAAAAGTTAGGGTAAACCGCCCATCGCAGTTCCTTTTGCCTCCATATTGTGGCCTCACAGCATCTGCACTCGAAGAGGTTATTTACGCAGAAGTTATCAAGCACACCACTGATTCAGTTGACTTCAGGATAAAACAGTAATTACATTTATTGTTTTCCTTTTCTCTAGTATTTTGACCCCTCGCTGGCAAAACATTGGCTTATATATTATTTTTTCTTTGTTTGCTTTCCAGTATTAGGGTTATTGACATCGATGGGCGGTGGGTCACATTGGAGGAGCTTACTAATTAATAGTGTAATAGAAGGTGGTCATGTTTCGAATAATATTGCAGAGCTCCACATCCGAACTCTTTCTGATTCTGTACCCCAGGGAAGATAATCTTTCCATGGTTGCTGTCAGTATATCTTCTCATATGTGATTTCACGAGCAAGTTCCTAATCAAACATTTCCATCGTGATGTAAACTACATACTTAGTCACCAAAATCAGGTACATTTTTTGATGTAAACTACATACTTTTCTACTTTTAAATCCTACAAGCTGTTTTTAAATTGGTATAACAGGCAATTTTATTAGGCTGTTAACTTGGTTTTGTCACACATCGTACCACTAAAGAATTTTAGCTGGTACCTAGTTATGTTACTTCTCTGTGGTAACTTTCATGTATGCATACTGGTAACATACGTTGTCAGTGTTCTGATAACTTTGTCTTTTTAACTGTAGCATTAGTAACTTCTTGTGTTCATGTGTTCACATTTTTTAACAGTTTCTGTTTCCAACACTGCAAAAGTTGGGACCTCTACCAAAGGACGAGCATTGGTATGTCTTGCGCCTTAATCTCAAGGCAAAACAATTTGAAGTTCTTGATTCTCTTCGTCCACAAGATAGCCCTTCGCTCATCACACATGCGACGAAGCTTATGAATGGTATTAAAAAAGCCTGGTTGATTGCGTACAAGGACTCGAGTAAGCAGATCCAAGACTATGATCTTGTGTACATCGATGTGTTCAAACAGGACAATTGGTTAGTTTTTTTTTGGCTAGTACTCCATCATTTTTTTCCATCTAAATACCCGGTAACTTAGTAGTGTAGCATTTTAGAAGTTCGTTCACCTTTTTTTCTTTTAACACATTTTTTGTTTTTCTCCTTACAACACTGATTGTTGTTTCTTCGCGTTCAAGATCTTGGAGTTCTGGGATGGTAAAAATATCCCGGCAATAACTCAAGGGCAGATCCCGACGCTGAGGAAGATATTGACAAGCATCCTCTTAACAAATGCATGCAATGGCGCTATCACTTATTCAACAAGGAGTAATTGAGGTGAGAAATTTGCACCAACATAAGTTTGAATTTATGTAACGATGATAGTTTTATTCTTTTTTTTGGCTGATTGCTATCTTTTTTATACATTTTTTGGTGATAACTTGTGTTAGTCAGTGTTGACAACATACTTTATCAGTTGCTGATAACTTTCTATTTCATGGCGTCATAACATTTTGCTCACAAATAAAGAATGATAACTAATCTCATTCTCATTTCTGAAAATTCCCATTACATTTTGGCCGATAACTTGCCTGTTTCAGTGCTGATAACTTTTCATTACATGGCGTCACAACATCGTTTACACAATAAAATGGGTAAAATTGATAAGTAAATCGATAATTTGCACTTCATTGCCCATCTAACTTTTTTGCACTTCTAGTTTCTCAGTGCGGTATGGATGAGGTACATTTGCGTTTATCATGTTCTGTCGACCTGCACACTCTACATTTCCTATCTTTTTTTGGTTTTGCAATGTCAAATGGGTGCTGAAATCTTTTCTCTCTTGGACGCCCTTTCGTAGTAGACTTTGGTGGGTCTAGTATCACTCTTGTGTTTGATGATTGGGATCCCTCGGTATGTGAGCCCTGGAACTGAAAAATATTGCCAGAAACATGAGTGACAGGAATGCTTCCTTGATGTGCTACTGGGACACCTTCAGTGGCACTAGTCCCTGGTGGTGAAGAAAACATTTCTGCTTCTTTTCCCTCATCTTTTTCCTTTCTTGCTTTCTTTATCTACCTCTTTTTTAGCACATCCATGTCTTCTCTGAAAGCATTAACGTGTTTCCTTGCCAATGCCATCCCTTCATCAGTAGTGCAAGCATCTTTTGCTTGTTCCTTGAAATCATTCAGAAAAGATGTATATCTCATGATATTTTTTCCTTCCTCTATCATACCCTTCTTAACTGTTGGCTGTTGGTAATCAGGCTCAACAAGATCCTCCTCTGGATCCTGAAGGAAATATGCCCTAGAGGCAATAATAAAGTTATTATTTATTTCCTTATATCATGATAAATGTTTATTATTCATGCTAGAATTGTATTAACCGGAAACATAATACATGTGTGAATACATAGACAAACAGATAAGTCACTAGTAAGCCTCTACTAGACTAGCTCATTAATCAAAGATGGTTATGTTTCCTAACCATAGACATGTGTTGTCATTTGATTAATGGGATCACCTCATTAGAAGAATGATGTGATTGACATGACCCATTCCGTTAGCTTAGCACTTGATCGCTTAGTATATTGCTATTGCTTTCTTCATGACTTATACATGTTCCTATAACTATGAGATTATGCAACTCCGTTTACGGAGGAACACTTTGGGTACTACCAAACGTCACAACGTGAATCTGGGTGATCATAAAGGAGTACTACAGGTGTCTCCAAAGGTACTTGTTGGGTTGGCGTATTTCGAGATTAGGTTTTGTCACTCCGATTGTCGGAGAGGTATCTCTGGGCCTTCTCGGTAATACACATCACATAAGCCTTGCAAGCATTGCAACTAATGAGTTAGTTGTGAGATGATGTATTACGAACGAGTAAAGAGACTTGCCAAGAACGAGATTGAACTAGGTATTGGATACCGACGATCGAATCTCGGGCAAGTAACATACCGATGACAAAAGGAACAACGTATGTTGTTATACGGTCTGACCGATAAAGATCTTCTTAGAAAATGTAGGAACCAATATGGGCATCCAGGTCCCGCTATTGGTTATTGACCGGAGATGTGTCTCGGTCATGTCTACATTGTTCTCGAACCGTAGGGTCCGCACGCTTAAGGTTTCGATGGCGGTTATATTATGAGTTTGTGTATTTTGATGTACGAAGGTTGTTGAGTCCGGATATGATCACGGACATGACGAGGAGTCTCGAAATGGTCGAGACATAAAGATTAATATATTGGACGGATATATTTGGACACGGAAAGGTTCCGGAGAAGTTTGGAGCTCGGGAGGTTACGGAACCCCGGGAGGTATATGGGCCTTATTGGGCCCATGTAGGAGGAAAGGAAAAGGAACAAGGGAGGCGCGCCCAAGCCCAATCCGAATTGGGGAAGGGGCGCCCCTTTCCTTTCTCCTTGCCCTCTTCCTATTCCTACTACTAGTACTACTTCCTAATACTAGTACTCCTTCCTTCCCCTCCAAATAAAATAAGGAAAGGAGTGGGAAACACACTTGGACTAGGTTTCCCCCGCCCTCGGGCGCCCCCCCCGTGGGGCCGCCCACGTCCGCCCTCCCTCCCTTATCTCCGGGGGGGGGGGGGGCACCCTAGGACACACAAGTTGATCCTTGAGATCGTTCCTTAGCCGTGTGCGGTGCCCCCTCCACCATATTCCACCTCGGTCATATCGTAGCGGTGCTTAGGCGAAGCCTGCGCCGGTGAAACATCAAGATCGTCCTGCCACGCCGTCGTCTTGTGGAACTCCCTCTCCCGGAGCTTTCTGGATCGGAGCCCGAGGAGCGTCATCGAGCTGAGCGTGTGCCAAGAACTCGGAGGCGCCGAGTAACGGGCGCTGGGATCGGCTGGATCGCGAGGAGAACGTCGACTACTTCCTCTACGTCATCATCGACTCGGAGGTGCCGGAGTAACGGCACTGGGATCGGCAGGATCGCGAGGAGAACGTCTGACTACTTCCTCTACGTTGTGATCGCTTCCGCTTTGGTCTCACGAGGGCACGTAGACAACACTCTCCCTTCTCGTTGCTATGCCATCACCATGGTCCCGTGTGTGCGTGGGAAAATTTTGAAATTACTACGTTCCCAACGGTGGCATCCGAGCCTGGTTTTATGCGTTGATGTCATATGCACGAGTAGAACACAAGTGAGTTGTGGGCGATACAAGTCATCGCCTACCAGCATGTCATACTTTGGTTCAGCGGTATTGTGAGATGAAGCGGCCGGACCGACATTACGCCAGACGCTTACGCGAGTCTGGTTTCACCGTTACGAGCACTCGTGCTTAAAGGTGGCTGGCGGGTGTCTGTCTCTCTCACTTTAGTTGAACCGAGTGTGGCTACGCCCGGTCCTTGAGAAGGTTAAACGGAGTCTATTTGTGAAATATCGTTGTGGTTTTAATGCGTAGGTAAGAACGGTTCTTGCTCAGCCCGTAGCAGCCACGTAAAACTTGCAACAACAAAGTAGAGGACGTCTAACTTGTTTTTGCAGGGCATGTTGTGATGTGATATGGTCAAGACGTGATGCTATATTTTATTGTATGAGATGATCATGTTTTGTAACCGAGTTATCGGCAACTGGCAGGAGCCATATGGTTGTCGCTTTATTGTATGAAATGCAAGCGCCCTGTAATTGCTTTACTTTATCACTAAGCGGTAGCGATAGTCGTAGAAGCAATAGATGGCGTAAACGACAACGATGCTACGATGGAGATCAAGGTGTCGCGCCCGGTGGCGATGGTGATCATGGCGGTGCCGAAGATGGAGATCACAAGCACAAGATGATGATGGCCATATCATATCACTTATATTGATTGCATGTGATGTTTATCCTTTATGCATCTTATTTTGCTGTGATTTACGGTAGCATTTTAAGATGATCTCTCATTAAAATTATCAAGTAGTGTTCTCCACAGTATGCACCGTTGCCAAAGTTCGTCGTGCCGAGACACCACGTGATGATCGGGTGTGATAAGCTCTACGTCCATCTACAACGGGTGCAAGCCAGTTTTGCACACGCAGAATACTCAGGTTATACTTGGCGAGCCTAGCATATGCAGATATGGCCTCGGAACACGGAGACCGAAAGGTCGGCGTGAATCATATAGTAGATATGATCAACATAAGATGTTCACCATTGAAAACTACTCCATCTCACGTGATGATCGGTTATGGTTTAGTTGATTTGGATCACGTGATCACTTAGATGACTAGAGAGATGTCTGTCTAAGTGGGAGTTCTTAAGTAATATGATTAATTGAACTTAAATTTATCATGAACTTAGTACCGATAGTATCTTGCTTGTCTATGTCTGCATTTGTAGATAGATGGCTCGTCTTTGTTGTTCCGTTGAATTTTAATGCGTTCCTTGAGAAAGCAAAGTTGAAAGATGATGGTAGCAATTACACGGATCGGGTCCGTAACACGAGGATTATCCTCATTGCTGCACGTAAGAGTTACGTCCTGGATGCACCGCTAGGTGCCAGTGCCCGCCGATGCAACCGACGACGTTAAGAACGTCTGGCGAGCAAAGCTGATGACTACTCTATAGTTCAGTGTGCCATGCTTTACGGCTTAGAACCGGGTCTTCAACGACGTTTTGAAAGTCGTGGAGCATATGAGATGTTCCAAGAGTTGAAGTTGATATTTCAAGAATGCCCGGATTGAGAGATATGAAGTCTCCAATAAGTTCTATAGCTGCAAGATGGAGGAGAATGGGTGCATCGGTGAGCACATACTCGGAATGTCCGGTATTACAATCACTTGACTCAACCGGGAGTTGATCTTCGGATGATTGTGTCATTGATGAATTCTTCAATCAACGCCACCAAGCTACAAAGGCTTCGTGATGAACTATAATATGCAAGGGTTAGTAAAGACTATGCTCGAGCTCTTCGCATAATCTGAAAGCTGCGGAGGTAGAAATCAAGAAGGAGCATCAAGTGTTGATGGTCAATAAGACCACTAGTTTCAAGAAGAAAGGCAAAGGGAAGAAGAAGGGAACTTCAAGAAGAACAGCAAACAAGTTGCTGCTCAAGTGAAGAAACCCAAGTCTGGACCTAAACCTGAAAGCGAGTGCTTCTACTACAAGCATCGTAGTCCTTTGGAAGCGGAACTGCCCCAAGTATTTGGCGGATAAGAAGGATGGCAAGGTGAACAAAGGTATATGTGATATACATGTTATTGATGTGTACCTTACTAGAGCTCGCAGTAGTACCTCGGCATTTGATACTGGTTACATTGCTAATATTTGCAACTCAAAGCAGGGACTACAGATTGCTTAACAACGGCAAAGGGCGAGGTGACGATGCGCGTGGGAAATGGTTCCAAAGTCGATGTGATCGCGATCGGCATGCTACCTCTACATCTACCTTCGGGATTAGTATTAGACCTAAATAATTGTTATTTGGTGCCAGCGTTAAGCATGAACATTATATCTGGATCTTGTTTGATGCGAGACGGTTATTCATTTAAATCAGAGAATAAAGGTTGTTCTATTTATATGAATAATATCTTTTATGGTCATGCACCCTTAAAGAGTGGTCTATTTTAATGGATCTCGATAGTAGTGATACACATATTCATAATGTTGAAACCAAAAGATTAAGAGTTTAAAATGATAGTGCGAATTATTTGTGGCATTGCCGTTTAGGTCCTATCGGTGTAAACAGCAAGAAGAAACTCCAAACTGATGGACTTTTAGAGTCACTTGATTATGAATCACTTGGCACTTGCGAACCGTGCCTCTTGGGCAAGATGACTAAAACACCGTTCTCCGGTACTATGGAGAGAGAAACAGATTTGTTGGAAATCATACATACGAGATGTATGTGGTCCAATGAATATTGAGGCTCGTGGCGGATATCGTTATTTTCTCACCTTCACAGATGATTTAAGCAGATATGGGTATATCTTCTTAATGAAACATAAGTCCGAGACATTTGAAAAGTTCAAAGAATTTCAGAGTGAAGTTGAAAATCATCGTAATAAGAAAATAAAGTTTCTTCGATCCGATCGTGGAGGCGAATATTTGAGTTACTGAGTTTGGTCTACATTTGAAACAATGCGGAATAGTTTACGCAACTCACGCCACCGGAACACCACAGCGCAATGGTGTGTCCGAACGTCGTAATCGCACTTTACTAGATATGGTGCGATCTATGATGTCTCTTACAGATTTACCGCTATCGTTTTGGGGTTATGCTCTTGAGGCGGCCGCATTCACGCTGAATAGAACACCGTCAAAATCCGTTGAGGCGACACCTTATGAACTGTGGTTTAGCAAGAAACCAAAGTTGTCGCTTTCTTAAAGTTTGGGGATGCGATGCTTATGTGAAAAAGCTTCAACCCGATAAGCTCGAACCTAAATCGGAGAAATGTGTCTTCATAGGATACCCAAAGGAGACAGTTGGGTACACCTTCTATCACAAATCCGAAGGCAAGACATTTGTTGCTAAGAATGGATCCTTTCTAGAGAAGGAGTTTCTCTCGAAAGAAGTGAGTGGGAGGAAAGTAGAACTTGATGAGGTAATCTGTACCTTCTCCCTTATTGGAAAGTAGTTTATCACGAAACCAGTTTACTGCGACATCTACACCAAATAGTGAGGAAGTTGATGATGTTGATCATGAAACTTCAGATCAAGTTACTACTGAGAACCTCGTAGATCAACCAGAATAAAAACCGCACTTGAGTGGTACGGCAATCCTGTTCGGAAGTCATGCTACTAGATCATGATGAACCTCACGAACTATGAAGAAGCGATGGTGAGCCCAGATTCCAAAATGGCTTGAGGCCATGAAATCCGAGATAGGATCCATGTATGAAAACAAAGTATGGACTTTGGTTGACTTGCCCGAGGATCGGCAAGCAATAGAAAACAAGTGGATCTTCAAGAAGAAGACCGACGACGGTAATATTGCTGTCTACAAAGCTCGACTTGTCGCAAAGGGTTTCGACAAGTTCAAGGGATTGACTACGATGAGACCTTCTCACCCGTAGCGATGCTTAAGTCTGTCCGAATCATGTTAGCAATTGCCGCATTTTATGATTATGAAATATGGCAAATGGATGTAAAGACCGCATTCACGAATGGGTTTACGGAAGAAGAGTTGTATATGATGCAACGGAAGGTTTTATCGATCCAAAGGGAGCTAACAAAGTGTGCAAGCTCCAGTGATCCATTTATGGACTGGTGCAAGCATCTCGGAGTTGGAATAAACGCTTTGATAGTGTGATCAAAGCATTTGGGTTTATCTGGACTTATGGAGAAGCCTGTATTTACAAGAAAGTGAGTGGGAGCTCTGTAGCATTTACGATATTATATGTAGATGACATATTATTGATCGGAAATGATATAGAATTCTGGATAGCATAAAGGGATACTTGAACAAGAGTTTTTCGATGAAAGACCTTGGTGAAGCTACTTACATATTGGGCATCAAGATCTATAGAGATAGATCAAGACGCTTAATTGGACTTTCACAAAGCACATACCTTGATAAAGTTTTGAAGAAGTTCAAAATGGATCGTGCAAAGAAAGGTTTTTTACCTGTATTACAAGGTGTGAAATTGAGTCGGACTCAATGCCCGACCACGCAGAAGATAGAGAGAAAATGAAAGATGTTCCCTATGCTTCAGCCATAGGCTCTATCATGTATGCAATGCTGTGTACTGCACTGACGTATGCTTAGCTGTAAGCTTGGCAGGAAGGTACCAAAGTAATCCAGAGTGGATCCTTTGGACAGCGGTCAAGAACATCCCGAAATACGAAAAGGACTAAGGATATGTTTCTCGTATATGGAGGTGACAAAGAGCTAGTCGTAAATGGTTACGTCGATGCAAGCTTTGACACCGATCCGGACGATTCTAAATCGCAAACCGGATCGTGTTTTTGTTAAACGGTGGAGCTGTCAGTTGTTGCAGTTCTAAACACAGCGACGTGGCGGGATCTACATTTGAAGCGGAGTACATAGCTGCTTCGGAAGCAGCAAATGAAGGATTCTGGATGAAAGAGTTCATTTCAGATATAGGTGTTATACCTAGTGCATCGGGACCAATGAAGATCTTCTGTGACAATCTTGGTGCAATTGCCTTGGCAAAGGAATCCAGATTTCACAAGAGGACCAAGCATATCAAGAGACGCTTCAATTCCATTCGGGACCAAGTCCAAGTGGGAGACATAGAGATTTGCAAAATACATACGGATCTGAACGTTGCAGACCCGTTGACTAAGCCTCTTCCACGAGCAAAACATGATCAACACCAAGACTCCATGGGTGTTAGAATCATTACTGAGTAATCTAGATTATTGACTCTAATGCAAGTGGGAGATCAAGGAAATATGCCCTAGAGGCAATAATAAAGTTATTATTTATTTCCTTATATCATGATAAATGTTTATTATTCATGCTAGAATTGTATTAACCGGAAACATAATACATGTGTGAATACATAGACAAACAGATAAGTCACTAGTAAGCCTCTACTAGACTAGCTCATTAATCAAAGATGGTTATGTTTCCTAACCATAGACATGTGTTGTCATTTGATTAATGGGATCACCTCATTAGAAGAATGATGTGATTGACATGACCCATTCCGTTAGCTTAGCACTTGATCGCTTTAGTATATTGCTATTGCTTTCTTCATGACTTATACATGTTCCTATAACTATGAGATTATGCAACTCTGCCATCGGAGGAACACTTTGGGTACTACCAAACGTCACAACGTAATCTGGGTGATCATAAAGGAGTACTACAGGTGTCTCCAAAGGTACTTGTTGGGTTGGCGATTTTGAGATTAGGTTTTGTCACTCCGATTGTCGGAGAGGTATCTCTGGGCCTTCTCGGTAATACACATCACATAAGCCTTGCAAGCATTGCAACTAATGAGTTAGTTGTGAGATGATGTATTACGGAACGAGTAAAGAGACTTGCCAAGAACGAGATTGAACTAGGTATTGGATACCGACGATCGAATCTCGGGCAAGTAACATACCGATGACAAAAGGAACAACGTATGTTGTTATGCGGTCTGACCGATAAAGATCTTCAGAGAAAATGTAGGAACCAATATGGGCATCCAGGTCCCGCTATTGGTTATTGACCGGAGATGTGTCTCGGTCATGTCTACATTGTTCTCGAACCGTAGGGTCCGCACGCTTAAGGTTTCGATGACGGTTATATTATGAGTTTGTGTATTTTGATGTACCGAAGGTTGTTCGAGTCCCGGATATGATCACGGACATGACGAGGAGTCTCGAAATGGTCGAGACATAAAGATTAATATATTGGACGGATATATTTGGACACGAAAAGGTTCGGAGAAGTTTGGAGCTCGGAGGTTACTGAACCCCGGAGGTATATGGGCCTTATTGGGCCCATGTAGGAGGAAAGGAAAAGGAACAAGGGAGGCGCGCCCCAAGCCCAATCCGAATTGGGAAGGGGCGCCCCCCTTTCCTTTCTCCTTCCCCTCTTCCTATTCCTACTACTAGTACTACTTCCTAATACTAGTACTCCTTCCTTCCCCTCCAAATAAGATAAGGAAAGGAGAGGGAAACCTACTTGGAGTAGGTTTCCCTCCCTATGGCGCCCCTTTGTGGCCGGCCACCTCCTCCCTCCCTCCTTTATATCTGGGGTGGGGGGCACCCTAGGACACACAAGTTGATCCTTGAGATCGTTCCTTAGCTGGCGGTGCGTGCCCCCTCCACCATATTCCACCTCGGTCATATCAGAAGCGGTGCTTAGGCGAAGCCTCGCATCGGTGAAACATCAAGATCGTCACCACGCCGTCGGCCGACGGAACTCCCTCTCCCGGAGCTTTGCTGGATCGGAGCCCGAGGAGCGTCATCGAGCTGAGCGTGTGCCAAGAACTCGGAGGCGCCGGAGTAACGGGCGCTGGGATCGGCTGGATCGCGAGGAGAACGACGACTACTTCCTCTACGTCATCATCGACTCGGAGGTGCCGGAGTAACGGCACCTTGGGATCGGCAGGATCGCGAGGAGAACGTCGACTACTTCCTCTACGTTGTGATCGCTTCCGCTTTGGTCTCACGAGTGCGTAGACAACACTCTCCCTTCTCGTTGCTATGCCATCACCATGGTCCTGTGTGTGCGTAGGAAAATTTTGAAATTACTACGTTCCCCAACAGATCCCATGTCCACCTATCTAGGATATACCTCCTCGGTATCTCGTAGACTCCAATCTGTTCCATTACTCGTAGTATGTGTGCGCACAATAGCCCATCGCAATCAAACTTGCAGCAAGTGCATGAGTATACCCCTTCATCCTTGTTCGCCTGCATATGGAAGTCCCTATCCCCATACTTTGGTAGTATGCCTCGGAGCGACCACATCCTGAAGCATCTTGCAAAGTGTCGCATCCGTAAGCAGTCTTTAGCTTCATCTCTACCTGGAACTTGGAGAACGGATTTTGTGTGTATATCCCTCACATCTGCAACTCAATTGGGTTCAATGAATACATGTCTGCCTCTTTGTAAATTGTGTCCACTTGCTCTTTTGCCACAGCCACCATTACTTTCTCCTGGATTGCAGGGTATTGAGTTGCGAATTCAATCAATGAGTTGTTGGGGTTCACGTACTTCTTGAGCACAACATTGAATCCCTCGCTCCTTGCAGTTGTTTGCAAGAATGGAAAGAAATGCTTCATGTAGTACACCGGGGCCCAACATTTCCTATTTTCCCACAGCCAGTGAAAATGTTCGCTGTCGGTCTGTCCATATTTATCCATCATTGCCCACCATTTGTTTTTAAACTCTTCTTCTGTGATACACAAAACATGAGACAATTACAACATCATACACAATCAATGGTAATTAAGGTACAAGTATGCTGGTAACTTTTCATAGTTATTAGATGGTAACTTCATGGAACCAATTTTCCAGATCTTTTTTTGTTCTTTTTGATATGTGAAAGTTTTATTTTCTTTGTTTGTCTTACACCTAGTCTGGTAACTTTTCTAAACCAATAGTTGGTGTCAACATATGTAGTGTTTGTACCCGATGGTGATTACATGTCCACACATTTTTTTCCTTTGTAATTTGATGTTGTTCCAATGAAACTGCCTCCTGGTAATATAACCAACAAGATCATGGTAACTTGTGCAGACCTACACATGGTACGCTAAGCATGGTAACTTGTGCATCACACAATTTCATATGGTTTCTCAAGTTTGCTGGATGGTAATTAAAATGGGTCAACAGAGTTGGTACGTACCAGTCAAGCTGTTGTCGACACAGTCTTTGAACGCTTTGTTTAGTGGTTTATCATCATCCATAAGCTTTCCAAGTTTCTGTTGTGCCTTCTTCATTATATGTCAGCGGCAATTTCTGTGTATTATGTTCAAGAAGACCTTGTCGATCGCACTCCTCATTGCGAAGTCCTGGTATGTGATGATGTTTTTTGGGGCAACACACCCATTGCATAGAGGAATGTGTTAAACAGACACACAAAGTTCTCCTTTAGTTCGTTTCGAACAAAGCCACACCCAAACTGGATGGATTGACCATGGTTGTTAATTCCAATGAATGATGCACACGGCATCTTGTACATGTTTGTCATGTATGTCGTGTCGAACGACAAACAGTCATTATATTTTGCATATGCCCTGCGTGATGCACCATCTATCCAAAACAAGTTCTCAACCCTGTCCTCATCATCAAGTTTGATTCTCCAGTAGAAATATGAATCTTTGGCCCTCATATCTTGGAAGTATGAAATTGTGCTCCCAACGTCCACGTGGCGGTGCTCTAAGTGGAACTTAGCTCGTTGATTAGCAATATCTTGTGTCGTGTAGGGTACGTCTTAAGCGCTTCCGTAGAACCATGACATCAGCTGCATCTGCCTCGCAATCTCGACGTTGCATCCGTGCAGAACCCTCAAGAAGTCATGCTCCTCCTTCAGAATGTACCGATGTGATGATAAGAATTTTGTTAGGGACGACTTTTTGATCAGGGGGTGATTGTGGTTGTCCTCGAAACGGCCAACAGTCCACCATGCATCATCGTGGGATAGGTACATGTGCGCTTCACATTCAGTCCTAACAACTTTCTTTCTTTTTTCCTCTTCTTGACAATGCTGGCTAGGTTCTCCACATCTTGCAGCTCATCCCTGTCCCTACATCGTTTGCCGTATCTGGTACAAACTAGGAGCACCCTGCTTATAGTTCCATCAACCCTCTCTTTATTGAATTGCTGCCTAATTGCAAAGCCAGTCATGCGCGCGTAGATGTTGTAGTGGTCACGTGCGCTCTCCAGGCTGTCAAATTTTGTGCCTGTAAAGGTGGCTTAGGTGTGGAATATGCCGCCATGTTGCTGCCTTCCATATCAGCGTCGATCCCAGCAGATTCTGGAGTTGCTGGTTCGCTTATTGTCTGCTCTCCAAGGCTCCCAGCTCATGTGCTTGCATTTGTTCCAGCACTATGTGCATTTGTTCCACCACTGGGCAAGTTGTTGTTTGCGCTGATTGCCCGAGCACCTGCAATTTGACCTGGTAGATTAATGGAATATTGCATGATAAATAACAATTTTCCATCATGATAGTTTTCTGAAGATTCAGTGAATGAATCTTTCTTTTCTGCCTAAACAACCCTGGTAATTTGCATACTTTGAACCTGGTAATATGAGTGCACCAATGCTGGTAATTTTCAAACCCACTTCAATAGTAAAGTTTCTTTCTGCCTAAAAAACCTGGTAATTTGCATTTTTTGAACCTGGTAATATGTCTGAAGCAATGCTGGTAATTTTCAAACCCACTTCAATAGTAAAGTATAAAACTGAGTTTTTCATTCCATGATGATATGTAAACAATAATGTTGGTAATTTTACCTGTTTCCATGATGTTTGGGTATGCAGAATTGTTGCTTGGTGTGCGCACTGCATCGTCCTCTTCATGCATTCTCCCTCCTCCACCATCTTCTGCATTATCTCCTCTGCTAGCATCCATTATCTACTCATGCTTGATTGTTTTTACGTTTGCACGTTAGTATACATTTACACATATTGACTCTTTTTTTGAAACTCGTTGTTTTGTTTACTCTTTACACAGTTGTTTGAAGGCAAGAATCGCAAGGGTGATTGGGAAGAACACTAAACAGGACAATTACAGTACAACATGAGCATCTGCATTAAAAGGCATCACTTTTCTTTATCCAATGTTTGTACTTAGCTAAAATGGATGATAACTTTTTCTATGTACAGATTGATAACTTGTTTACTTCATGCAGTATAACATTACTATAGACTAAAAATGAACCTTTTTTGCAAAGCATTTTCCATTGTATGAGAGAATGATTTTTGTGATCAATAAAGGTTCCTCTTTCCTTTATCTGTCTTTATTTTTCCATGGTAGACACAAAATCTATGTTTTTTGTAGCAAGGAAATGGGGTATTTTTTGGGTACTCTGTTATGTTGCATAAAGTTGGTAACAAAAACTATAAGGGGTTGGTAATTTGCACTTAGTTGATTGGTAAGTCACTGCAATAGGCAGAATTATGCGAGAAGTTTGCTTATTCTGTTTCCATGAGGTGGAAGGATGGTAATTTTTGCACAAATTGGGAGGGGGTGGGGTAAGTCTTTGTATTAAGCAGAATTTTTTGGAGATTTTGGATGAGTCTTGATTCTTACCAGGGTTAGGTGATGTTGCCTGGTGATTTCTTCGTTGTATCCCTGGTGATTTTCGCCGCTTTCCCTGATGATTTGCTCTGGTTTGATCCAGATCTGGAGGAGGGCTAGGTTTTTGGTGTTGATTTTGAGCAACTGTGTAGGGGGGAGGGGCGTGTGGGTGGTGGGGAGGGTGGGAGAGGGTATACTTGCGTGGGAGGTAAGGAGGTGGGGGAAAGTTGCGATCTGGAAAGTGCGTCGTGGGGGATGGCATTTTTTGTTGGGCCTTGTACGGTGATCGGCCTGCTAAGCTGGCGGGTGATCGGCCTGGTAAGCTAGCGGGTGATCGACGGGTTGGTATGGTACATTTTTTATGGGGCACACTGTTGCCAAATATCACTGTCCATATTTTTTTTCATGGGGAGGAAACAAATAGTCATGCGTGGATATGTATACAGAGATGGACCGGCTCTGCATCTGGGAAATTAATAATTTGTAAACTTATCTACAATTCCACAGGGCATCAAATATGTTGTTGCCACCCGTCTATGGTTGCTCGGTTTTGCCCCGTGTGGTGCGCCATGATCCATTGCTGTTGCTCAGAAAGTCGTTCGCTTCCACCCTCCCGTGGCCGGTTGCAGTGAAGACTAAGCATATTTGCATTTATTTGAGCCAATTATGATATATATGATGGCAAGCAATCCTAAAATCAAACTGATTAGTATGTTTCATTCGTATCATGACATTCCCAGCACCGAAATCTGAATAGTTAGACAACAATGTAAACCTTCATCGCCGGAATCGGAATGACGGTTCATTTCCTTTTACACAACATCAGAATTTGCACGGTACTAAAGCCGCCTATAACTCACCACAGGATCAATGCTTACTGGAGCATAGCACAACACATGACAGACTCAGATGCACCATTCTCAAGTCTGAAGCATTCAAACGACGAGCATTCATATCCGTTCCAGGAACAAAGCAAAGTTGTACTAGAGGCTAGACCTACTACTATATGAAGTTCTCAGCTTATCCCACCGGCAACAACATTCCAACGATCCAATTATCACCAACGGCATCAATGTTACCAAAAAAGAGGCAATCAAGAAACCCAGCGCAGCTTTGAGAGCATGATCAGTTGCTCATGATGATGTTGGATATTACATCCCCCAGAACTCCTTCATCTGCTTCTGGTTGCGGAGATCTGGTAGAAATATCAGGGAGTGTATAAGTGTGTAGTCTAGGATCATGTACAGAAGGAACATAGTTAAGTTAGCAAAACATACTTCCAATTTAACAGAATGGTGACAAGACATTAAGCAGATTATATATGCGCATAAAAGCATGTGGCTTTTCAGGGAAAGCGGAACAAGACAGTATGCAGTCGACATCCGTCAGCAAATAGCACAGGAACATACAAGCAAGTAAAAGTACTCACAAGCACTCCCGCTGTGGCGGACATAAATTTTCTCGACTGGTATACCATTTGCCATAAACAAATTTGCCAGCTTATGGACTCTCCCATCATCCTTTGAGCATGTGATCTTCACCATTCGAAGATCTTTGCAAGTAAATGATCTTCCCCGTAGTTTGATACCTGTTTCTGATGCCTCTCTGGCATTGAAGTTCTTTTGCAGATAAAAAAGTTGTTGTTAAGCATGCGCTAAAATACTCAAAACTAAAAGATAATCAAGTAAGCATAAGCCCCAAATATGTAATTACACATACAATTTTAAGTTGGAGAAAGAGCTTCTGTATATTAGGTGAGTGCTGCAGCAAGAAAATTAATGCATCAAAGTCTGCAGTCATACACCATTCGCCAAGAGACAGGGTCTTCAGGTTGCCAAAATTTGGACATGTATTCAGTTCCCTACTCAGAACAACCTACACATTGCACATAACATGAGTATCCAGCAATTAAACATAGTAATTTGAATCAATTTTATGTTTTATATATTGAATACAAGAGGTTTGTTTAATATGCAGAGAAGAAAACAAACATACCAACCACGAGAAAGAAATTAAGACATATAGTGATGTGTTACCATGATTAGTACCTATTGGTAAAATATGATTCTTCATTCTTTTCTATAATGTGAAGGGACATTGCCGTTATACTGGTACGCAGACTCAAAATAGTTAATTACACAACGCTTTAAACAGTAATCATTTAAAAAGATACACTACTTCAAGAATGTAAAAAATAACAAACAATAATCTGAAATAATATATAATGCTCTGTTGAAGCTTCATACTTCCATATCTCATTGATTTCACCTACTACATTTGATGATGAAATGAGCTACTACTAATTTCTTGATCTGAACTCTTCTCCAAGTCAACTGTGCCTTTCTAACCAGGTGTTGCTACTTATGTAAGAAATGTGCTCATTGTACATATGTATTCTGTTGGGAGCAACATAAATTTCTTTTGCAAACATCAGAAAAAAGTTGTTAAGAAAAAAAAACAATTATGGCTATATCAAGGAAATTTTCATATATACTCGAAGATAGAGAAAATAGTAAAAGGTGGTGACAGCTATACCTCTCCAGCATCAGTCAACAACTCCAAAGTTCTAGCACTTGAAAGACTCTGAAGAATATGACGGCCACCTAAAATCTTCGCATCATTGCATTCTCTATATCCACCATAGATACTGTCTTTACTGGAAATCAGGCCTTTACCTTTGTGGCCATACTTTGCATCATTTGCAATCGCACTGTATGCATAGGTATTGTCATCGTTGTCGATATCACCACCATAATTATAATTATCCTTGTAACGATCATGCCTGTAAATTCCTTCAGCAAAACCATGTCCATATCCAAACCTTATAAAATCATCATATCCAACATTATCACTCAAGGAAGACTCATCATGAATCTTCGAGCTCTCTGTCCAATCATTGTAGTCGCTATCATCCCCGTCGTCATCAGTAGTTCCATCACAGTAATCTTCATCACTGATGTATTCATTGTCATCACCCAAGAAAGAGTCATCAAGTATGATAGTAGCTGTGACAAGTGACCCCAAATTCTTGAATGATGGGACTCGGACGTAAGGTTTGATGAGGTGCAGAAGTAGGAGGTTCGGAGCAGCAATGGAGAAGGCGCAACTGATCTCGCATTCGAGCATGGTTAAAGTCTTCAAAGAGGCGGACACAATCCTAGGGCCCGCCACCAAGCAATCCTTCAGACCTAGTACTTCCAAAGACGTGCAACTAGAAGAAAGCTGCCTGAGGATCCTGTAGTCGAGCATGGCATACGACAACTTCAAGACCTTGAGGTGGCAAGAGATGAACGACACGCGGTCCAACGACGCGATCTCCGAGCAACGCCCGGTGAGATGGATAACCCGCGCGTTGCGCTTGATGGCGGCCCTCATCCACACGCTGGCGTCGTCATCGATGAAGCCTGCTTCTTCGTCGCTCGACCGCAGGCGGAGCATGACCACGGGGGCTGACGCTTCACGTAGGAGGAAGAGCCGGTGCACGAAGTCACGGAACTTCTCAGGCGGGTCGCCGTAGCGGCCAGTGGAGGGGCGCACGCGGAGATCGACGCAGGGCACGGACGCCCAGAGGTGGCGCCACCGCCGCGCGAGCACGCAGGTGCGGACCACCTCCCACGCCTTCAAGAATGACATGATGTGGTGCAGGAGCTCGTCCGGAAGGGCGCTGAGGCGGTCGTGCTTGGCGGCAGTCCGGCCGGCGCCGCGGCGGTGGCCCGGGCGCTGGGTGGTGCTCCGGTGCATTTCGTCGAGCCGAAGATCTGCATGCATGTTTAGCGACACCACGGGGCTCAGCCTTGTCAGTCAGGATTTTGAATGATGGAACGGAACATAACATACCAAGAGAGTCTGCTTGAGATGGCCAAAACTGAATTCCGCCAAGGGACACTCACGTACACAAGAGCTAGCAGAAACACTTGATCGGTTCCTGTACAAGCATGCACTAGTACATGAGCCTGACTTGTAGTACAAAGTTGAAGGTTTTTAAACCTTCATCAAAGGATATGGAGTGCATTGCCGTTTGTTAAGGAAACTGACACAAACAAACTGCGGAGTGGAATGTCACAAATTCTCCAAATCCACTACCCAAAATAGTAATAAAATGATTGTACATAGGGGCGGCGTTGCCGGAAAGGAAAGCAGGGGAGAAGTGGCCACCTTGCAGCTTGGGCGCGGACGGGGTGAGCTCATCCACGTCGTAGATGTGCCGGAGGCGGGCACGGTGAACGTCACGCGGTGCCTCGAAGGCACCTACACCGGCGGGGCTCGGCCCCGCCGTGGAACTCACCGTCGCGACGACGGTTAGTTACCGCTCGGAGATGTGGGGCGCGATGTCCGATGGCGGCCTTGAGTCGGAGTAGCTGGGGAAGGGAAGGGATGCGCTTGGCACCGGATCTGGAGCGCCGCCGCGAAGCAACAGGGGAGACGGTCAGATGGGACTATCATGGGAGCAAATCCTGAAATAAGAACCGTGGGCGCCCCTGCGCTCTCTTAGAGCTTAGGCACTCTCGGCCGTCGGATCGAGTTCTTGATACGTTTTCGACCATTCGATCTCGCTCCCGGAAGACCTTGGCCGTCAGATCAAACCGAAAACACTGCCGCAATGAGTAGTGTGCCCTCCAGCATGCCACCGCCTGTTATTTCTATGCCCCGCCGAGGGCATTTTCGTCATTTCACGTCTTAGGTCAACACTTGTCCTTTTCCATTTCGCTGCCTCCTTCCCAATCAGTGCTATGGCTATTACAGGAGCAATTTCGTTAGAAACGAGGGTCCTTTTTGCACAGAAGCATGCATTTCTGCGTACACATCCGTCCCATTAAATCTGTGCCATCTATCCCCAATCCAGTGGTCCAGCTTTCAGTTTTCTATTTTTGCGACAAAGAGACAGATTCTATAGCAGTCGCCCGACCAATATGGCGACTTTTGATTGAAAATATGTCATTTTAGCATACTAGTCATCCGATCTTCGCCTGCATAATTTGTGAAGGGTGCTCCATATTCAACCCTTCAAATAATGTGGGGCATTGGTTTGGAGCATGCGTCATCCACCAACTGCTCAAGCGGGAGGAAAGTTTTGGCTCGGTCTCTTCCTCCCGCATGCATCCCGATCAATGCCGTTGTCGCCCGTGCAGTTGTCGCTTCCGCCCTGACAATGTTGCAACCACGTATCCACCTGGAAGAGTGCCAACTAATGCTCTTCATCACGTTCCCCTCCGGCATGTGGCAAATCAGCTCCAAGTTCCAGCCGGATCACACCCATTCGCAGGTATATGGACCCATTACCTTCGCCATCAGCACCACATTTAACCTCTCTCCCCCATCCCCTCGCCAACACACTCACCTCACCGCCCCCCTTCACCTGCCGCCACCCTGCCCTCTCAGCCCCCCTTCACCTGCCGCCACCCTGCCCTCTCAGCCCCCCTTCACCTGCCGCCACCCTGCCCTCTCCGCCCCTGCCGCCACACTCAATCTCATTGACCATGTCGATGTAGTCACGTCCTCCCTACCAAGACCAAAGAGGTCCACACCGAGAGAAGGTTCTGGGGGAAGATGTGGGACTACTTCAAGAGGATCGAGGATGACGCGCACCGTAAGGCTAAATCAGTCGTCGTCCGTGCCTGCCTACCCACCGCCCTTGAGTATTTTGACTGAATGTCAATGGCAGCCTAGGCAGAAATGGGCGCCACGCTCACGCCGCTTTTCAAATGCACGGTTATGACCACTCTGCTAGAGTTGCTCTTATATCTCGCCAGCACAACCCATAAAACCACCCTGGCTCTACACCATATTTTCTGGTTTGGTCAAGCCAGACCCATTCTATGAGACCACAAGCGGTGGGGCAGAGAGAATAAAGGGCGGCAAAGAGGAGCCGTCAGGCGACAACCAAAACAAGATTTGCCATGGGGCAAGGTTTTGCCAATTAGGTGGACGGGGACACAAGTCCAATTAGGCGGGTAGAGGATAGTCCCATCTGGTTTACGCTTCCTAGACTCCTAGTTCGAATACTGGGCATCACACACATCATCTTGAGGGCAAAGTGTAAATTGGGTTAAACACGACACAACACAACAATTTTGGGGTACAATGTGGCCGAAAATTCAAATGGGGCAAATACTATCATAAATACACAGTGGGTAAATGTGAAATTCACCATCTTATTAACAGTGTCCTTTTTCAACAACAAAAATGCAGTGTATTTTTTCAGGTGTTAGTATTTGTTATTCTGAGAGAAAATACCTAGCCGCTCATAGTTGTAGACACACATGATTGCAGAGCATCAAGTTTACTTCAATATTCAACCTGTTGCATATGAAGTGTATTTCCTTTTCACTGCATTTGAAACACATTTCAAAATTTCAATTTTTCATTGATTTCAATATACAACTGTATTAAACTTTCGAAGATAAAAAAAACCTACAGTCATACTGTCGGAGTGAAATAACAAAGCGTATCTCAGCTGCACCACAATTCAGGCACGGGGCATCCATAATTTATTTTTCTTTTCTTGTAAGAAAGCAAAGTTTACTACAGACCACATAGATGAATTAGTTTATAGTATAGGAAGAACATCCCAACGATTTGTAGCCCATGCTACTAAAAAGGACGTCAAAAGATCCGATGAAGCTTTGAAAGCATCATCAGTACTGCATGGAGATCAAGGGTTCTTACTGCACCTTGCTAACTACATAATGGTTGGTCGATCGCCGGCAGGATTTAATATCTAGAAGACCCCTTGTAAACTTCTGGATGTTACATCCAGTCGTCCCCACATTCATCCAGTTCTTGCTTGGCGAGGTCTCTCATAAACTTCTGGCCACGGAGATCTGGTAGAAATATCAAAAAGTAGATGACTGTAGATTAGGACCATGTATGAAAGAACATCTTTTAATTTAACAGAATACACTTCTCATGTAACAGAATATCGATGATACACTAAGCAGATTATATGCCCATTTATACGTATTTAGCTTTTCATGAACAAGGCAATGTGCTCTTTACATCTCAGTAAATAGCATATTCACATATAAAGCAGTAAGGGAATACTGATATTGCAAGTAAATACGAAATGGTTATGAAGAAAAAGGTATGACTCACAAGCATTCCCACTCCGACGCACATAAATATTCTCTAGCGGTATACCATTTGCCCTGAACATATGTGCCAAGGTGTGGACTCTCCCATCGTCCTTTGAACATTTGATCTTGACCATTCTAAGTTCTTTGCAAGTAAATGATCTTCCCTGTAGTTTGATACCTGTTTCCAGTGCCTTCCTTGTGCTGAAGTTCTTTAGCACATTAACCAAATTGTCATTAAGTGTGCGATCAGATACTAAAAAACTAAGAGTAATGAAGTCAAGGATCAAGTAGCATACACCAAATATGTAATCACACATACCAATTTAAGTTGGGGAAAAAGCCTCTTTATATTAGGTGAATGCTGTAGCAAGAAAATTAATGCATCGAAATCAGCGGCCATACACCATTCACCAAGGGACAAGGTCTTCAGGTTGCTAAGAGTTGGACACCTTCTCAATTCCCTACTCAGAACCACCTTCATATTGCAGACAAAAGAGTATTCAGGAAAGAACGGTAGTAACTCAAATCAACCACTCACAGTAAAAAACTGCATCAGGATGGTTTATTCAACAGAAAAAACATATCCATCTCAAAAAAGAAGGGAAAACAACATCTATCATGCATATACTGATGTATTGCTAGAAGAGTAGCACGTATTGGTTTTATATGATTCATCTTTCTTTTCTAGTAACTGAAGGAACATCGGCCTTAGACACTCTTATAAAAACAGAATATAATTGATCATTTTTTCCCATATATATATATATATATATATATATATATATATATATATATATATAGGGAAAATGCATCCTACTACCGGGTGTAGCTACACCCGTTTCTTATATACTATCATGTGGTAGTATATACTCTACTTTATTATTTTTAGTATGTTCATATACTATATCTAAGATACTCCCAAGTGATTTGTATGAAAAAATTGCAAGTGAGCTCATAATTTTATTGTATTTGTGAAATACGTACATATTTATACGTGAAATAGAATATGCATAAAATATGATACATACTACCAAAAAAGTAGTATATATACTATCTAAACATTCTTATATACTACATACTACGCGTACATACTCTCCGATATGATAGATACTACCTAAAATGTATGAAACATAAGTGGGAGTAACTACACCCGGTAGTAGGAAAAATTTGTCCTATATATATATATATATATATATAGCTAATCTGTTGAAAAGACACACTGTTGCAACAAAGAGAAAAACAGCAAAATTCCTATGAGAACATAAATGATGAATATTACTCCCTTGAAGCTAAAATTGATGATTAAGCAAACTAGTACTAGACTAGAGCAGAAGGTCAGAAATGTGCTCATTCGACACATGTGTTCTGTTGGAGGGAACCCGGTATTTCATTGTGAAACATACAGGAAAAAAATGTCCCATTATAACTATGGCTATGTCAATTTTAAATAGAAAATAAGAGAGGAAAAAGAGAAATCAGTAAAAGATGGTGATAGTTATACCTCCCCAGCATCAGTTAACAACTCCAAACTCCTAGCTGTGGAAAGGCTCTCAAGCATATGATGGCCACCTAGAATATTACTACTTGTATAATTTCCACCACTGATTTTTCCATAGTTACCATCTTCACTGGAAAGCTTGCCTTTACCTTTGTAGCCATACTTTGCATCATTTGCGATCTCACTGTATCCATAGGTATTGTCATCACTATCAATATCGCTACCATAATTATAATTATCCTTGTAACGACTGTGCCCATATCTTTCTTCAGGAAAACCATATCCATATCCAAACTTGTCAAAATCATCATCATCATCACTCAAGGAAGAGGCATCATGAATCCTATAGCTCCTCTTATCATCATTGCCGTCGTCATCAGTAGTTTCATCACAGTCATCTTTATCGCTGATGTGTTCAAATTCATTGCTCGAGAAATGGTCATCAAGTAAGATAGTGGCTGTGACCAGTGACCCAAAGTTCGAAAATGACGGAACTTGGACATAAGGTGTGATGAGGCGCAGAAGTAGGAGGTTGGGAGCTGCAATTGAGAAGCCCGAATTGAACTTGCACTTGAGCATGATTAAGGTCTTCAAGGAGGCGGACACAATCCCAGGGCCTATCACCAGGCAATCCTTGAGATCCAGCTCTTCCAAGGATTTGCAACTAGCAGAAAGCTGCTGGAGGATACTGTCATCGAGCCTGGCGTACGACAGCTTCAAGATCTTGAGGTGGCACGAAACGAAGGGCACACCGTCCAACGATGCGGCTCTCTTCTGATGCCCAGCAAGATGAATAACCCGCGCCTTGCGCTTGAGAGCAGTCCTGATCCAGATGCTGACGTCCTCCTCGTTGAAGCCAGCGTCCTCGTCGCCGGGCTGCAGGCGGAGCGTGTCCACCGGCACCGACACGTCGCGGAGGAGGAAAAGGCGGTGCACGAAGTCGCGGAACTCCTGCGGCGGGTCGCCGTCGCGGCCCAGGTAGCGCAGGCGGAGGTCGACGCAGGGCGCGGACTCCCAGAGGTGGCGCCACCGGCGCGCGAGCACGCAGGTGGGCACCGCCTCCCACGCCTTGAGGAACGACATGATGTGGTGCAGGAGCGCGTCCGGGAGGGCGCTGAGGCGGTCGACCGCGACGGCGCCGGAGCCTGGCGCCTGGTCGGTGCGGCGGCGCGGCCCCCAGCGCTGGGTGGTCGTCAAGCGCATTTCGTCGAGCAGATGGCCTGCGCGCAGGTTCAGGGACGCCCAGCGTGAAGATTATGCAGGGAAATCCATGGAGGGATGCGCTTATGGGGAAGGGGATCGAAGGGAGGGAGGAAGGGATCAAACTTACGGAGAGATCCGCCGAAATGGTGTTGAGTTCTTGCCGCTTTTGAAACGAAAACTCGAATTTTTGGGGATAGCGGCGATAGTTACTCGCCTTCTCCGCAAATGGAGAGGTGGCCGCTTAAATCACGTTTTTGTTCCAATGGGCCTTTGGGGCGTAAACGGATTAGGTGTCGATGGGCCTTTGGCCCAGTTAGTTAGGGCGTAAACGGAATAGATGCAGATTGGATATACGCTCAAAAGTTTCTCAAAAAAAAAAGATATACGCTCAAAAGATTCTCAGGAAAAAAAAGATATCAGCTAAAAATTGCAGATTGGATATATTCTCAAAAAGGAAATAAAAATATGCAAATTAGGATAGTGCCTTCCTAATTTCGATATTCATATTTTTCAAAGCAATTGAATGCAAAGCGAATGTATCAATCAAAGAATACAAACACAATAAGCATACACCTAAACTCTATGTAGTTTTTCTAGACCTAACCTATGTGTAGTTAGGATGCATACATAACTAACACCAACGAACACAACCATCAATGCCAATAATTGAGAGACTAAATACTACTCTGGACCACATGTACCACTTCGCCTCCTAGGTGATTAGGATATCTCTGCCTCCCGTTAGCGCCGTTGTCGGTCCACCTCGTCTTCTGTGACCTTAGGGCCATGGAGGCGTGGTGGGCATCGACCCTTGCCGGCGGGAGGGTTCCTACTCAGTTTTAGATGGTTTTAGGTCGTTCTCGGTAAGGTGTGGTGGCGGCGGCTCCTTGCGGATGGAATAAGGTCCGCACGCCTAGCCCTTGTTTTCGGCAGTGTGTTTAATGTCATCGAAGGGCATGTGGCGATGTGTCTCCGGAAAATCTTGTAGGATTCGGTCGATGTTCGTCATCGATGAATATTTGTGGATCCAATCTTCATTTCTGTGACTATGGTTTGGATCCTTCCGATCTATGCTTCTACTCATCGGCGACGGTTGTTGTTCTAGTGCGTTGGTCTTGTGGAGCCTTAGCACGATGACTTCTTGAATATCTACCACAACAACAAAAATCCCTGCTCCGGTAAGGGAAAGGTGTTGACTGTGGCCTGCCTTCGGCTTACTCTGGCGCTTGTAGTCACCGCTAGATGGTCTACGGATCCAGATGTAATTTTTATTATTTATGGTGTTCTTTGTATTGTCATGACAGACGATGAATAGATTAGAAGTTTTTTCCCCAATAGCAACGCACACATGAAGAATCACACTAGCAAATAGCAAAGTCATACAAGATCGAAGCTATGCATTGGTGGAGTAAAAAAAACTCCACAATGATGAAAACAATGATTAACAAGCTCTAACAATGACCATATCCGCAACAACCATGCCTTGACATCACAAGTAAACGAGAAATGTTGTCCAATAGCAATGCATTCAAGAAGGGAACGACGCTTAAGTGTCATTGTCGCCAGATCATGGTTTTCCACCTTGAAGATCAAGTCTGAGGAATGTCATCTGAAAGGATCGATGTGGACCTAGAGAGGGGGTGAACAGAAAAAATATATTAAAATTTACTTGTTAATTAGCAAGTTTAGGCAAATGAGGAATATCAATGTACACCTAACAATTGCAAAGGCGAGTCAAGTTTCTAGCAAAGATGATAGCAATAATAGTACAAACTAAACAACATAATACGATATATCGACTGCAAGGACACGGAAAAAGTAACCACAAGTAAGGAGCTAGGGTTAGGAATAACCGAACTCGAGATGAGGGTGTATCTTGATGTTCACTTCCTTGGAGGGAAACTAGTCACCGTTGCAGGGTTGGGTGTTACCACGAAGGCTCGCCCCTATTCTCCTTGAGATATCACAACAAATGTGATTCCCAACCACTAGTGGTAGACCGTAGACCTTGAGGCGGCTCCAAACCTTCACAAACTTTTCGGGGTAAATCACAATTTGGTTCCTCTCACCGGAGCATTCCTATCACCTAGGAGTCTTCAACCTCCCAGAGTAACAAGATTCACCACGAAAAAAAAGGAGGAATCACCTTTGCTTTGGTGAATGTGTAGATGGGGCACTACTCCTTCACTCCTCAAAAGATCAAGATCTTTGGGTGGCTAGGGGGGTGATCTCCAAGGAATCAAGTTCTAAAAATGGAAGTGAAAGAAATGGAGTCATCACCTTGTCCTTGGAGAAGAAAAAGACTATTTATAAGGTTACCGCAAATCCAACTGATGTTCACAGATTCTTTTAGCCCCGGAAGTTCCAGGCAATCCTGGAAGTTCCGACCACTAGAAGTTTCGGGCAGGTTCTGAGGTTTCTAGAGACATTGCACAGTTTGTGCAATCTCTCTCAACGCCCCGAAAGCTGCCTAAACCTTGCCTTAGAAGTTCCTGGCTACCCTAGAGGTTCTAGGGTTTCCAGAACATGTGTACCTTAGTAGATTTAGAGGACCTCTCTGCAACATTTTTGTATGACTTGGGTACATATATTTGGTGTACGTGTAGTCGATTCCCACAATATACCTTCATGGTGACCCCCTCTTGATAGTGTGGTTGCCCTATTATGGACTAAAATATTAAGAAGTAAAGACACTGGCAAAATTCTTCTTTTACCTTTTTCGAATTGAGGAGCATCTAACCATCGATGCATTCTTCCATGATGTGGCAGCACTATTTATAGACTCAAGCATGTGGTTAGAACAGCAAGTTATGTTGTCATTGGCACAAAAAATAATTAAGGGCATAAATGCCCTTTTAACCTCTCCCTTTTGGCATTGATGGCAACATAATAGATAGAGTAGCAAAATAATTATGATAATAAGTCACAATGAACTAGCCAAGATCTCCCCGTAGACATATGCCTTATTTTAATTTGCCTTGGAATACAAAAGGCATAAGTGAGGAAAGGGGCTCCCCTCATTATAAGGAATCTGATAGTACTACGAGCTAGTTAAAGATGTTAGTATTTCTTTACTTTCTTTTCCCTATTGCTCCGATTAGGATATGTTGTCATTTAAGTGAACTTGTGTAGCAATCTGTTTGACAAATGATTTACTCATTAGGAAGTAACTTGTAGTAGCAGTGTAATGTGGCCACATACTGCGTATTTATTAGTAATTTGGTACTCTAGTCGTGCTTTTCTAGCTTGTGATTATTTTTCTTGCTTGCTTCGGTCACAATCCTGTCTAACATTTTTTTACATGGCATAGGATGACACACACAAACATCTGCTTGATCATAAAATTTGATTCTTTTTGCTTTATCCCCTGACAAATGGATATTAAATCTGAGTACTTAGTATTGACTACAAGTGGCATTCTGGTTCATAGGACATTCTGAATCTGAGTGCTTTGTAAATGTCCAAAGAAGCTTGAAAAAATTATATTTTTTTTCGCAAGCAACGTGGTCTCGATTTTATTATGCACACTGCACATACAATATGTTGGTTGATATTAATTTCATCTTAATCCGTTTAAATACTCAAAATTAGTCTATTGAAAATGTAAACTAGTGCTAACTTAATACTTTGTGTAGTTCAGTGAGCATCAAGTTGTGGTATCTGACGGCGATGCGGAGTGGAGAAAAAACATAAGTAGGGGTAGTGATCGTCGTCTTGCAGTTCATCTTATTGGAAAGTATCTCTGCCATGAACATGGCAATTGATAATTCAAGTTTTTGTTGTTGTTGTGAACAAACTTGAACTATGATGGCACATGAAAACAGTTTAGGCCAACACTTGGTCGCAATGAAATTTGGACCAACCGATATTTGATTCTTTGTGAACTGGCGTTTATCAATTGTAATGTTTCTTAAAATTCTAGCTTACAAGAATTCTGAAATTGTGTATATGTTTTTTGAGAATTATTTGTGGAATTCTTATCTATGGTCTATTGTTATCTATAGAATTTTGTATGAAGGCTGAGAAATTTTGGATGTACAAGTCTATTGTTATCTGTGTGCCGAGGTGTGAAATTTTGTATGTACAAGTCTATTGTTATCTGTGTGCTGAGGGGTCAAGTCTCTGTTATTTGAGTGAATTTCTTTCCTCCCCCTTGTTGCCGTTTGGGCACCCGGGGCAGCGGGAACTTCTCCCACGTGGCGGAAGGGATCTCATGTGCACAGGAGAATCTCCCCGGTTTATTTCCCGGGTTTTTTTTCCTACTCAACAACCTAATGTGAGCCCTAAGTTTTTGTGGATTTTACTTGCCGGTATTATCAGCACTGCATTCAGTTGATGCTGCCGCATCTTTCCTGTTACTGTACGTCTAAGAACGAGTTGGCAATATGCACCTAGTTCAACCATGGTTGATGGTCCTTATGTCAAACAACGGCCGGCTCGTCGCCAAAATCTAAATGATGGTCATCTCCTTCTACTACTAGCATATAACATCTGGATTTGCACGGCACTAAAGCCGCCTATATAAGGATCAACATTTGTCATCGTAGAAACGACATGGTTGCACCAGTCTAAAACACTCAAACGAGGAGCATTCATATCCATTACAGGAAGAAAGCAAAATTGTACTTGAGCGGTTGAGCCTAGACCTACTACTGGTTTAAACTTTAAAGTCTCAACTCATCATACGGGGAAGAACATTCCAATGATTGATGGCCATAAACATCAGCCATGCATGTTACTAAAAAAAGAGGGCATCAAGAAATAGGCGCAGCTTTGAGAGCACGATCAGTGCTTCGTGGAGACCATGGTACAGAATTTCTTATCTGAAAGCAAATGAGGCTGCTGGATGTTACATCCCCCAAAACTCCAGTTCTCGCCTGGCGAATTCTTTCATCTGCTGCTGGCTACGGAGATCTGGTACAATTATCAGGGAGATGATAAGTGTGTAGTTTAGGATCATGCACAGAAGAAACATATTTAAGTTAACAAATATACTTTCAATTTAACAGAATGGTGACAAGACATCAAGCAGATTATATGCAAATAACACATGTAGCTTTTCAGGGAAGGTGGAACAAGACAATATGCAGCTTACATCCGTCAGCAAATAGCACAGAAACACACAAGCAAGTAATAATATTGATAACACAAATAAATACGAAATGTTATCTGAAGAGAAGGTATGACTCACAAGCACTCCCACTGCGGCGGACATAAATTTTCTCGAGGGGTATTCCATTTGCCATAAACAAATTTGCCAATTTATGGACTCTCCCATCATCCTTTGAGCATGTAATCTTCACCATTCGAAGGTCTTTGCAAGTAAATGATCTTCCCTGTAGTTTGATACCTGTTTCTGATGCCTTTCTGGTATTGAAGTTCTTTTGCAGATCAAGAAAGTAGTTGTTAAACATGTGTTCAGGTACTCAAAAGTCAAAACTAAAAAAGAAACAAGCATACAGCAAATATGTAATTACACATACAATTTTAAGTTGGAGAAAGAGCTTCTGTATATTAGGTGAGTGCTGCAGCAAGAAAATTAATGCATCAAAGTCTGCAGCCATACACCATTCGCCAAGGGACAGGGTCTTCAGGTTGCCAAAAGTTGGACACATTTCCAGTTCCCTACTCAGAACCACCTACAGACATAAAATGAGTGTTCAGCAAATAAACATAGTAATTTGAATCAATTTTATGTTTTATATACTGAATACAAGAGGTTTATTTAATATGCAGAGAAGAAAACAAGCATACTCACCATGAAAAAAAATTAAGACATATAGTAATGTGTTACCATGATTAGCGCCTATTGGTAAAATATGATTCATCTTGTTTTTTCTATAATGTGAAGGGACATTGCCGTTATACTGGTATGCAGACTCAAAATAGTTAATTACACAACGATTTAAACTGTAATCATTTAAAAAGATACAATACTACAAGAATATAAAAAATAATCTGAAATAATAAATAATGCTCTCTTGAAGCTGCATACTTCCATATCTTATTGATTTCACCTACGGAGTACTATTTGATGGTAAAATGAGCTAGTACTCCCTCCGTTCCTAAATATAAGTCTTTGTAGAGATTCTACTATGGACTACATACGGAGCAAAATGAGTGAATCTATAATCTAAAATGCATCTACATACATCCGTATGTGGTCTATAGTGAAATCTCTAGAAAGACTTATATTTAGGAACGGAGGGAGTACAAATTTCTTGATCTGAACTCTTTTCCAAGTCAACTGCGCCTTTCTAAGAAGGTGTTGCTACTTATGTAAGAAGAAATGTGCTCATTGGACATATGTGTGTTCTGTTGGGAGTAACATAAATTTCTTTGGCAAAATAAAAAAAGGCTGTTAAAAAAACAATTATGGCTATATCAAGGAAAAAAATTCGTACACAAAGATAGAGAAACCAGTAAAAGATGATGACAGCTATACCTCTCCAGCATCAGTCAACAACTCCAAAGTTCTAGCACTTGAAAGAGACTCAAGAATATGACGTCCACCTAAAATCTTCCTATCATTGCATTCTCTGTTTCCACCATAGTTACCATCTTTACTGGAAAGCTGGCCTTTACCTTTGAAGCCATACTTTGCATCATTTGCAATCTCACTGTATTCATAGGTATTGTCATCGCTATCGATATCACTACCATAATCAAAATTGTCCTTGTAACGACCATGTGTGTAACTTTCTTCAGCAAAAGTATGTCCATATCCAAACCTTATAAAATGATCATATCCAAAATCATCACCCAAGGAAGAGTCATCATGAATCTTAGAGGTCTCGGTCCAATCATTATCATCGCTATCATCCCCATCATCATCAGTAGTTCCATCACAGTCATCTTCATCACTGATGTGTTCAAAATCATCACCCAAGAAAGAGTCATCAAGTATGATAGTGCCTGTGACAAGTGACCCCAAGTTCTTGAACGATGGCACTCGGACGTAAGGTGTGGTGAGGCGCAGAAGTAGGAGGTTCGGAGCAGCAATGGAGAAGGCGCAGTTGATCTTGCACTTGAGCATGATCAAAGTCTTCAAAGAGGCAGACACAATCCCGGCACCGATCACCAGGCAATCCTTCAGATCTAGTTCTTCCAAAGACGTGCAGCTGGAAGAGAGCTGCTTGAGGATCCTGTCGTCGAGCCTGGCATACGACAGCTTCAGCACCTTGAGGTGGCAGGAGACGAACTGCACGCGGTCCAACGACGCGATCTCCGAGCGATGCCCGGCGAGATGGATGACCCGCGCGTTGCGGTTGATGGCGGCCCTGATCCACGCATTGGCGTCGTCCTCGTCGTAGCCGGCGTCCTCGTCGCCGGACCGCAGGCGGAGCGTGCCCACGGGCGCCGACGCGTCGCGGAGGAGGAAGAGGCGGTGCACGAAGTGGCGGAACTCCTCCGGCGGGTCGGCGTCGCGGCCGGAGGAGTGGCGCACGCGGAGGTCGAGGCAGGGCGCGCACGCCCAGAGGTGGCGCCACCGGCGCGCGAGCACGCAGGTGCACACCGCCTCCCACGCCTTGAGGGACGACATGATGTGGTGCAGGAGCGCGTCCGGGAGGGCGCTGAGGCGGTCGGGCTTCACGGCGACCTGGACGCGGGATCCGGGCTTGAGGCCGGCGCCGCGGCGCGGCCCCGGGCGCTGGGTGGTGCTCCGGCGCATTTCGTCGAGCAGAAGACCTGCACGTAGGGTTTAGGGTCACCCCGGCGCAGCCTTGTCAGCCAGGATTTTGAACTCTCGGGGCGAGGAAGGGATACGGAGACGACGAGATCGGGGGGAGGAAGGAACATATGGAGAGAGACTCGGCGAAATGGCCGGAGTTTGTTGCCGCTTTCTCGGCTTCCGGTGGCGGCTGCTTGGAGTGAATTATGGAGTGGGATGCCGTAAACTCAAGTCTTTCCTTACTCATTTATTTATTTATTTTGCGGGGAAAAATAATTTAGTTTTTTCTTATTGTGAGGGTGAACTCCACTTGTATCCCGTTTTGTAAATTTGTGGCAGTATATACAGAGAGACGCTAGACCTACTGACATCTTTGTACGGAATTAGCGTTACGGATCAACACTACATTCAACCTCTCTCCCCTATCCCCATCGCCGACATAGTCATCTTATTCTCCCCCCTTCACCGGCCGACACCCCGCCCCCTCTCAACCCTCCTTAGTTCCCGCCGCCACACTCAACCTCATCAACCATGTCGGTGCAGCCACATCCTCCTCAGCAAGACCTAAGAGGCCCGCGCCAAGAGAGTTCTGCGAGGAGGTGTGCGACTACTTTTAGTGGATTGAGGACGACACACACTGTAAGGCTGAATCATCAAACGGGGTCACCTACCCGCCACTCTTGAATATTTTGACTCAATGTCAACAACCACCTAGGCAGAAATGGACACCGTACTAGCCATAAAACCACCTCAACTCACTTGACTGCACCATGTTTGGTGGTTTGGTCAAGCTAGACCCACTCTATGCGACCACAAGCGGTGGGGCAAAGATGAACAAGAGGGGCAAGCGAAAACCAGAACTAGATTTACCATTGACAAGGTTTTGCCAATTGGGCGGACGGGGACGCAAGTCCGATTAGGTGGGCAGGGAGAATACTCCCATCTGGTTTACACTTTGAGTTGGAATACTGGCCATCAGACACATCATCTTGACAAGTGAACCCAACTGGTTAAATTCAAGGCAAATTGTTAGATTGTGTTAAACAAGATACAACATATCAATTTTGAGGTACAATCTGGCGGTAAATTTAAATGGGGTAAATACTATCACAAATACACAAAACAATTGGTAAAAAGTGAAATTCACTCTCTTATTTACTGTGTCCTTTTTCAACAACAAAATGTGGTGTATTTTTCCAGGTGTGTTAGTATTTATTATTCAGAGAGAAAATACCTCGCTGCTCATAGTTGTAGACACACATGATTGCAGAGCATGAAGTTTACTACAATACTCTACCTGTTGTATATGGGGTGTATTTCCTTTTTACTGCAGATGAAACGTATTTCAAAATACTACTAAACTTACGAAGATAAAAGGGATAAGTATATTTTTCGTACTCGAACTCTGGCAACAGCGTAGGAATCGTCCTTCAACTCCGAAACCAGTAAAACCTAGTCCCTCAACTATTTAAATTGGATACTTTTCGTCCCTTGCTACACTTTAAGTGGTTTTGCTATGACGTGGGCCTGATTTCGACTAAAACTGTACACGTGGCTGGTTTTGACCGCCATGTCACTTAAGTGGCCCCGGATCTCTTCCCCCGTGCATTCTCTGCAGCTCCCTCTGATTTAATACTAGCATTCGGACCCATCAGAAGCTCAACATCTCTGCCTGGATCCCTGTCGTGTTCGTCATTTTCAAAATTTGGATATAGCTCCACATATATTTCAGCTATACTTCCAACAGCAACACAATCTCTAATCTGCTTGCAATCGGTGCCTAAAGGAACCATTTTCAGACCACAAACCATCTCTTTTCGAGGATATAACCAATGAAACATCTTACCATCCTTTGTTTGTCCGTGCATACCAAAACTCTGAACCAGATCAAAAGAACAGAAGTTCTTGCGATAAACAAATGACATGGCCTCTTTTCCCCACTATATTCTAGTGTTTTCCCATCATTCAAAACTGGCCTTCAAAATGAAATATGATGAATAGCATGTCTCCAGGATCCATGTTTGCGTGGCCGCATCCTCCTCAAAGAAGACCTAAGAGGCCCGCGCCAAGAGAGTTCTGCGAGGAGGTGTGCGACTACTTTTAGTGGATTGAGGACGACACACACCGTAAGGCTGAATCGTCAAACGGGGTCAAACGGGGTCGCCTACCCGCCACCCTTGAATATTTTGACTCAATGTCAACAATCACCTAGGCAGAAATGGACACCGTACTGTCCATAAAACCACCTCAACTCACTTGATTGCACCATGTTTGGTGGTTTGGTCAAGATAGACCCACTCTATGCGACCACAAGCGGTGGGGCAAACATGAACAAGAGGCGGGCAAGCGAAAACCGGAATTAGATTTACCATTGACAAGGTTTTGCCAATTGGGCGGACGGGGACGCAAGTCCGATTAGGTGGGCAGGGAGAATACTCCCATCTGGTTTACACTTTGAGTTGGAATACTGGCCATCAGACACATCATCTTGACAAGTGAACCCAACCGGTTAAATTCAAGGCAAATTGTTAGATTGGCTTAAACAAGATACAACATATCAATTTTGAGGTACAATCTGGCGGCAAATTTAAATGGGGTAAATACTATCACAAATACACAAAACAATTGGTAAAAAGTGAAATTCACTCTCTTATTTACTGTGTCCTTTTTCAACAACAAAATGTGGTGTGTTTTTTCAGGTGTGTTAGTATTTGTTATTCAGAGAGAAAATACCTCGCTGCTCATAGTTGTAGGCACACTTGATTGCAGAGCATTAAGTTTACTTCAATACTCTACCTGTTGTATATGGGGTGTATTTCCTTTTTACTGCAGATGAAACGTATTTCAAAATACTACTAAACTTACGAAGATAAAAGGGATAAGTATATTTTTCGTCCTCGAACTCCGGCAACAGCGTAGGAATCGTCCCTCAACTCCGAAACCAGCAAAACCTAGTACCTCAACTATTTAAATCGGATACTCTTCGTCCCTTGCTGCACTTTAAGTGGTTTTGCAATGCCGTGGACCCGATTTTGACTAAAACTGTACACGTGGTTGGTTTTGACCGCCATCACTTAAGTGACCCCGGATCTCTCTCTCTCTCTCTCTCTCTCTCTCTCTCTCTCTCCCGTGCATTCTCTGCAGCTCCCTCTGATTTACTACTAGCATTCGGACCCATCCGAAGTTCAAAATCTCTGCGTGGATCCCTGTCCGTGTTAAATGCGTTTTCAAAATTTGGATATAGCTCCACATATATTTCAGTTATGCTTCCAACAGCAACACAATCTCTAATCTGCTTGCAATCGGTGTCTTAAGCAACCATTTTCAGACCACAAACCATCTCTTTTCGAGGATATAACCAATGAAACATCTTATCATCCTTTGTTTGTCCGTGCATACCAAAACTCTGAACCAGATCAAAAGAACAAAAGTTCTTGCGATAAACAAATGACATGGCCTCTTTTCCCCCACCATATTCTAGTGTTTTCCCATCATTCAAAACCTGGCCTTCAAAATGAAATATGATGAATAGCACGTCTCCAGGATCCATGTCGGTGCGGCCGCATCCTCCCTAGCAAGACCTAAGAGGCCCGCGCCAAGAGAGTTCTGCGAGGAGGTGTGCGACTACATTTAGTGGATTGGGGATGACACACACCGTAAGGCTGAATCGTCAAACGGGGTCTAACGGGTCTCCTACCCGCGACCCTTGAATATTTTGACTCAATGTCAACAACCACCTAGGCAGAAATGGACACCATACTGGCCATAAAACCACCTCAACTCACTTGACTGTGAAAGGATCGAGATGGACCTAGAGGGGGGGGGGGGTGAATAGGTACAATTACAAATTTTAATTATTACTTAGCAATTTTAGGCAATAGTGGGGAATATGAAGGTGAGCCTAACAATTGCTAGTAAGTACGAAGTACAAGGCTAGTAACACAAGCATATAAGTGAGTAAGCACAATATGATGTAAGTAAGTGCAAACCAAAACAAGTAACCACAAGTATAGAGTTAGGGTTAGGAATAACCGCAACTCCGGAGACGAGGATGTATGCCGATGTTCACTTCCTTGGAGGAAGCTAGTCACCGTTAGAGAGGTGGATGTTACCACGAAGGCACACCAACGCCACGAAGGCTCACCCTATTCTCCCTTTGAGACAACACCACGAAGGCGTTTCTCAACCACTAGTGGTAGACCTTGGGGTGGTTTCCAAACCCTCACAAACTTATCCGGGGGGTAATCACAAAGGTCGATTCCTCTCCGAAAGACTCCTACCGCCTAGGAGTCTCCAACCTCCAAGAGTAACAAGATCGATGGGGATTTGCTCAAGACTTGCTCAAATCACGAATTCATTGGGTGCAAAGAAGGAGGAGAAGTGGATCTATCACTTGATCGGACAACTTCTTTCAAAGCTCTCAAATCACTTGGGGATCTAAGATTTGGTGTGGAGAAATGAGAGAGAGTGTGAGAAGTGTTCTAGAGTTTGTTCAAAGTGAATGGTCAACCCCTACCCGTGGAAGGGAAAGGAATATATATAGGTGGTGGGAAAAGGTGACCGTTTGGGGTACAGGATGGCCGGACGTCCGGAGAACGTCGGACATCCGGAGGCCCAAATGGGTCCGGACGTCCGACAGTCATCGGACGACCGGCCGCTGTGAAAAGTGTGACCCACAATCCAGTGTACAGGATACGGACGTCCGAGCGGGGCCGGACATCCGTAAGAATGCTTCTGATGTGAAAGTGTCGGACGTCCGGAGGGTTCCGGACATCCGCAAAAATGTTTCTGTTGTGGAAGTGTCGGACGTCCGGAAGTGTCCGGACATCCGGGCAATCAGGAAGGACCGGACATCCGTAGAGCGCCGGACGTCCGAAGGTAAGGTATATAGATAGCAACTTTGAGCAAGTTTTTCACAGATCCATCGATCCCCTCTTAATAGTGCGGGATTCCTATACTCAAGAACGAACCATAAATGAAGTTAACATCTTGTATCACCATTCTTGAGTTATATGCTTTTGTCCCTAGTCATGATCCATGCACACGGTCTTTGGAACATAATCCTGAGATATACTTGATAAACATGATTAGTCCAGAGCATATGTGTTGTCATCAACATCAAAATATGATTAAGGGCATGATTGCACTTTCAATCTCCCCTTTTGGTAGTTGATGACAACTCATATGCATACTCATAATAGTAATCGGAAGTATTTGTTGTGGAGCTCAATAACCATAATAAGAATAAGTAGCGAGCGAGCTCCCCCTCAAAGTGATACCACAGATACTACTTAAAAAAACAAAAATGATGAGGGCTCCCCCTCAAACTGATGCCACAATAGTTGGATCACTTCATATAGATTCACTCATAACCAACAAACTCATAACATAGTTCAAAAACTCATAACATAGTTCAACAAACTACTCCTAACATAGGTTCGATTACATAATGAGCTAGAGTAGTGCATATGGAGCCTACTCCCCCTTTGGCATCAAGTATCCAAAAACAAAGGGGGAATGACACGAAAGTATTAAAGTTCATCCTCATCAACATCATCATGAACACCACTGCCACCAGTCTCGTCAAAGAAATCAGCCCACTCAGGACCGGAGGGAAAACCAAAATCAGAAGGGGGGTCTGCAGGAAGACGCTCATCGTCACTCACATCATATACGCTGAGTCTCGCAGACGAGCCTTCAGAGCGTTCTTGGAAGTGACCATGCGAGTGACCACATCGTGGTGTTGGGAGCAATGGAAGGTGAACATCTTCATCATGGCTGAATGAGGCTTCCCAAGAAAGCGAGCAATACACCCAAAGGGGACAGCACTGGAATGAGGATGGTTGGCGTGAGAGGGAAAACTAGCGGCGGTGTGACTAGCAGTAGCGGGAGGAGGAGGAACATGGTCAGCCGCCATGTGAGGTGGGATGACCCATCTCTCATGTATATGAGTGCGTGCAATGGGAAAGGAGCTGCCCTCTCGATAAATGCACGAAGAAAAGGTGCATGAGGGAAAGCCCGCTTGCCGGAAGCTAGCAAGGCGAATCTCATGCCATAGTTAGTGTGGAACATTTATCTTCCCTTTAGGAGATGTGTAGAGGCGATGCATGAGATCAATGCAGTAGCTGCTGCAGGAGCCCTTGTCACCCATCTTGGGATAAATGGTGCGGATGACACACTGATAAATGATGTTGAATGGAAAACGCCAAATGGAGACTTGATTTAGACCCTTTTGTTTTTCAGTACTAGACAAAGATGATATGGGTCTAAGGAGATCCGCACAGACCGCAATGCCTTTGGGCTTATGATTGGGGTCATCCTTGTGGATTTTGAACCCAGTGTCGGGAAATCCAAGTGCGGTGACAAACTCAGCATAAGATGCTGTGAGTGCAGTGTCGGAGGTCATCCATGTGACAGTGTTATCAGGAGCAAAGTAACATGTGGCATAAAACTGATGGATGGCAGCATGGTTAAAATCGTGTTGAAAGGCGAATGGGGCAGCTAGGTTTGACGACTCAATGAGCTCAATGGCTCCCGGATATTTCTCCGGATGAGTGCGAATGTGCTCAAGATCAATGCAAACATGAAGTGACAAGCCTTTAGGGATGACAATCGTGGTGAAGATGTCGGCTTGGACATTTGTGCGAAGCGACTATCCCGAGAATCCCTAACAACAGTAAATTGATCTACATCACGACGCAATTTGAGATATGAAGATTTGGGGACTTCATTGAAACGCTTAACATGACGGCCTAGTGATAGTGGAGGCTCAATGGAGATGTGGACGGGCATCACCGTGGGGTTGAACCGGAGGAGGAGGAGGTTGAAATGTTGGGCGCCGAGTGCCGGGCTTGGGGGCAGCGACGTGACGCCAATCATCGGGACGGATCCACCTCTTGAGCTCATCCTCAAAATCTGACCCTCCAAGAGGAATCACCGGACGAGCTGGGAGGACGCGCGCACGGTTCCGAGGGCGATCTTCCTCCTGGGAGTCGTTGGAGCCACCACGACGAGACGGACGCGCCGGCCCTCCGGCGACTTGCTTGCGTGCGGAGTGCTTGGACCGAGGCATCATGACCAGGCGAGGAAGAGCAGAGCGGCTGGACGGCAAGTCGCAGATCCGCGGCGGGGAGAAACCTCAGCGAGGGGTACGGCGGCGGGCGGCTGCGGGGAGGACGCAGGCCAGAAACGGCGGCGGCGGCGAACTCAGTGGAGAGGATGGGGTTGGTTGACCAGAACCCTACGGCGCAGTATATATATAGTCCCTAGTAAAAACGTACGGACGTCCGGAGCCTACGGACGACCGGTGTCATATATGCGTCCGGACATCCGGGAACAGCCGGACGACCGGGGTCTGAACCATCAGCAAAGAGAGGATAACAGAGATGATTTTACGGACGTCCGACGGCATCGGATGACCGGGCATACTGTAACAGAACGGTTTTTACGGACGTCCGGAGTCTTCCGGACGTTCGAAGCTTCATTTGCTAGGCCAACTTAAGTGAACCAGAGTTGATTTTACGGACGTCCGGCGAGGCCGAACGACCGGTCGAAGATAACCAGAGCAGAATATACGGACGTCCGGATTCTTACGGATGTCCGACAGTGAAATACCACACGAACGTCCGGAACCTACGGACGTCCGGAGCCAGAAGTTTGGACAGGAGGGCTGATCATGATGATGAGAAAGGCATTTTCTCACAGTAAAAACTATTTTATGTAGTAACTTCGAATCCCACCTTACTCAATCATAGCCATAGACTACAAGTGGTGGCTAATGCCACCATGTCTGAGTAGACATGACATGACACGTAAAGACTTGAACTTTAAGTCCATACTCACTACTCCATCACGTTAAAGCACCATAGGTCTAGACCCATGGATACTTTGAGAGTGTTGGTTCTTTTTATGCATTGAGTAGGGCGAGAACATTCATGAATTGAATGTCTCCCCCTAAGTACATGCCTACATCATGACAAGACATTAGATTCATGCATGACTGGGTACTAAATTTCACATAATGTTGTCAAGCTCCAAGATACCAAGTTCACGCCTAAGTCGACAGAACCTTGCTTCATCTAGAGGTTTGGTGAAGATATCTGCTAGTTGAAAATCTGTACCAATGTGATCAATGTGAATATCACCCTTTTCAACATGATCTCTCAAGAAATGATACCTAATATCAATGTGTTTGGTGCGGAGATGATCTTTGGGGTTCTCGGCAATATTGATGGTACTTTCATTATCACACGGAAGAGGCACATTTCTATAGGTGATACCGTAATCCTTCAAAGTTTGACTCATCCATAACAACTGAGTTGCACAACTAGCGGCAGCAATGTATTCAGCTTCTGCGGTAGAGAGAGCAATACAATTTTGTTTCTTCGAGGACCAACTCACCAAGGAGCGTCCAAGAAACTGACATGCACCGGATGTGGACTTACGATCCACTTTGTCTCCAGCCCAATCCGCATCCGTGTACCCAATGAGATCAAACTTAGCATCCTTGGGGTACCATAGACCCAACTTTGAGGTGTGAACAAGGTATCTAAGAATATGCTTAACCGTCTTATGATGACTTTCCTTAGGGAAAGCTTGAAATCTAGCACACATGCATACACTAAACATAATGTCTGGTCTAGATGCACAAAGATAAAGTAACGAACCAATCATAGAGCGGTATTTAGATGGGTCGAAAGGAATACCGTTGGTATCTTCGGTGAGTGTTATTTTGGTTGGCATTGGTGTCTTGCATGGGCTAGCATCAGACATACCAAACTTCTCTAGAATATCTTTGAGGTATTTTGCTTGAGACAAGAAAATTCCTTCTTGAAATTGTTGAATTTGAAATCCGAGGAAGAACTTCAAATCCGCATTGAGTGACATTTCAAAATTCTTGGTCATTGAATCCACAAACTTCTTGCACAAATGAATGTTAGGAGAACCAAAAATGATATCATCTACATAGATTTGGCATAAGATCAAATCACCCTTATCCCTCTTAGTAAAAAGAGTGGGATCGATCACCCCTCTCACAAAACCATCATCGAGTAGAAACTTCTTTAAATGATCATACCAAGCACGAGGTGCTTGTTTGAGGCCATACAAAGCCTTATGAAGTTTGTACACATAGTCTTTGTGATCGGGATCAACGAACCCAGGTGGTTGTGACACATATACTTCTTCTTGTAGAGGACCGTTAAGGAAAGCACTTTTCACATCCATTTGATGTAATGTAAAACCATTGAAGGCGGCATAAGCAAGTAAGATGCGAATGGATTCAAGACGGGCAACAGGGGCAAAGGTCTCACCAAAGTCCAAACCTTCAACTTGTGAGTACCCTTGTGCCACTAAAACCTTGCTTTGTTGCGAATGATTACACCATTCTCATCTTGTTTGTTCTTGAAAATCCATTTTGTTCCAATGACGTTGTGCTCGGTAGATGGCCTCTTGACTAATGACCACACTTGGTTGCGTTCAAAACTGTTCAACTCTTCTTGCATAGCAACGAGCCAATCGTTATCCATCAATGCATCTTGTACCTTGAGGGGCTCAACACTAGACACAAACGAGAAGTGAGCACAAAAGTTTGTCAAATGTTTACGAGTAACTCTACCTTCCGATATGCGGTGAGTATTTTGTCAACATCAACACGACCGCCACTTTCGTGGCATGATAGAGGTAAGAGTTTCACGAGGTTCAACTTCATGTCCATCATCCACATCCTCAACATATGGATCATTAATGTGTGGAGGAAGATCTTCTTGTTCATATTGCATTTGTTGAGGTTCATCATCAATGATTGGACTTTCTTGTTCTTGTTCTTGAAGATTGTCATGAGGAGGAGCTTGATCATCCTCTTCAACTTGGGCTAAAGGTATCGGTTGAGCAATAGGGGCTTGTGGTGTTATGAATGTTGAAGTAGTTTGATGATGTGTGAGACTTCTATCTTCTTCTTCATCATCATGAGGTTCTTGTTCCATAGGAAGAAGTGCACCAACACCCATGGTCAAAATGTCTTGAGAAGAATCTTCTTCACCTACATCACTTAGATCAACTTGCTCCCCATGGGAGCCATTAAATTCATCAAACACCACGTCACAAGTTTCTACAACACATCCATTGGATTTGTTGTAGACTCTATATGCGTGAGAGTTTGATCCATAATAACAAATATACCCTCAATTGTTTTGGATTGAAATTTTCCTAACCTTTCTCTTTTGTTGAGGATGAAACATTTGCACCCAAATACACGAAAGTACTTGACATTTGGCTTGTTTCCAGTTAGAAGCTCATATGGAGTCTTTTCCAATATAGTGCGTAGGAAAAGCCGGTTTGATGCATGACCTGCGGTGTTGACAGCTTCGGCCTAGAAACTATGTGGTGACTTGTATTCATCCAACATGGACCTTGCCATCTCCACAAGGGTGCGGTTCTTCCTTTCGGCTACACCATTTTGCTGAGGAGTGTATGGAGCTGAATATTGATGCTCAATCCCTTCATCACTAAGGAATTCTTCCAAGGTATAGTTTTTGAACTCAGATCCATTGTCACTTCTTATTGCCAAGATTTCTTTGTCAAACTTGCGTTGTGCTTGCTTGGCAAAGTCAATGAAAGTGATCTTCGTTTCGTCCTTGGACTTAAGGAAAATCACCAATGTATATCTTGAATAATCATCAACAATGACAAGTCCATACTTTTTCCCACCAAGACTATCCCATGAAGGAGGCCCAAAGAGATCCACATGAAGGAGCTCCAAAGGCCTTGAAGTAGACACAATATTCTTGGGTGGGTGCTTTGATTGATGTTGCTTCCTGCTATACATGCACTACACACACGATCTTTCTCAAAAGAGACATTTGTTAGTCCAAGGATGTGATTACCCTTTAAGAGATCTTGGAGATTCCTCATGCCGACATGGGCTAGCCGGCGATGCCATAGCCACCCCTTTGTCGGCCTTGGCCATTAGACAAGTTGCATGGAATGTGCTCTCTTCGAGAAATCAACCGTGTAAAGGTTGCCATCCAACTCTCCAACAAAGGCCACTTCGAGAGTATCTCTTAAAGACTTTCACATCCGTTAGTCCAAATAGTGTATCATAACCAATGTAAGCCAATTGGCGGATGTAAAGCAAATGATATTTAAGGGATTGGACAAGCATAACATTTGCAAGAGACATGTCATTTGTGATAGCCACTTTACCCAACCCAAGTACTGTCCTTTTGATCCTCCACCAAACATAATGCTCATAAATGGTTGAATAGCTTCCATGAAATCGTAGAGCAATTTGCTATCTCTGGTCATATGATTGGTACATCCACTATCAATCACCCATTTTACTCCACCGAAGAAAGCTACCTACACACAATTATTACTTGGTTAGAGGCATCCATTTTACAATGGGACCTCTCAAGTTAGTCACAAGGGTCTTAGGGACCCAAATAGCATAAAAACAAAATGCCTTTTGGGGACCAACAAACTTTGCATAAACTTCTCCATCCTTAGTCTTACGCAGTACATAGGATGGAGGCATGAACTCTTTGGCTTGTTGAGAGTGGGCATGCCCTTGTGGCCTTCCCACTAACACCCTTACCTTTCTCCTTGTGTCCTTCTCGTACAAAAGTTTCGTTTAAAGGGGTGGTGCAATTTTGGGAGGACGTCTTCTTCTTGCTTGTGCTTGGGTCAAACCCGAGTCCCTCTTTAGCGAACGCTTCATTGTGTTGGCTCAACACCTCATTAAGGTTCTTTTGCCCTTGAGCACATGTCATGAGCCCTTTCTCGATTTGAGCTTTGAGAAACCGATTCTCCTCAAGAATGGATGCTGGATCACTACTAGAGTTAGTAGAACATGCATCAACATTGATAATAGGAGATGAGTAAGCCTTAGCTAGAGTTTCAAGATAAGTAAGTTTGAGTGTCTCAAAACTCTTTGTAAGAAGGGTGAGCTCTTCTTCCTTAGTCTTGAGAGACACGGATAGAAGCTCACAATCCTTAGTGAGAGAAGCATGAGACTTTGCAAGCTTACTTTTATCATTCATCAACTCTTCACAAGAGCCAATAGCCTTTTTCAAGGAGGCAAGATCTTTAGTATGAACATCAATATTTGCACCAATTTTTAAGCATAGTTCATCATTTCGTGCTTCCTCATATTTGACTTTCCGCTCAAGGATTTCATATTTTTCCTTTTCCTCGATGACGAGGGTTTGAGTTCCTTAATGGAGATGGTGTGCTTACTCACCATCTCCATAAGCATCTGAAACATAGTGAGCTTCCTTCCTTTGAGGGAGCACATGAACTTATTAAGTTTAGCAAGCATAGGATCAGTTAGATCATCATCCTCATAACTATCCTCCGCATCAAGATACTCATCACTAGGAGTAGAAGGAGTGAAAAGAGGAGGATTTGATCGTGGAGTTACCTTGACCTTGTCATAAGAGCTTTGGTCCTCTTCTTCTTCAACCATGGCCTTTGCCATTAGGCATTTGTGAGCGTTGCCCTTGTAATCTTTCATGTAGTTGTAGGTGACCACGTCACCACTCTTGTTAACTAACCTCAAGGTGTTTTGAGAGTCTTGAGCAACTCCGGCAACACCACTAACATCATCCGGATCAGATTCTTCTTGAGCAACCATTGCCTTTCCATCTCTCTTCTTGATCTTCGAGTTCAAAGGATTTGGCAACTTCTTCTTGGGAAAGGTCTTGGGAAACCTTGGTTTATCTTCTCTCTTCTCATAAGGGCACTCGTTGGAGAAGTGATTGGTTTCTTCACAGTTGTAGCATTTTCTTACTTTCTTCTTTTGAAATCTTCCCTTGAATTTACCCGCGCTAAACTTCTTGACAAACAGAGCCATGTCTTCATATGTAGGGCCCTCGTCGGATTCAATCTCATCACCATCTTCGTCATCCTCTTCTTCTTCTTCACTTTGTTCATCTTCACATACATGCTTGGCCTTCAATGCAAGATTGATCTTTGATGATGGGGAACCATGCATGGCAAGATATTTTGTGGCATTAGTCTTTGACTCTTCAAATAGTTGAAAGGTGGATAGGATGTCATCTGTAGTCATTTCCTTGAAGGTATGGTGTTGTCTTATGTCCCACACCATTTGATGGTGAAATGGAGCAAGAGCATGAAGTAACTTATCCACAAGGAACCTCTTAGTCATGTTGAAACCATCTTGTGTCTTGTCACACTCACATGACTCAATATCGGCAAAGTGAGTGTCATGAGACGCTCATGGAGTTGATTGGGGTTTCACCTTTCTCCATACAAAAGTTCTGCAATTGCCCTTGGCAATTTCATATTGAGCACTCCGAGGGTAGAAGTGCCGCTTTTGGATCGTACAACAGTTTCCCATAGTTCCTTAGCACTTGTGATGTGTATGAATGGTCTCCTTTGTTTTTCATCCAAACCTCTCCTTATCCACATGATTGCAGTGTCATTGAGGTTCTTGTCATATATTTCTCTTGGTGTTGGGTTCTTTGGATCAACCACATGATAGCCATACTCCAAGATCTCCAACATCTCATCGTTTCCATGTCGAAGATGGTCCTGCATAGCAACTCTCCACAAAGGAAAATCGGAAGTAGCACTAAGCAAAGGAGGACTGCCTTGAGGATTATATCTTGGTTTCTCAACCTGAGGTCTTGCATAAAGCCAAGGAACACTGGCGTGTTCATTGTTAGGAGGTTGTTGACCAAGTGATGGAGTAGGCACAGTTGGCCTTGAGGCAGCACCACCCGAGAGTGGTGCAAGCACCGAGGACAACGTGGCTAGTCTCATTTGGACCAAGGCCTCAAGAGAAGCATCATGCTCCTCTTTTTGCTTAGCAAGGGTTCGTTCTAGATCCTCCGACGTAAAGGACTTGACTTTAAGAAGCCCCGCCTTTATCCTTAGGATCTACAACCAAGGAGTCCCATCCGGGTTCATCTCGCCCTAGTGAGGTTAAGCCACAAGCATAGAGCACGAGGCTCTGATACCAATTGAAAGGATCGAGATGGACCTAGAGGGGGGGGGGTGAATAGGTACAATTACAAATTTTAATTATTACTTAGCAATTTTAGGCAATAGTGCGGAATATGAAGGTGAGCCTAACAATTGCTAGTAAGTACGAAGTACAAGGCTAGTAACACAAGCATATAAGTGAGTAAGCACAATATGATGTAAGTAAGTGCAAACCAAAACAAGTAACCACAAGTATAGAGTTAGGGTTAGGAATAACCGCAACTCCGGGAGACGAGGATGTATCGATGTTCACTTCCTTGGAGGGAAGCTAGTCACCGTTAGAGAGGTGGATGTTACCACGAAGGCACACCAACGCATACGAAGGCTCACCCTATTCTCCCTTTGAGACAACACCACGAAGGCGTTTCTCAACCACTAGTGGTAGACCTTGGGGTGGTCTCCAAACCCTCACAAAATTATCCGGGGTAATCACAAAGGTCGATTCCTCTCCGAAAGACTCCTACCGCCTAGGAGTCTCCAACCTCCAAGAGTAACAAGATCGATGGGGATTTGCTCAAGACTTGCTCAAATCACGAATTCATTGGGTGCAAAGAAGGAGGAGAAGTGGATCTATCACTTGATCGGACAACTTCTTTCAAAGCTCTCAAATCACTTGGGGATCTAAGATTTGGTGTGGAGAAATGAGAGAGAGTGTGAGAAGTGTTCTAGAGTTTGTTCAAAGTGAATGGTCAACCCCTACCCGTGGAAGGGAAAGGAATATATATAGGGGTGGGAAAAGGTGACCGTTTGGGGTACAGGATGGCGGACGTCCGGAGAACGTCGGACGTCCGGAGGCCCAAATGGGTCCGGACGTCCGGCAGATCATCGGACGACCGGCGGCTGTGAAAAGTGTGACCCACAAACCAATGTATAGGATACGGTCGTCCGAAAGGGCCGGACATCCGTAAGAATGCTTCGATGTGAAAGTGTCGGACGTCCGGAGGGTTCCGGACATCCGCAAAAATGTTTCTGTTAGGAAGTGTCGAACGTCCGGAAGTGTCCGGACATCCGCAATCAGGGAAGGACCGGACGTCCAGAGAGCGCCGGACGTCCAAGGTAAGGTATATAGATAGCAACTTTGAGCAAGTTTTTCACAGATCCATCGATCCCCTCTTAATAGTGCGGGATTCCTATACTCAAGAACAAACCATAAATGAAGTTAACATCTTGTATCACCATTCTTGAGTTATATGCTTTTGTCCCTAGTCATGATCCACGCACACGGTCTTTGGAACATAATCCTGAGATATACTTGATAAACATGATTAGTCCCGAGCATATGTGTTGTCATCAACATCAAAATATGATTAAGGGCATGATTGCACTTTCAGACTGCACCATGTTTGGTGGTTTGGTCAAGCTAAACCCACTCTATGTGACCACAAGCGGTGGGGCAAAGATGAACAAGAGGGGGCAAGCGAAAACCAGAATTAGATTTACCATTGACAAGGTTTTGCCAATTGGGCGACGGGGGCGAGTCCGATTAGGTGGGTAGGGAGAATACTCCCATCTGGTTTACACTTTGAGTTGGAATACTGGCCATCAGACACATCATCTTGACAAGTGAACCCAACCGGTTAAATTCAAGGCAAAATGTTAGATTGGGTTAAACAAGATACAACATATCAATTTTGAGGTACAAATCATGGCAAATTTAAATGGGGTAAATACTATCACAAATACACAAAACAATTGGTAAAAAGTGAAATTCACTCTCTTATTTGCTGTGTCCTTTTTCAACAACAAAATGTGGTGTATTTTTTCAGGTGTGTTAGTATTTGTTATTCAGAGAGAAAATACCTCGCTTCTCATAGTTGTAGGCACACATGATTGCAGAGCATGAAGTTTACTTCAATACTCTACCTGTTGTATATGGGGTGTATTTCCTTTTTACTGCAGATGAAACGTATTTCAAAATACTACTAAACTTACGAAGATAGAAGGGATAAGTATATTTTTCGTCCTCGAACTCCGGCAACAGCGTAGGAATCGTCCATCAACTCTGAAACCAGCAAAACCTAGTACCTCAACTATTTAAATCGGATACTCTTCGTCCCTTGCTGCACTTTAAGTGGTTTTGCAATGCCGTGGACCCGATTTTGACTAAAACTGTACACGTGGTTGGTTTTGACCGCCATGTTACTTAAGTGACCCCGGATCTCTCTCTCTCTCTCTCTCACGTGCATTCTCTGCAGCTCCCTCTGATTTACTACTAGCATTCGGACCCATCCGAAGTTCAACATCTCTGCTCGATCCTCGTCGTGTTCGCTGCTTTCAAAATTTGGATATAGCTCCACATATATTTCAGCTATGCTTCCAACAGCAACACAATCTCTAATCTGCTTGCAATCGGTGTCTTAAGCAACCATTTTCAGACCACAAACCATCTCTTTTCGAGGATATAACCAATGAAACATCTTATCATCCTTTGTTTGTCCGTGCATACCAAAACTCTGAACCAGATCAAAAGAATAGAAGTTCTTGCGATAAACAAATGACATGGCCTCTTTTCCCCCACTATATTCTAGTGTTTTCCCATCATTCAAAAACTGGCCTTCAAAATGAAATATGATGAATAGCACGTCTCCAGGATCCATGTCGGTGCGGACGCATCCTCCCCAGCAAGACCTAAGAGGCCCGCGTCAAGAGAGTTCTGCGAGGAGGTGTGCGACTACTTTTAGTGGATTGAGGATGACACACACCGTAAGGCTGAATCGTCAAACGGGGTCTAACGGGTCTCCTACCCGCTACCCTTGAATATTTTGACTCAATGTCAACAACCACCTAGGCAGAAATTGACACCATACTGGCCATAAAACCACCTCAACTCACTTGACTGCACCATGTTTGGTGGTTTGGTCAAGCTACACCCACTCTATGCGACCACAAGCGGTGGGGCAAAGATGAACAAGAGGGGGCAAGCGAAAACCAGAACTAGATTTACCATTGACAAGGTTTTGCCAATTGGGCGGACGGGGCCGAGTCCGATTAGGTGGGCAGGGAGAATACTCCCATCTGGTTTACACTTTGAGTTGGAATATCGCCATCATAAACATCATCTTGACAAGTGAACCCAACCGGTTAAATTCAAGGCAAAATGTTAGATTGGGTTAAACAAGATACAACATATCAATTTTGAGGTACAATCTGGCGGCAAATTTAAATGGGGTAAATACTATCACAAATACACAAAACAATTGGTAAAAAGTGAAATTCACTCTCTTATTTGTTGTGTCCTTTTTCAACAACAAAATGTGGTTTATTTTTCCACGTGTGTTAGTATTTGTTATTCAGAGAGAAAATACCTCGTTGCTCACAGTTGTAGGCACACATGATTGCAGAGCATGAAGTTTACTTCAATACTCTACCTGTTGCATATGGGGTGTATTTCCTTTTTACTGCAGATGAAACGTATTTCAAAATACTACTAAACTTACGAAGATAAAAGGGATAATTATATTTTTCGTCCTCGAACTCCGGCAACAGCATAGGAATCGTCCCTCAACTCCGAAACCAGCAAAACCTAGTACCTCAACTATTTAAATCGGATACTCTTCGTCCCTTGCTGCACTTCAAGTGGTTTTGCAATGCCGTGGACCCGATTTTGACTAAAACTGTACACGTGGTTGGTTTTGACCGCCATGTCACTTAGGTGACCCCGGATCTCTCTCTCTCTCTCTCTCTCTCTCCCGTGCATTCTCTGCAGCTCACTCTCGATTTACTACTAGCATTCGGACCCATCCAAGTTCAACATCTATGCTCGGATCCTCGTCGTGTTCGCTGTTTTCAAAATTTGGAGAGAGCTCCACATATATTTCAGCTATGCTTCCAACAGCAACACAATCTCTAATCTGCTTGCAATCGGTGTCTTAAGCAACCATTTTCAGACCACAGACCATCTCTTTTCGAGGATATAACCAATGAAACATCTTATCATCCTTTGTTTGTCCGTGCATACCAAAACTCTAAACCAGATCAAAAAAACAGAAGTTCTTGCGATAAACAAATGACATGGCCTCTTTTCCCCCACTATATTCTAGTGTTTTCCCATCATTAAAAAATTGGGCTTCAAAATGAAATATGATGAATAGCACGTCCGGGATCTATGTCTGCGGCCGCATCCTCCCCAAAGAAGACCTAAGAGGCCCGCGCCAAGAGAGTTCTGCGAGGAGGTGTGCGACTACTTTAGTGGATTGAGGATGACACACACCGTAAGGCTAAATCGTCAACGGGGTCTAACGGGTCTCCTACCCGCTACCCTTGAATATTTTGACTCAATGTCAACAACCACCTAGGCAGAAATGGACACCGTGATCGGCCATAAAACCACCTCAACTCACTTGACGCACCATGTTTGGTGGTTTGGTCAAGCTAGACCCACTCTATGCGACCACATGCGGTGGGGCAAAGATGAACAAGAGGGGCAAGTTTAAAACCAGAACTAGATTTACCATTGACAAGGTTTTGCCAATTGGGCGGACGGGACGCGAGTCCGATTAGGTGGGCAGGGAGAATACTCCCATCTGGTTTACACTTTGAGTTGGAATACTGGCCATCATACACATCATCTTGACAAGTGAACCCAACCGGTTAAATTCAAGGAAAATTGTTAGATTGGGTTAAACAAGATACAACATATCAATTTTGAGGTACAATCTGGCGGCAAATTTAAATGGGGTAAATACTATCACAAATACACAAAACAATTGGTAAAAAGTGAAATCCACTCTCTTATTTGTTGTGTCCTTTTTCAACAACAAAATGTGGTGTATTTTTCCAGGTGTGTTAGTATTTGTTATTCAGAGAGAAAATACCTCGCTGCTCATAGTTGTAGGCACACATGATTGCAGAGCATGAAGTTTACTTCAATACTCTAGCTGTTGTATATGGGGTGTATTTCCTTTTTACTGTAGATGAAACGTATTTCAAAATACTACTAAACTTACGAAGATAAAAGGGATAAGTATATTTTTCGTCCTCGAACTCCGGCAACAGCGTAGGAATCGTCCCTCAACTCAAAACCAGCAAAACCTAGTACCTCAACTATTTAAATCGGATACTCTTCGTCCCTTGCTGCACTTTAAGTGGTTTTGCAATGCCGTGGACCCGATTTTGACTAAAACTGTACACGTGGTTGGTTTTGACCGCCATGTCACTTAGGTGACCCCGGATCTCTCTCTCTCTCTCTCTCTCTCTCTCTCTCTCCCGTGCATTCTCTGCAGCTCCCTCTTATTTACTACTAGCATTCGGACCCATCCGAAGTTCAACATCTATGCCTGGATCCCTGTCGTGTTCGCTGCTTTCAAAATTTGGATATATCTCCACATATATTTCAGCTATGCTTCCAACAGCAACACAATCTCTAATCTGCTTGCAATCGGTGTCTTAAGCAACCATTTTCAGACCACAAACCATCTCTTTTCGAGGATATAACGAATGAAACATCTTATCATCCTTTGTTTGTCCGTGCATACCAAAACTCTAAACCAGATCAAAAAAACAGAAGTTCTTGCGATAAACAAATGACATGGCCTCTTTTCCCCCACTATATTCTAGTGTTTTCCCATCATTCAAAAATTGGCCTTCAAAATGAAATATGATGAATAGCACGTCTCCAGGATCCATGTCGGTGCGGCCGCATCCTCCCCAGCAAGACCTAAGAGGCCCGCGCCAAGAGAGTTCTGCGAGGAGGTGTGCGACTACTTTTAGTGGATTGAGGATGACACACACCGTAAGGCTAAATCGTCAAACTGTGTATAACGGGTCTCCTACCCGCTACCCTTGAATATTTTGACTCAATGTCAACAACCACCTAGGCAGAAATGGACACCGTGATCGCCATAAAACCACCTCAACTCACTTGATCGCACCATGTTTGGTGGTTTGGTCAAGCTAGACCCACTCTATGCGACCACAAGCGGTGGGGCAAAGATGAACAAGAGGGCAAGCGAAAACCAGAACTAGATTTACCATTGACAAGGTTTTGCCAATTGGGACGGACGCGAGTCCGATTAGGTGGGCAGGAGAATACTCCCATCTGGTTTACACTTTGAGTTGGAATATCGCCATCATACACATCATCTTGACAAGTGAACCCAGCCGGTTAAATTCAAGGCAAATTGTTAGATTGGGTTAAACAAGATACAACATATCAATTTTGAGGTACAATCTGGCGGCAAATTTAAATGGGGTAAATACTATCACAAATACACAAAACAATTGGTAAAAAGTGAAATTCACTCTCTTATTTGTTGTGTCCTTTTTCAACAACAAAATGTGGTGTATCTTTCCAGGTGTGTTAGTATTTGTTATTCAGAGAGAAAATACCTCGCTGCTCATAGTTGTAGGCACACATGATTGCAGAGCATGAAGTTTACTTCAATTAATACTCTACCTGTTGTATATGGGGTGTATTTCCTTTTTACTGCAGATGAAACGTATTTCAAAATACTACTAAACTTACAAAGATAAAAGGGATAAGTATATATTTCGTCCTCGAACTCTGGCAACAGCGTAGGAATCGTCCCTCAACTCCGAAACCAGCAAAATCTAGTACCTCAACTATTTAAATCGGATACATTTCGTCCCTTGCTGCACTTTAAGTGGTTTTGCAATGCCGTGGACCCGATTTTGACTAAAACTGTACACGTGGTTGGTTTTGACCGCCATGTCACTTAAGTGACCCCGGATCTCTCTCTCTCTCTCTCTCTCTCTCTCTCCCGTGCATTCTCTGCAGCTCCCTCTGATTTACTACTAGCATTCGGACCCATCCGAAGTTCAACATCTCTGCCTGGATCCTCGCGCTGCTGGCTGCTTTTCAAAATTTGGATATAGCTCCACATATATTTCAGCGATGCTTCCAACAGAAACACAATCTCTAATCTGCTTGCAATCGGTGTCTTAAGCAACCATTTTCAGACCACAAACCATCTCTTTTCGAGGATATAACCAATGAAACATCTTATCATCCTTTGTTTGTCCGTGCATACCAAAACTCTAAACCAGATCAAAAAAACAGAAGTTCTTGCGATTAACAAATATCATGGCCTCTTTTCCCCCACTATATTCTAGTGTTTTCCCATCATTCAAAAATTGGCCTTCAAAATGAAATATGATGAATAGCACGTCTCCAGGATCCATGTCGGTGTGGCCGCATCCTCCCCAGCAAGACCTAAGAGGCCCGCGCCAAGAGAGTTCTGCGAGGAGGTGTGCGACTACTTTTAGTGGATTGAGGATGACACACACCGTAAGGCTGAATCGTCCAACGGGCTCTAACAGGTCTCCTACCCGCTACCCTTGAATATTTTGACTCAATGTCAACAACCACCTAGGCAGAAATGGACACCGTACTGGCCATAAAACCACCTCAACTCACTTGACTGCACCATGTTTGGTGGTTTGGTCAAGCTAGACCCACTCTATGCGACCACAAGCGGTGGGGCAAAGATGAACAAGAGGGGGCAAGCGAAAACCAGAACTAGATTTACCATTGACAAGGTTTTGCCAATTGGGCGGACGGGGACGCGAGTCCGATTAGGTGGGCAGGGAGAATACTCCCATCTGGTTTACACTTTGAGTTGGAATACTAGCCATCATAAACATCATCTTGACAAGTGAACCCAACCGGTTAAATTCAAGGCAAATTGTTAGATTGGGTTAAACAAGATACAACATATCAATTTTGAGGTACAATCTGGCGGCAAATTTAAATGGGGTAAATACTATCACAAATACACAAAACAATTGGTAAAAAGTGAAATTCACTCTCTTATTTGCTGTGTCCTTTTCAACAACAAAATGTGGTGTATTTTTCCGGGTGTGTTAGTATTTGTTATTCAGAGAGAAAATACCTCGCTGCTCATAGTTGTAGGCACACATGATTGCAGAGCATGAAGTTTACTTCAATACTCTACCTGTTGTATATGGGGTGTATTTCCTTTTTACTGCAGATGAAACGTATTTCAAAATACTACTAAACTTACAAAGATAAAAGGGATAAGTATATTTTTCGTCCTCGAACTCTGGCAACAGCGTAGGAATCGTCCCTCAACTCCGAAACCAGCAAAACCTAGTACCTCAACTATTTAAATCGGATACTCTTCGTCCCTTGCTGCACTTTAAGTGGTTTTGCAATGCCGTGGACCCGATTTTTACTAAAACTATACACGTGGTTGGTTTTGACCGCCATGTCACTTAAGTGACCCCGGATCTCTCTCTCTGTCCCGTGCATTCTCTGCAGCTCCCTCTGATTTACTACTAGCATTCGGACCCATCCAAGTTCAACATCTCCGCTCGATCCTGTCGTGTTCGCTGCTTTTCAAAATTTGGATATAGCTCCACATATATTTCAGCTATGCTTCCAACGGCAACACAATCTCTAATCTGCTTGCAATCGGTGTCTTAAGCAACCATTTCCGCACCACAAACCATCTCTTTTCGAGGATATAACCAATGAAACATCTTATCATCCTTTGTTTGTCCGCATACCAAAACTCTAAACCAGATCAAAAACAGAAGTTCTTACGATAAACAAATGACATGGCCTCTTTTCCCCCACTATATTCTAGTGTTTTCCCATCATTCAAAAATTGGCCTTCAAAATGAAATATGATGAATAGCACGTCTCCAGGATCCATGTCGGTGCGGCCGCATCCTCCCCAGCAAGACCTAAGAGGCCCGCGCCAAGAGAGTTCTGCGAGGAGGTGTGCGACTACTTTTAGTGGATTGAGGATGACACACACCGTAAGGCTGAATCGTCAAACGGGGTCTAACGGGTCTCCTACCCGCTACCCTTGAATATTTTGACTCAATGTCAACAACCACTGGGATAAATGGACACCGTCTTGGCCATAAAACCACCTTAACTCACTTGATCGCACCATGTTTGGTGGTTTGGTCAAGCTAGACCCACTCTATGCGACCACATGCGGTGGGGCAAAGATGAACAAGAGGGGCAAGCGAAAACCAGAACTAGATTTACCATTGACAAGGTTTTGCCAATTGGGCGGACGGGACGCGAAAAGTGCGATTAGGTGGGCAGGGAGAATACTCCCATCTGGTTTACACTTTGAGTTGGAATACTGGCCATCATACACATCATCTTGACAAGTGAACCCAACCGTTAAATTCAAGGCAAATTGTTAGATTGGGTTAAACAAGATACAACATATCAATTTTGAGGTACAATCAAGGCAAATTTGAATGGGTAAATACTATCACAAATACACAAAACAATTGGTAAAAAGTGAAATTCACTCTCTTATTTGGTGTGTCCTTTTTCAACAACAAAATGTGGTGTATTTTTCCAGGTGTGTTAGTATTTGTTATTCAGAGAGAAAATACCTCGCTGCTCATAGTTGTAGGCACACATGATTGCAGAGCATGAAGTTTACTTCAATACTCTACCTGTTGTATATGGGGTGTATTTCCTTTTACTGCAGATGAAACGATTTCAAAATACTACTAAACTTACAAAGATAGAAGGGATAAGTATATTTTTCGTCCCTCGAACTCGCAACAGCAGAGGAATCGTCCCTCAACTCCGAAACCAGCAAAACCTGGTACCTCAACTTTTTAAATCGGATACTCTTCGTCCCTTGCTGCACTTTAAGTGGTTTTGCAATGCCATGGACCCGATTTTGACTAAAACTGTACACGTGGTTGGTTTTGACCGCCATGTCACTTAAGTGACCCCGGATCTCTCTCTCTCTCTCTCTCTCTCTCTCTCCCGTGAATTCTCTCGCAGCTCCTCTCGATTTACTACTAGCATTCGGACCCATCCAAGTTCAACATCTCCGCTGGATCCCCGTCGTGTTCGCTGCTTTTCAAAATTTGGATATAGCTCCACATATATTTCAGCTATGCTTCCAACAGCAACACAATCTCTAGTCTGCTTGCAATCGGTGTCTTAAGCAACCATTTTCAGACCACAAACCATCTCTTTTCGAGGATATAACCAATGAAACATCTTATCATCCTTTGTTTGTCCGTGCATACCAAAACTCTAAACCAGATCAAAAAAACAGAAGTTCTTGCGATAAACAAATGACATGGCCTCTTTTCCCCCACTATATTCTAGTGTTTTCCCATCATTCAAAAATTGGCCTTCAAAATGAAATATGATGAATAGCACGCCTGTGATCCATGTCGGTGCGGCCGCATCCTCCCCAGCAAGACCTAAGAGGCCCGCGCCAAGAGAGTTCTGCGAGGAGGTGTGCGACTACTTTTAGTGGATTGAGGATGACACACACCGTAAGGCTGAATGGTCAAACGGGGTCTAACGGGTCTCCTACCCGCTACCCTTGAATATTTTGACTCAATGTCAACAACCACCTGGGGAGAAATGGACACCGCATCGCCATAAAACCACCTCAACTCACTTGATCGCACCATGTTTGGTGGTTTGGTCAAGCTAGACCCACTCTATGCGACCACATGCGGTGGGGCAAAGATGAACAAGAGGGGCAAGCGAAAACCAGAACTAGATTTACCATTGACAAGGTTTTGCCAATTGGTAGACGGGGGACGGCGATGCGATTAGGTGGGCAGGGAGAATACTCCCATCTGGTTTACACTTTGAGTTGGAATACTGGCCATCATACACATCATCTTGACAAGTGAACCCAACCGGTTAAATTCAAGGCAAATTGTTAGATTGGGTTAAACAAGATACAACATATCAATTTTGAGGTACAATCTGGCGGCAAATTTGAATGGGGTAAATACTATCACAAATACACAAAACAATTGGTAAAAAGTGAAATTCACTCTCTTATTTGGTGTGTCCTTTTTCAACAACAAAATGTGGTGTATTTTTTCAGGTGTGTTAGTATTTGTTATTCAGAGAGAAAATACCTCGCTGCTCATAGTTGTAGGCACACATGATTGCAGAGCATGAAGTTTACTTAAATACTCTACCTGTTGTATATGGGGTGTACTTCCTTTTTACTGCAGATGAAACGTATTTCAAAATACTACTAAACTTACAAAGATAGAAGGGATAAGTATATTTTTCGTCCTCGAACTCTGGCAACAGCGTAGGAATCGTCCCTCAACTCCGAAGCCAGCAAAACCTGGTACCTCAACTTTTTAAATCGGATACTCTTCGTCCCTTGCTGCACTTTAAGTGGTTTTGCAATGCCGTGGACCCGATTTTGACTAAAACTGTACACGTGGTTGGTTTTGACCGCCATGTCACTTAAGTGACCCCGGATCTCTCTCTCTCTCTCTCTCTCTCTCTCTCTCTCCCGTGAATTCTCTGCAGCTCCCTCTGATTTACTACTAGCATTCGGACCCATCTGAAGTTCAACATCTCTGCCTGAATCCCTGTCGTGTTCGTCGTTTTCAAAATTTGGATATAGCTCCACATATATTTCAGCTATGCTTCCAACAACAACAAAATCTCTAATCTGCTTGCAATCGGTGTCTTAAGCAACCATTTTCAGACCACAAACCATCTCTTTTCGAGGATATAACCAATGAAACATCTTATCATCCTTTGTTTGTCCGTGCATACCAAAACTCTAAACCAGATCAAAAAATGAAGTTCTTGCGATAAACAAATGACATGGCCTCTTTGCCCCACTATATTCTAGTGTTTTCCCATCATTCAAAAATTGGCCTTCAAAATGAAATATGATGAATAGCACGTCTCCGTGATCCATGTCGGTGCGGCCGCATCCTCCCCAAAGAAGACCTAAGAGGCCCGCGCCAAGAGAGTTCTGCGAGGAGGTGTGCGACTACTTTTAGTGGATTGAGGATGACACACATCGTAAGGCTGAATCGTCAACGGGTCTAACGGGTCCCCTACCCGCTACCCTTGAATATTTTGACTCAATGTCAACAACCAATTGGGAGAAATGGACACCGTACTGGCCATAAAACCACCTCAACTCACTTGACTGCACCATGTTTGGTGGTTTGGTCAAGCTAGACCCACTCTATGCGACCACAAGCGGTGGGGCAAAGATGAACAAGAGGGGGCAAGCGAAAACCAGAACTAGATTTACCATTGACAAGGTTTTGCCAATTGGGCGGACGGGGACGCGAGTCCGATTAGGTGGGCAGGGAGAATACTCCCATCTGGTTTACACTTTGAGTTGGAATACTGGCCATCATACACATCATCTTGACAAGTGAACCCAACCGGTTAAATTCAAGGCAAATTGTTAGATTGGGTTAAACAAGATACAACATATCAATTTTGAGGTACAATCTGGCGGCAAATTTAAATGGGGTAAATACTATCACAAATACACAAAACAATTGGTAAAAAGTGAAATTCACTCTCTTATTTGTTGTGTCCTTTTCAACAATGTAATGTGGTTTATTTTTTCACGTGTGTTAGTATTTGTTATTCAGAGAGAAAATACCTCGTTGCTCACGATTGTAGGCACACATGATTGCAGAGCATGAAGTTTACTTCAATACTCTACCTGTTGCATATGGGGTGTATTTCCTTTTACTGCAGATGAAACGATTTCAAAATACTACTAAACTTACGAAGATAAAAGGGATAATTATATTTTTCGTCCTCGAACTCCGGCAATAAAGATAGGAATCGTCCCTCAACTCCGAAACCAGCAATACCTAGTACCTCAACTATTTAAATCGGATACTCTTCGTCCCTTGCTGCACTTTAAGTGGTTTTGCAATGCCGTGGACCCAATTTTGACTAAAACTGTACACGTGGTTGGTTTTGACCGCCATGTCACTTAAGTGACCCCGGATCTCTCTCTCTCTCTCTCTCTCTCTCTCTCCCGTGAATTCTCTGCAGCTCCCTCTGATTTACTACTAGCATTCGGACCCATCCAAGTTCAACATCTCCGCCTGGATCCCCGTCGTGTTCGCTGCTTTTCAAAATTTGGATATAGCTCCACATATATTTCAGCTATGCTTCCAACAAAGCAACACAATCTCTAATCTGCTTGCAATCGGTGTCTTAAGCAACCATTTTCAGACCACAAACCATCTCTTTTCGAGGATATAACCAATGAAACATCTTATCATCCTTTGTTTGTCCGTGCATACCAAAACTCTAAACCAGATCAAAAAAACAGAATTTCTTGCGATAAACAAATGACATGGCCTCTTTTCCCCCACTATATTCTAGTGTTTTCCCATCATTCAAAAATTGCCTTCAAAATGAAATATGATGAATAGCACGTCTCCAGGATCCATGTCGGTGCGGCCGCATCCTCCCCAGCAAGACCTAAGAGGCCCGCGCCAAGAGAGTTCTGCGAGGAGGTGTGCGACTACTTTTAGTGGATTGAGGATGACACACACCGTAAGGCTGAATCATCAAACGGGGTCTAACGGGTCTCCTACCCGCTAACCTTGAATATTTTGACTCAATGTCAACAACCACCTAGGCAGAAATGGACACCGTACTGGCCATAAAACCACCTCAACTCACTTGATCGCACCATGTTTGGTGGTTTGGTCAAGCTAGACCCACTCTATGCGACCACAAGCGGTGGGGCAAAGATGAACAAGAGGGGCAAGCGAAAACCAGAACTAGATTTACCATTGACAAGGTTTTGCCAATTGGGCGGACGGGGACGCGAGTCCGATTAGGTGGGCTGGGAGAATACTCCCATCTGGTTTACACTTTGAGTTGGAATACTGGCCATCATACACATCATCTTGACAAGTGAACCCAACCGGTTAAATTCAAGGCAAATTGTTAGATTGGCTTAAACAAGATACAACATATCAATTTTGAGGTACAATCAAGGCAAATTTAAATGGGGTAAATACTATCACAAATACACAAAACAATTGGTAAAAAGTGAAATTCACTCTCTTATTTGCTGTGTCCTTTTTCAACAACAGAATGTGGTTTATTTTTTCACGTGTGTTAGTATTTGTTATTCAGAGAGAAAATACCTCGTTGCTCACAGTTGTAGGCACACATGATTGCAGAGCATGAAGTTTACTTCAATACTCTACCTGTTGCATATGGGGTGTATTTCCTTTTTACTGCAGATGAAACGTATTTCAAAATACTACTACATTTACGAAGATAAAAGGGATAATTATATTTTTCGTCCTCGAACTCCGGCAACAGCATAGGAATCGTCCCTCAACTCCGAAACCAGCAATACCTAGTACCTCAACTATTTAAATCGGATACTCTTCGTCCCTTGCTGCACTTTAAGTGGTTTTGCAATGCCGTGGACCCAATTTTGACTAAAACTGTACACGTGGTTGGTTTTGACCGCCATGTCACTTAAGTGACCCCGGATCTCTCTCTCTCTCTCTCTCTCTCTCCCGTGCATTCTCTGCAGCTCCCTCTGATTTACTACTAGCATTCGGACCCATCCGAAGTTCAACATCTCTGCCTGGATCCCTGTCGTGTTCGCTGCGTTTTCAAAATTTGGATATAGCTCCACATATATTTCAGCTATGCTTCCAACAGCAACACAATCTCTAATCTGCTTGCAATCGGTGTCTTAAGCAACCATTTTCAGACCACAAACCATCTCTTTTCGAGGATATAACCAATGAAACATCTTATCATCCTTTGTTTGTCCGTGCATACCAAAACTCTAAACCAGATCAAAAACAGAATTTCTTGCGATAAACAAATGACATGGCCTCTTTTCCCCACTATATTCTAGTGTTTTCCCATCATTCAAAAATTGCCTTCAAAATGAAATATGATGAATAGCACGCCTGTGATCCATGTCTGCGGCCGCATCCTCCCCAAAGAAGACCTAAGAGGCCCGCCAAGAGAGTTCTGCGAGGAGGTGTGCGACTACTTTAGTGGATTGAGGATGACACACACCGTAAGGCTGAATCATCAAACGGGGTCTAACGGGTCTCCTACCCGCTAACCTTGAATATTTTGACTCAATGTCAACAACCACCTAGGCAGAAATGGACACCGTACTGGCCATAAAACCACCTCAACTCACTTGACTGCACCATGTTTGGTGGTTTGGTCAAGCTAGACCCACTCTATGCGACCACAAGCGGTGGGGCAAAGATGAACAAGAGGGGCAAGCGAAAACCAGAACTAGATTTACCATTGACACGGTTTTGCCAATTGGGCGGACGGGACGCGAGTCCGATTAGGTGGGCAGGAGAATACTCCCATCTGGTTTACACTTTGAGTTGGAATACTGGTCATCATACACATCATCTTGACAAGTGAACCCAACCGGTTAAATTCAAGGCAAATTGTTAGATTGGGTTAAACAAGATACAACATATCAATTTTGAGGTACAATCTGGCAGCAAATTTAAATGGGGTAAATACTATCACAAATACACAAAACAATTGGTAAAAAGTGAAATTCACTCTCTTATTTGCTGTGTCCTTTTTCAACAACAAAATGTGGTGTATTTTTCCAGGTGTGTTAGTATTTTTTATTCAGAGAGAAAATACCTCGCTGCTCATAGTTGTAGGGACACATGATTGCAGAGCATGAAGTTTACTTCAATACTCTACCTGTTGTATATGAGGTGTATTTCCTTTTTACTGCAGATGAAACGTATTTCAAAATACTACTAAACTTACAAAGATAAAAGGGATAAGTATTTATTTCGTCCTCGAACTCCGCAACAACAGAGGAATCGTCCCTCAACTCCGAAACCAGCAAAACCTAGTACCTCAACTATTTAAATCGGATACTCTTCATCCCTTGCTGCACTTTAAGTGGTTTTGCAATGCCGTGGACCCGATTTTGACTAAAACTGTACACGTGGTTGGTTTTGACCGCCATGTCACTTAAGTGACCCCGGATCTCTCTCTCTCTCTCTCTCTCTCTCTCTCTCTCTCTATCTCTCTCTCTCCCGTGCATTCTCTGCAGCTCCCTCTGATTTACTACTAGCATTCGGACCCATCCAAAGTTCAACATCTCCGCTCGATCCTCGTCGTGTTCGCTGCTTTCAAAATTTGGATATAGCTCCACATATATTTCAGCTATGCTTCCAACAAAGAACACAATCTCTAATCTGCTTGCAATCGGTGTCTTAAGCAACCATTTTCAAACCACAAACCATCTCTTTTCGAGGATATAACCAATGAAACATCTTATCATCCTTTGTTTGTCCGTGCATACCAAAACTCTAAACTAGATCAAAAAAACAGAAGTTCTTGCGATAAACAAATGACATGGCCTCTTTTCCCCCACTATATTCTAGTGTTTTCTCATGATTCAAAGTTGGCCTTCAAAATGAAATATGATGAATAGCACGTCTCCAGGATCCATGTCGGTGCGGCCGCATCCTCCCCAGCAAGACCTAAGAGGCCCGCGCCAAGAGAGTTCTGCGAGGAGGTGTGCGACTACTTTTCGTGGATTGAGGATGACACACACCGTAAAGCTGAATCGTCAAACGGGGTCTAACGGGTCTCCTACCCGCTACCCTTGAATATTTTGACTCAATGTCAACAACCACCTAGGCAGAAATGGTCACCATACTGGCCATAAAACCACCTCAACTCACTTGACTGCACCATGTTTGGTGGTTTGGTCAAGCTAGACCCACTCTATGCGACCACAAGCGGTGGGGCAAAGATGAACAAGAGGGGGCAAGCGAAAACCAGAACTAGATTTACCATTTACAAGGTTTTGCCAATTTGGCGGACGGTGAAGCGAGTCCGATTAGGTGGGCAAGGAGAATACTCCCATCTGGTTTACACTTTGAGTTGGAATACTGGCCATCATACACATCATCTTGACAAGTGAACCCAACCGGTTAAATTCAAGGCAAATTGTTAGATTGGGTTAAACAAGATACAACATATCAATTTTGAGGTACAATCTGGCGGCATATTTAAATGGGGTAAATACTATCACAAATACACAAAACAATTGGTAAAAAGTGAAATTCACTCTCTTATTTGCTGTGTCCTTTTTCAACAACAAAATGTGGTGTATTTTTCCAGGTGTGTTAGTATTTGTTATTCAGAGAGAAAATACCTCGCTGCTCATAGTTGTAGGCACACATGATTGCAGAGCATGAAGTTTACTTCAATACTCTACCTGTTGTATATGGGGTGTATTTCCTTTTTACTACAGATGAAACGTATTTCAAAATACTACTAAACTTACAAAGATAAAAGGGATAAGTATATTTTTCGTCCTCGAACTCTGGCAACAGCGTAGGAATCGTCCCTCAACTCCGAAACCAGCAAAACCTAGTACCTCAACTATTTAAATCGGATACACTTCATCCCTTGCTGCACTTTAAGTGGTTTTGCAATGCCATGGACCCGATTTTGACTAAAACTGTACACGTGGTTGGTTTTGACCGCCATGTCACTTAAGTGACCCCGGATCTCTCTCTCTCTCTCTCTCTCTCTCTCTCCGTGCATTCTCTCGCAGCTCCTCTCGATTTACTACTAGCATTCGGACCCATCCAAGTTCAACATCTCTGCCTCGATCCCTGTCGTGTTCGCTGCTTTCAAAATTTGGATATAGCTCCACATATATTTCAGCTATGCTTCCAACAACAACACAATCTCTAATCTGCTTGCAATCGGTGTCTTAAGCAACCATTTTCAGACCACAAACCATCTCTTTTCGAGGATATAACCAATGAAACATCTTATCATCCTTTGTTTGTCCGTGCATACCAAAACTCTAAACCAGATCAAAAAAACAGAAGTTCTTGCGATAAACAAATGACATGGCCTCTTTCCCCCCACTATATTCTAGTGTTTTCCCATCATTAAAAAATTGGCCTTCAAAATTAAATATGATGAATAGCACGCCTCAGGATCCATGTTTGCGGTCAAGCATCCTCCCCAAATAGGACCTAAGAGGCCCGCGCCAAGAGAGTTCTGCGAGGAGGTGTGCGACTACTTTTCTTGGATTGAGGATGACACACACGTAAGGCTGAATCGTCAACGGGGTCTAACGGGTCTCCTACCCGCTACCCTTGAATATTTTGACTCAATGTCAACAACCACCTAGGCAGAAATGGACACCGTACTGGCCATAAAACCACCTCAACTCACTTGACTGCACCATGTTTGGTGGTTTGGTCAAGCTAGACCCACTCTATGCGACCACAAGCGGTGGGGCAAAGATGAACAAGAGGGGCAAGCGAAAACCAGAACTAGATTTACCATTGACAAGGTTTTGCCAATTGGGCTGACGGGGACGCGAGTCCGATTAGGTGGGCAGGAGAATACTCCCATCTGGTTTACACTTTGAGTTGGAATCTGGCCATCATACACATCATCTTGACAAGTGAACCCAACCGGTTAAATTCAAGGCAAATTGTTAGATTGGGTTAAACAAGATACAACATATCAATTTTGAGGTACAATCTGGCGGCAAATTTAAATGGGGTAAATACTATCACAAATACACAAAACAATTGGTAAAAAAGTGAAATTCACTCTCTTATTTGCTGTGTCCTTTTTCAACAACAAAATATGGTCTATTTTTTCAGGTGTGTTAGTATTTGTTATTTAGAGAGAAAATACCTCGCTGCTCATAGTTGTAGGCAAACATGATTGCAGAGCATGAAGTTTACTTCAATACTCTACCTGTTGTATATGGGGTGTATTTCCTTTTAACTGCAGATGAAACGTATTTCAAAATACTACTAAACTTACAAAGATAAAAGGGATAAGTATATTTTTTGTCCTTGAACTCCGCAACAACAGAGGAATCGTCCCTCAACTCTGAAACCAGCAAAACCTAGTACCTCAACTATTTAAATCGGATACTCTTCGTCCCTTGCTGCACTTTAAGTGGTTTTGCAATGCCGTGGACCTGATTTTGACTAAAACTGTACACGTGGTTGGTTTTGACCGCCATGTCACTTAAGTGACCCCGGATCTCTCTCTCTCTCTCTCTCTCTCTCTCTCCCGTGCATTCTCTGCAGCTCCCTCTGATTTACTACTAGCATTCGGACCCATCCGAAGTTCAACATCTCTGCTCGATCCTCGCTGTTCGCTGCTTTCAAAATTTGGATATAGCTCCACATATTTTTCAGCTATGCTTCCAACAAAGAACACAATCTCTAATCTGCTTGCAATCAGTGTCTTAAGCAACCATTTTCAGACCACAAACCATCTCTTTTCGAGGATATAACCAATGAAACATCTTATCATCCTTTGTTTGTCCGTGCATACCAAAACTCTAAACCAGATCAAAAAATGAAGTTCTTGCGATAAACAAATGACATGGCCTCTTTTCCCCACTATATTCTAGTGTTTTCCCATCATTCAAAAATTGGCCTTCAAAATGAAATATGATGAATAGCACGCCTCAGGATCCAAGTTTGTGCGGCCGCATCCTCCCCAGCAAGACCTAAGAGGCCCGCGCCAAGAGAGTTCTGCGAGGAGGTGTGCGACTACTTTTAGTGGATTGAGCATGACACACACCGTAAGGCTGAATCGTCAAACGGGGTCTAACGAGTCTCCTACCCGCTACCCTTGAATATTTTGACTCAATGTCAACAACCACCTAGGCAGAAATGGACACCGTACTGGCCATAAAACCACCTCAACTCACTTGACTGCACCATGTTTGGTGGTTTGGTCAAGCTAGACCCACTCTATGCGACCACAAGCGGTGGGGCAAAGATGAACAAGAGGGGGCAAGCGAAAACCAGAACTAGATTTACCATTGACAAGGTTTTGCCAATTGGGCGGACGGGGACGCGAGTCCGATTAGGTGGGCAGGGATAATACTCCCATCTGGTTTACACTTTGAATTGGAATACTGGCCATCATACACATCATCTTGAAAAGTGAACACAGCCGGTTAAATTCAAGGCAAATTGTTAGATTGGGTTAAACAAGATACAACATATCAATTTTGAGGTACAATCAAGCGGCAAATTTAAATGGGGTAAATACTATCACAAATACACAAAACAATTGGTAAAAAGTGAAATTCACTCTCTTATTTGCTGTGTCCTTTTTCAACAACAAAATGTGGTGTATTTTTCCAGGTGTGTTAGTATTTGTTATTCAGAGAGAAAATACCTCGCTGCTCATAGTTGTAGGCATTATTACGATTGCAGAGCATGAAGTTTACTTCAATACTCTACCTGTTGCATATGGGGTGTATTTCCTTTTATCGCAGATAAAACGTATTTCAAAATACTACTAAACTTACAAAGATAAAAGGGATAAGTATATTTTTCGTCCTCGAACTCACGGCAACAGCGTAGGAATCGTCCCTCAACTCCGAAACCAGCAAAACCTAGTACCTCAACTATTTAAATCGGATACTCTTCGTCCCTTGCTGCACTTTAAGTGGTTTTGCAATGCCGTGGACCCGATTTTGACAATACTGTACACGTGGTTGGTTTTGACCGCCATGTCACTTAAGTGACCCCGGATCTCTCTCTCTCTCTCTCTCTCTCTCTCCCGTGCATTCTCTGCAGCTCCCTCTGATTTACTACTAGCATTCGGACCCATCCGAAGTTCAACATCTCCGCTGGATCCTCGTCGTGTTCGCTGCTTTCAAAATTTGGATATAGCTCCACATATATTTGAGCTATGCTTCCAACAGCAACACAATCTCTAATCTGCTTGCAATCGGTGTCTTAAGCAACCATTTTCAAACCACAAACCATCTCTTTTCGAGGATATAACCAATGAAACATCTTATCATCCTTTGTTTGTCCGTGCATACCAAAACTCTAAACCAGATCAAAAACAGAAGTTCTTGCGATAAACAAATGACATGGCCTCTTTTCCCCCACTATATTCTAGTGTTTTCCCATCATTCAAAAATTGGCCTTCAAAATGAAATATGATGAACAGCACGTCTCCAGGATCCATGTCGGTGCGGCCGCATCCTCCCCAGCAAGACCTAAGAGGCCCGCGCCAAGAGAGTTCTGCGAGGAGGTGTGCGACTACTTTTAGTGGATTGAGGATGACACACACCGTAAGGCTGAATCGTCCAACGGGTCTAACGGGTCTCCTACCCGCTACCCTTGAATATTTTGACTCAATGTCAACAACCACCTAGGCAGAAATGGACACCGTCTTGGCCATAAAACCACCTCAACTCACTTGATCGCACCATGTTTGGTGGTTTGGTCAAGCTAGACCCACTCTATGCGACCACAAGCGGTGGGGCAAAGATGAACAAGAGGGGGCAAGTTTAAACCAGAACTAGATTTACCATTGACAAGGTTTTGCCAATTAGGCGGACGGGACGCGAGTCCGATTAGGTAGGCAGGAGAATACTCCCATCCGGTTTACACTTTGAGTTGGAATACTGGCCATCATACACATCATCTTGACAAGTGAACCCAACCGGTTAAATTCAAGGCAAATTGTTAGATTGGGTTAAACAAGATACAACATATCAATTTTGAGGTACAATCAAGGCAAATTTAAATGGGGTAAATACTATCACAAATACACAAAACAATTGGTAAAAAGTGAAATTCACTCTCTTATTTGCTGTGTCCTTTTTCAACAACAAAATGTGGTGTATTTTTCCAGGTGTGTTAGTATTTGTTATTCAGAGAGAAAATACCTCGCTGCTCATAGTTGTAGGGACACATGATTGCAGAGCATGAAGTTTACTTCAATACTCTACCTGTTGTATATGGGGTGTATTTCCTTTATCTGCAGATGAAACGATTTCAAAATACTACTAAACTTACAAAGATAAAAGGGATAAGTATATTTTTCGTCCTCGAACTCTCGCAACAGCGTAGGAATCGTCCCTCAACTCCGAAACCAGCAAAACCTAGTACCTCAACTATTTAAATCGGATACTCTTCGTCCCTTGCTGCACTTTAAGTGGTTTTGCAATGCCGTGGACCCGATTTTGACTAAAACTGTACACGTGGTTGGTTTTGACCGCCATGTCACTTAAGTGACCCCGGATCTCTGTCTCTCTCTCTCTGTCTCTCTTTCTCTCTCTCCCGTGCATTCTCTGCAGCTCCCTCTGATTTACTACTAGCATTCGGACCCATCCGAAGTTCAACATCTCTGCCTGGATCCCTGTTGTGTTCGTCGTTTTCAAAATTTGGATATAGCTCCACATATATTTCAGCTATGCTTCCAACAGCAACACAATCTCTAATCTGCTTGCAATCGGTGTCTTAAGCAACCATTTTCAGACCACAAACCATCTCTTTTCGAGGATATAACCAATGAAACATCTTAGCATCCTTTGTTTGTCCGTGCATACCAAAACTCTAAACCAGATCAAAAAAACAGAAGTTCTTGCGATAAACAAATGACATGGCCTCTTTTCCCCCACTATATTCTAGTGTTTTCTCATCATTCAAAAATTGGCCTTCAAAATGAAATATGATGAATAGCACGTCTCCAGGATCCAAGTCGGTGCGGCCGCATCCTCCCCAGCAAGACCTAAGAGGCCCGCGCCAAGAGAGTTCTGCGAGGAGGTGTGCGACTACTTTTAGTGGATTGAGGATGACACACACCGTAAGGCTGAATCGTCAAACGGGGTCTAACGGGTCTCCTACCCGCTACCCTTGAATATTTTGACTCAATGTCAACAACCACCTAGGTAGAAATGGACACCGTACTGGCCATAAAACCACCTCAACTCACTTGATCGCACCATGTTTGGTGGTTTGGTCAAGCTAGACCCACTCTATGCGACCACAAGCGGTGGGGCAAAGATGAACAAGAGGGGCAAGCGAAAACCAGAACTAGATTTACCATTGACAAGGTTTTGCCAATTGGGCGGACGGGACGCGAGTCCGATTAGGTGGGCAGGGAGAATACTCCCATCTGGTTTACACTTTGAGTTGGAATACTGGCCATCATACACATCATCTTGACAAGTGAACCCAAAGGTTAAATTCAAGGCAAATTGTTAGATTGGGTTAAACAAGATACAACATATCAATTTTGAGGTACAATCTGGCGGCAAATTTAAATGGGGTAAATACTATCACAAATACACAAAACAATTGGTAAAAAGTGAAATTCACTCTCTTATTTGCTGTGTCCTTTTTCAACAACAAAATGTGGTGTATTTTTCCAGGTGTGTTAGTATTTGTTATTCAGAGAGAAAATACCTCGCTGCTCATAGTTGTAGGGACACGTGATTGCAGAGCATGAAGTTTACTTCAATACTCTACCTGTTGTATATGGGGTGTATTTCCTTTATCTGCAGATGAAACGATTTCAAAATACTACTAAACTTACAAAGATAAAAGGGATAAGTATATTTTTCGTCCTCGAACTCTCGCAACAGCGAGGAATCGCCCCTCAACTCCGAAACCAGCAAAACCTAGTACCTCAACTATTTAAATCGGATACTCTTCGTCCCTTGCTGCACTTTAAGTGGTTTTGCAATGCCGTGGACCCGATTTTGACTAAAACTGTACACGTGGTTGGTTTTGACCGCCATGTCACTTAAGTGACCCCGGATCTCTCTCTCTCTCTCTCTGTCTCTCTCTCTCCGTGCATTCTCTGCAGCTCCTCTCGATTTACTACTAGCATTCGGACCCATCCAAGTTCAACATCTCTCGCTGGATCCCCGTCGTGTTCGCTGCTTTCAAAATTTGGATATAGCTCCACATATATTTCAGCTATGCTTCCAACAGCAACACAATCTCTAATCTGCTTGCAATCGGTGTCTTAAGCAACCATTTTCAGACCACAAACCATCTCTTTTCGAGGATATAACCAATGAAACATCTTAGCATCCTTTGTTTGTCCGTGCATACCAAAACTCTAAACCAGATCTAAAAAACAGAAGTTCTTGCGATAAACAAATGACATGGCCTCTTTTCCCCCACTATATTCTAGTGTTTTCTCATCATTCAAAAATTGGCCTTCAAAATGAAATATGATGAATAGCACATCTCCGGATCCAAGTCGGTGCGGCCGCATCCTCCCCAGCAAGACCTAAGAGGCCCGCGCCAAGAGAGTTCTGCGAGGAGGTGTGCGACTACTTTTAGTGGATTGAGGATGACACACACCGTAAGGCTGAATCGTCAAACGGGGTCTAACGGGTCTCCTACCCGCTACCCTTGAATATTTTGACTCAATGTCAACAACCACCTAGGCAGAAATGGACACCGTACTGGCCATAAAACCACCTCAACTCACTTGACTGCACCATGTTTGGTGGTTTGGTCAAGCTAGACCCACTCTATGCGACCACAAGCGGTGGGGCAAAGATGAACAAGCGGGGCAAGCGAAAACCAGAACTAGATTTACCATTGACAAGGTTTTGCCAATTGGGCGGACGGGACGCGAGTCCGATTAGGTGGGCAGGAGAATACTCCCATCTGGTTTACACTTTGAGTTGGAATATCGCCATCATACACATCATCTTGACAAGTGAACCCAACCGGTTAAATTCAAGGCAAATTGTTAGATTGGGTTAAACAAGATACAACATATCAATTTTGAGGTACAATCTGGCGGCAAATTTAAATGGGGTAAATACTATCACAAATACACAAAACAATTGGTAAAAAGTGAAATTAACTCTCTTATTTGCTGTGTGTCCTTTTTCAACAACAAACTGTGGTGTATTTTTCCAGGTGTGTTAGTATTTGTTATTCCGAGAGAAAATACCTCGCTGCTCATAGTTGTAGGCACACATGATTGCAGAGCATGAAGTTTACTTCAATACGCTACCTGTTGTATATGGGGTGTATTTCCTTTTTACTGCAGATGAAACGTATTTCAAAATACTACTAAACTTACAAAGATAAAAGGGATAAGTATATTTTTCGTCCTCGAACTCGCAACAACAGAGGAATCGTCCCTCAACTCCGAAACTAGCAAAACCTAGTACCTCAACTATTTAAATCGGATACTCTTCGTCCCTTGCTGCACTTTAAGTGGTTTTGCAATGCCGTGGACCCGATTTTGACTAAAACTGTACACGTGGTTGGTTTTGACCGCCATGTCACTTAAGTGACCCCGGATCTCTCTCTCTCTCTCTCTCTCTCTCTCTCTCTCTCTCTCTCTCTCTCCCGTGCATTCTCTGCAGCTCCCTCTGATTTACTACTAGCATACGGACCCATCCGAAGTTCAACATCTTTGCCTGGATCCCTGTCGTGTTCGCTGCTTTCAAAATTTGGATATAGCTCCACATATATTTCAGCTATGCTTCCAACAGCAACACAATCTCTAATCTGCTTGCAATCGGTGTCTTAAGCAACCATTTTCAGACCACAAACCATCTCTTTTCGAGGATATAACCAATGAAACATCTTATCATCCTTTGTTTGTCCGTGCATACCAAAACTCTGAACCAGATCAAAAAACAGAAGTTCTTGCGATAAACAAATGACATGGCCTCTTTTCCCCCACTATATTCTAGTGTTTTCCCATCATTCAAAAATTGGCCTTCAAAATGAAAAATGATGAATAGCACGTCTCCAGGATCCAAGTCGGTGCGGCCGCATCCTCCCCAGCAAGACCTAAGAGGCCCGCGCCAAGAGAGTTCTGCGAGGAGGTGTGCGACTACTTTTAGTGGATTGAGGATGACACACCGTAAGGCTGAATCGTCAACGGGGTCTAACGGGTCTCCTACCCGCTACCCTTGAATATTTTGACTCAATGTCAACAACCACCTAGGCAGAAATGGACACCGTACTGGCCATAAAACCACCTCAACTCACTTGACTGCACCATGTTTGGTGGTTTGGTCAAGCTAGACCCACTCTATGCGACCACAAGCGGTGGGGCAAAGATGAACAAGAGGGGGCAAGCGAAAACCAGAACTAGATTTACCATTGACAAGGTTTTGCCAATTGGGCGGACGGGGACGCGAGTCCGATTAGGTGGGCAGGGATAATACTCCCATCTGGTTTACACTTTGAATTGGAATACTGGCCATCATACACATCATCTTGAAAAGTGAACCCAGCCGGTTAAATTCAAGGCAAATTGTTAGATTGGGTTAAACAAGATACAACATATCAATTTTGAGGTACAATCTGGCGGCAAATTTAAATGGGGTAAATACTATCACAAATACACAAAACAATTGGTAAAAAGTGAAATTCACTCTCTTATTTGCTGTGTCCTTTTTCAACAACAAAATGTGGTGTATTTTTCCAGGTGTGTTAGTATTTGTTATTCAGAGAGAAAATACCTCGCTGCTCATAGTTGTAGGCACACATGATTGCAGAGCATGAAGTTAACTTCAATACTCTACCTGTTGCATATGGGGTGTATTTCCTTTTTACTGCAGATATAACGTATTTCAAAATACTACTAAACTTACAAAGATAAAAGGGATAAGTATATTTTTCGTCCTCGAACTCTGGCAACAGCGTAGGAATCGTCCCTCAACTCCGAAACCAGCAAAACCTAGTACCTCAACTATTTAAATCGGATACTCTTCGTCCCTTGCTGCACTTTAAGTGGTTTTGCAATGCCGTGGACCCGATTTTGACTATACTGTACACGTGGTTGGTTTTGACCGCCATGTCACTTAAGTGACCCCGGATCTCTCTCTCTCTCTCTCTCTCTCTCTCTCTCTCCCGTGCATTCTCTGCAGCTCCCTCTGATTTACTACTAGCATTCGGACCCATCCAAGTTCAACATCTCGCCTGGATCCTCGTGTTCGCTGCTTTTCAAAATTTGGATATAGCTCCACATATATTTGAGCTATGCTTCCAACAGCAACACAATCTCTAATCTGCTTGCAATCGGTGTCTTAAGCAACCATTTTCAAACCACAAACCATCTCTTTTCGAGGATATAACCAATGAAACATCTTATCATCCTTTGTTTGTCCGTGCATACCAAAACTCTAAACCAGATCAAAAAAACAGAAGTTCTTGCGATAAACAAATGACATGGCCTCTTTTCCCCCACTATATTCTAGTGTTTTCCCATCATTCAAAAATTGGCCTTCAAAATGAAATATGATGAACAGCACGTCTCCAGGATCCATGTCGGTGCGGCGCCGCATCCTCCCCAGCAAGACCTAAGAGGCCCGCGCCAAGAGAGTTCTGCGAGGAGGTGTGCGACTACTTTTAGTGGATTGAGGATGACACACACCGTAAGGCTGAATCGTCAAACGGGGTCTAACGGGTCTCCTACCCGCTACCCTTGAATATTTTGACTCAATGTCAACAACCACCTAGGCAGAAATGGACACCGTACTGGCCATAAAACCACCTCAACTCACTTGACTGCACCATGTTTGGTGGTTTGGTCAAGCTAGACCCACTCTATGCGACCACGAGCGGTGGGGCAAAGATGAACAAGAGGGGCAAGCGAAAACCAGAACTAGATTTACCATTGACAAGGTTTTGCCAATTAGGCGGACGGGACGCGAGTCCGATTAGGTGGGCAGGGAGAATACTCCCATCTGGTTTACACTTTGAGTTGGAATACTGGCCATCATACACATCATCTTGACAAGTGAACCCAACCGGTTAAATTCAAGGCAAATTGTTAGATTGGGTTAAACAAGATACAACATATCAATTTTGAGGTACAATCTGGCGGCAAATTTAAATGGGGTAAATACTATCACAAATACACAAAACAATTGGTAAAAAGTGAAATTCACTCTCTTATTTGTGTGTCCTTTTTCAACAACAAAATGTGGTGTATTTTTCCAGGTGTGTTAGTATTTGTTATTCAGAGAGAAAATACCTCGCTGCTCATAGTTGTAGGGACACATGATTGCAGAGCATGAAGTTTACTTCAATACTCTACCTGTTGTATATGGGGTGTATTTCCTTTTTACTGCAGATGAAACGTATTTCAAAATACTACTAAACTTACAAAGATAAAAGGGATAAGTATATTTTTCGTCCTCGAACTCTCGCAACAGCGTAGGAATCGTCCCTCAACTCCGAAACCAGCAAAACCTAGTACCTCAACTATTTAAATCGGATACTCTTCGTCTCTTGCTGCACTTTAAGTGGTTTTGCAATGCCGTGGACCCGATTTTGACTAAAACTGTACACGTGGTTGGTTTTGACCGCCATGTCACTTAAGTGACCCCGGATCTCTCTCTCTCTCTCTCTCTCTCTCTCTCTCTCTCTCTCCCGTGCATTCTCTGCAGCTCCCTCTGATTTACTACTAGCATTCGGACCCATCCGAAGTTCAACATCTCTGCCTGGATCCCTGTCGTGTTCGCTGCGTTTTCAAAATTTGGATATAGCTCCACATATATTTCAGCTATGCTTCCAACAGCAACACAATCTCTAATCTGCTTGCAATCGGTGTCTTAAGCAACCATTTTCAGACCACAAACCATCTCTTTTCGAGGATATAACCAATGAAACATCTTAGCATCCTTTGTTTGTCCGTGCATACCAAAACTCTAAACCAGATCAAAAAGACAGAAGTTCTTGCGATAAACAAATGACATGGCCTCTTTTCCCCACTATATTCTAGTGTTTTCTCATCATTCAAAAATTGGCCTTCAAAATGAAATATGATGAATAGCACGTCTCCGGGATCCAAGTCGGTGCGGCCGCATCCTCCCCAGCAAGACCTAAGAGGCCCGCGCCAAGAGAGTTCTGCGAGGAGGTGTGCGACTACTTTTAGTGGATTGAGGATGACACACACCGTAAGGCTGAATCGTCAAACGGGGTCTAACGGGTCTCCTACCCGCTACCCTTGAATATTTTGACTCAATGTCAACAACCACCTAGGCAGAAATGGACACCGTACTGGCCATAAAACCACCTCAACTCACTTGACTGCACCATGTTTGGTGGTTTGGTCAAGCTAGACCCACTCTATGCGACCACAAGCGGTGGGGCAAAGATGAACAAGAGGGGCAAGCGAAAACCAGAACTAGATTTACCATTGACAAGGTTTTGCCAATTGGGCGGACGGGACGCGAGTCCGATTAGGTGGGCAGGGAGAATACTCCCATCTGGTTTACACTTTGAGTTGGAATACTGGCCATCATACACATCATCTTGACAAGTGAACCCAACCGGTTAAATTCAAGGCAAATTGTTAGATTGGGTTAAACAAGATACAACATATCAATTTTGAGGTACAATCTGGTGGCAAAATTTAAATGGGGTAAATACTATCACAAATACACAAAACAATTGGTAAAAAGTGAAATTCACTCTCTTATTTGCTGTGTCCTTTTTCAACAACAAAATGTGGTGTATTTTTCCAGGTGTGTTAGTATTTGTTATTAGGAGAGAAAATACCTCGCTGCTCATAGTTGTAGGGACACATGATTGCGAGCATGAAGTTTACTTCAATACTCTACCTGTTGTATATGGGGTGTATTTCCTTTTTACTGCAGATGAAACGTATTTCAAAATACTACTAAACTTACAAAGATAAAAGGGATAAGTATATTTTTCGTCCTCGAACTCGGCAACAGCGTAGGAATCGTCCCTCAACTCCGAAACCAGCAAAACCTAGTACCTCAACTATTTAAATCGGATACTCTTCGTCCCTTGCTGCACTTTAAGTGGTTTTGCAATGCCGTGGACCCGATTTTGACTAAAAGCTGTACACGTGGTTGGTTTTGACCGCCATGTCACTTAAGTGACCCCGGATCTCTCTCTCTCTCTCTCTCTCTCTCTCTCTCGTGCATTCTCTGCAGCTCCCTCTGATTTACTACTAGCATTCGGACCCATCCAAGTTCAACATCTCTGCTGGATCCTGTCGTGTTCGCTGCGTTTTCAAAATTTGGATATAGCTCCACATATATTTCAGCTATGCTTCCAACAGCAACACAATCTCTAATCTGCTTGCAATCGGTGTCTTAAGCAACCATTTTCAGACCACAAACCATCTCTTTTCGAGGATATAACCAATGAAACATCTTAGCATCCTTTGTTTGTCCGTGCATACCAAAACTCTAAACCAGATCTAAAAAACAGAAGTTCTTGCGATAAACAAATGACATGGCCTCTTTTCCCCCACTATATTCTAGTGTTTTCTCATCATTCAAAAATTGGCCTTCAAAATGAAATATGATGAATAGCACATCTCCAGGATCCAAGTCGGTGCGGCCGCATCCTCCCCAGCAAGACCTAAGAGGCCCGTGCCAAGAGAGTTCTGCGAGGAGGTGTGCGACTACTTTTAGTGGATTGAGGATGACACACACCGTAAGGCTGAATCGTCAAACGGGGTCTAACGGGTCTCCTACCCGCTACCCTTGAATATTTTGACTCAATGTCAACAACCACCTAGGCAGAAATGGACACCGTCTTGGCCATAAAACCACCTCAACTCACTTGATCGCACCATGTTTGGTGGTTTGGTCAAGCTAGACCCACTCTATCGACCACAAGCGGTGGGGCAAAGATGAACAAGAGGGGGCAAGCGAAAACCAGAACTAGATTTACCATTGACAAGGTTTTGCCAATTGGGCGGACGGGGACGCGAGTCCGATTAGGTGGGCAGGGAGAATACTCCCATCTGGTTTACACTTTGAGTTGGAATACTGGCCATCATACACATCATCTTGACAAGTGAACCCAACCGGTTAAATTCAAGGCAAATTGTTAGATTGGGTTAAACAAGATACAACATATCAATTTTGAGGTACAATCTGGCGGCAAATTTAAATGGGGTAAATACTATCACAAATACACAAAACAATTGGTAAAAAGTGAAATTCACTCTCTTATTTGGTGTCCTTTTTCAACAACAAAATGTGGTGTATTTTTCCAGGTGTGTTAGTATTTGTTATTAGGAGAGAAAATACCTCGCTGCTCATAGTTGTAGGCACACATGATTGCGAGCATGAAGTTTACTTCAATACTCTACCTGTTGTATATGGGGTGTATTTCCTTTTCTGCAGATGAAACGTATTTCAAAATACTACTAAACTTACAAAGATAAAAGGGATAAGTATATTTTTAGTCCTCGAACTCGGCAACAGCGTAGGAATCGTCCCTCAACTCCGAAACTAGCAAAACCTAGTACCTCAACTTTTTAAATCGGATACTCTTCGTCCCTTGCTGCACTTTAAGTGGTTTTGCAATGCCGTGGACCCGATTTTGACTATACTGTACACGTGGTTGGTTTTGACCGCCATGTCACTTAAGTGACCCCGGATCTCTCTCTCTCTCTCTCTCTCTATCTCTATCTCTCTCTCCCGTGCATTCTCTGCAGCTCCCTCTGATTTACTACTAGCATACGGACCCATCCGAAGTTCAACATCTTTGCCTGGATCCCTGTCGTGTTCATCGTTTTCAAAATTTGGATATAGCTCCACATATATTTCAGCTATGCTTCCAACTGCAACACAATCTCTAATCTGCTTGCAATCGGTGTCTTAAGCAACCATTTTCAGACCACAAACCATCTCTTTTCGAGGATATAACCAATGAAACATCTTATCATCCTTTGTTTGTCCGTGCATACCAAAACTCTAAACCAGATCAAAAAAACAGAAGTTCTTGCGATAAACAAATGACATGGCCTCTTTTCCCCCACTATATTCTAGTGTTTTCCCATCATTAAAAAATTGGCCTTCAAAATTAAATATGATGAATAGCACGTCTCCAGGATCCATGTCGGTGCGGCCGCATCCTCCCCAGCAGGACCTAAGAGGCCCGCGCCAAGAGAGTTCTGCGAGGAGGTGTGCGACTACTTTTCTTGGATTGAGGATGACACACACCGTAAGGCTGAATCGTCAAACGGGGTCTAACGGGTCTCCTACCCGCTACCCTTGAATATTTTGACTCAATGTCAACAACCACCTAGGCAGAAATGGACACCGTACTGGCCATAAAACCACCTCAACTCACTTGACTGCACCATGTTTGGTGGTTTGGTCAAGCTAGACCCACTCTATGCGACCATAAGCGGTGGGGCAAAGATGAACAAGAGGGGGCAATCGAAAACCAGAACTAGATTTACCATTGACAAGGTTTTGCCAATTGGGCGGACGGGGACGCGAGTCCGATTAGGTGGGCAGGGAGAATACTCCCATCTGGTTTACACTTTGAGTTGGAATACTGGCCATCATACACATCATCTTGACAAGTGAACCCAGCAGGTTAAATTCAAGGCAAATTGTTAGATTGGGTTAAACAAGATACAACATATCAATTTTGAGGTACAATCTGGCGGCAAATTTAAATGGGGTAAATACTATCACAAATACACAAAACAATTGGTAAAAAGTGAAATTCACTCTCTTATTTGTTGTGTCCTTTTTCAACAACAAAATGTGGTGTATTTTTCCAGGTATGTTAGTATTTGTTATTCAGAGAGAAAATACCTCGCTGCTCATAGTTCTAGGCACACATGATTGCAGAGCATGAAGTTTACTTCAATACTCTACCTGTTGTATATAGGGTGTATTTCCTTTTTACTACAGATGAAACGTATTTCAAAATACTACTAAACTTACAAAGATAAAAGGGATAAGTATATTTTTTGTCCTTGAACTCTGGCAACAGCGTAGGAATCGTCCCTCAACTCTGAAACCAGCAAAACCTAGTACCTCAACTATTTAAATCGGATACTCTTCGTCCCTTGCTGCACTTTAAGTGGTTTTGCAATGCCGTGGACCCGATTTTGACTATACTGTACACGTGGTTGGTTTTGACCGCCATGTCACTTAAGTGACCCCGGATCTCTCTCTCTCTCTCTCTCTCTCTCTCTCTCCCGTGCATTCTCTGCAGCTCCCTCTGATTTACTACTAGCATTCGGACCCATCCGAAGTTCAACATCTCTGCCTGGATCCCTGTCGTGTTCGTCGTTTTCAAAATTTGGATATAGCTCCACATATATTTCAGCTATGCTTCCAACAGCAACACAATCTCTAATCTGCTTGCAATCGGTGTCTTAAGCAACCATTTTCAGACCACAAACCATCTCTTTTCGAGGATATAACCAATGAAACATCTTATCATCCTTTGTTTGTCCGTGCATACCAAAACTCTAAACCAGATCAAAAAACAGAAGTTCTTGCGATAAACAAATGACATGGCCTCTTTTCCCCACTATATTCTAGTGTTTTCCCATCATTCAAAATTGGCCTTCAAAATGAAATATGATGAATAGCACGTCTCCAGGATCCATGTCGGTGCGGCCGCATCCTCCCCAGCAAGACCTAAGAGGCCCGCGCCAAGAGAGTTCTGCGAGGAGGTGTGCGACTACTTTTCGTGGATTGAGGATGACACACACCGTAAGGCTAAATCGTCAAACGGGGTCTAACGGGTCTCCTACCCGCTACCCTTGAATATTTTGACTCAATGTCAACAACCACCTAGGCAGAAATGGACACCGTCTTGGCCATAAAACCACCTCAACTCACTTGATCGCACCATGTTTGGTGGTTTGGTCAAGCTAGACCCACTCTATGCGACCACAAGCGGTGGGGCAAAGATGAACAAGAGGGACAGCGAAAACCAGAACTAGATTTACCATTGACAAGGTTTTGCCAATTGGGCGACGGGGCCTTGAGTCCGATTAGGTGGGCAGGAGAATACTCCCATCTGGTTTACACTTTGAGTTGGAATCTTGGCCATCATACACATCATCTTGACAAGTGAACCCAACCGGTTAAATTCAAGGCAAATTGTTAGATTGGGTTAAACAAGATACAACATATCAATTTTGAGGTACAATCTGGCGGCAAATTTAAATGGGGTAAATACTATCACAAATACACAAAACAATTGGTAAAAAGTGAAATTCACTCTCTTATTTGCTGTGTCCTTTTTCAACAACAAAATGTGGTGTATTTTTCCAGGTGTATTAGTATTTGTTATTCAAAGAGAAAATACCTCGCTGCTCATAGTTGTAGGCACACATGATTGCAGAGCATGAAGTTTACTTCAATACTCTACCTGTTGTATATGGGGTGTATTTCCTTTTTACTGCAGATGAAACGTATTTCAAAATACTACTAAACTTACAAAGATAAAAGGGATAAGTATATTTTTCGTCCTCGAACTCTGGCAACAGCGTAGGAATCGTCCCTCAACTCCGTAACCAGCAAAACCTAGTACCTCAACTATTTAAATCGGATACTCTTCGTCCATTGCTGTACTTTAAGTGGTTTTGCAATGTCGTGGACCCGATTTTGACTAAAACTGTACACGTGGTTGGTTTTGACCGCCATGTCACTTAAGTGACCCCGGATCTCTCTCTCACTCTCTCTCCCGTGCATTCTCTGCAGCTCCCTCTGATTTACTACTAGCATTCGGACCCATCCGAAGTTCAACATCTCTGCCTGGATCCCTGTCGTGTTAAATCGTTTTCAAAATTTGGATATAGCTCCACATATATTTCAGCTATGCTTCCAACAGCAACACAATCTCTAATCTGCTTGCAATCGGTGTCTTAAGCAACCATTTTCAGACCACAAACCATCTCTTTTCGAGGATATAACCAATGAAACATCTTATCATCCTTTGTTTGTCCATGCATACCAAAACTCTAAACCAGATCAAAAAAACAGAAGTTCTTGCGATAAACAAATGACATGGCCTCTTTTCCCCCACTATATTCTAGTGTTTCCCCATCATTCAAAAATTGGCCTTCAAAATGAAATATGATGAATAGCACGTCTCCAGGAGCCATGTCGGTGCGGCCGCCTCCTCCCCAGCAATACCTAAGAGGCCCGCGCCAAGAGAGTTCTGCGAGGAGGTGTGCGACTACTTTTAGTGGATTGAGGATGACACACACCGTAAGGCTGAATCGTCAAACGGGGTCTAACGGGTCTCCTACCCGCTACCCTTGAATATTTTGACTCAATGTCAACAACCACCTAGGCAGAAATGGACACCGTACTGGCCATAAAACCACCTCAACTCACTTGACTGCACCATGTTTGGTGGTTTGGTCAAGCTAGACCCACTCTGTCGACCACAAGCGGTGGGGCAAAGATGAACAAGAGGGGCAAGCGAAAACCAGAACTAGATTTACCATTGACAAGGTTTTGCCAATTGGGCAGACGGGGACGCGAGTCCGATTAGGTGGGCAGGGAGAATACTCCCATCTGGTTTACACTTTGAGTTGGAATACTGGCCATCATAAACATCATCTTGACAAGTGAACCCAACCGGTTAAATTCAAGGCAAATTGTTAGATTGGGTTAAACAAGATACAACATATCAATTTTGAGGTACAATCTGGCGGCAAATTTAAATGGGGTAAATACTATCACAAATACACAAAACAATTGGTAAAAAGTGAAATTCACTCTCTTATTTGCTGTGTCCTTTTTCAACAACAAAATGTGGTGTATTTTTCCAGGTGTATTAGTATTTGTTATTCAGAGAGAAAATACCTCGCTGCTCATAGTTGTAGGCACACATGATTGCGAGCATGAAGTTTACTTCAATACTCTACATTGTATATGGGGTGTATTTCCTTTTTACTGCAGATGAAACGTATTTCAAAATACTACTAAACTTACAAAGATAAAAGGGATAAGTATATTTTTCGTCCTCGAACTTTGGCAACAAATAGAGGAATCGTCCCTCAACTCCGTAACCAGCAAAACCTAGTACCTCAACTATTTAAATCGGATACTCTTCGTCCCTTGCTGCACTTTAAGTGGTTTTGCAATGCCGTGGACCCGATTTTGACTAAAACTGTACACGTGGTTGGTTTTGACCGCCATGTCACTTAAGTGACCCCGGATCTCTCTCTCTCTCTCTCTCTCTCTCTCTCTCTCTCCCGTGCATTCTCTGCAGCTCCCTCTGATTTACTACTAGCATTCGGACCCATCCGAAGTTCAACATCTCTGCCTGGATCCCTGTCGTGTTCGTCGTTTTCAAAATTTGGATATAGCTCCACATATATTTCAGCTATGCTTCCAACGACAACACAATCTCTAATCTGCTTGCAATCGGTGTCTTAAGCAACCATTTTCAGACCACAAACCATCTCTTTTCGAGGATATAACCAATGAAACATCTTATCATCCTTTGTTTGTCCGTGCATACCAAAACTCTAAACCAGATCAAAAAGCGAAGTTCTTGCGATAAACAAATGACATGGCCTCTTTTCCCCCACTATATTCTAGTGTTTTCCCATCATTCAAAAATTGGCCTTCAAAATGAAATATGATGAATAGCACGTCTCCAGGAGCCATGTCGGTGCGGCCGCATCCTCCCCAGCAATACCTAAGAGGCCCGCGCCAAGAGAGTTCTGCGAGGAGGTGTGCGACTACTTTTAGTGGATTGAGGATGACACACACCGTAAGGCTGAATCGTCAAACGGGGTCTAACGGGTCTCCTACCCGCTACCCTTGAATATTTTGACTCAATGTCAACAACCACCTAGGCAGAAATGGACACCGTACTGGCCATAAAACCACCTCAACTCACTTGACTGCACCATGTTTGGTGGTTTGGTCAAGCTAGACCCACTCTGTCGACCACAAGCGGTGGGGCAAAGATGAACAAGAGGGGGCAAGCGAAAACCAGAACTAGATTTACCATTGACAAGGTTTTGCCAATTGGGCGGACGGGGACGCGAGTCCAATTAGGTGGGCAGGGAGAATACTCCCATCTGGTTTACACTTTGAGTTGGAATCTGGCCATCATACACATCATCTTGACAAGTGAACCCAACCGGTTAAATTCAAGGCAAATTGTTAGATTGGGTTAAACAAGATACAACATATCAATTTTGAGGTACAATCTGGCGGCAAATTTAAATGGGGTAAATACTATCACAAATACACAAAACAATTGGTAAAAAGTGAAATTCACTCTCTTATTTGCTGTGTCCTTTTTCAACAACAAAATGTGGTGTATTTTTCCGTGTGTTAGTATTTGTTATTCAGAGAAAATACCTCATTGCTCATAGTTGTAGGCACACATGATTGCGAGCATGAAGTTTACTTCAATACTCTACCTGTTGTATATGGGGTGTATTTCCTTTTTACTGCAGATGAAACGTATTTCAAAATACTACTAAACTTACAAAGATAAAAGGGATAAGTATATTTTTCGTCCTCGAACTCTGGCAACAGCGTAGGAATCGTCCCTCAACTCCGAAACCAGCAAAACCTAGTACCTCAACTATTTAAATCGGATACTCTTCGTCCCTTGCTGCACTTTAAGTGGTTTTGCAATGCCGTGGACCCGATTTTGACTAAAACTGTACACGTGGTTGGTTTTGACCGCCATGTCACTTAAGTGACCCCGGATCTCTCTCTCTCTCTCTCTCTCTCTCTCTCTCTCTCTCTCTCTCCCGTGCATTCTCTGCAGCTCCCTCTGATTTACTACTAGCATTCGGACCCATCCGAAGTTCAACATCTCTGCCTGGATCCCTGTCGTGTTCGTCGTTTTCAAAATTTGGATATAGCTCCACATATATTTCAGCTATGCTTCCAACAGCAACACAATCTCTAATCTGCTTGCAATCGGTGTCTTAAGCAACCATTTTCAGACCACAAACCTTCTCTTTTCGAGGATATAACCAATGAAACATCTTATCATCCTTTGTTTGTCCGTGCATACCAAAACTCTAAACCAGATCAAAAAAACAGAAGTTCTTGCAATAAACAAATGACATGGCCTCTTTTCCCCCACTATATTCTAGTGTTTTCCCATCATTCAAAAATTGGCCTTCAAAATGAAATATGATGAATAGCACGTCTCCAGGATCCATGTCGGTGCGGCCACATCCTCCCCAGCAAGACCTAAGAGGCCCGCGCCAAGAGAGTTCTGTGAGGAGGTGTGCGACTACTTTTAGTGGATTGAGGATGACACACACCGTAAGGCTGAATCGTCAAACGGGGTCTAACGGGTCTCCTACCCGCTACCCTTGAATATTTTGACTCAGTGTCAACAACCACCTAGGCAGAAATGGACACCGTACTGGCCATAAAACCACCTCAACTCACTTGACTGCACCATGTTTGGTGGTTTGGTCAAGCTAGACCCACTCTATGCGACCACAAGCGGTGGGGCAAAGATGAACAAGAGGGGGCAAACGAAAACCAGAACTAGATTTACCATTGACAAGGTTTTGCCAATTGGGCGGACGGGGACACGAGTCCGATTAGGTGGGCAGGGAGAATACTCCCATCTGGTTTACACTTTGAGTTGGAATACTGGCCATCATACACATCATCTTGAAAAGTGAACCCAGACTGTTAAATTCAAGGCAAATTGTTAGATTGGGTTAAACAAGATACAACATATCAATTTTGAGGTACAATCTGGCGGCAAATTTAAATGGGGTAAATACTATCACAAATACACAAAACAATTGGTAAAAGTGAAATTCACTCTCTTATTTGCTGTGTCCTTTTTCAACAACAAAATGTGGTGTATTTTTCCAGGTGTGTTAGTATTTGTTATTCAGAGAGAAAATACCTCGCTGCTCATAGTTGTAGGCACACATGATTGCAGAGCATGAAGTTTACTTCAATACTCTACCTGTTGTATATGGGGTGTATTTCCTTTTTACTACAGATGAAACGTATTTCAAAATACTACTAAACTTACAAAGATAAAAGGGATAAGTATATTTTTAGTCCTCGAACTACGGCAGCAGTAGGAATCGTCCCTCAACTCCGAAACCAGCAAAACCTAGTACCTCAACTATTTAAATCGGATACTCTTCGTCCCTTGCTGCACTTTAAGTGGTTTTGCAATGCCGTGGACCCGATTTTGACTAAAACTATACACGTGGTTGGTTTTGACCGCCATGTCACTTAAGTCACCCCGGATCTCTCTCTCTCTCTCTCTCTCTCTCTCTCCCGTGCATTCTCTGCAGCTCCCTCTGATTTACTACTAGCATTCGGACCCATCCGAAGTTCAACATCTCTGCTCGGATCCTGTCGTGTTCGCTGCGTTTTCAAAATTTGGATATAGCTCCACATATATTTCAGCTATGCTTCCAACAGCAACACAATCTCTAATCTGCTTGCAATCGGTGTCTTAAGCAACCATTTTCAGACCACAAACCATCTCTTTTCGAGGATATAACCAATGAAACATCTTATCTTCCTTTGTTTGTCCGTGCATACCAAAACTCTAAACCAGATCAAAAAAATAGAAGTTCTTGCGATAAACAAATGACATGGCCTCTTTTCCCCCACTATATTCTAGTGTTTTCCCATCATTCAAAAATTGGCCTTCAAAATGAAATATGATGAATAGCACGTCTCCAGGATCCATGTCGGTGCGGCCGCATCCTCCCCAGCAAGACCTAAGAGGCCCGCGCCAAGAGAGTTCTGCGAGGAGGTGTGCGACTACTTTAGTGGATTGAGGATGACACACACCGTAAGGCTGAATCGTCAAACGGGGTCTAACGGGTCTCCTACCCGCTACCTTTGAATATTTTGACTCAATGTCAACAACCACCTAGGCAGAAATGGACACCGTACTGGCCATAAAACCACCTCAACTCACTTGACTGCACCATGTTTGGTGGTTTGGTCAAGCTAGACCCACTCTATGCGACCACAAGCGGTGGGGCAAAGATGAACAAGAGGGGCAAGCGAAAACCAGAACTAGATTTACCATTGACAAGGTTTTGCCAATTGGGCGGACGGGGACGCGAGTCCGTTTAGGTGGGCAGGGAGAATACTCCCATCTGGTTTACACTTTGAGTTGGAATACTGGCCATCATACACATCATCTTGATAAGTGAACCCAACCGGTTAAATTCAAGGCAAATTTTTAGATTGGGTTAAACAAGATACAACATATCAATTTTGAGGTACAATCTGGCGGCAAATTTAAATGGGGTAAATACTATCACAAATACACAAAACAATTGGTAAAAAGTGAAATCCACTCTCTTATTTGCTGTGTCCTTTTTCAACAACAAAATGTGGTGTATTTTTCCAGGTGTGTTAGTATTTGTTATTCAGAGAGAAAATACCTCGCTGCTCATAGTTGTAGGCACACATGATTGCGAGCATGAAGTTTACTTCAATACTCTACCTGTTGTATATGGGGTGTATTTCCTTTTTACTGCAGATGAAACGTATTTCAAAATACTACTAAACTTACAAAGATAAAAGGGATAAGTATATTTTTCGTCCTCGAACTCCGGCAACAGCGTAGGAATCGTCCCTCAACTCCGAAACCAGCAAAACCTAGTACCTCAACTATTTAAATCGGATACTCTTCGTCCCTTGCTGCACTTTAAGTGGTTTTGCAATGCCGTGGACCCGATTTTGACTAAAACTGGCCTGCGTGGTTGGTTTTGACCGCCATGTCACTTAAGTGAACCCGGCTCTCTCTCTCTCTCTCTCTCTCTCTCTCTCTCTCCGTGCATTACGTGCAGCTCCCTCGATTTACTACTAGCATTCGGACCCATCCGAAGTTCAACATCTCTGCCTGGATCCTCGTCGTGTTCGTCGTTTTCAAAATTTGGATATAGCTCCACATATATTTCAGCTATGCTTCCAACAGCAAGACAATCTCTAATCTGCTTGCAATCAGTGTCTTAAGCAACCATTTTCAGACCACAAACCATCTCTTTTCGAGGATATAACCAATGAAACATCTTATCATCCTTTGTTTGTCCGTGCATACCAAAACTCTAAACCAGATCAAAAAACAGAAGTTCTTGCGATAAACAAATGACATGGCCTCTTTTCCCCCACTATATTCTAGTGTTTTCCCATCATTCAAAAATTGGCCTTCAAAATGAAATATGATGAATAACACGTCTCCAGGATCCATGTCGGTGCGGCCGCATCCTCCCCAGCAAGACCTAAGAGGCCCGCGCCAAGAGAGTTCTGCGAGGAGGTGTGCGACTACTTTTAGTGGATTGAGGATGACACACACCGTTAGGCTGAATCGTCAAACGGGGTCTAACGGGTCTCCTACCCGCTACCCTTCAATATTTTGACTCAATGTCAACAACCACCTAGGCAGAAATGGACACCGTACTGGCCATAAAACCACCTCAACTCACTTGACTGCACCATGTTTGGTGGTTTGGTCAAGCTAGACCCACTCTATGCGACCTGGCGGTGGGGCAAAGATGAACAAGAGGGGCAGCGAAAACCAGAACTAGATTTACCATTGACAAGGTTTTGCCAATTGGGCGGACGGGGACGCGAGTCCGATTAGGTGTGCAGGGAGAATACTCCCATCTGGTTTACACTTTGAGTTGGAATACTGGCCATCATACACATCATCTTGACAAGTGAACCCGACCGGTTAAATTCAAGGCAAATTGTTAGATTGGGTTAAACAAGATACAACATATCAATTTTGAGGTACAATCTGGCGGCAAATTTAAATGGGGTAAATACTATCACAAATACACAAAACAATTGGTAAAAAGTGAAATTCACTCTCTTATTTGTTGTGTCCTTTTTCAACAACAAAATGTGGTGTATTTTTCCGGTGTGTTAGTATTTGTTATTCAGAGAGAAAATACCTCGCTGCTCATAGTTGTAGGCACACATGATTGCAGAGCATGAAGTTTACTTCAATACTCTACCTGTTGTATATGGGGTGTATTTCCTTTTATCGCAGATGAAACGTATTTCAAAATACTACTAAACTTACAAAGATAAAAGGGATAAGTATATTTTTCGTCCTCGAACTCTGGCAACAGCGTAGGAATCGTCCCTCAACTCCGAAACCAGTAAAACCTAGTCCCTCAACTATTTAAATCGGATACTCTTCGTCCCTTGCTGCACTTTAAGTGGTTTTGCTATGACGTGGACCCGATTTTTACTAAAACTGTACACGTGGCTGGTTTTGACCGCCATGTCACTTCTGTGACCCCGGATCTCTCTCTCTCTCTCTCTCTCTCTCTCTCTCTCTCTATCGTGCATTCTCTGCAGCTCCCTCTGATTTACTACTAGCATTCGGACCCATCAGAAGCTCAACATCCACTAGTAGAAAAAGGGTCAAATGTGAAGCACATTAGTGTCGGTTTGTAAAAAAACCGGCACTAATGTGATCAATAGTGCCGGTTCGTGGCGGCGATCAATAGTACCGGTTCGTGTTGAACTTTTAGTACCGGTTCGTGCCACGAACCGGTACTAAAGGGGTAGTGGCAGGCTGGCGTCAGGCCGGGTCCCCACGAGCCCCTTTAGTACCGGTTTGTGTTACTATTACTATATCTACTAGTTAGGACAATTTGAAAACTTAAATTTGAACATGTTTTGCAAAAAGTGTAGGGAAAATGTAAGACGGCTATAACTTTTGCATACAATGTTGGAATAAAACGTATAATATATCAAAAAATTCAGCACGAAAATCCGCATCTGATGGAGACCGCCTACGACCTGTTTGGAATTTTTTAGAATCCTCAAATTCCAAAAGGAAAAAAAGATATGGTCAAATTTCAGTTTTTTCAAAAAAATTTGGTTAAATTTGGTCAAACTACTTTTTCAAGAAGTATTAATGTTACTACATAATTATTCAAGAATATTAGTGTTACTAAATTATTATTTCAATTTTTTGAATTTTGGTCAAATCTGGTCAAACTATGGTCAAACTATGGTCAAACTTATTCAAAAAATATTAGCGTTACTAAATAATTACTGTTTTTATAGAATAATAGTTTCAAACTCGAACGGTGAAATGTGTGACTTCATGCTCAAGCTAAACTCCCGAGGGTTAATAGGATTGACATCTTACTATTCTCAGTAAAACAACAAGTGCAGACTTCGAAACGAAGGAGAATAGAACCCAAAAGTTAAGCGTGCTCGGGCTGGAGTAGTGAGAGGGATGGGTGACCGGTCGGGAAGTTAGATGATTTGGAATGAGTAATCCACACTTGAGCAGTTAAGAGAGGTGATTAGAGACTAAATCATCAAATAATTCAGAAAAATTAAAATCGAAAATCAAAATTTTTTCCAAATTTTTAAAAAAAATTGAAAAAAAAACCTTAAGGTCCCCCATACCAGGGCGCGAGCTCACGCCACGTGGTGGCACTTTAACGCCGGTTCGTGCCCGGATCTCTCTCTCTCTCTCTCTCTCTCTCCCGTGCATTCTCTGCAGCTCCCTACGATTTACTACTAGCATTCGGACCCATTCAAGTTCAACATCTCCGCTGGATCCTGTGTGTTCGCTGCTTTCAAAATTTGGATATAGCTCCACATATATTTCAGCTATGCTTCCAACAAAGAACACAATCTCTAATCTGCTTGCAATCGGTGTCTTAAGCAACCATTTTCGGACCACAAACCATCTCTTTTCGAGGATATAACCAATGAAACATCTTGTCATCCTTTGTTTGTCCGTGCATACAAAAACTACGAACCAGATCAAAAGAACAAAAGTTCTTGCGATAAACAAATGACATGGCCTCTTTTCCCCACTATATTCTAGTGTTTTCCCATCATTCAAAAGCGGCCTTCAAAATGAAATATGATGAATAGCATGTCTCCAGGATCCATTTGGTGGCCTATGTCCATACAAGAGACAAGCACAACGTGAGGCCTGCCCTTGCTCCTGAATGTAAGATTGCAATGAGTGCAGGCACAAATTACCTCCGCAATGGAGCTCCTATTGTTGTGGGTCAAGGCCGCCGCCGCTTTGAATCGCCGTTGCCGCTCCCCTACCCGGCCAGGAATCGGCCGCCCGCGCCTCACAGGCCCGGCCGCCATAGTTCCACCTCACCGCCGGTCGCCGCCACCACCGCAACCGCAGCCCATGAACGAAGTCGCCACCGTTGCTAGGTTTAGGGTTCGTGGGTGAGATGGGGATTTGAATTTTGGTCAAATCTGGTCAAACTATGGTCAAACTATGGTCAAACTTATTCAAAAAATATTAGCGTTACTAAATAATTACTGTTTTTATAGAATAATAGTTTCAAACTCGAACGGTGAAATGTGTGACTTCATGCTCAAGCTAAACTCCTGAGGGTTAATAGGATTGACATCTTACTATTGTCAGGAAAACAACAAGTGCAGACTTCGGAAACGAAGGAGAATAGAACCCAAAAGTTAAGCGTGCTCGGGCTGGAGTAGTGAGAGGGATGGGTGACCGGTTGGGAAGTTAGATGATTTGGAATGAGTAATCCACACTTGAGCAGTTAAGTGAGGTGATTAGAGACTAAATCATCAAATAATTCAGAAAAATTAAAAATCAAAAAAAATCAAAAAAAAATCCAAATTTTTAAAAAAAATTGAAAAAAAAAACCTTAAGGTCCCCCATACCAGGGCGCGAGCTCACGCCACGTGGTGGCACTTTAACGCCGGTTCGTGCCCGGATCTCTCTCTCTCTCTCTCTCTCTCTCTCTCCCGTGCATTCTCTGCAGCTCCCTCTGATTTACTACTAGCATTCGGACCCATCCGAAGTTCAACATCTCTGCCTGGATCCCTGTCGAGTTAAATGCGTTTTCAAAATTTGGATATAGCTCCACATATATTTCAGCTATGCTTCCAACAAAGAACACAATCTCTAATCTGCTTGCAATCGGTGTCTTAAGCAACCATTTTGGACCACAAACCATCTCTTTTCGAGGATATAACCAATGAAACATCTTGTCATCCTTTGTTTGTCCGTGCATACAAAAACTACGAACCAGATCAAAAGAACAAAAGTTCTTACGATAAACAAATGACATGGCCTCTTTTCCCCACTATATTCTAGTGTTTTCCCATCATTCAAAAACTGGCCTTCAAAATGAAATATGATGAATAGCATGTCTCCAGGATCCATTTGGTGGCCTATGTCCATACAAGAGACAAGCACAACGTGAGGCCTGCCCTTGCTCTGAATGTAAGATTGCAATGAGTGCAGGCACAAATTACCTCCGCAATGGAGCTCCTATTGTTATGGTCAAGGCCACCGCCGCTTTGAATCGCCCGTTGCCGCTCCCCTACCCGGCCCGATCGGCCAACCGCCCAGGCGTCACAGGCCCGGCCGCCATAGTTCCACCTCACCGCCGGTCGCCGCCACCACCGCAACCGCAGCCCATGAGCAGTCGCCACCGTTGCTAGGTTTAGGGTTCGTGGGTGAGATGGGGATTTGAATTTTGGTCAAATCTGGTCAAACTATGGTCAAACTATGGTCAAACTTATTCAAAAAATATTAGCGTTACTAAATAATTATTGTTTTTATAGAATAATAGTTTCAAACTCGAACGGTGAAATGTGTGACTTCATGCTCAAGCTAAACTCCTGAGGGTTAATAGGATTGACATCTTACTATTGTCAGGAAAACAACAAGTGCAGACTCGGAAACGAAGGAGAATAGAACCCAAAAGTTAAGCGTGCTCGGGCTGGAGTAGTGAGAGGGATGGGTGACCGGTTGGGAAGTTAGATGATTTGGAATGAGTAATCCAGACTTGAGCAGTTAAGAGAGGTGATTAGAGACTAAATCATCAAATAATTCAGAAAAATTAAAAATCGAAAAAAATCAAAAAAAAATTCCAAATTTTTAAAAAAAATTGAAAAAAAAAAACCTTAAGGTCCCCCATACTGTATGCGAGCTCACGCCACGTGGTGGCACTTTAACTTGGTTCGTGCGGATCTCTCTCTCTCTCTCTCTCTCTCTCTCTCTCTCTCTCTCTCTCTCCGTGCATCCTCTGCAGCTCCTCTCGATTTACTACTAGCATTCGGACCCATCCGAAGTTCAACATCTCTGCCTGGATCCCTGTCGTGTTCGTCGTTTTCAAAATTTGGATATAGCTCCACATATATTTCAGCTATGCTTCCAAATGCAACACAATCTCTAATCTGCTTGCAATCGGTGTCTTAAGCAACCATTTTCAGACCACAAACCATCTCTTTTCGAGGATATAACCAATGAAACATCTTGTCATCCTTTGTTTGTCCGTGCATACAAAAACTCTGAACCAGATCAAAAGAACAAAAGTTCTTGCGATAAACAAATGACATGGCCTCTTTTCCCCCACTATATTCTAGTGTTTTCCCATCATTCAAAAACTGGCCTTCAAAATGAAATATGATGAATAGCATGTCTCCTCGATCCATTTGACTGGCCAATGTCCATACAAGAGACAAGCACAACGTGAGGCCTGCCCTTGCTCCTGAATGTAAGATTGCAATGAGTGCAGGCACAAATTACCTCCGGCAATGGAGCTCCTATTGTTGTGGGTCAAGGCCACCGCCGCGAATCGCCGTTGCCGCGCTCCCTACCCAGGTCGGCCAACAAGCGCCTCCTGCGCCCGGCCGCCATAGTTCCACCTCACACGGTCGCCGCCACCACATAACCGCAGCCCATGAGCGAGTCGCCACCGTTGCTAGGTTTAGGGTTCGTGGGTGAGATGGGGATTTGAATTTTGGTCAAATCTGGTCAAACTATGGTCAAACTATGGTCAAACTTATTCAAAAATATTAGCGTTACTAAATAATTACTGTTTTTATAGAATAATAGTTTCAAACTCGAACGGTGAAATGTGTGACTTCATGCTCAAGCTAAACTCACGGGGTTAATAGGATTGACATCTTACTATTGTCGGAAAACAACAAGTGCAGACTAGGAAGCGAAGGAGAATAGAACCCAAAAGTTAAGCGTGCTCGGGCTGGAGTAGTGAGAGGGATGGGTGACCGGTCGGGAAGTTAGATGATTTGGAATGAGTAATCCACACTTGAGCAGTTAAGAGAGGTGATTAGAGACTAAATCATCAAATAATTCAGAAAAATTAAAAATAAAAAAAAAATTCCAAATTTTTAAAAAAAATTGAAAAAAAAAACCTTAAGGTCCCCCATACTGTAGGCTGAGCTCACGCCACGTGGTGGCACTTTAACGCCGGTTCGTGCGGATCTCTCTCTCTCTCTCTCTCTCTCTCTCCGTGCATTCTCTGCAGCTCCCTCGATTTACTACTAGCATTCGGACCCATCCAAGTTCAACATCTCTGCTGGATCCTGTCGTGTTAATCGTTTTCAAAATTTGGATATAGCTCCACATATATTTCAGCTATGCTTCCAACAGAACACAATCTCTAATCTGCTTGCAATCGGTGTCTTAAGCAACCATTTTGGACCACAAACCATCTCTTTTCGAGGATATAACCAATGAAACATCTTGTCATCCTTTGTTTGTCCGTGCATACAAAAACTCTGAACCAGATCAAAAGAACAAAAGTTCTTGCGATAAACAAATGACATGGCCTCTTTTCCCCCACTATATTCTAGTGTTTTCCCATCATTCAAACTGGCCTTCAAAATGAAATATGATGAATAGCATGTCTCCTCGATCCATTTGGTGGCCAATGTCCATACAAGAGACAAGCACAACGTGAGGCCTGCCCTTGCTCTGAATGTAAGATTGCAATGAGTGCAGGCACAAATTACCTCCGCAATGGAGCTCCTATTGTTGCGGGTCAAGGCCACCGCCGCTGAATCGCCGTTGCCGCGCTCCCCTACCCGGCCGGTCGGCCAACCGCCCGCGCGTCACGGGCCGGCCGCCATAGTTCCACCTCACCGGTCGCCGCCACCACCGCAACCGCAGCCCATGAGCAAGTCGCCACCGTTGCTAGGTTTAGGGTTCGTGGGTGAGATGGGGATTTGAATTTTGGTCAAATCTGGTCAAACTATGGTCAAACTATGGTCAAACTTATTCAAAAAATATTAGCGTTACTAAATAATTATTGTTTTTATAGAATAATAGTTTCAAACTCGAACGGTGAAATGTGTGACTTCATGCTCAAGCTAAACTCCTGAGGGTTAATAGGATTGACATCTTACTATTGTCAGGAAAACAACAAGTGCAGACTCGGAAACGAAGGAGAATAGAACCCAAAAGTTAAGCGTGCTTTTGGAGTAGTGAGAGGGATGGGTGACCGGTTGGGAAGTTAGATGATTTGGAATGAGTAATCCACACTTGAGCGATTAAGAGAGGTGATTAGAGACTAAATCATCAAATAATTCAGAAAAATTAAAAATCGAAAAAATCAAAAAATTTCCAAATTTTTAAAAAAATTGAAAAAAAAAACCTTAAGGTCCCCCATACCAGGGCGCGAGCTCACGCCACGTGGTGGCACTTTAACGCCGGTTCGTGCCCGGATCTCTCTCTCTCTCTCTCTCTCTCTCTCTCTCCCGTGCATCCTCTGCAGCTCCCTCTGATTTACTACTAGCATTCGGACCCATCCGAAGTTCAACATCTCTGCCTGGATCCCTGTCGTGTTCGTCGTTTTCAAAATTTGGATATAGCTCCACATATATTTCAGCTATGCTTCCAAATGCAACACAATCTCTAATCTGCTTGCAATCGGTGTCTTAAGCAACCATTTTGGACCACAAACCATCTCTTTTCGAGGATATAACCAATGAAACATCTTGTCATCCTTTGTTTGTCCGTGCATACAAAAACTCGAATCAGATCAAAAGAACAAAAGTTCTTGCGATAAACAAATGACATGGCCTCTTTTCCCCCACTATATTCTAGTGTTTTCCCATCATTCAAAAACTGGCCTTCAAAATGAAATATGATGAATAGCATGTCTCCTCGATCCATTTGATCGCCAATGTCCATACAAGAGACAAGCACAACGTGAGGCCTGCCCTTGCTCTGAATGTAAGATTGCAATGAGTGCAGGCACAAATTACCTCCGCAATGGAGCTCCTATTGTTGTGGGTCAAGGCCGCCGCCGCTTTGAATCGCCGTTACGCGCTCCCCTACTGACCAGGTCGACAGGCCGCCTCCACACGCCCGGCCGCCATAGTTCCACCTCACCGCGGTCGCGCCACCACCGCAACCGCAGCCCATGAACGAGTCGCCACCGTTGCTAGGTTTAGGGTTCGTGGGTGAGATGGGGATTTGAATTTTGGTCAAATCTGGTCAAACTATGGTCAAACTATGGTCAAACTTATTCAAAAAATATTAGCGTTACTAAATAATTACTGTTTTTATAGAATAATAGTTTCAAACTCGAACGGTGAAATGTGTGACTTCATGCTCAAGCTAAACTCACGGGGTTAATAGGATTGACATCTTACTATTGTCGGAAAACAACAAGTGCAGACTGGAAGCGAAGGAGAATAGAACCCAAAAGTTAAGCGTGCTCGGGCTGGAGTAGTGAGAGGGATGGGTGACCGGTCGGGAAGTTAGATGATTTGGAATGAGTAATCCACACTTGAGCAGTTAAGAGAGGTGATTAGAGACTAAATCATCAAATAATTCAGAAAAATTAAAAATAAAAAAAAATTTCCAAATTTTTAAAAAATTGAAAAAAAAACCTTAAGGTCCCCATACCAGTATGCGAGCTCACGCCACGTGGTGGCACTTTAACGCCGGTTCGTGCCGGATCTCTCTCTCTCTCTCTCTCTCTCTCTCCGTGCATTCTCTGCAGCTCCCTCGATTTACTACTAGCATTCGGACCCATCCAAGTTCAACATCTCTGCTGGATCCTGTCGTGTTAAATGCGTTTTCAAAATTTGGATATAGCTCCACATATATTTCAGCTATGCTTCCAACAGGAACACAATCTCTAATCTGCTTGCAATCGGTGTCTTAAGCAACCATTTTCAGACCACAAACCATCTCTTTTCGAGGATATAACCAATGAAACATCTTGTCATCCTTTGTTTGTCCGTGCATACAAAAACTCGAACAGATCAAAAGAACAAAAGTTCTTGCGATAAACAAATGACATGGCCTCTTTTCCCCCACTATATTCTAGTGTTTTCCCATCATTCTAAAACTGGCCTTCAAAATGAAATATGATGAATAGCATGTCTCCTCGATCCATTTGACTGGCCTATGTCCATACAAGAGACAAGCACAACGTGAGGCCTGCCCTTGCTCCTGAATGTAAGATTGCAATGAGTGCAGGCACAAATTACCTCCGGCAATGGAGCTCCTATTGTTGTGGGTCAAGGCCGCGCCAATCGCCGCTGCCGCCGCTCCCTACCCAGCCTGGCCCGGCGCCTACCACAGGCCCGGCCGCCATAGTTCCACCTCACCGGTCGCCGCCACCACCGCAACCACAGCCCATGAACGAAGTCGCCACAGTTGCTAGGTTTAGGGTTCGTGGGTGAGATGGGGATTTGAATTTTGGTCAAATCTGGTCAAACTATGGTCAAACTATGGTCAAACTTATTCAAAAAATATTAGCGTTACTAAATAATTACTGTTTTTATAGAATAATAGTTTCAAACTCGAGCGGTGAAATGTGTGACTTCATGCTCAAGCTAAACTCACGAGGGTTAATAGGATTGACATCTTACTATTGTCAGGAAAACAACAAGTGCAGACTCGGAAACGAAGGAGAATAGAACCCAAAAGTTAAGCGTGCTCGGGTTGGAGTAGTGAGAGGGATGGGTGACCGGTCGGGAAGTTAGATGATTTGGAATGAGTAATCCACACTTGAGCAGTTAAGAAAGGTGATTAGAGACTAAATCATCAAATAATTCAGAAAAATTAAAAATCGAAAAAAATCAAAAAAAATTCCAAATTTTAAAAAAAAATTGAAAAAAAAAACCTTAAGGTCCCCCATACCAGGGCGCGAGCTCACGCCACGTGGTGGCACTTTAACGCCGGTTCGTGCCCGGATCTCTCTCTCTCTCTCTCTCTCTCTCTCTCTCTCTCTCTCTCTCCCGTGCATTCTCTGCAGCTCCCTCTGATTTACTACTAGCATTCGGACCCATCCGAAGTTCAACATCTCTGCCTGGATCCCCTCGCCGTGTTCGCTGCTTTTCAAAATTTGGATATAGCTCCACATATATTTCAGCTATGCTTCCAACAAAGAACACAATCTCTAATCTGCTTGCAATCGGTGTCTTAAGCAACCATTTTGGACCACAAACCATCTCTTTTCGAGGATATAACCAATGAAACATCTTGTCATCCTTTGTTTGTCCGTGCATACAAAAACTACGAACCAGATCAAAAGAACAAAAGTTCTTGCGATAAACAAATGACATGGCCTCTTTTCCCCCACTATATTCTAGTGTTTTCCCATCATTCAAAAACTGGCCTTCAAAATGAAATATGATGAATAGCATGTCTCCAGGATCCATTTGGTGGCCTATGTCCATACAAGAGACAAGCACAACGTGAGGCCTGCCCTTGCTCTGAATGTAAGATTGCAATGAGTGCAGGCACAAATTACCTCCGCAATGGAGCTCCTATTGTTGTGGGTCAAGGCCGCCGCCGAATCATTGTTGCCGCCGGCTCCCCTACCGGCCGATCGGCAACCGCTTGGCCTCACAGGCCCGACCGCCATAGTTCCACCTCACCGCCGGTCGCCACCACCACCGCAACCGCAGCCCATGAACGAGTCGCCACCGTTGCTAGGTTTAGGGTTCGTGGGTGAGATGGGGATTTGAATTTTGGTCAAATCTGGTCAAACTATGGTCAAACTATGGTCAAACTTATTCAAAAATATTAGCGTTACTAAATAATTACTGTTTTTATAGAATAATAGTTTCAAACTCGAACGGTGAAATGTGTGACTTCATGCTCAAGCTAAACTCCTGAGGGTTAATAGGATTGACATCTTACTATTGTCAGGAAAACAACAAGTGCAGACTCGGAAACGAAGGAGAATAGAACCCAAAAGTTAAGCGTGCTCGGGCTGGAGTAGTGAGAGGGATGGGTGACCGGTTGGGAAGTTAGATGATTTGGAATGAGTAATCCACACTTGAGCAGTTAAGAGAGGTGATTAGAGACTAAATCATCAAATAATTCAGAAAAATTAAAAATCGAAAAAAATCAAAAACAATTTCCAAATTTCTAAAAAAAATTGAAAAAAAAAACCTTAAGGTCCCCCATACCAGGGCGCGAGCTCACGCCACGTGGTGGCACTTTAACGCCGGTTCGTGCCCGGATCTCTCTCTCTCTCTCTCTCTCTCTCTCTCTCTCTCCCGTGCATTCTCTGCAGCTCCCTCTGATTTACTACTAGCATTCGGACCCATCCGAAGTTCAACAGCTCTGCCTGGATCCCTGTCGAGTTAAATCGTTTTCAAAATTTGGATATAGTTCCACATATATTTCAGCTATGCTTCCAACAGCAACACAATCTCTAATCTGCTTGCAATCGGTGTCTTAAGCAACCATTTTCAGACCACAAACCATCTCTTTTCGAGGATATAACCAATGAAACATCTTGTCATCCTTTGTTTGTCCGTGCATACAAAACTTCTGAACCAGATCAAAAGAACAAAAGTTCTTGCGATAAACAAATGACATGGCCTCTTTTCCCCACTATATTCTAGTGTTTTCCCATCATTCAAAAACTGGCCTTCAAAATGAAATATGATGAATAGCATGTCTCAGGATCCATTTGGTGGCCTATGTCCATACAAGAGACAAGCACAACGTGAGGCCTGCCCTTGCTCCTGAATGTAAGATTGCAATGAGTGCAGGCACAAATTACCTCCGCAATGGAGCTCCTATTGTTGTGGGTCAAGACCGCCGCTTTGAATCGCCGTTGCCGCCGCTTCCCCTACCCAGCCCGATCGGCAACCGCCCGCGCCTCCACAGGCCCGGCCGCCAGTAGTTCCACCTCACCACGGTCGCCGCCACCACCGCAACCGCAGCCCATGAACGAAGTCGCCACCGTTGCTAGGTTTAGGGTTCGTGGGTGAGATGGGGATTTGAATTTTGGTCAAATCTGGTCAAACTATGGTCAAACTATGGTCAAACTTATTCAAAAAATATTAGCGTTACTAAATAATTACTGTTTTTATAGAATAATAGTTTCAAACTCGAACGGTGAAATGTGTGACTTCATGCTCAAGTTAAACTCCTGAGGGTTAATAGGATTGACATCTTACTATTGTCGGAAAACAACAAGTGCAGACTTCGAAACGAAGGAGAATAGAACCCAAAAGTTAAGCGTGCTTTTGGAGTAGTGAGAGGGATGGGTGACCGGTCGGGAAGTTAGATGATTTGGAATGAGTAATCCACACTTGAGCAGTTAAGAGAGGTGATTCGAGACTAAATCATCAAATAATTCAGAAAAATTAAAAATCAAAAAAATCAAAAAAATTTCCAAATTTTTAAAAAAAATTGAAAAAAAAACCTTAAGGTCCCCCATACCAGGGCGCGAGCTCACGCCACGTGGTGGCACTTTAACGCCGGTTCGTGCCCGGATCTCTCTCTCTCTCTCTCTCTCTCCCGTGCATTCTCTGCAGCTCCCTCTGATTTACTACTAGCATTCGGACCCATCCGAAGTTCAACATCTCTGCCTGGATCCCTGTCGTGTTCGTCGTTTTCAAAATTTGGATATAGCTCCACATATATTTCAGCTATGCTTCCAACAACAACACAATCTCTAATCTGCTTGCAATCGGTGTCTTAAGCAACCATTTTCAGACCACAAACCATCTCTTTTCGAGGATATAACCAATGAAACATCTTGTCATCCTTTGTTTGTCCGTGCATACAAAAACTCGAACAGATCAAAAGAACAAAAGTTCTTGCGATAAACAAATGACATGGCCTCTTTTCCCCACTATATTCTAGTGTTTTCCCATCATTCAAAAACTGGCCTTCAAAATGAAATATGATGAATAGCATGTCTCAGTGGATCCATTTGGTGGCCTATGTCCATACAAGAGACAAGCACAATGTGAGGCCTGCCCTTGCTCTGAATGTAAGATTGCAATGAGTGCAGGCACAAATTACCTCCGCAATGGAGCTCCTATTGTTGTGGGTCAAGGCCGCCGCGCTGAATCGCCGTTGCCGCTCCCTACCCAGCCAGTCGGCAACGCCCGCGCCTCACAGGCCCGGCCGCCATAGTTCCACCTCACCGGTCGCCGCCACCACCGCAAACCGCAGCCCATGAACGAGTCGCCACCGTTGCTAGGTTTAGGGTTCGTGGGTGAGATGGGGATTTGAATTTTGGTCAAATCTGGTCAAACTATGGTCAAACTTATTCAAAAATATTAGCGTTACTAAATAATTACTGTTTTTATAGAATAATAGTTTCAAACTCGAACGGTGAAATGTGTGACTTCATGCTCAAGCTAAACTCACGAGGGTTAATAGGATTGACATCTTACTATTGTCGGGAAAACAACAAGTGCAGACTTCGGAAGCGAAGGAGAATAGAACCCAAAAGTTAAGCGTGCTCGGTTTGGAGTAGTGAGAGGGATGGGTGACCGGTCGGGAAGTTAGATGATTTGGAATGAGTAATCCACACTTGAGCAGTTAAGAGAGGTGATTAGAGACTAAATCATCAAATAATTCAGAAAAATTAAAAATCGAAAAAAAACAAAAAAAATTCCAAATTTTTAAAAAAAAATTGAAAAAAAAAACCTTAAGGTCCCCCATACCAGGGCGCGAGCTCACGCCACGTGGTGGCACTTTAACGCCGGTTCGTGCCCGGATCTCTCTCTCTCTCTCTCTCTCTCTCTCTCTCCCGTGCATTCTCTGCAGCTCGCTCTGATTTACTACTAGCATTCGGACCCATCCGAAGTTCAACATCTCTGCCTGGATCCCTGTCGTGTTCGCTGCTTTCAAAATTTGGATATAGCTCCACATATATTTCAGCTATGCTTCCAACAAAGAACACAATCTCTAATCTGCTTGCAATCGGTGTCTTAAGCAACCATTTTCAGACCACAAACCATCTCTTTTCGAGGATATAACCAATGAAACATCTTGTCATCCTTTGTTTGTCCGTGCATACAAAAACTCCGAACCAGATCAAAAGAACAAAAGTTCTTGCGATAAACAAATGACATGGCCTCTTTTCCCCACTATATTCTAGTGTTTTCCCATCATTCAAAACTGGCCTTCAAAATGAAATATGATGAATAGCATGTCTCCGGGATCCATTTGGTGGCCTATGTCCATACAAGAGACAAGCACAACGTGAGGCCTGCCCTTGCTCCTGAATGTAAGATTGCAATGAGTGCAGGCACAAATTACCTCCGCAATGGAGCTCCTATTGTTGTGGGTCAAGGCCGCCGCCTTTGAATCGCCGTTGCCGCCTCTCCCCTACCCGGCCAAGAACCGCCCGCGCCTCACAGGCCCGGCCGCCATAGTTCCACCTCACCGCCGGTCGCCGCCACCACCGCAACCACAGCCCATGAACGAGTCGCCACCGTTGCTAGGTTTAGGGTTCGTGGGTGAGATGGGGATTTGAATTTTGGTCAAATCTGGTCAAACTATGGTCAAACTTATTCAAAAAATATTAGCGTTACTAAATAATTACTGTTTTTATAGAATAATAGTTTCAAACTCGAGCGGTGAAATGTGTGACTTCATGCTCAAGCTAAACTCCTGAGGGTTAATAGGATTGACATCTTACTATTGTCAGGAAAACAACAAGTGCAGACTCGGAAACGAAGGAGAATAGAACCCAAAAGTTAAGCGTGCTCGGGCTGGAGTAGTGAAAGGGATGGGTGACCGGTCGGGAAGTTACATGATTTGGAATGAGTAATCCACACTTGAGCAGTTAAGAGAGGTGATTAGAGACTAAATCATCAAATAATTCAGAAAAATTAAAAATAAAAAAAAAATTCCAAATTTTTAAAAAAAATTGAAAAAAAAAACCTTAAGGTCCCCCATACCAGGGCGCGAGCTCACGCCACGTGGTGGCACTTTAACGCCGGTTCGTGCCCGGATCTCTCTCTCTCTCTCTCTCTCTCTCCCGTGCATTCTCTGCAGCTCCCTCTGATTTACTACTAGCATTCGGACCCATCCGAAGTTCAACATCTCTGCTGGATCCTCGCCGTGTTCGTCGTTTTCAAAATTTGGATATAGCTCCACATATATTTCAGCTATGCTTCCAACAAAGAACACAATCTCTAATCTGCTTGCAATCGGTGTCTTAAGCAACCATTTTCGGACCACAAACCATCTCTTTTCGAGGATATAACCAATGAAACATCTTGTCATCCTTTGTTTGTCCGTGCATACAAAAACTACGAACGGATCAAAAGAACAAAAGTTCTTGCGATAAACAAATGACATGGCCTCTTTTCCCCACTATATTCTAGTGTTTTCCCATCATTCAAAAACTGGCCTTCAAAATTAAATATGATGAATAGCATGTCTCCGGGATCCATTTGGTGGCCTATGTCCATACAAGAGACAAGCACAACGTGAGGCCTGCCCTTGCTCCTGAATGTAAGATTGCAATGAGTGCAGGCACAAATTACCTCCGCAATGGAGCTCCTATTGTTGTGGGTCAAGGCCGCCGCCGCTGAATCGCCGTTGCCGCCGCTCCCTACCCGGCCAGTCGGCAACCGCCCGGCGCCTCACAGGCCCGGCCAGTAGTTCCACCTCACCGCCGGTCGCCGCCACCACCGCAACCGCAGCCCATGAACGAGTCGCCACCGTTGCTAGGTTTAGGGTTCGTGGGTGAGATGGGGATTTGAATTTTGGTCAAATCTGGTCAAACTATGGTCAAACTTATTCAAAAAATATTAGCGTTACTAAATAATTACTGTTTTTATAGAATAATAGTTTCAAACTCGAACGGTGAAATGTGTGACTTCATGCTCAAGCTAAACTCATGAGGGTTAATATGATTGACATCTTACTATTGTCGGAAAACAACAAGTGCGGACTCGGAAGCGAAGGAGAATAGAACCCAAAAGTTAAGCGTGCTCGGGCTGGAGTAGTGAGAGGGATGGGTGACCGGTCGGGAAGTTAGATGATTTGGAATGAGTAATCCACACTTGAGCAGTTAAGAGAGGTGATTAGAGACTAAATCATCAAATAATTCAGAAAAATTAAAAATCGAAAAAAAAAAAAAAATTCCAAATTTTTAAAAAAAAATTGAAAAAAACCTTAAGGTCCCCATACCAGGCGCGAGCTCACGCCACGTGGTGGCACTTTAACGCCGGTTCGTGCGGATCTCTCTCTCTCTCTCTCTCTCTCTCTCTCTCGTGCATTCTCTCGCAGCTCGCTCGATTTACTACTAGCATTCGGACCCATCCGAAGTTCAACATCTCTGCTGGATCCCCGTCGTGTTCGCTGCTTTTCAAAATTTGGATATAGCTCCACATATATTTCAGCTATGCTTCCAACAACAACACAATCTCTAATCTGCTTGCAATCGGTGTCTTAAGCAACCATTTTCAGACCACAAACCATCTCTTTTCGAGGATATAACCAATGAAACATCTTGTCATCCTTTGTTTGTCCGTGCATACAAAAACTACGAACGGATCAAAAGAACAAAAGTTCTTGCGATAAACAAATGACATGGCCTCTTTTCCCCACTATATTCTAGTGTTTTCCCATCATTCAAAAACTGGCCTTCAAAATGAAATATGATGAATAGCATGTCTCAGGATCCATTTGGTGGCCTATGTCCATACAAGAGACAAGCACAACGTGAGGCCTGCCCTTGCTCCTGAATGTAAGATTGCAATGAGTGCAGGCACAAATTACCTCCGCAATGGAGCTCCTATTGTTGTGGGTCAAGGCCGCCGCTTTGAATCGCCGTGCCGCCTCTCCCCTACCCAGCCCGAAGAACCGCCCGCGCCTCACAGGCCCGGCCGCCATAGTTCCACCTCACCGGTCGCCGCCACCACCGCAACCGCAGCCCATGAACGAGTCGCCACCGTTGCTAGGTTTAGGGTTCGTGGGTGAGATGGGGATTTGAATTTTGGTCAAATCTGGTCAAACTATGGTCAAACTTATTCAAAAAATATTAGCGTTACTAAATAATTACTGTTTTTATAGAATAATAGTTTCAAACTCGAACGGTGAAATGTGTGACTTCATGCTCAAGCTAAACTCCTGAGGGTTAATAGGATTGACATCTTACTATTGTCAGGAAAACAACAAGTGCAGACTCGGAAGCGAAGGAGAATAGAACCCAAAAGTTAAGCGTGCTCGGGCTGGAGTAGTGAAAGGGATGGGTGACCGGTCGGGAAGTTACATGATTTGGAATGAGTAATCCACACTTGAGCAGTTAAGAGAGGTGATTAGAGACTAAATCATCAAATAATTCAGAAAAATTAAAAATTGAAAAAAATCAAAAAAAAATTCCAAATTTTTAAAAAAAAATTGAAAAAAAAAACCTTAAGGTCCCCCATACCAGGGCGCGAGCTCACGCCACGTGGTGGCACTTTAACGCCGGTTCGTGCCCGGATCTCTCTCTCTCTCTCTCTCCCGTGCATTCTCTGCAGCTCCCTCGATTTACTACTAGCATTCGGACCCATCCAAGTTCAACATCTCTGCCTGGATCCCTGTCGTGTTAAATGCGTTTTCAAAATTTGGATATAGCTCCACATATATTTCAGCTATGCTTCCAACAGCAACACAATCTCTAATCTGCTTGCAATCGGTGTCTTAAGCAACCATTTTCAGACCACAAACCATCTCTTTTCGAGGATATAACCAATGAAACATCTTGTCATCCTTTGTTTGTCCGTGCATACAAAAACTCTGAACCAGATCAAAAGAACAAAAGTTCTTGCGATAAACAAATGACATGGCCTCTTTTCCCCCACTATATTCTAGTGTTTTCCCATCATTCAAAAACTGGCCTTCAAAATTAAATATGATGAATAGCATGTCTCCAGGATCCATTTGACTGGCCTATGTCCATACAAGAGACAAGCACAACGTGAGGCCTGCCCTTGCTCCTGAATGTAAGATTGCAATGAGTGCAGGCACAAATTACCTCCGCAATGGAGCTCCTATTGTTGTGGGTCAAGGCCGCCCGCTGAATCGCCGTTGCCGCCGCTCCCTACCCACCCAGTCGGCAACGCCCGCGCCTCACAGGCCCGGCCGTCAGAAGTTCCACCTCACCGCCGGTCGCCGCCACCACCGCAACCGCAGCCCATGAACGAAGTCGCCACCGTTGCTAGGTTTAGGGTTCGTGGGTGAGATGGGGATTTGAATTTTGGTCAAATCTGGTCAAACTATGGTCAAACTATGGTCAAACTTATTCAAAAAATATTAGCGTTACTAAATAATTACTGTTTTTATAGAATAATAGTTTCAAACTCGAACGGTAAAATGTGTGACTTCATGCTCAAGCTAAACTCCTGAGGGTTAATAGGATTGACATCTTACTATTGTCAGGAAAACAACAAGTGCAGACTCGGAAACGAAGGAGAATAGAACCCAAAAGTTAAGCGTGCTCGGGTTGGAGTAGTAGAGGGATGGGTGACCGGTCGGGAAGTTAGATGATTTGGAATGAGTAATCCACACTTGAGCAGTTAAGAGAGGTGATTAGAGACTAAATCATCAAATAATTCAGAAAAATTAAAAATCAAAAAAAAAATCAAAAAAAAATTCCAAATTTTTAAAAAAAAATTGAAAAAAAAACCTTAAGGTCCCCCATACCAGGGCGCGAGCTCACGCCACGTGGTGGCACTTTAACGCCGGTTCGTGCCCGGATCTCTCTCTCTCTCTCTCTCTCTCTCTCCCGTGCATTCTCTGCAGCTCCCTCTGATTTACTACTAGCATTCGGACCCATCCGAAGTTCAACATCTCTGCCTGGATCCCTGTCGTGTTCGTCGTTTTCAAAATTTGGATATAGCTCCACATATATTTCAGCTATGCTTCCAACAGCAACACAATCTCTAATCTGCTTGCAATCGGTGTCTTAAGCAACCATTTTCAGACCACAAACCATCTCTTTTCGAGGATATAACCAATGAAACATCTTGTCATCCTTTGTTTGTCCGTGCATACAAAAACTCTGAACCAGATCAAAAGAACAAAAGTTCTTGCGATAAACAAATGACATGGCCTCTTTTCCCCCACTATATTCTAGTGTTTTCCCATCATTCAAAAACTGGCCTTCAAAATGAAATATGATGAATAGCATGTCTCCAGGATCCATTTGACTGGCCTATGTCCATACAAGAGACAAGCACAACGTGAGGCCTGCCCTTGCTCCTGAATGTAAGATTGCAATGAGTGCAGGCACAAATTACCTCCGGCAATGGAGCTCCTATTGTTGTGGGTCAAGGCCGCCGCCGCCTGAATCGCCGTTGCCGCCGCTCCCCTACCCAGCCAGTCAGCAACCGCCGCGCCTCACAGGCCCGGCCGCCATAGTTCCACCTCACCGCCGGTCGCCGCCACCACCGCAACCGCAGCCCATGAACGAGTCGCCACCGTTGCTAGGTTTAGGGTTCGTGGGTGAGATGGGGATTTGAATTTTGGTCAAATCTGGTCAAACTATGGTCAAACTATGGTCAAACTTATTCAAAAAATATTAGCGTTACTAAATAATTACTGTTTTTATCAAAACCATTTAAAATGCAGCAAGGGACAAAAAGTATCCGGTTTAAATAGTTGAGGGACTGGGTTTTATTGGTTTCGGAGTTGAGGCACGATTCCTGTACTATCATCAGAGTTTAAGGACGAAAAATATACTTATTCCAAGATTTAAAAAACCTGACAAATGAACCGTACAGTCATACTGTCCGAGTGAAATAACAAATCATATCTCAGCTGCACCACAATTCACGCAAGGAGCACCCATAATTTCGTTTCTATTCCGGTAAGAAAACGAAGTTACTACAGAACACACATATGAACTCATCCCACGAGGATTCTAGGAAGAACAGCCCAACGATTTGTACCGATAAAATACTTCCATCATCCATGCTACTAAAAAAGACGTCAAAACATCCGGTGAAGCTTTGAAAGCATCATCGGTGCTTCATGGAGATCAAGTGTTCTTACTAGGTCCCTGCCAACTACATAAGGGATAGTTCGATCGCGGCAGGATTTAATATCTAGAAGACCCCTCGTAAAGCATCATCCAGTCGTCCTCACCTTCCTCCAGTTCTTGCTTGGCGAGTTCCCTCATAAACTTCTGGCCGCGGAGATCTGGTAGAAATATCAGAAAGTAGACTATAGATTAGGACCATGTACGAAAGAACATCTTCTAATTAATAGAATAGACTTCTCGTGTAATAGAATATCGATGATACAGGCAGATCATATGCCACCTAAAACATATTTAGCTTTTCAGGAACATGGCAATGTGTGTCATTACATCTCAGTAAATAGCACATGAACATATAAACCAACAAACCAGTAAGGAAATACTTATATTGGACGTAAATACAAAACGGTATATCAAGAGAAGGTATGACTCACGAGCATTCCCACTTCGACGCACATAAATATACTGAAGGGGTATACCATTTGCACTGAACATATGTGCCAAGGTATGGACTCTTCCATCATCCTTTGAACATTTGATCTTAACCATTCTAAGGTCTTTGCAAGTAAATGATCTCCTCTCGAGCCTGATACCTGTTTCCAGTGCCTTCCTCATGCTGAAGTTCTTTAGCACATTAACCAAATTGTTATTAAGCATGTGATCAGAAAAATAAATGATCAAGTAGCATACACGAAATATGTAATCACACATACCAATTTAAGTTGGAGAAAAAGCCTCTTTATATTAGGTGAATGCTGTAACAAGAAAATTAATGCATCAAAATCAGCAGCCATACACCATTCACCAAGGGACAGGGTCTTCAGGTTGCTAAAAGTTGGACACCTTTTCAATTCCCGACTCAGAACCACCTTCATATTGCAGCCAAAAGAGTATTTAGCAAAGAACAGTAGTAAGTCGAATTAACTTCTCAGTTCTCACAATACAAACTGCATACGAGTGGTTTATTCAACAGAAAGAATAAAACAGAGATACCCATCTCAAAAAAGAAGGGAAAACAACATATAACATATAATTAGGCCTCCTTTGGTTCATAGGATAGGAAAATCATAAGATTAAGAAAGTCATAGGAAGTGAGAGATGACATGCATCTCAGTTCCTATAGGAAAAGAGATGTCATAGGATAGGAATTTTTCCATTAGGTATGAGCTAATGTTTTTTTTTTCCTTTGAAATGCAAAGGATAGGAACAGATCCTACATAGGAATAAGGATCCATTCTTACAAACCAAACGGCTCTATACCAAATTTTCCTTTAGAAATCATATCCTATAAAATTCCTACAAAATTCCTTAATCAGTATTGGAACATCAGCCTTAGACTCTCTTATAATGATCAGATATAATTAATCAGTTTTTTCCATTATATGTGATTAATTTGTTGAAAAGATACACTGTTGCAACAAAGAGAAACGCGACAAACAATCCTATGAGAACGTAAATGGTGAACAATGCTCCCTCGAATCTACATTCTTTCATCTAACTGATTCCCTACTACTACATTTGATGATTAAGCAAACTAGTACTACTTTATTCATTTAAACTCCGTAACCAGGTATTGACACTAGAGCAGAAGGTCAGAAATGTGTTCATTAGACACATGTATTCCGTTCAAGGGAACACAGCGTTTCTTTCTGATACGTCCGGAAAAAATGTCCCATGATAACTATGGTCTATGGAAAATATAAATAGAAAATAAGAGAGGAAAGAGACAGATCAGTAAATGATGGTGATAGATATACCTCTCCAGCATCAGTTAACAACTCCAAGCTTGCAGCAGTAGAAAGGCTCTCAAGCATATTATGGCCACCTAGAATCTTACTATAATTTCTACCACTGTTTCCACCATACTTACCATCTTCACTGGAAAGCTTGGCCCCTTTGTAGCCATACTTTGCATCATTTGCAATCTCACTGTATTCATAGGTATTGTCATCAATATCAATATCGGTACCATAATCATAATTATCCTTGTAACGACTGTGTCCATATCTTCCTTTAGGAAAACTATATCCAAATCCAAACTTATCAAAATCGCCATCATCACTGATGTATCCAGGGTTATCATCACTGATGTATCCAAAATTATCATCACTGATGTATCCAAAATCATCATCACTCAAGGAACAGCCATCATGAACCTTATAGTTCTCTCTCTTATCATCGTTGTGGTTATCATCATCAGTAGTTTCATCAAAATTATCTTCATCACTGATGTATCCAAAATCATCACTCAAGAGAGAGTCGTCAAGTATGATAGTGCCTGTGACCAGTGACCCAAAGTTCGTAAATGACGGAACTCGGACGGAAGGCGTGATGAGGCGCAGAAGCACAAGGTTCGGAGCAGTGATCGAGAAGTCCCAGTTGAACGTGCATTTGAGCATGATTAAAGTCTTCAAAGAGGTAGACACAATCCCAGGGCCAGTGACCAGGCAATCCTTCAGATCCATCTCTTCCAAGGATTTGCAACTAGAAGAAAGCTGTCCAAGGATCCTATCGTCGAGCCTGGCATACGACAACTTCAAGATCTTGAGATGGCAAGAGACGAAGGGCGCATGGTCCAACGACGCGACTCCCTTACGATCCTTACGATGTCCAACAAGATGGATAACCCGCGCTTTGCGGCTGATAGCAGTCCTGATCCACGTGTTGGCATCTTTCTCGTTGATCGCAAGCTGAGCGTGTCCACCGACGCGGACGCATCGCGGTGGAGGAAGAGGCTGTCCACGAAGTAACAGAACTCCTCCGGCGGGTTGGCATCGCGGAAGGAGGAGTGGCGCACGCGGAGGTCGATGCAGGGCGCGGACGCCCAGAGGTGGCGCCACCGGCGCGCGAGCACGCAGGTGGGCACCACCTCCCACGCCTTGAGGAACGACATGATGTGGTGCAGGAGCGCGTCCGGGAGGGCGCTGAGGCGGTCGAGCCCGACGGCGCCGGCGCCGGCGGCGGAGGCTGATGCCTGGCCAGCGCGGCGGTAAGGCCCCCAGCGCCGGGAGGTTGTCCGGCGCATTTCGTCGAGCAGATGGCCTGTGTACAGGTTCGGGCACCCCGGCGTAAGGATTACGCAGGAAAATCCATGGAGGAATGTGCGTATGGGGATGGGATCGCAGCGAGAGGGGCGTATGCAGGGAGGAAGGGATCCAACTTACGGAGGGATTCGTCGAAATGGCGTGGAGTTGTTTGCCGCTTTCGAAATTCGAAATTTTGGGGATGGAGTTCGATCGCGACTCGCCTTCTCCCCGCACCAGCGACGGCTGCTTAAGTCAATGGGCTTTGGGCATTCCGCTGCGCGTGTTACCAAGGGGTGGCCCAGTTAGCAATCCGTTATATTTCTCCAACAACAAATGTACTACTACAAAAATTTCTTCATTTTCTCAACAACAACAAAAAATCCTGTTTCTTAAAAGAAAAAGGAACTCCAAAAATAAAGCTAATGCATTCTACTGCTTCGAAGCGACGACACGGTTTGCTTTTGCCTATAACATCAGGAGTAAAATGTCCCATTGGTCCATAAACTTGGACCAGATGCATACTTCTGTCCATTAATTCAAAAATTGTGCATCAGAAGGCATAAACCAGTTTAAGTGATACTCCCTTTGTAAAAAAATAATAAGAGCGTTTAGATCATTAAATTAGTGATCTAAACGGTCTTATTATTTTTTACGGTCTCTGCGTTTGTCGTCTGGCTTATGTTCTTCATGTAGCATTCAGATACTTTAGTTAAAAAAGGTTTAAACAGGACTTAATTTTTGTGCAAGGGGTCTAGAAAACTTGACCACTATGTTGTCTATTAAAAACTTCATGAATTAACACAAGTTTGTTGTCAAAGTGAGCGTGGCCTTTCTCAACCCTAGCCGTCACCACCAAGTTTCTCCCCCACGCCGTTGCATCGGGTTCCTGTTTGATGGCCTCATCGGCGGCAAGAGGAGTGGGGACTCGTTCGCCCATTCCGCTTTATGTCCTTAGGTTTTGTTTTCCCATCAACATCGATGAGGCGGCGGCAATGATGTGTTGGAATAAGGTCTCTTCAATCTCTCCCTACCTTGACGATGTTCGTTCTGGCATGAAGGGGCGCCCTATGAGAGTTTGTATCACCGGATATGTTGTCTCTCTTCAGATCTTGGCTTCTGGTGTGTCATTCAAGCAGAGCAATTGGCCAACCATTAGTGTGACGACTTTGACATCTTATTTGTATTGTTCTCCCGCATGGTCTGGTTTATCCAACCCTCTGAAATGATGTTGACAAATTGCAAGCCTGTTTTTCATGAGATGATGCTTCACTGATGTTTCTTTAAGAGTTAAATACACTGGAGGTGCCTCAACTTATCCTGGGCGGTCAGTTTGGTGCCTAAAGTTGCAAAATACATGAAACTAGTGCTTGAACTTGTTTAATCGTGCAAATACGGTGCCTCCTTCCATATCCAAACGTATGTCCAATCTGCATGACGTCCCTGCATGGCGGTGACCCACCTGTAAGTGGCTGAGAGTGGGAAAGTGTTGGGTACTCCATGCATGAGGATATTTTTAAAAAACCCCCCTTATATTTATTTTAATCACATAGGAAAGACGTGAAATACAGTGTATGTTAGCGAGAAAATAACATGAAAAAATCATCATGGAGGGGTTTAAAACCTCCTGGTCAACTACGGCTGATCTGTCCACTTGCCCAAAATATGTATTGTGTTCACCTTTTAGCTAGAAAGCTATGTGGACGCACGTATCGCTCTTTAATTTTCCTAATTCGTTATCTATCAGTTTCATTTTAATTTTTATCCAATTTCTTGTTTAGTTTCATGAGACGTAACTTTTCCAAATAAAAAATACAATATGCAATTATTTTTTATTTTTTATTTTTTTTCTTTTTTGTTATTGCGTACTTTGAAGAGGTAGACATTAACTTTTTCAAAAATTTATGGGGATTGAAATAGTTCTGCCTATATTAGAAATTATTGTGTAAATTTATGTATGTTCATTCTGTACCACAAGCACACACTATTATTGTTTATCTTCATTGTATTTCTAAAATACCTAATTATTAACAATTATACAATGTTGTATTCTGTAAACTATTCAACATGCATTAAATGGTATTTTGGTGAGCATTTTAATACAATTATTCAAAAATGTTACAGAATAATTTTAATACACGTTGAACTCTTTTTAAATACACATTGCCAATTTTCTAATGCGAGACAAACATTTTTTAAATGCACATTCTATTTTTTAATACATGCTAAACATTTTTCAAATGAACTAACACTTTCTTTGAGTTTATGGCAGTCGTATTTTTTCGTACTTTTTTTCTTGAACGAAAAAAACAGTGTGAAAAATAAAAATAAAGAACTTGAAAAACTGAAATAAAGTTTGTGCGGGTCCATAGAAGTGCCATATATAAATAAGAATCGCTTGAAGAGGTACATAGCAACCAAAGAGGATTTTTAGAGCATGGTGGCCGCTGAGCACATTTTTTAAAGGCTAACATCTGCCACTTAAAAGTTTCAAAAAGAGTTGATTGTTTTCACACAAAAATGTATGCATGTGCTCTAAGTGACTTTCAAATTTCATTTGAAATTATGTTATATTATATCCTGCAAAAAATAAGAGAACATCACGGCCAAACAAAAAGCCAGTTTTTTCATGTATTTGTCTTTTTTATCTCTCGCATACAAGCACATATATTAATGAAAATTCACAAGGATATATTACACTTCTATGTGTGCATGTACAAAAAATCAAAAGCATTCAGAAATTTTTTAGCTGTAAAAACTCCGTTTCTTTGAACTTCAAAAAAATAGGACACAACCCGTGCTCCAAAGTTACTTTATGCATAGCGATGCAATATATGGAGTTCGACCTCAATATGTATGGCATGGTGGACAACCTTTGCGTACAATGCAATGTGTGACAATGAGGGTTCGATCCTGTATCACATTCTTTTCCCTTTTCTAATTTCTAATTCATGAGATTTGCCTGCATGACTAATTACTAGATAGGAAGTGCGGCTTGCCGCACCCCACCTGCCCCAACCATATCCAACCCGGTAAAAATATGGTTTATATTCCAAAGGTTCGCAAAAACAAAAGAATCCAAAGGGTCAGAGCCCATTAGAAGCAAGTGGTACATTCTGAGATGTAGCATGACATAACAAAAGAAAGCCGCAATCAATAATTCATCTACTATTATCTCTGGATGATGAGTCGAAGGAATAAGAGCATCCATCATATATATACATTATTCAATCCTCATCCATAATCGTCCATTACAATTACACAACAAACTAAATATTTCCATCAAAAGAAACTGCATAATTCAAGGTCAATTCTTATCCTGATACAGATGACGAAAATGTATACATTGGAATTCTTGCAAGATTCATCTCACCAAAAGTAGAAGATATCATACGTACACATAATTCAGTCTTCATCCATAATCTCTCCAATCCATGCATCCTCCAAGTAATGAGAAGGAACCAAGTAGCTCGTGACACTGGTTGAGTTTGAAAATAATCTCTCCAATATTGCAGCATAAGAGAAGTTCATATCATTATGAAATGAGAGAGAGAGAGAGAGAGCGAAGTAACAGACCTATAATATAGCAATATATTTATTTTCATAGCGGCAACAACCCAAGTAATTAATGTTTGACACTACAATAAGAAATCATAAGCAAAAGGAATTGTAGAACAGAAGAGAAGGAGATACAGATGAAATGAATGTAACAAACACATGTAACCAACTTGATAAGAAAGCGGCATTGTTACCCCGGCCTACTCCTATGCAATCAATGATGACTTATGACTCCGATCAAGTCATGTCCAATCTATTTGAGGGTAAATGCAAATAAAGGCCAAAAAATAACACATAATAGTAGGAGCTTAAGTAACTGGTCACCAACCATATTCATTCATATTTTGTGGTGGCGGCCATGGTTCTCCTAAGAACTGAGAAAGAGGGATTTGTTTGAACGTATTTTCCTCTAGCCTTCATTTGCTGAACCAAACCAGCAAATTTATATGATATATAGGGCCATGTATTTTGATACTAAACTGTCAGTCTTACAGTACTCGTACAATACGTACATGCCTCTCTCAGTTATATGATATACATGATTATGTACTTAATGTAGCTATGCAAGCGGTAGGTGAATTGTATGTTGGGTCAAATATAAATAGGGAAGTAAAAGGATGTGACGGTACATACCATTAGCAGAAAATAAGCGTGCATATGTGAAGTGATTAAAATTTAATTAGATAAGAGTCGATCCTATTTGCGCCTTTCTGAAAAATAGAAACCAAGCCACAATGTACATGTAAAATGCAAGCAAGACATGAAACAAAATCCATTACAAGCATACTAAATAAGCCAGTCAATTATGTCCTTACGTTCACCAGCAACCATCAGCTAAATAGATCCCACACAAAAGCAAAGCCAATTCAGATCCGAGTACTACCAGCGATTGGTCTTTTGCAAACACCACACTAAAGTTTCCCGGGGTCGGCGGAACAGAACATCGACTCATAAACAACATGACACGACAAAAGGGACGATATACCTAGAGTGATGCTTCACCGTCTAACCTGCGTTGAGACGTCCTTCTCTAGGTGATCACTTCGAGCACACACATAACCAACTCAGTGTGATTCTGAAAAAATAGAAGCTAAAATGAAAACCAAATCAGGTATAGGACAAAGGGTAGTTAATGATAGAAAAGGCAGTGGACAGACACACCAAAAGAATAGGCTCCCTAAAGCCTCCTGAACTAAAGCTTGAGCCTTTTAGCCGCATTGGAACCGTTTCCTTCTGCTGCCAGGTCATCAGTTGATTTGCTTCAGGGATAAACAACTACCATGTAAAGGAAGGCAGCAACGACACATATACTGTTAGACACTTGCTTCAAACCAAAGCCAGATACCTCGAGGTAGCAGCAAGATCGTCACCGAGAACAACAGAGCCACCATCCATTTTTGCACCCCCCCCTAGCAGGTATAAACAAATATGCCATGTGAACCGACCACCAAATAATCATGTGATCAGGTCTGGATGAATCATCACCAAGCAAACAAAAGAAAATACCTTTGCATGGCCATCAGGAAACAAAGGCTTACGCAGCCCTGACTTAGGCTGCCCACTGGTTGGCACTCCCCCTGCACCGACACTGTGGACAACAAAGTTAGCCAACCCACACCACAAACCTAGAACAATCTGTTTGAAACATATTGTATCACTTTTGCTGGAAGAGTTATCATACCCTTTGTTGACAGAAGCAGGGGAAGGTCGATCCTTATTGCCTTTAGAGGTGGTAAGTTCCTAGGAAAAAGGCATACGACAATCGAGTAAAACAACAAAGACAGGACGGATGCCAAGCAACATAAATGATTTTTTTGGACAGAGAGGCGCACCTTTGAATGTGTTCCCTCATGCACAAGTTCATTTGCATGCTCGTTATCTGTAAGAGACAACGGTAGAACGGAATCAGTGGGCAGCACGCTAGTCAATAAACCAGCACCAGACTGAGAACTCGTATTACTTTCAGACTGTCCGGATGAGTCTGCCCTGAGATACAGAACCACATTTCGCACAACTGGCTCAACAGGCAAATCTAGCTATTGACTTGGAAAGAGGTCACTTCTATGTTGGGCAAGAAGCTCTTCGAGGAGATAGACACTACAAACCTATGTCTTTGCCCAACCAATGCAGTCACTTCACGGGGTATTTGTTTAGATGATAATTTCCACCCAAAAGAATATAGCACTACAGATAGATATAGAGGTGGTCGAGAGTTTACACACTACACACTGAGATTCTTGTTCATTTGTAGGTAGAGCAGCAGCCTCGAATGCACCGATACTTCAGGCAACCAGCGAATCGGTATCGGATACCGTATCTGATACCGATACACCCCCGATACAGTAGAGCACAAATTGTTGTTTGGCCACCGATACCAGTACGAACTGCATGGTATTTTTTACTGTATTCCCTAATCCCCAACATACATGATCACCCTTTTTTAGGATTTCTTCCTCCTCATCTTTGTAGCACTCCCACTCTTTTCAATAAGCATCCGGGGTCTGATCCACTAACTATTCCTACTCCATCCAACCTAACTAACATATATACAGTTGTGGAATCAAAGGGGAGGAATTTCCCAACACAGTAAGCTTAACTGTACTATTGTCTTACAATATTAGCACTGAATTGATAATAAGCATATATTATATTGTTAATTTCTGCGTAGATGGTTTTCATACAGAATAAACCAAAGAATGACTACTTGAACCGAATAAAAAGAACAAATAAACTATTGATGAACAAAAAGACATGTCAGACAAGGAAACAGTAAATTGATAACAAAATTATATGAAACATAACATACCGATTTTGACCAATGGCCTTCAGTCTTGTGAGCAAGACTCCAGTCAACCGTACGCCATATGATAACAGTCCTGTCGTTTGACTGGCTTTCAATAAAAGATCCAATAGGATCCCAAGTAACTCCTTTTACTAAGGTGGAATGACCCCGCAAGATGGCAGTGCAAATACCTTTTGTCATGCTCCAAATGTGAACAGTATTGTCCAAGATGCCGCTAGCCAACGTCGAGTCATCAGGGGACCAATTTAGATCTACCTACTTTCAGCATAGGAAATAGATACGTGATTAATACAAAAGACTGACGAAGACATCTCTAAAATTTTGGCAGATAATTACCACATTCAGATCTACCTACTTTAGGCATAATAAATAGGAATGTGTTTATAGGAAGGATTAAATATCAGTGTCAATATTTTTATCAGGTTTCCATAATTTGGAAAGAAAGATAGCTGGACTGAAAATTTGGGAGATAATTACCACGTCTACAGTATGCCCCCTTAAGGTCATAATGACCTTCCAATTTTCTATATCTGCAGGCTCTCCACTTCCAAACTCACACTACTAGGGAAAAACCTATACACAGAATCTTACCAGCAGCGCTCTTCAAAATACAACGCTACTGCTATTTAGCAGCAGCGCGTGATAGCAAAACGCGCTGCTGAAAGGAAAATAGCAGTAGCGCTTGCACGCCAAACCGCGCTACTGCTCTAATTGCCATGACCTCGCAACCCAGCTAGTTATAGCAGTAGCGCCTTATACTGAACCGCGCTACTGCTATAGAAGTTAGCAGCAACGCGCTTATAAGAAAATCGCTACTGCTACGATCAGCCCACAAGTTTAATCCCAGCTCGCTCCACGAACAGGGTGTTCACCACCTTAAATATGTTACTTCTGAAACTATCACAACCAGTTGGTCTTTACTAAACTCTATGTGTAGAATTTGTGGCGCAATATGAGTCCTATCCAGTTCCTACCGGAGTGGACTCATATTGACAATTCAGATTGTACACAAAAAGATCATTGATGGCCAATGTATTTTTTGATGCGTGCTTAGACTTAGCAGTAGCGTTTTTCCGTAAAATGCGTTGTAGCTAGTTTAGCTATAGCGCGGTTCCTAAAATGCGCTACTGCTAGTTTGACTTAACCCCGCTCAAAATTTCACTAAGTCCTCCTCCCCCTGTTCCCCTACTCCTCTATCGCCGCCGCCCGAGCCCAAGCCTGCCCTCACCGCCGCCGCCCAAGGCCGCCCTCAACCTCACCGCTGCCGCCCGCCATCGCTCTCTACCTCACCGTCGCCGCCGCCTCCCCCACCCCCTCCGCTCTCGACCTCTCACCGCGCCGCTCTCGACCTCACCATCGTCCGACGCCGCCGCCGCCGTCCTCCATCCGCCACTGAGGTACTCCCCCCTTCCATGCCTCCTCCTCCCACCGCGCCCTCCTCCCTCCTCCTCCCATCGTGCCTCCTCCTCCTCACTGCGGCCGCCTCCTCCTCCCTCCTTCGCCGGGCAGCCCTCCTCCCACCGCCTCCCTCCTCCTCCTCCGGTCGCCCGCTCCCCCTCCTCTCTCCTCCCTCCCTCCCTTGTCTCTGTTCTTGCAAATCGTAGGTGTTTTGAATAAAATAGAAGTAAGAAAATTTAGGATAGAACTAGGGTAGTAGAATTTTTAGCAAGTGTTTAATAGAAAAAGTTTATTTAGTAAGTGATTAATATAACTAGTTTATTTATATTAGGTACTTAATAGAACTAGTTTATTTGGTAAGTGCTTAATAGAACTAGTTTATTTATAGTAAGTGCTTAATAGCACTAGTTTATTTAGTAAGTAGTTAATAAAACTAGTTTATTTAGTGTTAGGATTATATATAAGATATTTTCAAATGTTTTTTTCATATTACTAGTAGTGATGGTATTAGTTAACTAGGGCAGTATGATTAATAGTAGTTGTAGTTGAACTACTTTAGTTGTAGTTGAACTAGTTTAGTAAGTAAATTAACAAACTAGTTGAACTAGTTGAATTAATAGAACTAATGTATTTTTAGTAAGATAATTAATATAACTAGTTGAACTACTTTATTTTTAGAAAGAACTAGTTTTTAGTAAGATAATTAATATAACTAGTTGAACCACATATTCTATTTATAGTAAGTTTATATTTAGTAAGAACTAGTTGAATTAATAAAACTAGTTGAACATGTCATATTTGTTGTTATTTTTTAGTTTAAGCAATTATTTGGGATGTATTAGTGATAACTTATACGGTTTTTGCTTTTGCAGAAATCAAGGAGCCCCTCCATCATCCCCGCCGTCGTCCCTGGCCACCGACCCCTCCGACATCGAGGTGAGACCAGCCAAATATCCATGTATATCTTTTGTTGCTCAAATAGGATATGTAGTTGCCCAAGTGGCCGTTCATGTTCAGTTTACACCTTCGAGTGGCCTATGTTTTGCCGGAGTGTTGATTAATTTCCGTTCCGGCAAATTTCAGGCGCTCGATATGTCCTTTTTAGCAAAGGTCATGCCGGATTTTTCCGTGAATTCTGGCATGACTTGTGCTAGAATATGTAGGAAATATCGAGAGGCCTGGATTTTCTCGAAAAATAATGATCTAATTTAGGTTTTTAGTACATATATTTAATTGTACAAGTTTAATCTTTGAATTATGAACGAGGAAATGTCGTACTCGGACGCATTTACAGCCTCCGGGGAGTGCAGCTGGTGCCACAATGATCGAGGTATGTGCGACAGGTTCATTGAGCTGGATGAAGATCGGCGCTTCAACATTAAGCTCGAGGAGACCTTCGATGTTGAAATAGTACGCAACAACGATAAGAGTTTTTTTTCGTAATTAAGCATGACTTCAACTATTTCAACGTCTAATTTTCATCTTTTACAATTCGACTAGCTTATCCCATGCCATGCAAGACGCTATGTCTTGGAGAGGATGGGTTTTGAAGACCATGAAAATTTTGAAACAAAGAAAATACACCTAAGGATCCATCATGATATGGATTTTGAAGTAAATCTGTACAATGCTCAAAGCATAACCCATTTTGGTTGCCAAAATTGGGAAGCACTTTGCAAAATGTATGGTTTTTATGAGGGTATGATTGTCACCATGGATCTTGGTGATCCTGACATCGAGCAAGACAATATGGACATTTGGGTGCTTGTTGATACGCTTCCGATTCTACCGCAATGTGAGTTTCTCAAACATAGTTATTAACTAATTTATATTGTTTATTTCAAAATAGTTGACAACTTCTTTCCACTAACAGCTTATTTTGAATCTTCAAAGAATGTGCAGAAGATGGTAGACAAAACCCACTACACTGATGGCTCCGAATTAACTTATAAGGAGAAAAGTCATCTGATTGCTTATTGTACTTTCTTTGAGAATTACAATACCTGTTATCGAACTCCTCCAAATTATGGTGAATACGTGCCACTAGTGCACGTGTTGAACCACGATAACTTCTATGGAGATACCCTGATAAGATCTTTTACTATTACGACATCCGTGCATCTTTTGCATACTTCCAAAACTAGTACATCATTGCTAACTACGAAGTTATTACTATGTTTTTCAACAGAAAATCCCGATGGATTGTGTGCCTCATCTGATGTATTACAATGGTCGCCTTAAAGTTACGAACATACAGCCAGGTCATCCTACGGATCTCACCTGTGCATATCGGATTTCTAAAACCGGTGAACACATGCTACTCAAAGAATGGAAAAATGTTTGAACATTCGCAAGGAGGTTCTTGGAAGTAACATTGCTTAAAGGCAAGAATTGGAGACAGGATAATCTCCATTCTCCATAATGGAGAGTCAGGGGCTATCTTGTTTTTTGCTATTTTACCTTAGAGAATATAGTAGGTCCTATGAGGTCCTAAGAGAATGTAGTAGGTCCTATGTGATGTCTCATTGATGAAAACGATGATCTTGAGGAGGTGTTATATGACAATGATGTATTATGATGATAAGTTGTTAATGATATGATATGATATTTATTATATCATTGGGTGAAAGAATCATGATTAGTTTCAAGTGGATGTCCATCCACTTGAAACTAGTCCACGGTTGTTTCACCTACTCATTATGATGTAAAAACAGTCTCTAAATTCCTGTTGTATGAAAAATTGTGTAAAGGTGTATGAAATACAACATGAAATAAAAAATACTAAATAATAGTAGTAGCGCGGGCAAGGAGGAGCGCTACTACTAATTACCAGCAGCGCTGCTCTGGAGAAGCGCTACTACTAGATCATTTTAGCAGCAGCCTGGTCCAGCGCCGCTGCTGCTAAGCGTTAGCTGTAGCGCCTTATCAGTAGCGCTCCTGCCCGCGCTACTGATAGGCCTAAAACCCGCGCTGCTGCTAGGCTTTTCCCTAGTAGTGTCAGATGTACCGAAACCAGCTTTCCTTTCACGAATTAGGATAGCTTGATCGTCTGATCCGGAAGCAAGATAGCGTCCATGCTTGGCCCATCTCACACAGTTTACTGATCTGAAATGGTCACACATTGTAGCCAGAAATATTTGATTGGAATCATCATTTTGGTTTTCTTTGCTCACGGATTTCATGTTCCATATGCGAACCTATTTTTGAAGAAGGCAAACAGATGGAGATTAGCAACAGTCGTGTTACTTAACAAATCTGTTAAAATAGAAAAAATAGTGTACAAGAGTTGATGCACAATTCTTGTAGTATGTCACAACAAGTTAACAACATCAACACTGCAGAATCCCACCAATATATCTGCATCGTCAAACAAACATCCTACCAATAAATTTGACTGACAATCGGCTATTTCAGTAAATAAATCATGAACCATAACTTTCTATTAATTACCTTCCATAGTAATAAAAATGGCCCAATTACCATCATAATAACGGTAGGCTTGAGCCCCAAAAAATTTCAAGCTTGACCAAAGAGTACCACCAAATAACAAGTTCCTAATACTACAGCAAAAACTAACTTCAGTCAAGGACAACAATGAGAAGCAGCACCAACTGAGACACACAACCACACAGATTCTTGTAAGCCCGAAACGACAACACTGAACCTCACAAGCTTATGCAGAGAACGCCATGTAAAACGAGCAACGATTACCGCTACAACGCTGAACCTCACACGCTTATGCACGAAACAACATATAGAATGAGCAAGCGCCACGACACACTGATTTGTACTATTTCCATCCACACTTGGCCTCAACACCAAAATTCATGCCTGGAAAGAACTGAGCCTGGCACTACTCACTTCATACCAGACCATCAGGAGCACCAGCTACCAACAGCCAGAAGCCAAACAATGCAGTTCTTCATCTTACAACAATTTTAGGTACATTATATAGGTTTGGAAAATTGGTTCGGCATGTTTCATATTTATAAACTGCTTTGGATAACACTACAAACTGACCCAATAATATATGCATAACTTAGATCAAGCCATAACCAGATAACTAAGATCCGAGAACTACCTTTTCATGTCCGTCAAATGACTGAGATGTTCTTTGAGCAGAATTATCACCACCAATATTTTCACAGCAGTCATTTTGTGAGAATGTGATAGTCCCAATAACATCGGTCAATGATTTAAAGCACCTCTCAAGCTTTTCAGATGCTTCAACGGCGGAATCTTTGTGATGGGACCCCTCCTCTTTTGGATCCAACGCAGAAAGAGCACTCTCATAAAAATTTGGAACTGGAACATGAACAATCTGAGCTTATAAACTGAAATTGGATCATGAGAATTGCAGTAATAAAGTGATCATAAAAATTGCTTATAAACTGAACTGGAACAATTTGAGCTTATAAACTTAGATTTCAGTTAAATCATCACGACAGTACTCTTTGACAATGCATCATACAGTATAAACTACTAATGCAAGAAGAATGAAGAACAATCTCTTGGATTACAAAACTCAAAATTATCCAAAAATTCCATTAGCGGAAATGCAGAATGCATTTTTCACAGAGTGAATTCCATTAGCAGAAATACAGTGAGTTCTCCTAACTGAATTCAACTAATTAGACGGAATTGATGATCGGTTAGGAATCAGTAATGAAGCACATAGGGAACTGCAGGAGGGTTTGTTGATTGCTAAGTTTGGGTCGCTTAACTTAAAATCAATATCATAGCACAAAGTGCTTACTTATTTGAGTTAGTCATGTGCAGCACAACACAAACTACCAACATTTAGCAGCCAATCTTCTGCATAAAGTGATTCATATTAAAAACCATATATAGACCAATCAATTAGATAGCAGAATCACAAATTATCTTGAATCAATCCATTGACAGGCACAACAAACTGATCTGAATCAAGAAAAATGCATATAGCTAAATAGTATCTCTTCCATACATGGAAGAACCAGAGGCATCAAATAACATAAATTTAGCAGCCAACCTTGCTCCATGAAAAGTAGGGATCATAACAGGCTAGGACCCGATTCATACCTACAGCAGGCTGGCCTCGAGAGGAGCAGTGGCTACCTCGACATTCGTCCCTCTGGAGCTGCTGCACACACACCCACTGACCTATGTGTCGAGCTGCAGAAAAAAAAAAGGATCAGAACAGAGAGGGAGGAAAAGGGGGAGGTGGAGAGGGCGCTCTCCTCTACCTTCAGACGACGGATCTGAGGCGTCTCACCTCGAGCAGCCTTCTTCCTAGAGTTGCACGAACAACGACCAGGAGACGATGCAGTGCGCGAGGGCTCGGACGGTGTCGGGGAGGACCAACCTGAGGCGCAGGCGCAGGGCTGACGTCCATCGCGACACCGTGGACCGGCGACAATGGCTCTAAGGTTAGCCGTGGCTGCATGTAGAGGAGCGGTGCATCGGATCAACGTGGTGGAAAAGGAGTAGCGTCACGAGATGAGCTCGTGGATGTGCTGGGTGGCGACGGACTTCGCCGGAGTTGGCCGGAATCAGGCGACGATGGGGATGGCGGCAGTAGGGAATACAGAGAGAGAGCGACCAAGATATAGTTGGCCGTGAGCAGGCGGCGCGCGACCCAGAGCAGCGGAGAAGACCTTGGCGGGCGGCGACGGTGATGCCGGCCGCCTCCTCGTCATGCCCGTGGCGGTGCTCCTCCTCCTTCCGCCTGGCCCCGATGGGGAGGAGGAAGGACGGCGGCATCAGGTGAGGGATGGCCGGAGGCTCCGCGAGATGGACGCCGCGTTCTCCATCCCGCCCTCATCTCGGCTGCTGCTCTTCCTTCATGCGTCTCGGCGGCCCGGTTGGCCGTCGACGGCGTGCTGGTAGTGGGGAGAGCAGCTAAGGCATCGAACTCGGCGATGGGAGATGTACGGGGAGGAGAGGAGGACGGGACCTTGGCGGCGGCGGCGGCTGCGATGGAGAAGGGGAGAGGGGCGCGGCGGGGAGAATGGGCTAGGGTTCTCACCCAATCGGGGACCCTCATCGCTCCTATGCCAAACGCAACCACCCACACGATGCCACGCACGGCCACGCACGTGAATTCCCGCAAATGCCCTCGACCGGATGGCGAAATTACTGGCGGTGGCATGATATTTTGACAGCAAAGCACGTACACCGGGCGCGTCTCCAGGCATAGCCGCTGACAAACGCGGCCCACACGCAAGCAACCCCACACGTCAGCGAGACCGGAACGAGCCCGCGAAGTGACAGAAAACCCCGGAAGTACGGTAACTATTCATTGCTACAGAGACGTTTTTTGATCCGGCGGCCTAGATTGTCCAGAGGCTTGATCCGACGGCTAGATTCGCATCAGTAAAACGGATCGGACGGCCAGAATCGCGTGAGCTCTGAAAGCGTCCGGGAGTGACTGGATCTCTTATTTCTTGATATGAGGGGGTCTTGTAAAAAAAATCCTCACGCTTGGTCCACCTAGCGCCTTCCAACTCTCAGCCACAACCACGCCGGCATGCCACGCGGGCTGGACGTACGTCCGGATACAGATAGAGGCATCGTATTTGCATGTCAGAACAAGTTCGAGCACCAGTTTCATGTATTTTGCAACTTTAGGCACTAAACTGACCGTGCAAGACAAGTTGAGGCACCTCCAGCGTATTTAACTCTTTCTTTAATGACTTTTAGATTTCATCTCAACGGACGAGTGGTTATTGCGGTCTTTAAAGTATGGTATGACGAAGACATTTGCAGATATCTCTTTCTTTTACTGTTGGTTCAGCGCAATTTTAATCTGTACCGAGTGGCATACAATCGAAGGAATAAGAATAATACCCCCTTCATCCCAAAATAAGTGTCGTTGGTTTAGTATAATTTTGTACTAAATCAGCCGCACTTATTTTGGGATGGAAGGAATAGTATGTTTGGCAATGTAGGTTTTTTTTTGTACTGCCCAGTTGTGTTTCGGTTGTACTGCCTACTATTTTCCTTGCTAAGTATCAGATATAATATGCCTTTTTGGATGTCTTTTTTGATGTATCCACAAGAGAGAAACAACTTGGTGAATTAAACATGCAAGCACGCCATAGTACATAAGTATAAACACAAGGACAATGATCGTCTACATAATTTACAAGAAATTGGAGATCGGATTAACATATTTACATGGAAACGATGACAAAGCTTACCTCACGATCACGGCCTTGTGCTTGTCTGACCAACATTGACCTCATCCGTGATGGTGACACCAACAAGCAAATCAAGCGCCTCCACAACAGCCAACATGCTTGGACGTTTCCCGGGGCTTGCGTGAAGGCACCTATACGCGACCATGCAAGCATCATGTGCCGCTGCCACCGGGTAAATGTCTTTCAACACCGGGTCCATGACCCTCCCTAGCTTGAGCGGGTCTCTCAGACGCGGTCGTAGGTTCCGCAGGTTCTGTTCTGAAGCACAGGCCAACCAGGCCAACCTCTGCCCCGTTAGGATCTCCAGTAACACCACTCCGAAGCAGTACACGTCGCTCTTCTTGGTGAAGTCCCCGGACATGACGTACTCCGGTGCAGAGCCGTACCCACTTGTTATGAGTGTGTACACGTTAGGATCATCACCTTTCCCGTATTTTCTGACGAACCACAGGTCTGATAGCTTGACATTGTTATACTGAAGTGTACAAAGAGTAAAAATCATTTAGCGAGTGTATGTTGGGTCTAGCCAGGTAATAGTGGCAATCGATGGTCTTTCTAGTGGCCCTGCTGATAAAATGCTTAATTACGACGTCCTGACTCTTTCATTGCATAAATGAAAATACGAAGTTCTTGTCAAATGGAAAAAATCGTGATTGCAAAAGTAAATTAAGAAAAATATACCTAGAACCACTTCTTTAATTATGATTAAGTATATTTTTGACTGTGTGCATCTTAATCATATAGAGGCTGGGTATTGCTAATCATGATTTGTATCTGCTTGATGTTACATTTGAGTTAATAAAAAGCACCCTTTATTGAAAAATGGTTGCCCGCTCCTCTCGTGTTAGGTGGATGTTTCTTTCTTTCCAATCGTTGGCTAGTGGGCACGGTCAACCAAACAAAACATGTTTATTGTGTTGTACTATCAATTTTATTTCAATGAAATTAGGGTGCAAAGTTTCTTTCATCAAAAAATTGTTATCCTCTCAAAATTCCATGCATATGGAATAAATAAACAATCACTAAAAAAAGAGGAAGAATGATCACCGAGTCTAGTAAGATGTTGGAGGCGTTAAATTTGACGGAGATCAATGGCTTCTCTTCACCATGGAGGGACAACAACCCTTTCGCGGTAGCTAGAGCAATGCTTAACCGTGTTGACCATGACAACACAACACGGATATCTAAAACATATGATACATGATATTATTTTGCCAATAGATATCACATGAAATTATTTTGCAGGTACATATCACTAGAAAATTAGCTTGATCCATTTCAATTCTAGTCTAGCAGAAATCATGAATCATGTTCTGCACACACCACAGATCACTTTCAAAAGGAGTACTACGTACTTTTGTAAATGTGGGTTAATTAAAGGGAAGGCGTTAATTGGGAGGTTTCGTGCGTACTGACTTACCATTGGAGAGGTAGTTTGCCAAGCTGCCATGGCCCATTAGCTCGTAGACGAGAAGCCTGTACAGCCCCTCGTAGCAGTAGCCGATCATCTTCACCAGGCTCGGCTGCCGCGGCTGCAGCTCCCCCAGGAATATCGAATCTTTCTAATCACAGAGAAGGAAGTTGATTAGAGATACTATTCACTAACGGAACACGTACATGGATCTACCAACGTACCAGATGTTCCTCGGAGTGGTAGTCGTCGGCACGCACTCTCTTGACGGCGACTGGCTGCGCCGGGAGCCCCGGCCGGATGCCGTCCTCGAGGGATCCCCTGTACACCGTCCCGGAACTGCCGCTGCCGATTTTGTTTCCTGAGGCGAACCCTCCGGTCGCGGTGGTCAGCTCCGCGAAGGTGAACCTGTACAGGTTGGAGTTGGGTGACACAGGCGCCGGCACCGGCAACTGATCCTCCTTGACGGCGGCGGCGGTAAGCAGATCGAGCGCCTTCACGACGTCGGACATGTCTGGCCTGTCCTCGGGTTTGACATGGAGACATTTGTATGTGACCAGGGCAGCCTTGTGTGCGGCTGCCACTGGGTAGATGCCCTTCAATGCTTTATCCATGATCCTTGCCAATTTAACTGGGTCTTCGAGATTCGGCCGCGCGTACTTCAGCAGGTCCCGCTCCTCCTTGACGGGCCTTTTCATGTCTACCCACTTCATCCCTGTGATCAGAATCTCCAATAACACCACCCCGAAGCTGTACACGTCGCATTTCGGGGTGAGACTGCCGGACATGACGTACTCCGGTGCGCTACCGCGCGGTGTTCCTAGGCGCGAGCGCGTGGTGGTGACCGAGCCGTCGCTCGCTCTCGTGTCAAGCCTCAGGCCCGAGAGCGAGATCTTGGCATTGTTATCCTGGAGGAGGAGCAGAAACCATTATCTCATCGGACATATATATATGTCCTCCCTAGTTGCGTAGTTTTTTTTTAAAGAGAGCAAGAGATGCAGAATGGTCTCCGACCGAGTCCAGTAGGATGTCGGAGGCATTGAATTCGCCGCAGATCAATGGCTTCTCCGCGCCGTGGAGGGACACCAGCCCTTTCGCCGTAGCCAAGACAATGCTTAGTCTGGTTGACCATGGCAGCACAGGACGGTAAAAGGCTGAAATCCGCATCACATGAAATGAATTCGCTAGTTCAAACAAGTTATCCTCAAAGACTAGGTTATGAGAATCAACGCTAGGAGGTTCCTTGCGTGCGTGCGTACGCTTGAAGAAGTAGTCGTCCAAGCTGCCATGGGCCATGAGCTCGTAGACGAGGAGCCTGTGCTCCTCCTCGCAGCAGTAGCCGGTCATCCTCACCATGCAGGGATGCCGCAGCTGGAGCTCCCCGAGGAACATCGCCTCCTTCTGATCACATCACACGGAAGCCGAGATGGAGATGGAGTACATCAAAGTGAAATTGGGGGCCGACATTGAGGAGTAATAGGTACGTACCACCATTCCCTCGACGTAGTCGTCGACCCGCCACCGTGTTCGCTTGACGGCGACGGGCTGCGCCGGGAGCCCCGGCCGGACACCGTCCTCGATGAATCCCCTGTACGCCGTCCCGAACTCGCCGCTGCCGATTTGGTTCCAGCAGGCGAACCCCTCGGTCGCCGCGCTCAGCTCCGCGAACGTGAAGGCGTGCAGGTTGGAGTTGGACGCCGCCAGCGGCAGGTCGTTGTTCCTGACGATTGGTGGTGGCTGCTCCGCCAACCCGTCGCTTGCCCGGACGTTCTCCCCAGCCGCCATGGTCCCGCCGAGGCAACCGTCGAGGAGTGACCTCCACGACGACGAAGACGCCGTCGACTTCCTTGAAGCAGCCATGGAACCGGACCCCATAGTTAGCCCGCGCGGCACCCACGCAGCTAGCTTGCAAGTTGCAAGCGATGCCTTGGCATATGTATTGCCTCCCCACGTCAAATTAAGTGTTTATATTCGAAGACAACGAATTGGTCTACATGTATTGTGTCAAAGTCAAAGGTTAATTTTAAATTTAAATATTTTTCTTGTTGGTCTCTCGAGTGTCGATCAGAGCCATCATTTTGTATATTTCTCTCCCAATCGACGGTATCATGCTGACGGGCAGCTCAGAAATGACACTCAATTTTTCTAAATGAGTAGGGTACTAAAGAAACTAGGGGAAAACACTTTATATCAATCGTCTGATCCTCACAATTCATCAGACCGGTCCATTGCCATTGATGATTATTTGATCGCATGGCCAGAGATCCCTCAAAATCTTTTTCCAAAAACCGTTTTTCATGCACCATAATGCCACAACTCCCCTAAGGCCTCGTACAATCTTAGGTACTTAAGGGTGCTTAAAAAAATAAACCGAATTTTTTCTGAAGCACCAGTGCTTATTTCTACAGGAAAGAAGCCTAATTAAGCGTCTACCCTGTCAAATAAGCACTGGTGCTTAAAAAAAAGTCTGGTTTATTTCTCCAAGCACCTTGCGTTGTATAAGGCCTAATCTCGCTAATTCTCTTTTTTCAAAGAAACTCCCCTAATCTCGCTAGAACAGTTCTTGCAACGAACTCTCATTCTGCTTCCCATGGATGCGCCCACACTACGAAAAAAAGACACATCCGTGACATTTTGGGCCGAACAATTTTTTTTTCTGTCATACATATGACACTTCTATGACGATAATTGTGATAAAACCCGGTATCATCATAGATGTGGTGGGCTCCTACTTCTATGACAAAAAATCATGACAGAAAATGGACTTTTCGTCTTGGGCGGGCCGGAGACGCATCTGCATGACATTCTTTGGGCCGTCCATGACGGAAAAACCATGGTAGAAGCGAGGGGAGGAAAATTTCGGGAGTTGCTTACGGTGGGAGGTCGGGGGCAGCGATGCTGCTTTCTCGTGACGTACATGCGGTAAAAGTAGGCGTTGGCTCTAATCGAACTCGAAGCGAGGCGCTGGGCTCTAATCTGAACCCGAAGCGATTGCACCGCAGTTACGTTGCTATCGAGCCCGAGCGATCGATCGATGGTTGTTAATCGAACTCGATGGAGCGATTCTTCGCCATCGCCGCTAATCGAAGCCGATCGATGCTGCCTGGGATGAACAGGGAGCATTGCGGGGGGTTGGTTGAACAGTGAGCGGTGGCGTTGCCTCTTGATGAACATGAACCCGTGGTGTGGAGGGCTGGATGAACAGTAGACGGTGAAGGGGTGGTTGAACAGGACCCCGTGGTGTGGAGGGCTGGATGAACAGTAGACGGTGAAGGGGTGGTTGAACAGGACCCCGTGGTGTGGAGGGCTGGATGAACAGTAGACGGTGGAGGGGTGCCCGTGTAGCGGTGGTTGAGCGATGGCCGGTGGAGTAAGCGCGGTGGAGGCTGGATGAACAGGAGCCCATGGAGGCTGGAGGAGGTCGACGGTAGCCCGTGGAGGCTGGAGGAAGTCGACGGTGGAGATGAACAGTATCCCGTGGAGTCCCGTTTTGCGGTACGCCACACCCCTCCCGATGAACAGGACCCCCGTTTCGACCTTAGCGCTCCAACACAAGTCCGTTTCGTCCGTTTTGCGGTACGCCACACCCCTCCCGATCAACAGGACCCCCGTTTCGACCGTAGGAGGTCCGTTTCCTCCGTTTTGCGGTACGCCACACCCCTCCCGATCAACAGGACCCCCGTTTCGACCGTAGGAGGTCCGTTTCCTCCGTTTTTCGGTACGCCAGACCCCTCCCGAGGAACAGGATCCCATTTCGAACGTGGCCGGTCGAACACAAGGCCGTTTCCTCCATTGTGCGGTACACCAGGCCTCGTTTCCATCGCCTGTTCCGTCCAAGCCCTCCTGATGAACACGACCACGCATTCCATTCCGACCCAGCCAGTTTGGCTCCCCATGAATACGACGACGACGTTGTTTCTCCGTTCCGACCCAGCCATGTACACGAGCCCTCGCCGTACGTATGCGCAGGTAGGGGTTTAAGACCCCGCTCGTATGTACACATACGTGGCCGTATTTTCTTTCTTGCACCCTGGCCGCTGTACGTACGTGTACATACTACGTGCGCGCCTCTACAACGACCAGTATGTACGTACACGTCCGCGACCAGAATGACAACGCTACGTACGCTTCGACCAGGTGGGTCCCGACTGTCAGGCACTTCCTTGCCTGCGAAGATGTAGCTGGTGGGTCCCAGCAGTCAAGGGGGCAAATCGTTTTGGGTTTTTTGCCCGGATGCACTTCCTTGTGTGCGAAGATGTAGCTGGTGGGTCCCAGCTGTCAGGGGGGCAAATCGTTTTTCGGACGCACTTCCTTGCGTGCGAAGATGTAGCTGGTGGGTCCCAACAGACAGGCGGAAACGTTTTTTCGCGAAATATGGTGGCCCGTCCGGTGGGTCCCCGCTGTCAGGTGGAGGAATAATTATTTTGCGCGTAATAAGGAGGCACTTCCTTGCTGCGGCCTTGGACCCAGCTGTCAGTCTCTCCACGTATAGTCCACGTCCGATGGAAGCCATTTGTCGGTGTCAAAACCGGCGGATCTCGGGTAGGGGGTCCCGAACTGTGCGTCTAGGCGGATGGTAACAGGAGACAAGGGACACGATGTTTTACCCAGGTTCGGGCCCTCTTGATGGAGGTAAAACCCTACTCACTGCTAGATTAATATTGATGATGTGTGTTACAAGAGTGGATCTACCACGAGATCAAAGAGGCTAAACCCTAAAAGCTAGCCTATGGTATGATTGTTGTTCGTCCCTCTGGACTAAAACCCTCCGGTTTATATAGACACCGGATAGGGTTAGGGTTACACAGTCGGTTACAATGGTAGGAGATCTACATATCCGTATCGCCAAGCTTGCCTTCCACGCCAAGGAAAGTCCCATCCGGACACGGGATGAAGTCTTCAATCTTCTATCTTCATAGTCTTGGAGTCCGGCCGATGATGATAGTTCGGCTATCCGGACACCCCCTAGTCCGGAACTCCCTCAGTAGCCCCTGAACCAGGCTTCAATGACGATGAGTCCAGCGCGTATATTGTCTTCGACGTTGCAAGGCGGGTTCTCCTTCAATCTTCATGTTCCCGTCGAATAGTGTCCGGCTTCTTTACGAATGTTGCGCTCCTTGGCTCCTACGCCCAATAATGGCCTTCTTCCACGTGTCGCATTTAATGCGAAGGGCTGGGATATTTTGCATTTTACCCCCTAGCCGCGCGAACGAGCCGCCTATAAGAGAGGCGAGGATCTAGATCCAGCTCACACCGTCCTCCATCCGCAAGTTCTCATCGAAGCGCCTCTGACAGAAATCCATTGCATCATGGATAGCCGACGCGGCTCCTCCTCTCGTGCTCCCAGCCCTAAGCCAGGAGAGTGGGGGAGATGCTCAGTTCCACACAGTGAGCTAGTGGTACTCCAGGCCGAGGGATATCTTCCCCCAGCTTTCATGGTTCCGGTTCGAGCCGGATTAGCCACCTATAAGGGTGGAAAGCAGGCGGAGGGCGTCCCCAACCCTTCCAAAGGGGAGCGGGTATGCTTTGTCCCCTATTTAATAAGGGGACTCGGATTTCCCATACATCCGTTTCTCCGGGGGCTCCTAGAGTTCTACGGACTCCAACTTCACCACCTTACGCCCGCCTCCATTTTGCACATCGCGGGCTTCGTAGCTTTTTGCGAGATGTTCTTGGGCATCGAGCCCCATTTCTTTCTGTGGAAGAGATTGTTTTGTCTCGCACCCCGTTCTCATGAGGGGTCGATATATCAAGTGGGCGGAGCCGAAATATGGCGCATCGCCGGACCGGATATCTATCCGCACTCAAGAAGGCGTCAAGACCGGGCCTTCGGAATGGTTCTACATGGAGGACGCCCCTCTGCCGGATCCAGTCCGGATCGGCCTCCCGGAGTTCAACAATGCTCCCTTGAAGAAACGCCTGAGCTGGCGCCCGCGGAGCCCTCAACGGGAAGATGATAGGAGCGTCCATTATCTGATGGGCCGGATTAGGTTACTGGCCCACTCCGAATTGACCATGATTGGAGTCATGGCCACGTGCATTGTGCGAGGGGTGCAGCCACTCCAATATAGGGGCCACCCTATGTGGGATTTCAACGGGAAGACGATGCCACCCGTCATGGCCGCAAAGGGCTAGGCTCGTAGCCGATCCGGCAAAGATCCTGTCCGGCTTGTACAAGGGAGAGGAGGAGGACTTCCTCCGCAAGAATCCGCTGAATGGATTTTCTATGAATAACCCTCGGAGCTGGGTAAGCGGATGTTCATCTACCCGATCCGCACTTTTTTCAAAGTCAAGTATCTTACTCTGCGATTTCGACGGGGAGCTTCGGCCGGGACGTGGAGGGCATACGAAGCCTAGCTCCACAGCCCGAGGATCCGAACGATCCCTTGATCCGACCTTCAAGAGGATCCGGACATAAAGGTGGAGCTGATTGACGGGTGTTCCACCAACGTAGCATAGACAATGCCCTAGTCGCCATTACAGCTGACTACCCCGGTTTGTTCCGGCCTCGGTGTGATCGTGACCAAGGTCTTGACACCATCATTTGATCCGCTCAATTCGACCATCCCATCCTGATGGTGCATCGCAGGAGGTGCCTTTAAGGTGGGAAGCCGAACCCGCGGCGGCCGGACAACAAGGGTCAGTACGGCCCAGCAGGAGGAAGAGGAGCGCGACGCCAATGTAAACGCGTCGCCGCAGCAGTGCGGAGCACCGCTATTTTTAAGGGAAGGATCCCTAGGAGGTATATTAATGCTCATAACCTTTCCAGAAGAGCGCCACCGGACGGTGTCCGGAGAGGTTGCCAATCAAGCCTCATCGGCCATGCTCCAACGCATGGTCCGGGAGGAGGCGAATACAAGGCGTGAGCGACGCTCCTCCGACGGAGGATGCCGACAGGCTGTCCGCCACCCGATGCGAGGTGGAGAGCGCCATGAATCACAGGCGTCGTCGGACAGTTCTTCGTGACGCGTGTTTCTCCGGGCGTTAAATGCCTTTAAAGCGGAACGCGCACCTCCGTGCCGCTCAAGATGGGTTAACCAGAGCCACGGAACGGTATGTGAAAGACATACGGGTAAGTAATTTTAATAGTTATATATGCGGTGGCCCCGAGACTTAAAATAGTTGAAATAACTGATTTAAGGATCAATTATCATGCAGGTCTTACGGAGAAGAAGACCCATCTGTCCTGAGAGCTCCAAGAGTGCAAGGCCCAACTTGAGGTCAAGATCGCCGCCATGTGGGGAGCCACAGAGACCCCGCTGGTAAGACGTACTTTGAAAAGATAATTATTTAGCAAAGTGTGGCGTGAATCGACAATAATATTGCAGAGTCGCGGACTAGATCCGGACAGTAACAGCTCTGCGTTAGCTAAAGGCAAAGGCCGAGAGGGTGCTTATGAAGGTGCAGCGGAGAGAAACAAGCTCCAAGATGCCCACACCCAAAGCAAGGGGAAGAGCTGAAAGGTGTTCGGGCCCGGTATGCAGCTCGTGAAGGAGAATCAGCGGCTTCGTCCGCGGCATTTATAGTAAGTGCTTGAACGAATTCCTTTGAAAAGAAGAATTCGGCGAGGAAGTCGATTGACAGAAATATGTCTTTAGGTGTGCTCACAGGTCGCCCTACGGAGGAAATGCCTGAGTCAACGGGTGACCAACTTCCCGAGCTAGTGCAACTGCTCGAACGTGTTCGGCAGGCGATGAGTGGCGTCGTTCATGCTTTATGGCCATCTGTCTCCCTACCCGAGGGCCTTGGTGGGCTTGTTGAGAAGCTTCAGGGAGCACGGCGACGCCTCCGTTTGTGGAAGATATCGGCCTGCCGTCAGGGCGCCATGGAGGCCTGGGCCATGGTGAAGACACGTTACCCGACGTATGACCCAAACCACAGGGCCGAGGTTGGACCTGCGGGCCTGATGGGAAGGAGATCCCTGTGAGCTTGATGTACGGCCAAGTAGAACTGGCCGCGAAATATTCCCAACTGGACTGTAAATTAGACAGCCTGTTAGATGGGATTGAGGAGGAGTACAATCATTCGGTTTGACGACGTAATCTGAAATGACATGTAAAATGCCTTCTAGCCGGATTGTAGATCGTTTGTCTTTGCGGACCGTTCGCTTCAACCTCGGGACCCAACAGTCCGGAGTGTGTCCGAATACCCTTACGGTTATAAAAGAACCGGGGCATGCATGGAGACAAGGCGTCGGGGTCATAATTGCTTTATCAGACAAGTGCCCAACTAGTTATGTTATATTACATGGTTAGTAAGAAACATCTTCCAGGGAGAATAGTTTCGTTAAGGGTTCCTTTCCCTGGGAGGCATGCCCTAAAGTGCAATGCCGGACTGCGAAAATAGCAGAAAAAAGCATCTGGGGGCAGATAAATAAGTAAGTCATAAATCATCTTTCAAGTCACCGACCGAATATTCTCTTAAGAACGCTAGCTTTCGGCTTCACGGTCTGAGGTACACATCCGGTGACCCGGCAAGAATAATCGCAGAGGTGCTCCCTTTACCTCCTAGCCGAACAATCGGGAACGAGGGGTAAGCATGGGAGCCGAGCAACCCAGCTTGGCCAAAAATTAAGTCATATCGATGCATATAATGGTGAATAAAAGGTACATGTGAAAGTATGACACATGTATTGGGCATGAAGCCCGTATGAATAAGCTTCTGTTAAAGAAGCCCCCAGGTATAATGAGTGCCAGGAGCACATCAAGTGTGTGCGGACAAAGCGCAAATCGGCCCATAAAAGGTATTGAGAGAAAAAAAAGGTGGGAAGAAGGAGGAGGACGAGAGACAGTAGAAAAGGGGTGGACGGGGGAGTGAGACGAACCCGGAGTCCGGCGTTAGGCGTAGAATCTTCGGAGACGGGCTGCGTTCCATGGGTTCGGCTCGAGTCGGTTGTCAGATGCGTTACGTAAACGGTATGCTCCGCCGGTCAGGACTTGGTCGATGATGAAGGGACCTTCCCACTTGGGCTTAAGTTTGTCCTTTTTCTTGTCCGGCGGGCGTAGAACAAGTTCGCCAACATTGTAAGTTTTGGCCCGTACTTCTCTGCTTTGATATCTTCGAGCTGCTTGATAAAATGCGGAACGAGCCTTTGCCACGTCCCCGCTCCTCCTCTAAGGCGTCCAAACTGTCCTGCCGATCTAACTCGGCTTCTCTTTCTTCGTACATGCGCCGAGGTGAGTCATGAATTATATCGCAGGCGAATCGCCTCTGCGCCTTTATACCATGAAAAATGGTGTGAATCCATGAGTTCGGTTTGGCGTGGTCCGCAGCCCCAGTACGGAGTCGAGCTCCTCTACCCAAAGGCGTGTTAGATTCCTTGAGGGACCGCACTAGTCTGGGTTTGATGCCGCTCATTATTAGACCATTTGCTCGCTCGACTTGACCATTAGTTTGGGGGTGATAGACTGAGCGTAATCGAGCTTAATGCCCATATTTTTGCACCAGAGTTTAACCTCGTCGGCCGTGAAGTTCGTGCCGTTATCAGTGATGATGCTATGGGGGACGCCAAAGCGGTGTACTACCCCGGATATGAAGTCTATCACCGGTCCGGATTCTGCCGTTTTAACCGGCTTGGCCTCAATCCATTTGGTGAATTTGTCCACCATGACCAATAAGTATTTGTGCTTGTGGGTTCCCCTTTAAGGGGTCCAACCATGTCAAGCCCCCAGACCGCGAACGGCCAGGTAATGGGTATAGTTTTTAGTGCGGTGGGTGGCATGTGGCTCGATTAGCAAAGAGGCTGGCAACCGACGCATCGTTGGACTAAGTCCTCGAGCATCTGCCCGGCTGTCGGCCAATAAAATCCTGTCTGGAAGGCCTTGCCTACAAGGGCCCGGGCTGCAGCGTGGTGCTCACGAGTCCGGCGTGAACTTCAGCCAGGAGATTTCGCCCTTCCTCTTGGAGATACACCTTTGAAAGACTCGGTTGTGCTTTTCTTATAAAGTTCTCCTCATGGACCTTGTAGGCTTTAGATCGCGAACTATGCAGCGGGCCTCATTTTGGTCTTCGGAAGTTCTGCCGCATTAAGTAGGCAAGGAATGGTTACATCCACGGGCAATTACTGCCATTATTTCGTGAGCTGAAGGTGTTATTTCGTTGGCTGAGCCGCCGATTGTGTCGTAATGGTGCGAGTTAGGTGATGCGGTGGCTCCGGATTGTTATTTCCGGACTCCTCTTCCCATAATACGGATGGCTTGAAGAGCCGTTCTGTGAAGATGTTTGGAGGACGGCGTCTCGTTTCGCGCCGATGCGTGCTAACACGTCATTGCTTGGTTATTATCCCGGGCTACATGGTGGAATTCTAGTCCTTCGAACCGAGCTGACATTTTTAGGACAGTGTTGCGGTAAGCTGCCATTTTTGGATCTTTGGCGTCAAAGTCTCCATTTACTTGGGATATAGGGAGGTTTGAATCCCTGCTCACCTCTAGGCGTTGAATGCCCATGGAGATTGCCATCCGGAGGCCATGTAGAAGGGCCTCGTATTCGGCTGCGTTGTTGGAGTCCATGTACATAATTTGAAGTACGTATTGGATTGTGTCTTCAGTTGGGGATGTCAGGACGACGCCAGCCCCCAAGCCAGCCAACATTTTGGATCCGTCGAAATGCATGATCCAGTTGGAGTACGCGCCATACTCTTTAGGGAGTTCGGCTTCGGTCCATTCGGTGACGAAGTCAGCCAGAACCTGCGACTTAATAGCTCGCCGTGGTTTGTAGGTTATGTCAAATGGTAAGATCTCGATAGCTCATTTTGCAATCCTGCCCGCTGCGTCGCGATTGTTTATAATATCGTTGAGAGGTACTTCGGAGGCCACCGTTATTGAACACTCTTGAAAGTAGTGTCGTAGGTTCCGGGATGCCATGAACACCGCATACGCTATCTTTTGATAATGTGGGTACCGGGATTTGCATGGAGTTAGAACAGTGGATACGTAGTACACTGGTTTTTGAAGAGGGAATTTGTGCCCTTCATTTCTCGCTCAACGACGAGTATTACCGACAACTTGATGTGTTGCTGCGATATATAATAACATAGGTTCGCCCGGGTTGGCGCGGCGTAACCGGATTTGTTGCCAGTATGGCCTTTATTTCTTCGAGTCCAGTTCTGGCAGCATCCGTCCATTCAAAATGTTCGGTGCGCCGGAGGAGGCCGTAGAGGGGCAGAGCCTTTTCTCCCAAACGGGAAATGAAGCGACTTAAGGCCGCTACGCATCCGGTTAGTTTTTGTATCTGCTTGAGGTCTTTTGGAATATCCAATTGTGACAGAGCTCGGATTTTAGCGGGTTTTGCTTCAATTCCTCTACCGGATACGATGAAGCCCAAGAGCTTTCCGGCTGGTACACCGAAGACGCATTTTTCCGGATTGAGCTTAATGTCATATGCTCGGAGGTTGTCGAATGTCACCCTCAAGTCTTCTACTAGAGTTGCGACATGTTTGGTCTTGACGACCACGTCGTCTACGTATGCCTCTACTGTTTTGCCTATCTGGGTAGCCAAACATGTTTGAATCATGCGCTGATATGTTGCGCCGGCGTTTTTGAGTCCGAAGGGCATTGTGTTGAAGCAGAATGGCCAATATGGAGTAATGAATGCCGTTGCGGCCTGGTCTTTCTCCGCCATCTTGATTTGATGGTATCCGGAGTATGCGTCGAGGAAGCACAACGAATCGTGTTCGCGGTAGCATCGATGATTTGGTCGATGCGAGGGAGGGGAAAGGGTCCTTTGGACAGGCCTTGTTAAGGTCTTTAAAATCGACGCAGAGGCGCCAGGATTTATCCTTTTTGATACCATTACTAGATTGGCTAGCCACCTGGATGCTTTATATCTCCGATGAATCCGGCTTCTAAGAGTTTGGCTAGCTCTTCTCCCATTGCACATCTTTTGGGCTCGGAAAATCGCCAAGAGCTTGTTTGATCGGCTTGAATCCTTTTAGGATATTTAGGTCGTGCTCTGCCGACTGCGTGGGATTCTGGCATGTCACGAAGGATGCCAGCAAAATGTCCCAATTTTCCCGAAGGAATTCTCGTAGTGCGGCTTCGACATCAGGACTTAATTGTGCCCCAATGGAGGTCGTCTTTGTGGGGTCCGTTGGATGGACCTGAAATTTGACTATCTCGTCTGCTGGTTTAAAAGAGGTGGCTATCCACCGTGAAGCGCAGCGTAGCTAGTTCCTCTGCCGCTAGGGCTTCGGACAATGCCTCTAGGGCCAGTGCGGCTGTCTTATTTTCAGCGCGGAGTGCCATATCTGGATCACTGGCGAGAGTGATTATCCCATTGGGTCCGGGCATTTTGAGCTTCATGTACCCGTAGTGGGGTATAGCTTGGAAGATTGTGAATGCCTCTCGCCTAACAAAGCGTGATATCCGCTGCCGAATGGGGCCACTTGAAACGTGACCTCCTCGGACCTGTAATTGTCCGGTGAGCCAACACTACATCTAGTGTGATTTTTCCTGCATGACGTACTTCTCGACTAGGGATTATCCCTCTGAAGGTTGTGTTGCTTCGCTCAATGCGGCTCGATCAATTTCCATTTTTGAAGGGTTTCCTCATAGATGAGGTTTAATCCGCTGCCGCCATCCATGAGTACCTTAGTAAGATGAAAACCGTCCACTATCGGACTGAGGACCAATGCGGCTGGTGCTCTAGCTGTTCGGAATTTAGGTTCGTCGCTGGCGTTGAAGGTGATAGCCGTGTCGCTCCATGGATTTGTTGTTGCTACTTGGTAGACTTCGGCGAGGCTGTGGATTGTTCGTTTCCGCATGTTATTTGATGCGAAAGTCTTGAAGACTGTTAATACCGTACTGGTACTGCTGGGTTGGTTGCCCGGGGCTAAAAAGCCTACGCCACTTTTGGCCACCTGCCGTAGTATCCAACACGCTCGAAGGCTGTGTGTTGGAGTGGCGCCCTCCGTACTGTGGATTTTGCAGGTCCGTTGAGCCAACCCTCCAAAGACGGTTCCGCACTTTAGGGGTTTTGGTTTTTGGTATTCAACCCGGGTGCTTGATAATGATGCACCCTTTTGTTTCGGACTAGGGATGTATTCGGGGCGGATTATCCCAAAATTTACTTTCGGTTTTCCAGCGCTCTCCATCGCACAAGATACTTTTGTACTATGGTCGCCAAGTCAGTAAAGCGTGTAATTTCGCTGACGACTTATGGCGTTTAGGATCACCTTGTCCGTGCAATTATTGCAGAAAATTGGGATTGCGTCCTCCTCTCGGCGATCCTTTATCCTGTTCTTAACCAGGAGGAATCGCCCAAAGAATGATGTACTGCTTCAGCGGGCTCTTGCCGAATTCGAGAGAGATCGCGAATGTTTGGGTGGGCGGTGGAACTAGATCCTAACCCTGTCCAATTCAGGACTCAAGGGCCGAGAAGTTTCCGAACTTGGAAGTTTGGATTTTTTAGTGTTATCCAATGAGTCCAACTCGCCGCCTGACTTTAAGTTCAGGGTTTGGTCGACGTCCGTCCCTCTGCGGGAATCCGGCATGGAGGGATCGGGAATCCGGACGCAACTAGTCCTTAAGATACAAGAAGAATCGCCGCATTGCTGCTCTATCACAGCAACATGATGGGTAGCCTGGGGAGAGTTGATCTCTCTCAGATCGGTTTTAGGCCCGATCCGGTCGTAGTCTGTGGCGACACCCAGGGCAGCGATGCGATCCAAGAGCTCGTTTATGGAGGAGAGCTCGGTCGGATCTAACTGTTCGGCAAGTTCCGAACTAACCTGGAGATTGGTTTCGATGACTCGAGAGGTCATCGTCGGGCGCATGATGGCCGGATTGGCGGTCATAAGAAAACCACCTAGTCAAGAGTTCGCCAGCGCCAAGGCTCCTTTGGCGATATAGTATCGTCTCTAAAGAGGCAGATGAGGCATCCTACCGACGGGACGACATGCAGGAACTCTCAATGAAAGCACCAATGTCGGTGTCAAAATCGGCGGATCTCGGTAGGGGGTCCCGAATCAAGGCGTCTAGGCGGATGGTAACAGGAGACAAGGGACACGATGTTTTACCCAGGTTCGGGCCCTCTTGATGGAGGTAAAACCCTACGTCCTGCTAGATTAATATTGATGATGTGTGTTACAAGAGTGGATCTACCACGAGATCAAAGAGGCTAAACCCTAGAAGCTAGCCTATGGTATGATTGTTGTTCGTCCCCACGGACTAAAACCCTCCGGTTTATATAGACATCGGATAGGGTTAGGGTTACATAGAGTCGGTTACAATGGTAGGAGATCTACATATCCGTATCGCCAAGCTTGCCTTCCACGCCAAGGAAAGTCCCATCCGGACACGGGACGAAGTCTTCAATCTTCTATCTTCATAGTCTTGGAGTCCGGCCGATGACGAAAGTTCGGCTATCCGGACACCCCCTAGTCCGGAACTCCCTCACCATTCCTTGACCATGTTGACCACGCCGCGCCGAGAGCACCAGGGTGGTGGACGACGGCGAGGCCTAGGAAGGGGACGACGCGGAGCCGGGGAAGACACGGCAGTGGATGCCCACGCGTAGAGGAGTATGAGGGTTCACTCGTTCGGCTACGGTGTGAGGCTGCCGTCGCCGCAGAATAACAGGGGGTGTGGGTGCGTAGAGGGATGGCATAGCTAGCGGTGGGAGTAGTAGGGGGCGGTGAGGCCTCCGCGGCATCACCCGGGCGCAGGGCGGAGGAGCGGCACGACCAGCGCTGCTTTGGGCGGCTGGAGCAAGAAGACCAGAGGTTGAAGAAGCACTACGGCCGTTGGATGGACATCGTACGGTCACTGGAGCTAAAATCGTTCATATATTGACTAAAGTTGACAAAGGCCTCCGTCGATCCAACTTAGTAGGCCCACAAGTCAGCCTCCCACCAAGGTTGGTCCCAGCTAGCAGGGGGGCCGGTATTCATTTTTTTGTGCGTAATAAGGAGGCACTTCCGGTGGGTCCGAGCTGACAGCAGGGGGAACGTTTTTTTGCGAAATACGGTGGCCCGACCTGTGGGTCCCAGCAGTCAGGTGGAAACGTTTTTTTCACGAAATACTGGTGGCCCGTCCAGTGGGTCCCAGCTGTCAGGTGGAGGAATAATTATTTTCCGCGTAATAAGGAGGCACTTCCTTGTGGCTGCCATGGACCCAGCTGTCAGCCTCTCCACGTACAGTACTCTTCCGATGGAAGTCGTTCGTTGACCACATTGACCACGCCACGCCGAGAGCACCACGGCGGTGGACGACGGCGAGGCCTAGGAAGGGGACGACGCGGAGCCGGGGAAGACGCGGCAGTGGAAGCCCGCGCGGAGAGGAGTATGAGGGTTCACTGATTCGGCTGCGGTGTAAGGCTGTCGCCGCCGCATGAGAATAACAGGGGTGTGGGTGAATAGAGGGATGCCACGGCCAGCGGTGGGAGTAATACGGCAGATCGAGGCTGCGGCAGCCTGGCCGGACACGGGAGGCAGGAGCAGGCGGTCCCGCCGGCGCTGCTTTGGCAGCTGGAACAAGAAGGCCAGAGATTGAAGAAACACGACGGCCGGTGATTGACATCCAACGGTTACGTCTGCTAGAATCGTTTGTTGACGTAGTATATAACTAGCTTAGCCCGCGCGGCGACACGCCGCGCCCGTCGATAATTCACGACTATATGTAGACTATGGTCTAAAAAATATATTAGTAGATAGTTATTAATTCATTATCAATTAAAAAAGCATAGCAATACATAAAAGGTTAAAAATGTCAAAAAGTACATATATTGTTACAACCATGCAAATGCATGGGCACAAATAGAACGATAAACAACCGCAAAAAGAAAAAATAGAACGATAAACATTGAAACACCTCCAATAAGACCTATTTATTAAAACCATATATAATTCACCCTACATAGTGTGCTGTATATGGAAATACAAACGTATTGCAGGAAGAAATAGCAATCAGTTTTCACGGGGCTAGATCATTCTGGTATAGCCTCCTGCAGGATTAGTGCCCGTAATAAAGTGATACAGAGCTTTTTCAAATTTCTGGACACGTCCGATAGGTGGGTGTGCTCATGTGTACATGATAATGGGATCCCCGCTATGTGGACACCGAGGATACATGTAAACAGATCTGAGAAGTTGTTGCATTTTTTTTGCTAGGATCATTGTTTGCCTTGTGAACTCATTCTACTGAGCGGCCACTTGTTGACGGGCCATGTTGAATTGCCATTGCTTGGTTTGTGCCTTCTCTTATGCCGTAAACAGTCACAATTATGACTTCAAGTGCATAGTAGTTGTGGTCGTTGATGGCAATGTTGTAATCTGCATAGATGCATGCATTTCAAGGCCATTTGAGCAGCCTTTTCTTTAGCCTCAGCCTTTTCTTTAGCCTCATCTTCCGTCTCGGCCGGTTCTCCTTCATATGTCATTGAAGATTCCCTATGACCGCCTTCTTGACGTGGCAAGCCTATCAAGACGGATGCTTGCACTATGCCTGAATGATTGTACCAGTGAGTATAACCTTGTATTTTTAAGCCAGTTGCCAAACCTACTGCTTCGAGGACTGGACGTCTTGAAATGTATACTAAGCTCTCCTGTTGTATATACAAATATTAAACAATATTTTGTTTAGTTGTAAGAGAAGAAAAGCCGTGAAATATTGGATAGGAGTGAGTGTTTACCGAACTGTTTGCATTGCTGCCATTGAACTGATGATGATCTTCTAAGGAGCTTAGTGTTGGGTGCTTGCCTTTCTTCTTATCTACTTCCATAACGGTAAGCTCTATCAATTGTGTCGTGTTTGCTTGTGTGTGAACTCTGACTTTCTTTGATGGCGTGTGAACTGTGACTTCCTTAAAAACTGTGACTTCCTAGAAATACCTTCGAGGCCAACCCCTCGCCTTTTGCCAACAGTCCGGCGGTTCCCAGTTCTGGCAATCTATCATACAGCTTCTCCCGGTCCTCCGCATTGGATCTTCGATTACGGTCGGATCTGGCACTGCCATGCTGTTTTGGTTCGATCGCTGGGCTGGGGACACCCCCTTCGCGGCACGTTTTCCTGACCTGTTCTCCATTGCGGTTGACCCGCGGATTTCTGTTGCGACGGCCCTTATTGACTTAGGGCAACTCGCGTTCCAGCGTCTATTTGGACCGGCGGAGACTGCGGCTTGGCATGACTTGATCGCCTGCATTGCGCTGCATGAACCTGAGCTAGAGACGGGCGATGACCGCACTAGATGGCGTCTAGAGCCATCTGGGCTATTATCTACTAAGTCGCTCTACAAGGCGATCACCCCCACTCCGGGTCCTGAGACGCTTACCGCCATCTGGGAGATCCGGCTCCCCTTGAAAATTAGGATATTCCTGTTGCAATGGATTCACGGCCGCCTCCCCTCTGGGGTGGAAGTCCTAAAGCGCAACGGCCCCGGCGATGGTCGTTGCCCACTTTGCGGGCCTGAAGAAGATTAGAATCATATCTTCTTCACTTGCATGTCCACGCAGTTCCTCTGGAGCTGTTTCCGCGAGATTGTTGGTGGTAGTTGGGACCATAACAACTTCCCCGATCTTTTTGCCGAACTCCAGGTACTGCCACCCTCGTCCCGCCACATTAGATGGCTGACTATCGATGTGCTTGCCTGGACGTTGTGGACTATTAGGAATAAGCTGAGGCTGTGGACTATTAGGAATAAGCTTGTGATTCAGCGTATACCTCTTCGACGCGCTACTGATGCTTTGTTCAAATGGTCTGGTCACCTGCAGCTTTGGCGGCCGCTTAGCCGCCCCAGGGAGAGAGACGCCATCACCTTCATCATCACCCAGCTTCGCGCGATGGCTCTCCGCATGGCGGCGCCGCTTCCCCTACCACCACCTGAGCCAGATTAGCTCTTCTCCGTCATCGAGCCGCCGCCGTTTGTTGTCTGTGCCACCCTTGTGGTTGTTTGGGCTTGTTGTGCTGTGCCCATAGCTGAACCTGTGTTGTGTGTGGTGTTTTGTGCGTTTGAGTTGGACTTAGCGCGGTGGCGTTGTGTGTGTGTTTCGGATGATACCTTGTGGACTTTATGCTTGGTGGTTGCTTTATTTATAAAGCGGGGCGAAAGCCTTTTTCGATAAAACTGTGACTTCCTTAAAGAGCCCGCGGGTCATCGTTGTAGATCTTTGAGTTCGCCAAATGGTATATATTCTCTGTATGGTGCTTCTTTGCGCGACACGCTTGGCTCCACGTGCAAGTGAGAAGATGCACGGGCGGCTGTCCGTTGATCTGAGCTTGCAAGTGGTCATGAGGGTCTCTACACGATTTGTTCTACTGACAGACGGCCATGAGGTTAAAAGGTTGAGGTCGCGGCCGTGCCACTTCAAGCTACTGTACTATGTGTCTCCTAGATCAGGGTCCGCTGAAGTAGGAAGGCGGGGAGACTGGTCAGTAAACTGAAGGAGAAGTAAGCGGTGGGCTTGTGCGACCCTTTTTCTTTTTCATGCCATGCATGCATGCAAGAGCAATGACTACAGATATGTGACCACGTAGCATGTAATCTGTGTGATGGGACTACATGTATGTTTACACGTTTCTGCATGTAAATTTTTCGTTTAAAAAAGGATAAATATCTCATTTGGCAACTATTTATTCTTCATGCTATAATTTATCACACAGCAATGTGGTTGACCATCTGCTTCCGTGTACGTAATTAATTCTGTCTGGCAAACTGGTCACGATCTCCTTCAACATTTCACGATCTTGTGCACCCTGAATCATGAAGAGTGGTAGCATCTTAAAAAATTAATCCAAATTATAGTACCATCTTCAACATTTCAGTATAGTAAGCACATGGCATGAGCCTTGAAAAGTCGAAAAAAGAAGAAGAAGACCAGTACTGCTAATGAAGACCCTAGCTTGCTCACAAATTCTCAGAGAAGAACACTGTATCCCTGGGGAGATCAGAGCTATGCTCACAATCATCTACAATAGCTAGGTTAGGTAGCCTACGCAAACCCACAAAATCATTCATCACACATGAGTATTCGAAATACAGCCATGTAGGTAATGTGGAGGACCCGGTGCTCACCTTGGGACATGCGTCGAATCAAAACGTGGAGATGAGACCTCGCCGTGCTCCATGGGGTGGCGCCATGCGAGCTCTGGGTCACGACTCATGACCATATGCATGTGAGTTCGATTCGTCCGAGCGCAGGGGCCATGGCACCATGATAGCAACCCACGCACCACACACGGCGCAGCCGAAGAATGCAAGCCACGTGAGAGGCAGCGCAAGGGGCGTCACCGCGTCAGGGTGCATGGCCAAGAGCGAGCTGGAGGCAGTCGTCGCGTGCTCACCTTCCCGCAGCTGACGCGGAGGCGGAAAGACATGGAGCTGGGGGCACCTTCTCACATCTGCTTTGGCGGCAGCCTAGCTTAGGCCGCATCTCTTGACGACGACGTACGACAAGGGGCGGACGGCTCCGGTAGTAGTGGGCGGCGGGGGACTCACGGTCTGGGCGTGCGCGGGGCCGAGGTGCGGGTGACGCGGGAAACTCGCATGCCAAGCACGAGGTACACCTGGGCGACATAGGACGGAGGGGTGCTGGTGCTCTGGGCACGCGTGACCTCGAGCCGTCGGCAAGCTAGGCGAGCTCAAGGTCAGAAACATCATCACCACATGCACCTGCGACGCCGTCATGACAGTGAAGAAGGCGACGTCGCATCACCGCTGCATGCGTTCCGCCGTCGCCTCTTCTGGTTCGTAGCCTCTGTATACTCGCCATCGGAGTGATTCCGAAAGTTAGGTGTGGTAAATCTGAGGCCAGGAAAGAAAGCGCCGGCGTTGCAAACGGAGTGGTCGATCCGCTCGGCCGCGGCTGCCAATCTCTCGCTGCCCAAAAAAAGAGTAAAAGTGCAGCAAAAGAAAACTAAACAAGGGGAAGAGGGACACCGGACATATGGGACAATGACCTCGCCTGGGCCACGGATGGGATCGAGCGGACGGCGGGGCGTGCATGTGTCGTATTCCTTGGCCGCTGGCGTAGAGCCTGATCGCGGACGCCGGACGTCGACTCCATGAAGTTGAGCATCCACTGGTGGAAAAACAGGCTTCCGTCCACGTAAGTCACGTAGGAGCCGCGGTAATGGGGCCTTTAATAGCGTGATTACGGAGATGAACCGCGACCAAAGGCCTGGTAGGCGCTTCGGTGGCGGTGGCGGCGTGAGTCTTTAGTCATGGTTTGTCGTGACAACCATGACTAAAGGCACCGCACCTTTAGTCACGGTTCTGCCAACCGCAACTAAAACCCTCCCCTATATATACCCATCCAGCAGCCAACACTTAGCCATTTGGAGCCATTCTCTTCACAAGTGGGTGTAGGTTTGCTTTTGGCTCGATTCTCGTCTTCTCCGATTCCGATTCTACTTTGTTAAATCTCTGCCCGCCCTCGGCGCCGCCGTCGCCCTCGCCCTCGACGCCGCCCGCCGTCGCCTTGGCGATACCTTGGCAGCGCCCGGCCTCGATCTGCCGCCTCGCTCGCCGCCCTCAACGCCGCCGACCGGCCTCCCTCGCCACAGCGCCCGCCTCCCTCGCCCACAGCAGCGCGCCGCCTCGCTTCGCCAGCCTTGAATGGTGGCAGGGGTTTTCTATAAAAGAAATAAAATAAAGCACAAAACAATACAAATTAAACAGAGAAAAGCAGGTTAGGGGGGCTAAAACCCTAAACTGTGACGCCTTTAGTCGCGGTTGTAAGAACCGCGATTAAAGGTCCTCCGCCTGACGGCCGCTGGCGCCCACGTGGACGGACCGTTAGTCGCGGGTTCTTAAGCGTACCGCGACTAAAGGTGAGGGTATTAATCGCTCTTATTTGGTCGTCTTGCCCAACCGCGACTAATAAGCTATTCTGAACCACGACCAAAAGCCTTTTTTCCACCAATGATCGTCGAGGCCGACCGCCCTGCGAACAGCAAAGAATCGTCCTCTGGATCAACGAACACGTAAACAAACTAATTGAACATACCAACACGCACAGAATGCGACAAACGGCGAGCACCACAGCGACCATGCCGCAATGAATGAGATGCAGACAGTTCATCGCCAACGGCGGCCTCCCAGTTAAACTGACCGACCTGCAGCAGAAACACGACCCCCGCCGTTGCACACGACCCCAGCGGGCGCCCCCGGCGGCCTTGACCAGAACGAAGAGTACCAGGAAGAACCATCACTAATTACGAACACAGATGAGCAGGAAGCACGGACCGAAAGACAGAAACAGCAAGAGGGAAGGCCATATTTATAGGAGCCCTGAGGGAGTTCAAAACGTGTTCGAACACGGCCATCTAGCCGCGAGACGACCAGAAGGCGCGACCCAAGCGGCGGCCGACTATATGTGGCAGGACAACAACGCATGTGTTACAAAATGAAGGCAAATTCCAAACGGGCACCCACGCGTCGTGGTTACAGGAAAACAACTGAAAACGCAAAAAAAAAAAAAAAAAAACAGGCCGACGTGCCGAACGAGTAGCGCGACACCCACGCGCATGCATCCACGAAGGGTGAAAGAAAAGCAAAAAAGCAAGCACAGCGGCAATTAAGCGTTGGGCATGCAAAACCAATCGGAAGCCGACAAACAATGTTACGTAGTCAAATCAACCACGGCCACAGCGCGCACATGCAGTCCAATAAAAACGAGTCAATTACATCGATGGTGCTAGAACTTGATGCAAATGGTCACTTTAATGCTACAACTTGTGGCATACATCAAAATGGTGCAAAAACTTGGCCCGAACGAGCAAATACGATGCTAATCGTGTTTGTATACACCCACAACGCTGACGAGGCATGCTAGCATGGCATGTGGCCTGTTTGTCAGTGACCCAACAATGAAGAGGAGGCGTGTGGCATGTTTTTTTGTATGGAACCCCCTCATTTTTTTATTTTTCATAGAAAAGCTGCCGACAAGCGGTCCCAGCTATTTGCAGCACAAATTTTAATTGAATGAGAAAAAGGTATGCTCAGGTTTCAAACCCGAGCAATCTCAAGTTCCCTGCTCGGAAAGTTAGCCAGCCAACCCATTCACCATTCATGTACATTAAGGAAACACAGGCTATATTTTTTTAAAAAAAACACAATCTATATATCCTCAGTTGAATAACAAAAAATAGGAAAACATCGTAAAAATGATGCAGCCGCTACGACTCGAACCCTGAGCGTACCGTTAGTTTTTTTAACATTTTCAAAATGTTAGTTTTTTCGAAATTTTATTTAAAAAATGGAATTATAGTTTTAAATAATATAGATATAAATAAAATAAGTAACGTTAAGTAAATGCTCATGTAGTTTCATAAAATGTTTACCTATTAAATTAATAAAAAATCATAAATTAAATTATGAGTTATAAAAATATTTGTATAATTTTAAAAGTGTTTGCACATGTTAAATAAAAATTAAAGTCATTGATAGAAATATGTATATGTAAATAAATTCTTATATAATTTTAAAATAATTGTGTTGTTTTAAAAGTGTTCATGCGACTTTGATAAAGGGTTTTTTTGTTAGATGTTTTTTTAATAAAGTTTGTATGTTTAAAAAAATTAACTATAAAAATATAAATATATGTACAAAGACAATTGTTCCTCAAATATATAAATATTTAAAATTATATGTATGTTATTTATAGTTATAATTGAAATATATTTTTACAAACTGCAAAAAATAAAAATAAAATAGTAACATATTAAAAATGGGCCACACTAACTGACAAACTGATGTCAGTTTTGGCCCATGCGTATGTTCTATTATAGACGTAAATGGTAGCATTGTCTAAAAAACGTAAAGAGTAATAAACCTTTGCAAATTTGTGTTGTTTAATAAAAAAACATTCTCCTAAAATATTAAAGAATATAAGGTTGTGTATCCTATTCAGACAATGAGTGGAATTTTTGTCAGGTGGTTAGCAGCGGACACGTTAAATTGGAGGTCGCTGGTTCGAAACCTAAACACACTCTTTTTCCGTTCAATTATTATTTGTGCTGCTGATAGCTGGGACCCGCCTGTCAGGGTATTTTGGTGAAAAAATAAATGACAAGGGGGTGTCCAGGAAAAAAAGGAAAAACACACACGCCTTGTCTTCATTGTTTGGTCACTAACAACGGGCCCCATGCCATGCTGGCAGGCCTCGTCAGTGTTGCGGGCGTATACAAACATGATTAGCATCGTATTTGCACACCCAAGCCAAGTTTTTGCACCGCTTTAATGTATGCCACAAGTTCTAGCACTAAAGTGACCGTTTACGCCAAGTTCTAGCACCACCTGTGTAACTGACTCATAAAAACAACTCGACCCGACTAACGATCGGCCCATCGCGAACTCCCAAAGAAATCAAACCTGAACTGCTAGAGCCACATGAAACTACACACAGCCAGATCCCCAGTAAATCACGTGGCAGTATCCTGTTGGCTGATTTTTGACTGATAGAAAAAAGTCAAAAAAAAAACAGATAAACTAAACCTGGCCAGGTTTAGTATATTTAGAATAACTAAAAAAATCTTGCATATGCGTCAACTAAACAGGCCCACAAGTTAGACCACTTCCTATTTTTTTTAATAATTTATATATAGCTCATGGCAACTTTTTATGCAATTTATTGCAGTCGTTTTTTTGGTTGGCCAGGGCCAATTTCGCATATTTCTATGGGTTCCAAACTATTTTTAATACCGAAATGTCGAGCCAGATTTAAAGTACTTTAAAGATATATTTGAATTAGGTTAACGCCCAGTGAAATAGGAATCTGAAAATGTGAAAAAAATCAAAAATTATAAAGTAATTTCCAATTTGTCATCTGTTTTTATATTTACAACCCATTTCATATTACTTTCAAGATTTGCAGGCGTCTTGAAAGAGTTGCAGCCCATCAGGGCGTAGAAAAATAAGTAGGCCTGGATTGGGTATTCTTCAGAAAAAATAAACTGGGCTCATTTTCAGAAAGAAAAGAATAGCTGGGCTGGTCACATGGTGAACATAAAATATAAGCCTGGGCTAGACGGGCCACAACACAGTTCAAACCCTGCTCCGACGTCTCAACAATACCAAACAAAAAAAATACTGCTCGAGTAGCTACGTTCCAGGTGTCAGCCGATCTTGTGCTGTTCTCTTGTCTATTGACTATATACGCTCACAATGTCGTGGGTCCCAGATGTCAGGAAAACACTAGGAGGAAGCATTTTATTTTTCCATCTGTTGACGTGGTGGGCCCCTCTTGTCATGCTCTCCACGCATTTACGCCGATTCTGTTGTTTGTTGACCATGTTGACAACGCGAGAGGGCGAGCGCCTTGGCGAAGCGCACCAAAGCGCACGGAGGACGTCGGCGTTAACGATTTAGGAGACGGTGGGGCGGCGATGCGTGCGCTGAGGCGCAGCCAGCCGTGGGAGGTGGAAGCAGGCGGCCCTGCCGGCGCTGGTTTGGTTTTGGCGGCTGGAGGAAGACAGGACTGAAGAAACACGACAAACTGTAAAAGCAGCATGAGTACTTAACAACCTTAACTGAAACCAGCAGGGGCACTTAACAACCAAAGCTGAAAGCAGTATGAGTACTTATACAGGTTCAACCGTACAAAGCACGCCTCAAATAGTGCTACTTTGCCTACAGTTAACCAAGGGTGAGGCCGCCAAGCCCCAGGACAAGGCCCAGGCGCCACCCTGTGCATCCACAACCTTCTGAAAGCGGCTTTATCTCGCAACGTGGTCAATAAACAGGATATTCGCTTTAGAGCCATGGAAAAGCATGAACATAATCTTCTGTCCTATTATCCAAGATGGACGGGTCTTCATTATTTGAGACCACCCACGAATAAGTATCTTTTCACCTCCAAGGGGAATTGAGTAGGTCGACATAAACATCATGTTGTGACCAAGCGCAAGTCTGACCCGACCATGGTCAGGCATCTGTATAGGAACAATAGAACTCGGCAGTTCCTGTTTCAAGAAGATCACAGCTGTAAAACTGTGTATAAGCAATAGTTTATGAACAACATATATAACATAAAACAACTCGTACCATAAGTTTCTCGACACAGTTGGACCTGTTCAACGATTGCAGCAGTGGCACACATATCCCACGTGGCCTTCCACCATTGAAACGCCCCACAAGGACCTCAAGACGATGAATAAAATGTAGGAACTTGTGGATGTCGATCCAGTCAACTTTAATGCCATTAGTAACAACCGAGTTATTACAGAGTAAAAAATGAGCAGACTGCTTAACTCTGAAAAAACCTACACGTGCCACCAATTATAAGAAAATATTAGTTAGAAGTAGCATCTTCGTGAGAGATTCGTTGCTACTTCTAAAGTTAAATTGTGATTAGTTAGACATAATAGGTGGATTAAGAAGTAATCGATGCAACAAGCAAGAACCAGATACAAAACTAACATGGATGAACAATTGGAACGACGTCGGGGTGGAAGATCGCAGTGAAGATGAGACCAGGTTCTGCTATTTCCATCAACATTCGTGCACCAACTTTCAGTCCGTAACACTTGAGAAAGTTTATCCAAGTTCGGCCATAAAAAAAGCAGCGATCTTCTTGGTTCATGAACCCAACTCGGAAGTAATATCCATGGCTTGTCTTCACTGTGACCATTAAACTAGTGTATTCAGTTATGGCAAGGCCGAGCATCTTGAGTACATGTGTTCTAGTAGAGCAAATAATACACTGCAGGAAAAATAATATGACAACACAACATGTTCAAAAAAACTCCACCCTCCCGGATAGAGAAGAGGATTCTAGGAACATCACATGCGGCGTTTCAAAATGCTTTGTGGTAGGATGAGAAGGAACAAGTGTGGTGTCTCGCCGAGGGCGCATAAAAAAGTAGGGTACTCGCACTTAGGCCACAGCAACTGAAACACACTAGATTCATAACGAAGAAAAATGCATCAACGGCGTAGGCTGCCATCCTAGGATTACCTACGACCAAGGGACTTGGATTTATCGGGGATGGATGAAGAATTAGTACTGGTTCTCCATGAGAAAACCCTATGCAATCGCCGAAGGGGGTTTTCTGAACAAGGTGACGAGGGAGAAGGGATTCGTGCCCGGTGAAATATTGCGCTTCGTCCGTCATTCTACCATCGCTGAAGCTGGAAAGGGGGTTGTGATTTGACGCTCATTGGGCATTCTTTGCGGCGCTTCTGACCGGGTGTGTCTACCGTGAAGTTGTGCAGTCTAATTTGTGCATATGGCACGTGGACCCCGTTGCCGGTTGCCCCACATATCAGCGAAAGGAAGTAGAAAGACAGGACTAACTAGTTACACATAAATATATTTTTTGACAAAAGATACTCCTAAAGAAATATACAAATCTTTTATATCACAGGCTCACCTTGCAGAGAAATATACTTCCTCTGCAACGCACGGGCATTATGGGGGTTCAGCTTTTTTTATGGGGGTTCGGTGAGAATATAATACTCGAGATAGGCTCACGGTTACGGACTTTGGACCGCAGGCCGACCACTGCATGTTTGGGGGCCCATGTGTTCTACCTCGCCGCTTTTCATATTTCAAGCGCTCGGTACTGCGCTGGTTTTAGATGCTGTCGCAAGGCGAATACACAAATTGAATAAAGCACGACAGCTGTTGGAATGAAATCAAACGACAGTTCCTAACCAACAATCAGAGTTGAAATTCTATCAACGATATACCATGTGACAAATAATACTGTCGTACTACTTATACACATAGGACACTTGTTTCACCATGCCAGATTATTACATCAAAATCTCTCGGAGGATAGATCAGTTCGGCGATTGCGTCTTTGCTCTTGAAGAATTTCAAAGTTGATTTGTACCAGCTCTCCTTGCCGAGAAAGTTCGATTTTGACATCATCCCCTACCGCAAGATATGATTTAGATTTGAACCTTGACCATCCTTTAGAATCAATCATCATGCGACCATCCTTTGTACTTACAGTATATTGAGCAGGTTCATTCACACCAAGGCTGCGCATGGTAAGAGAAACTTGGCATGGTCGCCTGATTGTTGAACGACTCCCTCGTTGCTCTAGGAATTCTCTGTTTGCAAACAAGAAGACACACCCAAATAGTTAGATCAACACAGTGAATCATGTGAAACAATATGGAAAGAAAAAAGAATGAAGCACTTGGGCGGCCAATGCTTACCAAGAAGGTGGACATGTCAGTTTTTGTAAGGACTTTGGTATATGAAGTGCGAACTGCAGCCCAGTCTGTTGCCGGTGCAACTGCACGGGCCGGACCAAATGCAAGTGCAAGTGTTGGTGCAGGTGCCAAAGCCGCTGCTGCTGCCGGAGATGGTGCTCCTTGTAGAGCTGGTGCCGGTGTCGATGCCCGATCCTCCGGTAGATCAGACTGATCCGCTGACGCGGTCGGTGCCCAATCCTCAGCTGGATCAGATCGAGTTGCTGCCATTGTCGATGCTAGAGCAATCGCCGATGCTCGATCGATCTGTGCAAGACAATGGCGATCGTGGTCCGGTCTGCTATGATCAGCTTTCTAACTTGACTAGGATCCGTGACCGTGATCCAGTTTTTTTCTTCATTTCTTTTAAACGCGAGAAGGACTAATTGTGGTGTTTTTGTTAAACCAAACTGCAGTTCATCATAGGGATTCAGCTTGTACTCAGACAACGGTGATCGATCCAATTTTCGATAATATAAGTGATGGACAAAGTGCCTTTCAAGCATCGACACGACATAAGAAGTGAAACCTGCAAAAATAGCCATCAGAGAGCAAACCAAATGGTTTATTCTGTGATGAATGTCACATGGCAAAACCTGCATCGTAAAATTGCATGAAAAGAAAGAAAACATGACATTAAATCAATAAGATTTAGGCGGTAAATCAATAAGATTTACTTGATGTGACACGAGTGAATCCTTACCAGGAAATCACTATGTTGAAGTACTAAGCAGAAGATTGATGCGTCCAACTACTGGCGTGTCATGCAGGGCCCTACCTACTCCCAAGCGGTGACAGTCCAAAGGTCGTGACAAATCGTATGGACCGAACATCCATGGGACTGGAAATCCTGGTGGGTGCGGTAAACCCTGCAATGCATACAGATATTGGAGTGTAACCATAATTGATAAACCTTCCTCACAAAAAATATGATCTGGATACTTCAAAATGTACAGTCTGAATTGAGTGGACAGACATTAACATAGACCGTTCTCAGGACTGACCACACACCAAAAGCGGCAGTACTAATAAAACAATACAGGGTTCAAAAACACAAATCAAGTACTGAACAATAGTACTTACTACAGACAAGCAAAGTTGCACTAACTAAACTCTGCAGACTATTTCTTGCCACCGACCTACGGGATGAACCCCACATAACTGACTAGGCCATGGACTTCGTGTGAGATGTCTACATGCACCATCACCATCTTGTCAACCTTGGAGAACCTAACAGAGTGGTCTTTCCACTCATAAACATGATGATGAAGACAGGCCGCATCTGATTTGTTAGGAAGCTTTACAAGAACCACACCCTTCGTAATCGAAGGCACAACCAGGAAATTGTTGTGGTCAAGTACAGCCTCGAGAACACGCCTGACAACAATGCTACAGGAAAACACTAGTTCAGGACACGTGGCGACAAGGACACATCAATTTGGATAGTTCAAAGAAGAGAATTCATCATCAGGTCTTCCAGTTCACATGGCATGACTTTGAGAACTTCATCTCCACCGTGGACCTGGTTCTAATTCAAACAGAAACCATATTTCATTACTATCTCTGTTCAGAAATATAAGATGATTTTTGATATTATACTCCATATATGACTACATATACGCGAGAAATGAGTGAACAAAGACACTAGAACATGTCTTCAAAGGCATGAGAAGCGGAGGGATTACATGCAATATCCATAACACAATTTACTGATGAAAATATACCCTCTTCAAAGGTAGCATTGATGTTTAAAAAGTACTCCCTCCGTCCCAAAATTCTTGTCTTAAATTTGTCTAGATACGGATGTATCAAGTCACATTTTAGTATTAGATACATCCGTATCTAGACAAATCTAAGACAAGAAATTTGGGACAGAGGGAGTAGTTGAAAGTAATCTATAAGAAAACAGTGTCAGCCTCTCGCATGTTTTGGTCAAAAGAGGAATTTAGAACCGTCATTTGGCACACTAAAATCACATGCAAGATCACCCAGAAAGTTGTACTACCATTACTAGTACTGCGTGTTAGATGAAAAAACACGATCAAGATCGAGAAAAAGATCGTCAACAAGGGACATTACCTGGACTTGCTTAATGAGGGATCCCGAAGAGGGGCGCTTGGACAGGGCGATGGCTTTGAGCTTGTCTGCGGTAGTCTCGGTGGGGTGCTTGCGCTTCTTCGTACCATGAGCCTCGACGGTTTTGGCCAGAGCCATAGACATCACGTCGGCCGGTGCTCCGGAGTCCATCCAAGAGAGGAAGCTGAGAGAGAAGAGTGAAAGGAGGAACGAGATGAGGGAGAAGCGAAGCGAGTGGGGGTTTTCTTCAAGAGAGGAAGCTGAGAGAGAAGAGTGAAATGATGGTTGCTTCTTCCGTCCAACTTACTGCTAGAAAGGAGGGGGTTTTGTGATTTGACGGCTCATTGGGCATTATTGCGGCGGTTCGATCGGGGTAGTCTACCGTCACTCTACTACGGAGTAATTTAGTGCATGGCTGGTGGACCCAGGTGCTGGCTGTCCCACACGTCGGCGAAAGTGAGTAATTTAGTGCATGGTTGGAGGAGGATCCGCACGGTAGAGCGTGTCCACTGTTTTTCATTCTGAAGAAAAAAATGATTACAGCAAGCGTTTCCACTCTTACGACGGAGGAGTGCGAAACACGACAACCACTTGAACATACACAATGCTCCTACTACTAGGCATGGGCAGTGGTTCATGCGCCAGTACTACACAATGTTGTTGCTAGTGTAGTAAGATATGACGATAACAAATGATGTTGTGCGCATGTCAACTACTCCTATATGTAACATAGTACCGCTTTTTCGACTGTCCGGTCAAGAATGAACGGTGAGATCAATGTTAACAGAACTAGGTCCACAGCGCACGGAGAGTACGGTGCTACAGTACTCCACGAAACATGAACCATATATATGAAGCACATCCTATAGTGTTAGACAGGGTGTATGAAGGGTGCACGGGATGGGAGCAAAAGTTCCCTTCTCGACCCACTTTTGGGTGTTTGGCAGAGTGCATGAAGGGTGCATGAGTCCACACTAGTAGGTTGACAAAAATACACGAAGAGGAAACAACTATATTGAGATGACAATGCAACCAAACACACCCACACGCTTTGTGCATAAAGGACTGATCTGCACCGTCTGAGTTTGATCCAACGGTCATGTTGCACCGAGACATGGACATGCCCATGCAAAGGGCGCCTAAACACCACCGAAGTCCCTCTGCTTCTCAAGGCGCACGACGTTGGTGATGCAGGGTGCATTCGCCCACAGAGCCCGCTCCCGGTCGACGGGAGCCAGCTCGTCAAAGACGGCGTCCAATGGCACGAATGGATTCCGGTGACGGAGCCCTGAAAGGATTCGCCCGACAACGGCGACGGCAGCGTGCAACCCTTCCTTGTCCAGCTCAGCCCCCACCATCGCGCGGAGACAGCTCAGCTCCTCGGAGATATAGGTGAAGAAGGAGACCAGGTCAGGAAGCAGCAACTCATTGAAGTCGACCGAGTAGTCGAACGGGTTTAGCCCGACGGCCGACATCGTCGCGCTAGCACGACGGTAGGAATCGCGCAGTCGCAACATGTGCGTGGCAACTTGGTTCACCAAGTGGCTGAGGCGATCCTGGACCTCGTCACGATCGGCCCGCTCGCGCTCCAGCCGGCTCCCCTGACGGCCTATCGTATCTCCCGCTTTCTGCAGCAACGCCGCCGACGCCTCGAGCATCTTTGTGGTGGACGCCTGCCGCTTTTGAAGCTCCGTGAACTCCCGCAGAAAACGGAGGAGCATGGCACTCCTCTCCTCCTTGAGCTCACGAAGCTCCACGTCCTTGGCCCTGAGCTCCGCATCCTTGGCATGGAGCTCCTGTGTCAGGCGCCTCACCTCGGACTCCGTGATCTGCTGCGCCGCCATGGCACATGGTAGAAGCAATGGGGAGAGGAAGCAAAGGGGGCGAAACGGCTGAAAGGCAATGCAATCTACGGGAAGGCAGAGGGAGTCAGCCGAGGAGCGGGGAATCTTTTGGTTTTCACCACGGTAAAACACCAGTCGACGACTTCTCACATCAGGGAGTAGTGGGTTTTTACAGGCGGAGTCATCGTGACTAATTGCTACCGCGCCTGCTCCCGTCAATAAAAAAATTAAAAATCCTGCCGCACCCAAACACCAGAGCAACGTCGCGGTGGATATTTAAATTTACCTGCCGGCAAGTAGATAAAAAAGGGATGAAAAAACAAATGTGGCGGCGGCCTAGCTAATCGGTCGAACTAGCCCAACTAGCTAGCCACCATGCTTCACTGATGTACTCGGCGGGAAAGGTGGTCTTTCATGATTTGATGACTCATTTACTTGCTTCGACGCTATGACCGAGGAGGACCCAGAAAACGCGCGGTAGGGCGTCCCACGTCAGGAAGAATATATGCGTGCACCACCCGGGAGGACCCCGAAACCGCGCGGTAGGGTGTGCCACGTCTCGGCACAGAGGAAAAATGTGCGTGTAAAAATATACTATATCAGACGTAGTACCTATGGTTCAACCTCGGGACCCAGCCAGTCGTTCGAAAACACCACACTAGCCACACAGCTTCATCATGCAAACGTGGCACGATTAGCTCTGTCTCGACCAGCCACAACGTCTCTTGTTGTAGGAGATTCTTCTATTTTCCATGCTTTTTTTAGTTGTAATAACACCATGGCAAGCTAGCGCCGCTCTTCGTGTGTGCCCGTGCAAAGGTTAGACGATGGAGAGAAGAGAGATTGAGATCGCAGACCTGGGACCCACCAGTAAGTGAGACAACGGTCATGCACGTGTTGACGAGGCACTCCCTCTACTCTACTCAACGCAAGTACTGTATAAAATCAAGTTATGGGACAAAGCTAACAACCGTTCATTTTTTCAGGCTATCGACTTATGCTTTGTAGTCCAGGTTGCCAGTTCGAATCTCGTCTTTCAGATTTGTTAGTTTTAGGTCCAAATTTGATTAATGACAAGCGGGACCCCCGTGTGTTGTTCCGATATTTTAGTGTAGGATGGTTTTTGAACAAACACTTTGGCGGCAGTTAGACAAGTAACGGCACAAGTTACACGTATTTTGCAAGTTTACGAACAAAAATGACATCGGCATAGAATATCACATCCACCCCGCAGCTTAGATACTATGGTGATACGAGTTTTTACACCGTTGGAAGTGAGATCCAATGGCTTGGGAGTAGTCTTTGCAATTATGCGCAATTTCCAAACTCTCCAAAGTTTTTCTTTTTTTGCAAATAAAACATTTAGGCCTCGTGTGTGCCGCTGCATCTTTGATCCAACGGCTCCCCGGTGCTCATATTAGGTGCTCCCCGTAGCTTAATTACCCGCTACGGTGATATGAGCATCTAGGTCGTATGATCAGTGATCAGATGGCACATGCATAGTACTTGTACTTTCTGCGCATTTCCCAAACTCTATCAGCCGTATATTGCAAAAACATTCAAACCTCCTATTGTGGGCCGTTAGATCTCAGTGAACTCGTATCACCATAGAATCTACGGTGCGGGAGCACCTCATACTCTCCCGTCCGAGAAAACATAAGGTGCTATCGCAGCTTGGATGCTACGGTGATACGAGCTTGGAGGTCGTTTGATCTGAGATCCAATGGCATCTGAGCAGTCTTTGTGCTTGTAAGCAGTGGCCGAACTCTTTTGGGGCTTTTCTGCAAAAAACCATTCGAACCACCAAGGAGGTGTTGGGTCACAAATCCAACGCCTCCGAAGAGCTTGTATCACCAAAGCATCTAAGGTGTGGTAGCACATGATATTCTTACATACAGGAGAATATGATGTCCTCCTTCATCTTAGATGCTACGGTGATACGAGCTACATTGTGTGCAATTCTCAAACTCATCAAGGTTTCCTGCAAAAAAATTAAGACACATTATGTGAGCTGCTATATCTCAGATCTACAAGCTCCAAGCAACTCGTATCAGCATATAGCATCTAAGGTATGGGGGCACATGATATTCTCCCGGAGAGGAGGGGTGGGGTGTGCACAACCAATCGGTGGTTGGGAGGGTGGGGACAAATATAATCCAAACAACCCTAAACAGAGCTCCACAATTTTATCTAAGGTGGAGGGGTTGACCCCCGACAATCATAGCTCCGCCTAAACACAACATTTGCATGTACTGTAGTACTAGACTTAATATTCATGTTTCAGTTTCATGTTCATTTTAAATATTGAACCGAGGACCATGGATGTCTTACATTTTAATCCCTTCGTTCCTAAATATTAGTCTTTTTAGAGGCTTCAAATGGACTGGCAAATACGGATGTATATAGACATATTTTAGAGTCTAGATTCACTCATTTTGCTCCGTATGTAGTCACTTGTTGAACTCTCTAAAAGACTAAATAGAAGGATTATTTTTGAACTCGTGTCATACATGCATGGGTTGGAAAAATAGATGCACTATACATATTGGATTGTTGTTGTGTTCGTGTGTGTGTGTGTGTGTGTGTGTGTGTGTGTGTGTGTGTGTGTGTGTGGTCATATGCTTGATACATACAAAGTTTTCTCACCTCCATATTGTTCATCTTTTAAATTTGAATTTTCATTGGAAAACTTACTAGGGATACCATGAAATGTGAAATCCACGTTGAGATCACTATATCACAAATTCACCCTAATTCAACAACTCGTCATAAATCAATTACCATGTTGAGATTAGTATTTGCAAGGAAAATACGAGTATTGTAATACACATAGATTCGTTCGGCAATTTAAAAGTTTCCTTTCGTATTCTCAAATGGTAGGACCCAATGGCGTACCAGCCAGACCTTGGCTCATGTTGATCCTAAAAAAATGGGCTCGTGTCCTTCGGTGGCGTGCGTGGTACGCACATTAGGCAACCCCAACCCGATCGAGCCTCAACGCTTTCAAGTCGAAATATCTGGCGCCAGAATTCCAGCCCTAGGAAATTCCCCTCATGTCCCCGGTCCATAATGACTACCGATGAACAACGGAGGGATGCTTTAGTAACTAGACAACGTTACCTACCGTGTCGAGCACGGTTCAATTCCCTCGGTTGCCGCTTGTCAAGGTCACCCGTCAACTGCATTGCCTAGTATTACTACTACTACACCAGGATGAGCACATAATTGAGCCCGTTTGTTCGTGCCTAGTACTTGAGTTAATATATCGTGCAATGCAATCGCACGGAGGGATTATCCTTTTACTCCCTCCTTTCCGGTTTATAGGGCTTTTCTCAAAACTTTAGTTTTCCCATTTTATAAGTCTCAATTTGGTTGTTCCCCATCACATGTTCAGATTTCAAGGTGCAATAAATCATTACATGCAAGTATTAAGAGAAAATTGACCAATGCATGTACTTTATGCATGCATGCATTGCAATTAATGCATTCAGAAACACACTTTTGAGGAAAACAAGCGCATTAATTGAGTGGTTTTGCAAACTACAACAATTGTTCCACCACTCACCATCTACCTTGGTTGGTGAGATTTTTGAATTGAGCCCTATAAACCGGAAAGGAGGTTCAACTAAGCAAAATGTTTGACCAAATCCTTTCTTAAGAAATACAACAGGACAGATGTATGGCTTGAAAATTTATTGCATGATGCAGGTTATGATATTGTTTCGAATCCTGGATCTTAAATTCAGAAAATCAAAAAGTGAGCATAAATTCTTGAAACTGAGCATGGTCACGTGATATGGCACAAATATTACTTCGTAAGTTTTTTCTTCAATTCGAGAGAAGCTGCTTATGACAAGTTGCACAGATGAAGAGCCAAGGTATTTTGGAACAAAGACTTGTCACGTTAAGGCGAACGCTTTCACTATTGAAACCGTGGGCGTTTACGTGCCGCCACGAGTCCCTGCTTCTCATCAGCAGGTGCCGTCCCAGCAAGCGTGTGAGTCGACGGGAGGCGTGAGAGCAGACCGCTGCGCCGGCTGTCAAGGAGGCGTGCGAGCAGACCGATGCGCCGGCTGTCAAGGAGGCATGCGAGCAGATCACTGTGCAGTCTCACCGGGAGGCGAGCCCTTTGACCAGGCTCCGCCACCCACCGTCGTCCCAACTGCTCCCACTTTTAATGTCGCTGGCGCCGCAGTTTAAAATCAACCCCGCACTACCCGGTATCACTACAATCCTCTCTCTTCCTCTCCAATTCTCCTGTCATCTACCTCCAACTAGCCTGACCTAAACGTACGCCATGCCGCATCATGATGGTCTGCCCTTAGTGTTCCAGTTTCATGAGGAAGACACCCAGCCGGAGTCTCAAGAACATAAGGCGCTTTGGGATGAGCTTGAACTGGCCTTGTGGGAAGACGCTGCGCCTATCCGCTCTGCTCCGCTCCGTCGCCTGATCGCGCCAAAGACACCATCCCGTGGCATTGATGGGCTGGGAGCCGCACATTGTCGCCGAGCTTGATGCCACGGGGTTCCACGAGATCCCCGCCGACTTCCACGCGCCCGTGCACCTGCCAGCGCATGCGCCTGCGCATGCACTGATGCGCACGCCCATGCCGGTGCCCATGCACCTGCCAAGATGCGTCGCGCTGCGCGATCTGCGCGCGCCCATGCCGGTGCCCGTGCACACGAATGTCTCCGCCCAGCGCCGTTGGCGGCGCTTTGTCCTCGCGGGTGCAAGTGCCCCCTCGGCGGCATGGATGGCCGTCGTCGACCGCTTCCTTGCACCAATGCGATCGCCTCCCGCCAGTTGACTCGCTCCGAAGTCCAGAACATTTTGGCCTTCCTTGGAACTAGGCCAACGTCCAGGAGTACGCCAACAACGGCGCAAGACGCCGCCGTCACCGTCGGTCAGTGGCCCGACGACACAAAGAGCACGGCAGAGGAGCCGCTTCCCACCGCGAGACGCCCCCGCCGCCGCTGCTTAATCTAAATTTTCCATGAAAAACATTCGGATTGCCATGATTAAAATCCGAACGTTTATCATTTCCGTTTATTTTATATAGATTGTCGTATAATTTAAAGTCAGACTCGGACTGAACGAAATGTATGGTTTGATTGATTGAATGTTCTGCTAGAGCCGTATCAAATTAAATATAAAACGTCAAGCCACATGTATTCCTTGTCATCCAACGACCTAGACTGCTTCAATGTCGAGCGCTCAACACGTTTAGCGTGCAGTTAATTTCATGCCAAAAATAGTGCTAATCACATGTCAACACGCAAATAATATCCTAGTAGTTAATATCCGCATGCACTTAATATACTTCCAAATTAACGTGCATTGCACGCATAATAATCGACTAGTGCTGCTAGTACGTGAAACTGGTGCCGTGACTTGTGAACGCAGCGTCCAGATATGGTAACGGCAACATCGCCTCATGAAGTTCTTCCTGTTTTCCCGTGTGTCTAAACGCAGAAGGGAGGAGAGAGAGAGAGCACACATGGAACCCACCAAAGAAGTGAAGGCGAATAGTACTAAAAATAATATTACATGTTATCCATTAATTAGGCTGTGGTAATATAAAAACATTATGTGAACAAAGGGGGTTCAACAAACATTGCTATTCTACGTATGTTGTCTATTGACGTGCGGCTTGAAGACCCGGTCGCATGTTCGATCTTCGTCCTTTATTTTTTAATTTGTATATGGGTCCAAATTTGTTTCATGACATGTGGCCCCCTCGGTGTGTAGTTTGTAGCACTTTAATTTGTGGGTCGAAATTTGTTCCATTCCAAGTGGACTATCGGTGTGTAGTTTTGTAGCTTATTTATAATAATTAAAGAGAACAACATAGTTTTTTCAATAATACCATGGTGCGACGTTGAAGGCGAGAAAGGACGTGCGAGAGAGCGATGAGCGAGTCGAGGGAAATCAACTAGGGAGTTGCGTGGGTTGCAAACGGCGTTGGAGTAGTTGTGGGCTGAATGCTACGAAAATATAATCTAAACCGACCGGAATAAATGCCTACACAAATTAATCCAAGGTTGGAGTGCCCCTCGCAATGTAAATAGCTCCGGCTTTGCGAGGGATGGAGAGGTAGTAGCTTCAACGCGTGGAAGATACGGTATGAGAAAGCGAGGTCAATCGAGAGACATATAGATAGAGAGACAAAGTGAGTGTGGTCCAACATTCATTGAACAAATATATATGCTCTGGAGAGATATTGTCTGATTGAGCTTTTGGTAAGGGTGAGGGCTGTAAGATAGAGCTTGAGAGATGATCCGATCCACAGACGTGTAGATATATTTTGTGCGTGGGAGGAAGCAAGGTCAACCGATCACATAGGGTCGTCGTGCGATCGAAAGAGTGAGACGGGTTGGAGAGAGTGACCTAGATAGACGATGTGCGTGAGAGAGTATACAATGTGAATGTAGCGACCAGACCTCAAGCGATGCGATATACGTGCATCGGTGTCATCTGGATCGATAATCTTTGACACGCGCGATTACTCGAAGGATTTATAACAGAGAAGCAATCACACACTTATTACATCGAATGTCTCAAAAGATAACTTATTACAATAAATATGGCTTAAGGACATCTAATAACGACAACAGCGGAAGGCTTGGAAGATATGCGAGTCCATCAACTCCAACGGCATCACTGAGTATAGAACCACGACCTAAGGCACCTTACGTGTCGTCTAAAAAGTCTGCAACATGAACGTTCCAGCCCGAAAATGGGTCACCACATGGAATATGCTGGCAATGTAACACATAGAGAGTAATATGAAAGAGTAATGCTATACTACATGCATATATGGCTGGTGGAAAACTCTGTGGTTACAGTTTTGCGTAAAGCCAATTTTTCCCTATTGCAAAGGAATAAATTTTATTTAACTATCATGGTGGTTGTTAAACATTGAGAATGGTTGACAGCATTCTCAATCCCAATTAAGCATCATCATTAAAACCCAACAATATTAATTAAAGTAACATGATGAGATTCACATGATAATCCAGGTACTAGATACTCAAGATGTCCATAACCGGGGACACGGCTAACCATGATTAGTTTGTTACACTCTGCAGAGGTTTGTGCACTTTTCCCCACAAGAATCGATCTCCTCCGTTGGGATTCTCGCACTACATGGTGTTTGAGAACCAGATGACCGAGACATAGTCTTTCAGAAGCGCTCGCACCTTACGAACAGGTAGACCGTACCAACCTACATCCCCTACATCAGCTAGTCTACCACTGTAAGAGTTCGCACGACTTAGTCAACTATGCTAGAGCCCATAGTAGCTTGTGGCTGCACACAGAAGTTTCTAGCATGAATAATCTCATGATCCCTTTGAGCCTGGGAGGCGGTCCAAAAAGAAATAGGCAATCCTGGAATACCCAGGAACCTCAATCCACCCAGATGTGTGTTTAAGTAGCCACCTTAAATAAACCATTAATTAACAATCTCACATCTGCCATGGATACACTCACCCAATCCACGTCTACTAGCATAGCATGGCAATATAAGCAAACGTAGAAGTAACTCCCAAGGGTTTGATAATAAAACAGGTAATAGGTACTACCTCAGCTACTTTCCCAATACCCACAATTTACTTAGATCCTAATCATGCAATGTTTGAGGATTGATATAATGCATAAAAACTGGGTAGTAAAGAGGTATGATCAAAGTGTTACTTGCCTTGCTGATGATCCGCGAAACTTAGAGATTCAAAGTAGCAAGCGGTGCACTCCGGGTACTCTATCGCAAACAAACGAGCATACAATAAGTACTCATCTAATGCACGAGTAAAACTCAAATAAAAGATCTAACCATAAAGTTCAACTTAAGAACTCCGGTTTGCAAAAAGAAACAAATCGAACGAAAGTCAAACGGCAAAAGAAACAAGCTTTGTTTACTAATCTGGACCTAAGTCAAATTTTACAGTAGCAAAAACTTGTTTGAGTTGATTATTCGGGAAGAGGGTTTCGAGACGAAACTCTAGGCGCTTGAATCGCCTGATTCCGATAAACGAGCGAAAAGTTATACTAGATTGAAAATCGGATCAGAAATTGCTATCAGAAAAATCGCGGAATAAATCCGAGAAAAAGAAAAACGACGGACAGACTAACGAACAAACGTTCGTTATCTGGATCTAAACGATGAACGCGTTTGTTAAAACGAACAAACGAGCAAACACTCGCTAATTAACCTAAACCGAAAAAACCGATCTAATAAAAAAACGGATCTAAAAAATGGCGAAAAAAACCCTCATGGGTCAACCTCAATGGTTCAAGGGCGGCGGCAATGACGGCACGGCTAGGGTTTGGGGTGGCGGGGGTGGGCTGGGGTGGGGTGGCCGGGGGTGGCGCTATATAAAGCCCCCGACCAGAGGAGTCCTGGCCAGTTACGGCCCATAGTCGGTTCGCTGTTTTTTTTAATAATTACGCGCAGAAAAACTAAAGAAAGAAATATTAAACGGACTCCAAAAATCCCGAAGTAAATTTTCCCCAGCTTCTAAAATCAAGCCGGACAAGATGAACATTTATTTGGGGCCCAAATGCAATTTTGAAAACGCGCATTTTTCCTAAATTCAAATAAAATTGCGATAAACTCCACATAAAAAAATCTTATTAGATTTTTTTATTAAATCTTCAATATTTCTTCATTTTGGGAAAGTCATTTTATTTCCTCTCTCATATTTTTATAATAGAAATAATTGAAGATAAAATAAATAAAATCAAATGATCCTATTTTCAAAATTTGAGAAAACTCAAATATGAAAATAACGAAAACTCCAACTCTCTCCGTGGGTCCTTGAGTTGCGTGAAATTTCTAGGATCGAGCCAAAAATGCAATAAAATATGATATGCAAATGGTGATCTATGTATAACATTCCAAATTGAAAATCTGGGATGTTAAAGTGAATAGGTCGAATTGGGCTCAAACATTGTGATATATCGTTTTTGTCCGAGAAAGAGCGAGGTAAATCGAGACATACGGAGAGAGAGAGAGAGATAGAGAGAGAGAGAAAAAGAGAGAGAGAGAGAGAGAGAGAGAGAGAGAGAGAGAGAGAGAGATAGAGAGATTGAGTGAGCGTGCACTACAAGAAATATGTCAACTTGTGACCTTGACTATTGGTCACTGAAAGGTCATTGTTTTTCATTTGCGACCTTTTTTTGACCAAAAACAGAAGGTCAAAAGCTGAGGGTCGTTAACTGACTATAGCGACCTTCTCGTGAGAAGATCGTGGACGTTCTGACCAAAATATTCCTATTGTATGCGTTTTGGTCACTAGCAACCTCCCTGTGCCACGTGAGGCATCCAGTGGCAAGTCGATGTGGTACAAGATTCAGCCCGGTCCAATTAGGTGTTTTACATGGGCCGAGCCCATTAATTCGGCCTTTTTAATATTTATTTTTTCTATTAATTTTTGCTAGCTACATGGGCTGGCCCAGCAATTCGGCCTTTTTATTTCTAGATGCGGCCTTTTACAACAGATAATCTTTTATTTTTTGCCATTTTATTTTCCACTGTTTTACATTTGTCCTGTGAGTTTCAGCTTTTTCTTTTCTTAGAAGATTGGTCCCACTTGTAAGTTTCTAGTAATGGGACCCGCTTGTCACGGTCCAAGTTCTTTAGATTTCACTTCATAGTAAATAAGTAACCAATATCTAAATCAACCTTTGTCAAAAATACATCGCTTGAAATAGTAGCAGAATGGCAATCACGGTATTACAACATGAATACATTTTTGTGTGGGTAAACATGGATACATCATACAATACAAATACAATGGCAATGACCAATGGCGTAGCTGGGGCAGGCTGCCTGCCGTGGGTTCGGGCGTGAAGAGAAAACTCTTCATATAATGCAGCTACGGTCAAGACTATAGCTACAGACGCATCAGTAGCAACACCGCTGGCCCGGGCGAGGGATTTCTGCCACTAAGACTGCAATGACAAAGATATCGCTTCTATCGACCTTCACCATGGACCTCCTTCAGTCCTTCTATAGCAGACACAAACTCTCCCTCTCCTTTCAACCTTCTTTTGCATGGATCTACTGTGAGAGGAAATCTACAATTAAGAACAAAATACATATATAAGCAGTTGGGTACATATCACTTTGGAAAGAACAAAATACGTATATAAGCAGGTGGGTTTTGACAGGTTTGATGGGGGCAGGTGGTGCAGACGTCTTCACAATAATGTCTCCAGTTTTGTTCTTGACAATTTAGGCAAAATGTTAGCAAAATGCTACTGCTGCAAAGACACTGAAGCACAAGATTTTTCACTAACAAAAGCATTTACAAACACGTAATTGACAAGTGAAGAAAGCACGAACTGAACTTTAGCCCTATTGTAATGTATCCGGTTTCAAAGTAGTAGTTAATTTAGCTTCGAACTCAACATGATATAGTTAATTAGTCCTATTGGCCATTACCCGATTGGGACCAATCACTTCCGACATTTAACCAGCCAAGAACTTGAACTAGTTAATTTGACTATTGTAGTGGATTCAATACTAGTGATTTTAGTTGAACTAGTCAATTGGCCTCATCACGTGCAAACTTTAACCAGAGAAGAAAAACATAGATTGTGGTAATGCTGGAAGGAACCAATCAATCGGAAGCATCCAACCGACTGGAATATGGAGCGACAGGGGACAGAGGGAGCGGGAGTGGACCTAGATAGTGTTGCTGCTGAAGACGAACACAGGACCCACGCCGCTTGCACGATGGCCGACCGCCACCGACCACGTCTGGAACTTGCGCGACTGCTTCCCGATGTACCGCCCCGTCTTGCCATCGTAGTACTCGGGGAAGTCGCCCTGGCCGCACGCCTCCATCACCTCCACCGCGTTGCGGGCGATGTGGGGCCGCCCTAGCTTCACGCTCACCGCCACCAGGAGCCACAGCAGCACTGCAGTTTGCACGCGCACGACAACTTAGAACACATGTGTAAAGAACATTGGCATATAGAAATGCAGTGCATATATGGAAAGAAGAGAATACAATGCATGTGCATGCATCCAAGGAGCTAATACTGAACCAACATATATCTCGCGATAAACAGCAGCGACATGCATCAAACAACTGTAGCTGTTCACTATAAGATCATCTATATGAGCTAAACTACCAATTTACTATGCTATGAGGGTTATCTGATTTCAGGACATTCATATATACACCATGGACATGTATAAAACCGAACAGAAAAGTAAAATACCACCACACAACATGTGTGTGCCTCAAGTCCCGAACCCGTAAGTAGACTAACATGACCACATGTATAAAGCGTAAAAGCAAAGTGAATACTAAGTATTCTCGCAAATATAAATAAAAAGTGAATACTAACAACTAACGCATGTGTGTCCTTAAGCCAAAAACCAAGAACTACGAAGGGGAAAACGAAACAAATTCATGTGTTTTAGGGGGCATGATAGCGTTAGGTGTCATAATCAGATTCTCGGAAATACCGATAATGTACACAACCCCTTTTCTCAAGATAAATGCCTAAAAATTTAAGATGCAAGGAGTAGATCAAAGATTCTCAGAAGCAACTAGAACAACAGGAAGGTATCGAGCACATACAACTGGCTCTAGTATACCGCCATGCACGAGCACTTGTTAATATTTATATTCATCATAGCAACCTATAACCACCTATGCTTACAAATCATATCATAATGCCTATATAAGATGCAAAAAAGATATGCGCATCTCATATCAGACTAAGAGACAACGTTGCATAACAGTTCTTATCTTCTGCCAAAACTAAACACAACATGTACCAAGGAAAATCAACACTTATAGATTGATATCAAACTAACAGCCAACACTACATAACAGTTCTGAACTTCTGCCAGAACTGAACACAACATATACCAAGAAAAATCAACATATACCAAGAAAAATCCAGTCACTACTAACATGCATACGAAGCTCATCTAGATAACTGACCATCGAAACATGGGAGATCACCCATACAAGCCGGAGACAAATATGTACACAAGCCGGAGGCACCGGGGGAGAGAGAGGGAGGGAGAGGGCTTATGAGGCGGGCGAGGAGCCTGAGGAGCGCGCGGATCCTGGGGCGGACGTGCGCGTTGAGCATACATGAAGACGAAGACGCTGGGCACCCTCTTGGGCTTGTTGGGGTCCTTGTCGGCCTTGCCCTTCTTCCCATGGTGGCCGGCTTCTCGGCCCCCTTGCTCCTCAGCGCCAACCTACAACATCACAGATCGTCAGAAACCTAATCACTGGAACAGATCTACCACGAGTGGAAGGGAGTACCTTGAGCTCGTGTCGTCGTGCTCGGATGAATGGGCAGCTACGTGTGGGGCGAGGTAAGAGTCACCAGAGCCGCACCATCGACGGAGGCGCCATCGCATCCGAAACCCTAGCCATGGGGACGTTGTCGGGAAGCACGCAGTAAAAGGAGCAGCACGACCGCCTTGAGGTCCGGCGGCCGACGGCTCGCTCGGTGTCGGGCGCCCTCACGGAGACGCCAGAGGAGGAGGCTGGTGAAGCAGCGACGACTGGGATCGACTGCTAGGGTGGAGTACGACGAACCCCTCCCTATAGCGAGGTGTACGGCGGCCGTCTGAGGATCTCGCAAACCCTAGGTCGCATGCCGTCGTGGTCCAGCCAGCTCGACGGTGCGGCGCGCATCGAAGCACGCGCGCACCGGCGAGCCAGCCGGCCGCGACACCGAGGCTGCAGGGCGCTGGATCTGCTGCGGGGGTTGGAGGGAGGGAGTGGAAGATGGGGAACGATGGGTGGCGCGCGGATCTGGCGTCGTCAGGCTCGGATGAATGGGCGGCGCGAGGGAGGGAGGGACGGTGGACGGTGGCGGCGCGAGGGAAGGGGAGGTGGCGGCGGTGATCTAGAAGGGGAGGAGGAGAGCTCTCTCTCTCTCTCTCTCTCTCTCTCCGCATCGGGCACAGCGGGTGGGTGGGTGGGACACAACGGGTGGGTGTGGGACTGTGGGTGGGTGGGTGGGTGGATGGATGGATGGATCTATGCCATGTCATCGATCCATGGCACACATGTTTCCACCAATGATGATTAAGCTTATGCAATTGTTTTTTTTTCTTTTTTTCTCTTACATATTATATCACCCATGTAAATAACCTATCCAATATTTACTGCAAAAGGGCACCATTTCATTTTCAAAAATATTATATAATATTGACTGACTCGGGGAGGCTTCGTTGTAACTCCAAATGACCCTCAACGATATTACATCACAACACCGGCGGTCCGACAATGCTTCATTGCAACTCCGCCGGTCCCGACAATGTTGTATCACAAAGACTCAAGGGTCCAAGGGCGACGCTTATGTTGCATCACTTGGTGACTATTTGCAGCACCACCTTCATTGCAACCCCGGCAACCTTGCGACACCATCCTCGTGTGCATGACCGGTGGCCACCACCCGGCAGCCTGCGGCGCCACGCATCACTACCCCAAACCAAGAGCTTCGACACCCCTCGCATCAACAAATCATCAGCACCGTCGTCGAACATCAGCCATCACAGAAATGCTCAAATATTATGGTAGATCAATGGCTTTCAAGCCAAATGATCAATCTTATGGCCACATTCATGGCATAGTTTGTTCAAATGACCTCATATTGTGCACAAGGGTGCATCTTGTAATTCCAAACAATGTTACCTGAGGGAGTTTTCATTTTCTTTGCACGGAAATTTCATTTCCCATTTTTCGAGTGCCCAAAAGGAGGTTTTTTGTGAAGGACCTCCCAGATAATTGTTGCAAAATTGGACCAAATCATTTTTCTAAAATACTAGGCCATATTTAATGCACAATTGACAAAATGGTTGGGTGTAAAAAGTTTTGATCCACCTCTGGTAAAAAAGACAAATTCCCGCCGATTCAGCTGGAAGCGGGTCAAATTTGAACTGCAGGTGCCTCGTAGTTTGCTATTTATTTTTTCCAAAAATCATTTCTAGGTACATAAGTACCTATTTAATCAGAGAAACACCAAAAAATTCCATGATTCAACCACTAGCTAGGAACGGTCATTCCCGCCGTTTTGACCGCATTTTGAAATGGGCATAAAAATTTCAATAAAATTCAAAAAATTGGGGAACCTTCGCATTGTGTCATTATATGTGGCCAAGTTCCCAGGAAAAACAACAAACTTGTAATACGGCAATTATTTTAAAAAAGTGTTCTCAGAAACGAGCTATCACGTTTGGAGATCAATGGCTTTCAAGCCAAATGATCAATCTTATGGCCACATTCATGGCATAGTTTGTTCAAATCATCTCATATTGTGCACAAGGGTGCATATTGGAATGGCAAACAATGTTGCCTAAGGAAGTTTTCATTTTCTTTGGACGAAAAAACCATTTTCCATTTTTCGAGTGCCCGAAAGGAGGTTTTTTTGTGAAGGACCTCCCAAATAATTGTTGCAAAATTGAACCAAATAATTTTTCTAAAATACTAGGCCATATTTAATGCACAATTGACAAAATGGTTGGGTGTAAAAAGTTTTGATCCACCTCTGGTGAAAAAGACAAATTCCACCGATCTGGGTTGGAAGCGGTCAAATTTGAACTGCAGGTGCCTCGTAGTTTGCTATTTATTTTTTCCAAAAATCATTTCTAGGTACATAAGTACCTATTTAATCAGAGAAACACCAAAAAAATTCCAAGATTCAACCACTAGCTAGGAACAGTCATTCCCGCCGTTTTGATCGCATTTTGAAATGGGCATAAAAATTTCAATAAAATTCAAAAATTTGGGAAACCTTCGCATTGTGTCATTATATGTGGCCAAGTTCCGAGGAAAAATAACAAACTTGTAATACGGCAATTATTTTAAAAAAGTGTTCTCAGAAACGAGCTATCACGTTTGGAGATCAATGGCTTTCAAGCCAAATGATCAATCTTATGGCCACATTCATGGCATAGTTTGTTCAAATGATCTCATATTGTGCACAAGGGTGCATATTGGAATGGCAAACAATGTTGCCTAAGGAAGTTTTCATTTTCTTTGGACGAAAAAACCATTTTCCATTTTTCGAGTGACCGAAAGGAGGTTTTTTTGTGAAGGACCTCCCAAATAATTGTTGCAAAATTGGACCAAATCCTTTTTCTAAAATACTAGGCTATATTTAATGCACAATTGACAAAATGGTTGGGTGTCAAAAGTTTTGATCCACCTCTGGTGAAAAAGACAAATTCCTGCCGATTCAGCTGGAAGCGGGTCAAATTTGAACTGTAGGTGCCTCGTAGTTAGCTATTTATGTTTTCCAAAAATCATTTATAGGTACATAATTACCTTTTTAATCAGAAATACATGGTTTGATGGTGAGACATCGAGGTTTGGACGGTGGCATGCCCGCCGCGTGGTCACCGCGTGACCATGGCGTTGCCATATGTTCTGGGTGGCCTAGGCATGTCTAGTGGGTTGGGCACTCCCCAGGTAGGTGCTAGGAATGAAATTACAACATAAGATTCTCACGAGGAGACCGATCGATGCTCAAACATGAATTAGCAGCCAAGTGTTTGATTAGCGGTACAGGAAATGTACATGGCTAATGGGCGTGAGTTTTGGCTGAGGATGATCCATTACTAAGAAGACCGTCTTCACAAATTTTCAGCTCAAAAGGAGGAGCCTATGTGGTACTTTCTTTGCAAACTACCACACTGGACATAAATACGAATGTTGAAGCTCGGCTCAAAATAATGAATGGATTGAGCTAGCATTTGGTGCAGGATGGTTATTTGGGCATAGGAAAGCACTTGTAGAAAATGGATACTATTTGGACATGCCAAAGTGGTACTTCCTTCACAAACTGTTGTTTTGAACAGAATAGGAAAATGAATATTTTTAATTTTTTGAACTAGGCAAGGAAGGTTTTTACATATTTGACGAAGATATGACCCAAAGAATTTATGAGATTTTTTGGGAATTTTGGGAATGATAGAAATATAGGTTGCTTCACAACCTAGGGCAAAACTGCCACATGGACATGACACATAGGAAAACTGATGAGGTGGCGCCTAGTCATCACAACCCACCACAATCTACAAGGCTATGACCATCTATATTGGTCGTTAACAACTAGAAATAAGGCAATGGACCAAGACTGCTTTGCTTTGTGACCATTTCGTATAAGGAAATTACGACCTTTCTGACCAAAATGGTCGCAATGGTTTAGGGTTTGGAGCCCCCCGAACAGCTTTTGACCAATTGGTCTCAAATGGTCATAGATCTATGACCAATTCTTCCAGGGTCACTGACAGAAGGTCACTAGTTGACATATTTCTTGTAGTGGTGGCCCACCATGAGGTCGAAAGAGTGGCGGCGGCTTGGATGGACTGACCTAGATAGACAATCTGCGTGAGAGAGTATAGAGTGTGTCGATCGAGGCCCGAACAGGGAGATATATCATTTGTGTGTGAAAGAAAATGAGGTTAAACGAGACTGAGATAAAGAGAGCTAGATTGAGCGAGTGTGGCTCACTGCATGGAAGAAAGAGTGAGACAGCCTCGAGGGAGTGACCTAGATATACAACGTATGCTCAGGCGCACGAGAGGTTGGGGGCTAGATAGGCAATGCATGTATTTAGCGGGAGGGTGAGAGGGAGTGGGGGAGAGCTCGGCATGGGGTGCAATGGCGGGTGTGTGAGGTAAATACATTTGGTAACAGGAGTGGAAAAAGGGGTTGTGTAGTCGAGAGACTTAGAGATCGAAACATGGAGAGAAAGAATGAACGTGTGTTGGAAACCGATAGCTTGCTAAGGTCGTTAGGAGAGGAAGATTGACCGATACAGGAAGTATGTAGCGTTTGTGCGCGGGGGAGGGGGGGCTAAAAACAACATTTGAATGTACATAGTACGAGACTTAATATTGATGTTTCAATTCGGTGTACATTGTAAGATTTGAACCAAGGACCATGCAAACGGGTAATTATTTCGATTTCGTGCCATACTAAGTTTCAAAAAGTTGATATTGGCTCAATTTGTTGTGCTATTTTGTAGGTCATATGTTTGAATCCATCCAAAAGTTTTCTCACTACCATGGTGTTTATCATATACATATGAATTTGTATTAAAAAAGTAGCGTGGATACAGTGAAATGCGAAATCCACGTTAGAATTGGAGATCGCCACGTGACACACACTCTAATTCAAATAACTAACTACGTGACACACACTCTAATTCAAATAACTAATTATGTGACACACTCTAATCCACGTTAGCGTGGGTACCGTTTCGATTTTTTTTCAAATAACTCCTCATTAATTAATTTATAGTACTCCCTTTGTTCACTTTTACAAGACCTTAAAGACATTCCAGACAATGTGCAAAACAGTTCATTTTAAGTTGTCTGAAACGACTTACAAAAGTGAATGGATGGAGTATCTCGTTTCGAATGACTAATTATTGCAAGGAAAACACAGGCATGGTAATTGCTGTCTACTACACAACCTTCTTCTTGTAGACGTTGTTGGGCCTACAAATCTTAGTTAAGCGTTTCAACTCTTCACAACCCAAAAGCAATCTAAGTTCATTGTAATGATAAAGGGAGATCAAATCATCACAATTTTTGGACACGATCCGATCATGAAACAATTTGCATTGGAGCTGTAAATGATCTTGTTTATTGCAAAATTCACAATGGGAAAGATATCTTAAATTCTCCGCACACTTATCTAGCCTTTCTTTCAACTTCTTAGTTTCTAAATACTTATGCCTCTTGCAATATATATCTTATTTATTTGGTGTGTTAATGCAAACATGCACTCCACAAAAGTTGACATGCTTATGAGAGATATTTTCATCATGACTAGAGTAATCATCATTAGTACTATGGATATTCAAGGAGTTTATACTAACAACATTGCAGTCATGCTCATCATTCAAAGATTTAGTACCAAGAATTTTAAAGCATTCTTCTTCTAGCACTTGAGCACAATTTTCCTTTCCATCATACTCAGGAAAGATATTAAAAAGACGAAGCTTATGAGACAAACTCAATTCCATTTTTTGGTAGTTTTCTTTTATAAACTTAACTAGAGATAAAACAAGAAACAAAAAGATTCGATTGCAAGATCTAAAGATATACCTTCAAGCACTCACCTCCCCGGCAACGGCGCCAGAAAAGAGCTTAGTTGACGGGGTGTGAGTGAGTGCCGCTACCTAGCCTCCCGGCAACGGCGCTTGAGAAAAGAGCTTGATGTCTACTACACAACCTTCTTCTTGGAGACGTTGTTGGGCCTGGAAGTGCACAGGTTTGTAGGACAGTAGTAAATTTCCCTCAAGTGGATGACCTAAGGTTTATCAATCCGTAGGAGGCGTAGGATGAAGATGGTCTCTCTCAAACAACCATGCAACCAAATAACAAAGAGTCTCTTGTGTCCCCAACACACCCAATACAATGGTAAATTGTATAGGTGCACTAGTTCGGCGAAGAGATGGTGATACAAGTGCAATATGGAAGGTAGATATAGGTTTTTGTAATCTGAAAATATAAAAACAGCAAGGTAACTAATGATAAAAGTGAGCATACACGGTATTGCAATGATAGGAAACAAGGCCTAGGGTTCATACTTTCACTAGTGCAAGTTCTCTCAACAATAATAACATAGATAGATCATATAACAATCCCTCAACATGCAACAAAGAGTCACTCCAAAGCTGACACCACACAGTACTCGAAGGATTTATAATAGAGTAGCAATCACACACTTATTACAAATCGAGTGTCTCAAGAGAGAACTTAATAAAATAAATATGGCTTAAGGCCATCTAATACGATAACAGCGGAAGGCTTGGAAGAATAAGCGAGTCCATCAACTCCAACGGCATCACTGAGTATAGAACCACGACGTAAGCACCTTACTCGTCGTCTGAAAAGTCTGCAACATGAAACGTTGCAGCCCGAAAACTGGTCAGCACATGGAATATGCTGGCAATGTAACACATAGAGAATAATAGAATGATAAGCCTATACTACATGCATATATGGCTAGTGGAAAAGCTCTATGGTTACAATTTTGCATAAAGCCAATTTTCCCAACTGCAAAGGTATAAGTTTATTTAACTATCATGGTGGTTGTTAAACATTGAGAATGGTTGACAACATTCTCAATCCCAATAAAAAGTACTCATTAAAAACCCAACAATATTAATTAGAAGTAACATGATGAGATTCACATGATATCCAAGTACTAGATACTCAAGATGTCCATAACCGGGGACACGGCTAATCATGATTAGTTTATACACTCTGCAAGGTTTGCGCACTTTTCCCCACAAGACTCGATCGCCTCCGTTGGATTTCTCGCACTACATGATGTTTCAGAAACGGATGACCGAGACATAGCCTTTCAGAAGCACTAGCACCTTACATGTGGGTAGACCGGTACACCTACTTTCCCCTACATCTGCTAGTCTACCCGTAAGAGTTCGCACAACTTAATCAACTATGCCAGAGCCCATAATGGCTTGTGGCTGCACACAGAAGTTTCTAGTTAGAATAGTCTCATGATCCCTTTGAGCCTGGGTGGCGGTCCGAAGAAATCTGAGCAAGTCCTGATGGAAACCAGGTGCCTCAATCCACCCAGATGTGTGTTTAAGTTGCCACCTTAAATAAACCATTAAATAACAATCTCACATCTGTAATGGAATACACTCACCCGATCCACGTCTACTAGCATAGCATAGCATAATAAGCAAACGTAGAAGTAACTCCCAAGGGTTTGATAATAAAACAGGTAATAGGTACTACCTCAATCTACTCCCCATCCCACAATTTAATTAGATCCTAATCATGCAATGTTTGAGGATAGATCTAATGCATAAAACTGGGTATGAGAAGAGGTATGATCAAAGTGTTACTTGCCTTGCTGATGATCCGCGAAACCTAGAGACTCGAAGTAGCAAGTGGCGCACTCCGGGTATTCTATCGCAGACAAACAAACAAGCATACAATAAATACTCATCTAATGCACAGGTAAAACTCAAATAGATCTAACCAGATATTTCAACTTAAGAACTCCGGTTTGCAAAAAGAATCAAATCAAACAAAGCAACGAAAGTCAAACGGCGGAAGAAAACAGCTTCGTTTTACTAATCTGGATCTAAGTAAAATTTTACAGAAGCAAACACTTGTTTAAGTAGATTATTCGGAAAGAGGGTTTCGAGACGAAACTCTAGGCGCTTGAATCGCGTGATTCCGATAAACGAGCAAAAAGTTATACTAAAACGAAAATCGGATCAGAAATCGCGATCAGAAAATCGCGGATTTAAATCCGAGAAAAAGAAAAACGACGAACGGGTTAACGAACGGACGTTCGTTAACTAGACTAATCTGGCGAACGCGTTCTTTTAAACGAACTAACGAACGAACGTTCGCTATTTAACCGAACCAAAAAAACCGAAGAAAAACCGCTCCGTTTTTATAAAAAAAAACTGGCGCGGAAAACGAGGCGGAGGCGAACCTCGGGGGTCACGGCGGCGGCGGCGGCCCGGCAAGCGGCGGCGGTCGGGCTAGGGTTAGGGTTTGGCGTGGGCGTGGCGCGTGGGCTGGGGTCCTCTGTATGACGCTTTATATAGTGCGCCCCCGAGCAGAGTCCCGCTCGGGCACGGCCCAAAGGCGGTTCGTTTTTTTTGAAATAATAACATGCAGAAAAAAAATAAAAAGAAATACTAAATGGAGTCCAAAAATCCCGAAATAAAATTTCCCCTGCTTCTAAAATCAAGCCGGATTTAATGAACATTTATTTGGGGTCTAAATGCAATTTTGAAAAACGCGCATTTCTCCTAAATTCAAAATAAAAGGTGAAAAATCCAAAATAAAAATCTTATTTGATTTTATTATTAAATCTTCATTATTTCTTTATTTTGGGAAAGTCATTTTATTCCCTCTCTCATATTTTGGTTGTAGAAATAATTGAAGATAAAATAATTAAAACCAAATGATCCTATTTTCAAAATTTGAGAAAACTCAAATACGAAAATAACAAAAATCCCCAACTCTCTCCGTGGGTCCTTGAGTTGTGTAGAATTTCTAGGATCGAGCAAAACTGCAACGAAACAAATATGATATGCAATGATGCTCTATGTATAACATTCCAAATTGGAAATTTGGGATGTTACAAACCTACCCCCTTAAGATGAATCTCGCCCTCGAGATTCGGGTTGGATAGAAAATAGGTGAGGGTGGTCCTTAAGCAAATCTTCCTCTCGCTCCTGTGTGGCTTCCTCCTCGGTGTGGTGGCTCGAATTGAACTTTGCAAAACTTAATGACCTTGTCATGCGAGTAACTCGACTGGCAAACTCGAGAATCTTAACAGGTTTCTCCTCATAGGTCAAATCATCATTCAGCTGAATCGCTTCGAGTGGCACGGTATCTCTCAGTGGTATATTAGCCATCTCTGCGTGACACTTCTTCAACTGAGAAACATGAAACACATCATGAACTCCTGACAATCCTTCGGGTAATTGCAATTTGTACGCAACTTCTCCCATGCATTCCAAAATACGATAAGGTCCTACAAATCGGGGCGCTAACTTTCCCTTAACACCAAAACGCTTAACTCCTCGAAGTGGCGATACTCGAAGATAAACTCTGTCTTCGACTTCGTATTCTGTCTCCTTACGTTTTGAATCTGCATAACTCTTCTGTCTTGACTGGGCTACCTTGAGCCTATCACGAATTAACCTTACTTTCCGTTCAGACTCCTTAATCAAATCCGGTCCAAACAATTGGCGGTCTCCAACTTCATCCCACAACAACAGGGTCCTGCACCTCCTTCCGTACAAGGCTTCGAAAGGTGCCATCTTTAGACTGGTTTGGTAACTGTTGTTATAAGAAAACTCCGCATACGGCAAGTTGTCATCCCAACTTGATCCATAATCCAAAGCACAAGCTCTAAGCATATCCTCCAAAATCTGGTTGACTCTCTCGGTTTGTCCATCCGTGCGTGGATGAAAAGTTGTGCTAAACTCACCTGGTTCCCAAAGTTTCGTGCGGTTGCTTCTAACTTTGAGGTGAATAGGGTTCCTCTATCCGATATGATACTCCTTGGAACTCCATGCAAGCATACAATCCTTGTCATGTATATCTTAGCCAATTTGGCAATCGCTGTAGGTAGTCTTCATCGAATGAAATGAGCTACCTTCACAAACGGTCGACTACAACCCAAATCGAGTCATAGCCTGAACGAGTCCCGGGCAATCCCGTAATGAAATCCATACCTAGTTTATCCCACTTCCATTCGGGTATAGGCAATGGGTAACAATCCTGGCTTACGGTGTTACGCCTTCACCCTCGACATACATTACAAACTGCTACATACTCTGCAATGTCCTTCTTCATTCCAGTCCACCAGAAAGTATTCTTCAAATCCAAATACATCTTGGTATTTCCTGGGTGAATCGAATATGGTGAATCATGTGCCTCTTGTAGAATCAACTTCCTGATCTCCGGGTCATTGGGCACATAAACACGGTCTTCAAACCATAGGGTATCGTGCTCATCTTCATGAAATCCCTTAGCTTTTCCTTCGCTCATTCTCTCCTTTATAGAGGCAATCTCTTTGTCAGTCTTCTGAGCTTCCCTGATCTTGTCCATCAAAGTTGACTGAATCTCCAATGCTGCTACATAGCCTCTCGGAACTATTTCCAAACATAGCTCTCGAAGATCCTCGGCTAACTCTTTTGGTATCTCTCCCGTCTTTAGTGCGTTGACGTGACTCTTACGGCTCAATGCGTCTGCTACAACGTTAGCCTTTCTGGGATGATAATGTAATATCATATCATAGTCCTTAATGAGCTCCAACCATCTCCTCTGCCTGAGATTTAGCTCCTTCTGAGTGAAGGTACTTTAAACTCTTGTGATCCGTATACACCTCACAATGATTTCCAATGAGGAAATGTCTCCAGGTCTTCAACGCATGCACTACGGCTGCTAACTCCAAATCATACGTGGCATAATTTAGCTCATGAGGCTTAAGCTGTCGTGAAGCATACGAAACAACTCTTCCCCCCTGCATAAGCACTGCTCCAAGTCCTCGACGTGAAGCGTTGCAATACACCTCATAATCCTTGGTCTGATCTGGTAGAATTAACACTGGTGAGGTAACCAAACGTTTCTCCAACTCTTGGAAACTAGCTTCACACTCCTCAGTCCAAATGAACTTGGTGTCCTTTTTCAACAATTCGGTCATAGGCTTCACAATCCTTGAGAAATTCTCAATGAATCTCCGGTAGTATCCTGCGAGTCCAAGGAAACTCCGGATCTCTCCAACTGTTGTTGGTGCTTTGATTTGTTATTCTGATGGCGACTTTAGTGGGGTCTACTGCTATACCTTCTCCAGATATAACATGGAAATCCAACTTCCTTCAACCAAAACTCACACTTGCTGAACTTGGCATATAACTGATGTTCTCTGAGCTTCTCGAGTACCAAACGCAAATGCTCGCTATGTTCCTCTTCATTCTTCGAGTAAACCAAAATATCATCAATGAACACCACGGCGAACTTATCCAAAAACTCCATAAACACTTTGTTCATCATGTTCATAAAATAGGCAGGTGCGTTAGTCAGACCAAATGACATAATGGTGTACTCATACAGCCCGTACCTGGTGGTAAAATCCGTCTTAGGTATATCCTGCTCTCGAATCTTCAACTGATGGTACCACGATCAGAATCGATCTTGGAAAACACCTTAGCTCCTTGCAATTGGTCAAACAAATCATTGATCATCGGCAGTGGGTACTTGTTCTTAATGGCCACTTCATTTAATCCGCGATAATCAACAACCATTCTTAAAGATCCATCCTTCTTCTCCACTAGAAGTACTGGTGATCCCCAAGGCAATGAACTTGGGCGAATAAAACCTTTATCCAGTAACTCCTTGATCTGCTTCTTAATTTCCTCCAAATCTTGGGCTGGCATCCTATACGGTCTCTTAGATATCGCCCAAAGGCTCGGCAAGAGTTCAATCGAAACTCAATGTCTCTATCCGGTGGCATGCTCGGCAACTCTTCCTAAACACGTCCGGGTAATCCCTTACCATCGGTACTTCTTCCCGCACAACTCCCGATAAGGAATTTACATGTGCTCTCCTCGGCTCATGCCGTGATACATACTTGATTCTCCTTCCTTCTGGGGTGGTAAGCAAAATCGACTTACTGGCACAATCGATGTTTCTTCCATACATCGACAGCCAATCCATACCAAGAATTACATCCAAACCTTGGGATTCCAATATAATTAAATCCGTTGGGAAAACATGCCTCCCTATACTTAATGGCACTTGAAAACATCCTTGATCGGGTCAGATACTCCGCTCCGGGTGAGCTTACTAGCATGGGTGTCTTAAGGGTTCTAGTGGGCAGGCTAAACTTATTCACAAATCCCCTTGATATGTATGAATGTGATGCACCAGTATCAAAAAGAACAACTGCAGTAAATGACTTAACCAAAAACTTACCTATTACTGCATCTGGCTGAGCTTCAACTTCCTCCACGGTAACGTGATTCACTTGTCCTTTGTTGAAAGGGTTCGGCTTCTTCTCGGAGCTTCCATTACCATTTCCATTTTGGCCTTCTGGACAATCATTTGCATAATGCCCGGTCTTGCGGCACTTAAAGCAAGTGATGTGGCTCAGGTCTACCTTAGATGGTGTTGACGGGTTGGTGCGGTTCTGTCCATTGCTTCCTCCATTCGCGTTCCCATTCTTGGTGCCATTATGGTTGTGCGAGCTACCTCCTCCATGGGTATGCTGAAATTGTCCTCCTGTCTTCGGTGTAAAGCAAAGCTTCTGCTGAGCTCCATAGTTATTATTTCCTTGTCCATACTTCCTCTTGCGGTAGTCAATCTGCTGCTGCTTCCCTTCAATCATAAGAGCACGATCTACCAACTCCTGGTAATTGTTGAAGGTGGCTACCATCAATTGCATGCTTAGTTCATCATTCAGTCCTTCCAGAAACTTCTCCTGCTTAGCTGCATCTGTAGCAACGTCATCTGGGGCATAACGGGCTAGCTTGCTAAAATCATCTACATACTGGCAAACTGTCCGTCCTCCTTGGCGCAAGTTGCGAAACTCACGCTTCTTCATGGCCATAGCTCCTGCTGAAACATGGGCGACGTAAAAGCTTCTTAAACCGATCCCATGTGATGTGTCTGTGGTAAGTGGCTGTAAAATTCTCCCACCATGCTGCGGGTCCTTCGAGCTGATGTGCGGCAAATTTCACCCTTTCTCCATCTGTACATCCTGAAGTGGTCAACTCCCTCCCTACCTTACGGAGCCAATCATCTGCAATAATCGGCTTGGTGCTACTGGAAAACACCGGCGGATTCAGCCTTAAGAAACGGGTCAAATGGTCAACTGGTGGTGGTGGTCGTGGGTTGTTGTTGTTGTTGTTGTTGTTGTTGTTGCCTTGGTTCTGTACCAATGTTTGAATCAAGGCATTCTGCTGCTGAATCAACTGAGTGATCTCTGGCGGGAAAACAAATCCGGGTCACGCCCTGAGGCATCTGAGGGTTTTAAGAAAAGACGAGAGTTAAGAAAAGAATGAGGTCTAGGGAGAAAACACTACCCATATGCACATGAGACAAATCACATGATATCACTCCAATCAATTCAAACAAGGGCATACACCGGTCTATCTATCGTTACAAAGTGCTGAAACTAAAGCTAATTAAAATGGGGAAAAATCTACTACTGTTATGGCGGTCAACTGGAAAAACTGCTCCAATGAAGACTCCATGATATCTGCTCCAGCTTCATCTTCGAAATCATCATCACTAGGATCGGAATCGGTGTCGTCGATGATGATGTAGTTCTCTGGACAGGTGGAATCTTCATCTTCTCCTCCGGGTGCTGAATTTCCCATGAGTTCTTCAATCTTCTCCTTAAGATCGCCGTTTTGTTCTACTAGAGCTACAATCTCCTCCATGTAGTCCTTTCGAGTGGCCTTCAGTTCTCCTTCTAGTTCGATAATCTTGGCTTTTGCTGTCTTCAACTCTATCATGTTAAGACATCCGGTTCTCTGGCGCCGAACGCGTGCTGGTTTAACTCCTGGATGAAAGCTGCAATGGATCGATCCTTCTTAGTGCCAACTATCTCCCATTGTTCATCTCGGCGCCCGCAAATCTGGTAGATAGTATCCTTGAGGTCTTCTTTGTAAACTTCTCCAATGCGCCCCATGGTTATGTGAGCTGCCATGCTCTTTCCCAAACTCCAGGTTGGTGCATTGAAAACACACTCTATGGGCTCCGTGATTGGCGCAAACGCCCTTCCGGAACTTGAGCTTGAATCTTCCAGTAGCTCTTCTTCGGGTAAAGTGGAATTGTAGGTCCGGTGAAGCTTGGTAATCCAATGTTTAGGTACTTAGTGACTTCCTTCGTGTGTCGCCCAAAGGGTGTATCTTCATCCTACTGGGTGAACTTGATCCTCGCTTGAGTCATCCTAAAAGAGTAGAAAAGATGAGGAGTTAGAAATGAGAAGAGAGAGCGGTGATCTAGGGCTTTAGCTTAATGGTCGTGTCCTACGGTCGTGTGCTCTGATACCATCTTTGTAGCGACCAGACCTCAAACAGTCTGATCTTTGTGCTTAGTGTCATCCCTGGATCAGTAATGCTGACACCACACAGTACTCGAAGGATTTATAATAGAGTAGCAATCACACACTTATTACAAATCGAGTGTCTCAAGAGAGAACTTAATAAAATAAATATGGCTTAAGGCCATCTAATACGATAACAGCGGAAGGCTTGGAAGAATAAGCGAGTCCATCAACTCCAACGGCATCACTGAGTATAGAACCACGACCTAAGCACCTTACTCGTCGTTTGAAAAGTCTGCAACATGAAACGTTGCAGCCCGAAAATGGGTCAGCACATGGAATATGCTGGCAATGTAACACATAGAGAATAATAGAATGATTAGCCTATACTACATGCATATATGGCTGGTGGAAAAGCTCTATGGTTACAATTTTGCATAAAGCAAAATTTTCCCTACTGCAAAGGAATAAGTTTATTTAACTATCATGGTGGTTGTTAAACATTGAGAACGGTTGACAGCGTTCTCAATCCCAATTAAAAGTACTCATTAAAAACCCAACAATATTAATTAGAAGTAACATGATGAGATTCACATGATATCCAAGTACTAGATACTCAAGATGTCCATAACCGGGGACACGGCTAATCATGATTAGTTTATACACTCTGCAGAGGTTTACGCACTTTTCCCCACAAGACTCGATCGCCTCCGTTGGATTTCTCGCACTACATGATGTTTCGTAAACGGATGACCGAGACATAGCCTTCGAAGCACTAGCACCTTACATGTGGGTAGACCGGTACACCTACTTTCCCTACATCTGCTAGTCTACCCGTAAGAGTTCGCACAACTTAATCAACTATGCCAGAGCCCATAATGGTTGTGGCTGCACATGGAAGTTTCTAGTTTGAATAATCTCATGATCCCTTTGAGCCTGGGTGGCGGTCCGAAGAAATACAGGCAAGTCATGATGGAAACCAGGTGCCTCAATCCACCCAGATGTGTGTTTAAGTTGCCACCTTAAATAAACCATTAAATAACAATCTCACATCTGTAATGGAATACACTCACCCAATCCACGTCTACTAGCATAGCACAGCATAATAAGCAAACGTAGAAGTAACTCCCAAGGGTTTGATAAACAAACAGGTAATAGGTACTACCTCAATCTACTCCCCATCCCACAATTTAATTAGATCCTAACCATGCAATGTTTGAGGATAGATCTAATGCATAAAACTGGGTATGAGAAGAGGTATGATCAAAGTGTTTCTTGCCTTGCTGATGATCCGCGAAACCTAGAGACTCGAAGTAACAAGCGGCGCACTACGGGTATTCTATCGCAGACAAACAAACAAGCATACAATAAGTACTCATCTAATGCACAGGTAAAACTCAAATAGATCTAACCAGATAGTTCAACTTAAGAACTCTGGTTTGCAAAAAGAATCAAATCAAACGAATCAACGAAAGTCAAACGGCGGAAGAAAACAGCTTCGTTTTACTAATCTGGATCTAAGTAAAATTTTACAGAAGCAAAAACTTGTTTAAGTAGATTATTCGAAAAGAGGGTTTCGAGACGAAACTCTAGGCGCTTGAATCGCCTGATTTCGATAAACGAGCGAAAAGTTATACTAAAACGAAAATAGGATCAGAAATCGCGATCACGAAATCGCGGATTTAAATCCGAGAAAAAGAAAAACGACGAACGGGTTAACGAACGGACGTTCGTTAACTAAACTAATCTGACGAATGCGTTCGTTTAAATGAACTAACGAACGAATGTTCCCTATTTAACCGAACCAAAAAAAACCGAAGAAAACCGGCGGAAAACGAGGCGGCGGCGAACCTCAAGCTGACTCCGTGGCGGCGTGGAAGTCGTGCTAGGGTTAGGGTTTCGCGGCGGCGTGGCGTGGCGGCAGGGTGGGCTGGGGTGCTCCGGGGCGGCGCTTTATATAGAGTGCCCCCGAGCGGAGTCCCGCTCGGGCACGGCCCAAAGGCGGTTCGTTTTTTTAGAATAATACCGCGCAGAAAAAAATTAAAAAGAAATACTAAACGGACTCCAAAAATCCCGAAATAAATTTACCCCGGCTTCCAAAATCAAGCCGGATTTAATGAACATTTATTTGGTGTCTAAATGCAATTTTGAAAAACGCGCATTTTTCCTAAATTCAAAATAAAGGGCGAAAAACTCCAAAATAAAATCTTATTTGATTTTATTATTAAATCTTCATTATTTCTTTATTTTGGGAAAGTCATTTTTTCCCTCTCTCATATTTTGGTTGTAGAAATAATTGAAGATAAAATAATTAAAACCAAATGATCCTATTTTCAAAATTTGAGAAAACTCAAATATGAAAATAACGAAAATCCCCAACTCTCTCCGTGGGTCCTTGAGTTGTGTAGAATTTCTAGGATCGAGCAAAACTGCAACGAAACAAATATGATATGCAATGATGCTCTATGTATAACATTTCAAATTGGAAATTCGGGATGTTACACATGAGGGGGAAAGGCAAGCTCAACATGTTTGAATGATCCATGACAATATACTTTAACTGAGATGCCGGAAAACATAAACCATTATGTTATCTTCCTTGTCCAACATCAACTCTTTAGCATGTCATACTTAATGAGTGCTATCAATCATAAAAGATGTCTATGATAGTATATTTATATGTGAAATCTCTCTTCCTTTAATATTCTTTCATGAATTGTTCAAATGACCAATACAATGCTTGCTAACATTCAACAAATTTACAACCTCTACTTCTTAGATGTGAAGTCATAACTCCCCATGGGATAAGAAAATGAGACATATATAATTTCATATTTATGACAATCAACTCATTCAATAATTTACTCATAGGATATAAGTGAAGCACACGAGTAAATGAAAAACTACTCCAAAAAGATATAAGCGAAGATCAATGAGTAGCTAAATAATTATGCAAGTATGCAAAGACTCTCTCTCATTTAAGAATTTCAGATCTTGATACTCTAATCAAACAGCAAGCAAAACAAAATAAAAGAAAATGATGCTCCAAGCAAAACCATTATCATGTGGCGAATAAAAATATAGCTCCAAGTAAAGTTACTGATGAACGAAGACGAAAGAGGGGATGCCATCCGGGGCATCCCCAAGCTTAGGCTCTTGGTTGTACTTGAATATTACCTTGGGGTGCCTTGGGCATCCCCAAGCTTAGTTTCTTGCCACTCCTTATTCCATAGTCCATCGAATCTTTACCCAAAACTTAAAAACTTCACAACACAAAACTTAACAGAAAACTCGTAAGCTCCGTTAACGAAAGAAAACAAAACACCACTTCAATGTACTGTAATGAACTCATTCTTTATTTATATTTGTGTTAAACCTACTGTATTCCAACTTCTCTATGGTTTATAAATTATTTTACCAGCCATAGATTCATTAAAATAAGCAAACAACACAATGAAAACAGAATGTGTAAAAAACAGAACAGTCTGTAGTAATCTGTAACTAACGCAAACTTTTGGAACTCCAAAAATTCTCAAATAAATTGGTGGACCTGAGTAATTTGTCTAGTAATCATCTGCAAAAAGAATCAACTAAATAGCACTCTCCAGTAAAAAGTTGAAGCTAATCTCGTGAGCGCTAAAGTTTCTGTTTTTTTATAGCATGATCATAAAGACTTCACCCAAGTCTTCCCAAAGGTTCTACTTGGCACAAACACTAATTAAAACATAAAACCACATCTACACAGAAGCTAGATGAATTATTTATTACTAAACAGCAAAAAGTAAGAAACTAAAATAAAATTGGGTTGCCTCCCAACAAGCGCTATCGTTTAACGCCCCTAGCTAGGCATGATGATTTCAATGATGCTCACATAAAAGATAAGAATTGAAACATAAAGAGAGCATCATGAAGAATATGACTAGCACATTTAAGTCTAACCCACTTCCTATGCATAGGGATTTTGTGAGCAAACAACTTATGGGAACAACAATCAACTAGCATAGGAAGGCAAAACAAGCAGAACTTCAAAACTTTAAGCATACAGAGGAAACTTGATATTATTGCAATTCCTACAAGCATATATTCCTCCCTCATAATAATTTTCAGTAGAATCATGAATGAATTCAACAATATAACCAGCACCTAAAGCATTCTTTTCATGATCTACAAGCATAGAGAATTTACTACTCTCCACATAAGCAAAATTCTTCTCATTCGGAATAGTGGGAGTATCATAAGAGACTTGAACACTAAAAATTGTTTCCACATTAAAAGAGTAATGTTCAGAAAAAGGGTAATCATAATCATGACAAGATTTGCAAATATAATAATCACTACTTTTTATAGCATAAGTTTCATCACAATAATCATCATAAGTAGCAACTTCGTTCTCATCATAATCGATTGAAACCTCTCCCAAGATAGTGGAATCACTAAATAAAGTTGACACTCTTCCAAATCCACTTTCATGTTCATTACAATAAGATTCAACATCCTCCAGAATAGTGGGATCACTACTTCCTAAAGTTGACACTCTTAGAACCCACTTTCATCAATATAATCATCATAGGTAGGAGGCATGCTATCATCATAACAACTTTGCATATCAAAACTTGGGGTGCTAAAAATATCATCTTCATTAAACATAGCATCCCCAAGCTTGGGACAAACATTTATTTCAGCAAATATATTCTCAAATATTTCATCCTCATCAAACATAGCTTCCCCAAGCTTGGGCTCTTTCATATCATAAGCATAATCACTCTCATCATTAAAAATATGGATAGCACCAATAGTAAAGCAATTATCATCATCACAATGAGTAGTACGTGCAACATAATTTGGGAGGGATACCTTTCTACCTTTGTTGCTCCTTCTTTTCTTTTTCTTCTTCACATTATGTGTAGGTTCAACCTTCCTCTTTGAGCTCCTTATTGATGAGATTGGTTGAATAAAAGCTCCTCCTCATTACCTGATTCAACATAAGAAATAATAGGAGGAGATTGGGAAGTCTCTTCCCTTTCATTAGTATTCTCATCATCTTACATTTGCTTTCTTTTCTTTAGGTAATTGGCAATATAAGGATTTTCAATGCAATTCTCCGCACAAAACATATAAATCTTTTCTAGATCAATATCAAGAAAATGCTTAAGATTAAATTCTGGAATAGGCTTAGTTAAACGTTTCAACTCTTCACAACCCAAAAGCAATCTAAGTTCATTGTAATGAGAAAGGGAGATCAAATCATCACAATTTTTGGACACGATCCGATCATGAAACAATTTGCATTGGAGATGTAAATGATCTTGTTTATTGCAAAATTCACAACGGGAAAGATATCTTAAATTCTCCGCACACTTATCTAGCCTTTCTTGCAACTTCTTAGTTTCTAAATACTTATGCCTCTTGTAATATATATCTTATTTATTTGGTGTGTTAATGCAAACATGCACTCCACAAAAGTTGACATGCTTATGAGAGATATTTTCATCATGACTAGAGCAATCATCATTAGTATTATGGATATTCAAGGAGTTTATACTAACAACATTGCAGTCATGCTCATCATTCAAAGACTTAGTACCAAGCATTTAAAAGCATTCTTCTTCTAGCACTTGAGCACAATTTTCCTTTCCATCATACTCAGGAAAGATATTAAAAAGACGAAGAGTATGAGACAAACTCAATTCCATTTTTTGGTAGTTTTCTTTTATAAACTTAACTAGTGATAAAACAAGAAACAAAAAGATTTGATTGCAAGATCTAAAGATATACCTTCAAGCACTCACCTCCCCGGCAACGGCGCCATAAAAGAGCTAAGTTGACGGGGTGTGAGTGAGTGTCGCTTACCTAGCGTCCCCGACAACGGCGCCAGAAAAGAGCTTGATGTCTACTACACAACCTTCTTCTTGTAGACGTTGTTGGGCCTGCAAGTGCACATGTTTGTAGGACAGTAGCAAATTTCCCTCAAGTGGATGACCTAAGGTTTATCAATCCGTAGGAGGCGTAGGATGAAGATGGTCTCTCTCAAACAACCCTGCAACCAAATAACAAAGAGTCTCTTGTGTCCCCAACACACCCAATACAATGGTGAATTGTATAGGTGCACTAGTTCGGCGAAGAGATGGTGATACAAGTGCAATATGGAAGGTAGATATAGGTTTTTGTAATCTGAAAATATAAAAACAACAAGGTAACTAATGATAAAAGTGAGCGTAAACGGTATTGCAATGATAGGAAACAAGGCCTAGGGTTCATACTTTCACTAGTGCAAGTCCTCTCAACAATAATAAAATAGATAGATCATATAACAATCCCTCAACATGCAACAAAGAGTCACTCCAAAGACACTAATAGCGGAGAACAAACGTAGAGATTATGGTAGCGTATGAAACCACCTCAAAGTTATTCTTTCGGATCGATCTATTAAAGAGTTCGTACTAGAATAACACCTGAAGACACAAATCAACCCAAACCCTAATGTCACCTAGATGCTCCATTGTCACCTCAAGTATCCGTGGGTATGATTATACGATATGCATCACACAATCTCAGATTCATCCAACCAACATAAAAGTACTTCAAAGAGTGCCCCAAAGTTTCTACCGGAGAGTCAAGAAAACGTGTGCCAACCCCTATGCATAGGTTCATGGGCGGAACCCGCAAGTTGGTCACCAAAACATTCATCAAGTGGCACGTGATATCCCATTGTCACCACACATAAACACGGCAAGAGATACATCAAGTTTTCTCAAATAAAGACTCAATCCGATAAGATAACTTCAAGAGGGAAACTCAATTCATCACAAGAGAGTAGAGGGGGAGAAGCATCATAAGATCCAACTATAATAGCAAAGCTCGCGATACATCAAGATCGTGCCATAGAGGGAACACGAGAGAGAGAGATCAAACACATAGCTACTGGTACATACCCTCAGACCCGAGGGTGAACTACTCCCTCCTCATCATGGAGAGCGCCGAGATGATGAAGACGGCCACCGGTGATGGGTTCCCCCTTCGGCAAGGTGCCGGAACGGGCTCCCGAGAGGTTTTTGGTGGCTACAGAGGCTTGCGGCGGCGGAACTCCCGATCTATCTTCTCCGTGGATGTTTTTAGGGTACGTGGGACTATATAGGTGAAAGAAGTCGGTCGGGGGGGTGCTCGAGGGGGGCACGAGACAGGGGGCGTGCCCTATAGGGGGGGGGCGCCCTCCTATCTCGTGGAGTCCTCGGGGATCTTCTGACGTGAACTCCAAGTCTCCAGGATCGTATTCTTCCCAAAAATAACGTTGCCGAAGGTTTCATTCCGTTTGGACTCCGTTGATATTCCTTTTCTTCGAAATACTGAAACAGGCAATAAAACAGCAATATGGGCTGGGCCTCCGGTTAGTAGGTTAGTCCCAAAACTAATATAAAAGTGTATAATAAAGCCCGTAATCATTCAAAACACATAATAATATAGCATGAATGCTTCATAAATTATAGATACGTTGGAGACGTATCAGTATCCCCAAGCTTAATTCCTACTCGTCCTCGAGTAGGTAAATGATAAAAGAAAGAATTTATGAGTGTGAATGCTAGAAGGTGCACAAGTTTGATCAATGATAATTTCAATCACCTTTTCTAGCATGATAATATGTCATAACAGTAGTTCATCTCATAAAACTTTTCATAATCAAGTAACAAGCAATACACATGTTAAAGCATAGACCATAAACTTTCTTGAAAACTAGCAAACTTCATTCTTAGCCTTTAAACAATTGCAATTCATCCTATTTTCAGGAAGGGTCTATGTCAGAGCTTTGATTTAGCAAACTTCACATACTCAACCATCATATAGTCTTCTACAATTGCTAACACTCACGCAATACTTGTGGTTATGAAGTTTTAATCAGACACAGAGAAATATTGGGGCTTATAATGTTGCCTCCAAACGTATTCACCTTTGGGTGATGTCAAGAATAACAATTCATGCTAACTTACATCCAATTGGATATATATATCAGGATCACCCCAACACAAAGTGCTTGCCAAAGGATAAAATGAAAAAGGGAAAGGTGAAGATCACCTTGGCTCTTGCATAAAAGTGAAAGACATAAAGTAAAAGATAGGCCCTTCGCAGAGGGAAGAGAGTTTGTCATGCGCTTTTAGGGTTGGATACACAAAATCTTAATGCGAAAGAACGTCACTTTATATTGCCCCTTGTATATGGACCTTTATTATGCAGTCAATCGCTTTTATTGCTTCCATAACAAGTTCGTACAAAGCTTATTTTCTCCGCACTAATAAGTCATGCATATTTAGAGAGCAATTTTTATTCCTTGACCCGACGACAACTTACTTGAAGGAACTTACTCAATCCATAGGTAGGTATAGTGGACTCTCATGGCAAAAACTGGGTTTAAGGATATTTGGAAGCACAAGTAGTATCTCTACTTGGTGCAAGGAATTTTGGCTAGCATGAGGGGGAAAGGCAAGCTCAACATGTTTGAATGATCCATGACAATATAGTTTAACTGAGATGTCGGAAAACACAAACCATTACGTTGTCTTCCTTGTCCAACATCAACTCTTTAGCATGTCATACTTAATGAGTGCTCCCGATCATAAAAGATGTCTACGATATTATATTTATATGTGAAATCTCTCTTCCTTCAATATTATTTCATGAATTGTTCAAATGACCAATACAATGCTTGCTAACCTTCAATAAATTTACAACCTCTACTTCTTAGATGTGAAGTCATAACTCCCCATGGGATAAGAAAATGAGACATATATAATTTCAGATTTATGACAATCAACTCATTCAACAATTTACTCATAGGATATAAGTGAAGCACATGAGTAAATGAAAAACTACTCCAAAAAGATATAAGCGAAGATCAATGAGTAGCTAAATAATTATGCAAGTATGCGAAGGCTCTCTCTCATTTAAGAATTTCAGATCTTGATACTCTAATCAAACAGCAAGCAAAACAAAATAAAAGGAAATGACGCTCCAAGCAAAACACATATCATGTGGCGAATAAAAATATAGCTCCAAGTAAAGTTACTGATGAACGAAGACGAAAGAGGGGATGCCATCCGGGGCATCCCCAAGCTTAGGCTCTTGGTTGTACTTGAATATTACCTTGGGGTGCCTTGGGCATCCCCAAGCTTAGGCTCTTGCCACTCCTTATTCCATAGTCCATCGAATCTTTACCCAAAACTTGAAAACTTCACAACACAAAACTTAACAGAAAACTCGTAAGCTCCGTTAGCGAAAGAAAACAAAACACCACTTCAAGGTACTGTAATGAACTCGTTCTTTATTTATATTGGTGTTAAAACTACTGTATTCCAACTTCTCTATGGTTTATAAACTATTTTACTAGCCATAGATTCATCAAAATAAGCAAACAACACAATGAAAACAGAATGTGTCAAAAACAGAACAGTCTGTAGTAATCTGTAACTAACGCAAACTTCTGGAACTTCAAATATTCTAAAATAAATTGGTGGACCTGAATAATTTGTCTAGTAATCATCTGCAAAAAGAATCAACTATATAGCACTCTCCAGTAAAAAGTTGAAGCTAATCTCGTGAGCGCTAAAGTTTCTGTTTTTTTACAGCATGATCATAAAGACTTCACCCAAGTCTTCCCAAAGGTTCTACTTGGCACAAACAGTAATTAAAACATAAAACCACATCTACACAGAAGCTAGATGAATTATTTATTACTAAACAGCAAAAAGTAAGAAACTAAAATAAAATTGGGTTGCCTCCCAACAAGCGCTATCGTTTAACGCCCTAGCTAGGCATGATGATTTCAATGATGCTCACATAAAAGATAAGAATTGAAACATAAAGAGAGCATCATGAAGAATATGACTAGCACATTTAAGTCTAACCCACTTCCTATGCATAGGGATTTTGTGAGCAAACAACTTATGGGAACAACAATCAACTAGCATAGGAAGGCAAAACAAGCAGAACTTCAAAACTTTAAGCATACAGAGAGGAAACTTGATATTATTGCAATTCCTACAAGCATATATTCCTCCCTCATAATAATTTTCAGTAGAATCATGAATGAATTCAACAATATAACCAGCACCTAATGAAGGAAATATGCCCTAGAGGCAATAATAAAGTTATTATTTATTTCCTTATATCATGATAAATGTTTATTATTCATGCTAGAATTGTATTAACCGGAAACATAATACATGTGTGAATACATAGACAAACAGAGTGTCACTAGTATGCCTCTACTTGACTAGCTCGTTAATCAAAGATGGTTATGTTTCCTAACCATAGACATGAGTTGTCATTTGATTAACGGGATCACATCATTAGGAGAATGATCTGATTGACATGACCCATTCCATTAGCCTAGCACTTGATCGTTTAGTATGTTGCTATTGCTTTCTTCATGACTTATACATGTTCCTGTAACTATGAGATTATGCAACTCCGTTTACCGGAGGAACACTTTGGGTACTACCAAACGTCACAACGTAATCGGGTGATTATAAAGGAGTACTACAGGTGTCTCCAAAGGTACTTGTTGGGTTGGCGTATTTCGAGATTAGGTTTTGTCACTCCGATTGTCGGAGAGGTATCTCTAGGCCTTCTCGGTAATACACATCACATAAGCCTTGCAAGCATTACAACTAATGAGTTAGTTGTGAGATGATGTATTACGGAACGAGTAAAGAGACTTGCCGTAACGAGATTGAACTAGGTATTGGATACCGACGATCGAATCTCGGGTAAGTAACATACCGATGACAAAGGGAACAACGTATGTTGTTATGCGGTCTGACCGATAAAGATCTTCGTAGAATATGTAGGAACCAATATGGGCATCCAGGTCCCGCTATTGGTTATTGACCGGAGATGTGTCTCGGTCATGTCTACATTGTTCTCGAACCGTAGGGTCCGCACGCTTAAGGTTTCGATGACGGTTATATTATAAGTTTGTGTATTTTGATGTACGAAGGTTGTTCGAGTCCGGATATGATCACGGACATGACGAGGAGTCTCGAAATGGTCGAGACATAAAGATTTATATATTGGACGGATATATTTGGACACCGGAAAGGTTAGGAGAAGTTTGGAGCTCGGAGGTTACGGAACCCCGGGAGGTATATGGGCCTTATTGGGCCCATGTAGGAGGAAGGGAGAAGGAACAAGGGAGGGGCGCCCCAAGCCCAATCCGAATTGGTGAGGGGCGGCCCCCCTTCCTTTCTCCTTCCCCTCTTCCTATTTCTACTACTAGTACTACTTCCTAAATACTAGTACTCTTTCCTTCCCCTCCAAATAAGATAAGGAAAAGAGAGGGAAACCTACTTTGAGTAGGGTTCCCCCTCCCTTGGTGCGCCACCCCTTGGGCCGGCCCCCTCCTCCTCCCCTCCTTTATATACGGGGGAGGGGGGGCACCCTAGAACACACAAGTTGATCCTTGAGATCGTTCCTTAGCCGTGTGCGGTGCCCCCCCTCCACCATATTCCACCTCGGTCATATCGTAGCGGTGCTTAGGCGAAGCCCTGCGTCGGTGAAACATCAAGATCGTCACCACGCCGTCGTGCTGACGGAACTTCTTCTCCCCGGAGCTTTGCTGGATCGGAGCCCGTGGAGCGTCATCGAGCTGAACGTGTGCCAAGAACTCGGAGGCGCCGGAGTAAGGCGCTTGGATCAGCTGGATCTTGAGGAGAACGTACGACTACTTCCTCTACGTCATCATCGACTCGGAGGTGCCGGAGTAACGGCGCTGGGATCGGCAGGATCGCGAGGAGAACGTACGACTACTTCCTCTACGTTGTGATCGCTTCCGCCACGATCTACGAGGGTACGTAGACAACACTCTCCCCTCTCGTTGCTATGCCATCACCATGGTCCCGTGTGCGTAGGAAAATTTTGAAATTACTGCGTTCGCCAACGGTGGCATCCGAGCCTGGTTTTATGCGTTGATGTCATATGCACGAGTAGAACACAAGTGAGTTGTGGGCGATACAAGTCATACTACCTACCGGCATGTCATACTTTGGTTCAGCGGTATTGTGAGATGAAGCGGCCCGGACCGACATTACGCCAGACGCTTACGCGAGACTGGTTTCACCGTTCACGAGCATTCGTGCTTCAAGGTGGCTGGCGGGTGTCTGTCTCTCTCACTTTAGTTGAACCGAGTGTGGCTACGCCCGGTCCTTGAGAAGGTTAACACGGAGTCTATTTGACGAAGTATCGTTGTGGTTTTGATGCGTAGGTAAGAACGGTTCTTGCTCAGCCCGTAGCAGCCACGTAAAACTTGCAACAACAAAGTAGAGGACGTCTAACTTGTTTTTGCAGGGCATGTTGTGATGTGATATGGTCAAGACGTGATGCTATATTTTATTGTATGAGATGATCATGTTTTGTAACCGAGTTATCGGCAATCGGCAGAGCCATATGGTTGTCGCTTTATTGTATGAAATGCAACGCTCTGTAATTGCTTTACTTTATCACTAAGCGGTAGCGATAGTCGTAGAAGCAATAGATGGCGAAACGACAATGATGCTACGATGGAGATCAAGGTGTCGCTACCGGTGACGATGGTGATCATGACGGTGCTTCGAGATGGAGATCACAAGCACAAGATGATGATGGCCATATCATATCACTTATATTGATTGCATGTGATGTTTATCCTTTATGCATCTTATTTTGCTTTGATTGACGGTAGCATTTTAAGATGATCTCTCACTAAAATTATCAAGTAGTGTTCTCCTGAGTATGCACCGTTGCCAAAGTTCGTCGTGCCGAGACACCACGTGATGATCGGGTGTGATAAGCTCTACGTCCATCTACAACGGGTGCAAGCCAGTTTTGCACACGCAGAATACTCAGGTTATACTTGACGAGCCTAGCATATGCAGATATGGCCTCGGAACACGGAGACCGAAAGGTCGGCGTGAATCATATAGTAGATATGATCAACATAAGATGTTCACCATTGAAAACTACTCCATCTCACGTGATGATCGGTTATGGTTTAGTTGATTTGGATCACGTGATCACTTAGATGACTAGAGAGATGTCTGTCTAAGTGGGAGTTCTTAAGTAATATGATTAATTGAACTTTAATTTATCATGAACTTAGTCCTGGTAGTATTTTGCAAATTATGTTGTAGATCAATAGCTCGCGTTGTTGCTCACCTATGTTTTATATGTGTTCCTAGAGAAAATTGTATTGAAAGATGTTAGTAGCAATGATGCGGATTGGATCCGTGATCTGAGGTTTATCCTCATTGCTGCTGTAAGAATTATGTCCTTAATGCACCGCTAGGTGACAGACCTATTGCAGGAGCAGATGCAGACGTTATGAACGTTTGGCTAGCTCAATATGAGCAATACAGACGTTATGAACGTTTGGCTAGCTCAATATGATGACTACTTGATAGTTTAGTGCACCATGCTTAACGGCTTAGAATCGGGACTTCAAAGACGTTTTGAACGTCATGGACCATATGAGATGTTCCAGAATTGAAGTTAATATTTCAAGCAAATACCCGAGTTGAGAGATATGAAGTCTCCAACAAGTTCTATAGCTAAAAGATGGAGGAGAATCGCTCAACTAGTGAGCATGTGCTCAGATTGTCTGAGTACTTCAATCGCTTGAATCAAGTGGAAGTTAATCTTCCAGATAAGATAGTGATTGACAGAATTCTCTAGTCACCATCACTAAGTTAGTAGAACTTCGTGATGAACTATAGTATGCAAGGGATGATGAAAAAGATTCTCGAGCTCTTCGCGATGCTAAAATCGGCGAAGGTAGAAATCAAGAAAAACATCAAGTGTTGATGGTTGACAAGACCACTAGTCTCAAGGAAAAATGGCAAAGGGAAGAAGGGGAACTTCAAAAGGAACGGCAAGCAAGTTGCTGCTCGAGTGAAGAAGCCCAAGTCTGGACCTAAGCCTGAGACTAAGTACTTTTGCTGCAATGGAACTAGTCCTTTGGAAGCGGAACTACCCTGAATATTTGGTGGATAAGAAGGATGGAAAAGTGAACAAAGGTATATTTGATATACAAATTATTGATGTATATTTTACTAGTGTTCATAGCAACCCCTCGGTATTTGATCGGGTATAGTTGCTAAGAGTAGTAACTTGAAACGGGAGTTCTGAGAATGAATGTAAACTAGTTGAAGGGGAAGTGACGATGAGTGTTGGAAGTAGTTCCAAGATTGATATGATCATCATCGCACACTCCCTATACTTTCGGGATTAGTGTGGAACCTAAATAAGTGTTATTTGGTGTTGAGCATAAATATGATTTGATCATGTTTATTGCAATACGGTTATTCATTTAAGTAAGAGAATAAATTGTTGTTCGCTTTACATGAATAAAACCTTATATGGTTACACACCCAATGAAAATGGTTCATTGGATCTCGATCATAGTGATACACATATTCATAATATTGAAACCAAAAGATGCAAAGTTAATAATGATAGTGCAACTTATTTGTGGCACTGCCGTTTAAGTCATATTGGTGTAAAGCGCTTGAAGAAAACTCCATGCTGATGGACTTTTGGAATCACTTGATTATGAATCATTTGATGCTTGCGAACCGTGCCTTTTGGGCAAGATGACTAAAACTCCGTTCTCGGAACAATGGAACAAGCTCTTGACTTATTGGAAATAATACATACCGATGTATGCGATTCAATGAGTGTTGATGCTTGTGGCAAGTATCGTTATTTTTTGACCTTCACAAAATGATTTGAGCAGATATGGGTATATCTACTTGATGAAACATAAGTTTGAAATAATTGAAAAGTTCAAAGAATTTCAGAGTGAAGTGGAAAATCATCGTAAACAAGAAAATAAAGTTTACGCGATCTGATCGTGGAGATAAATATTTGAGTTACGAGTTTGGTCTTCATTTGAAACAATGTGAAATAGTTTCGCAACTCACGACATATGGAACACCACAACATAATGGTGTGTCCGAAAGTCGTAACCGCACTTTATTGGATATGGTGCGATCTATGATGTCTCTTATCGCTTTACCACTATCGCTTTGGGGTTATGCATTAGAGACAGCTGCATTCACGCTTAATAGGGCACCATCTAAATCCGTTGAGGCGACACCGTATGAACTATGGTTTAACAAAGAAACCTAAGCTGTCGTTTCTTAAAAGTTTGGAGTTGTGATGCTTATGTGAAAAAGTTTTCACCGATAAGCTCAAACCCAAATCGGAGAAGTGCGTCTTCATAGAATACCCAAAGGTAACTATTGGGTACACCTTCTATCACAGATCCGAAGGCAAGTTTTTCGTTGTCGAGATGGATCCTTTCTAGAGAAGAAGTTTCTCTCGAAAGAAGTGAGTGGGAGGAAAGTAGAACTTGATGAGGTAATTATACCTTCTCCCTTATTGGAAAGTAGTTCATCACGTAAATCAGTTCGGTGATTCCTACACCAATTAGTGAGGAAGTTAATGATGATGATCATGAAACTTCAGATCAAGTTGCTACCAAACCTCGTGAGGTCTTCCAGAGTAAGATCCGCACTGAGTAGTACGGTAATCATGTTACGGAAGTCATGTTACTAGACCATGATGAACCTACGAACTATGAGGAAGCGATGATGAGCCCAGATTCATGAAATGGCTTGAGGCCATAAAATCGAGATATGATCCATGTATGAGAACAAAAGTATGGACTTTGATTGACTTGCTCGATGATCAGCAAGCCATGTTAAATAAATGGATCTTCAAGAGGAAGACGGACAACGATAGTAGTGTTACTATCTACAAAGCTCGACTTGTCACAAAAAGGTTTTCGACAAGTTCAAGGTGTTGACTACAATGAGATTTTCTCAACTGTAGCGATGCTTAAGTCTGTCCGAATCATGTTAGCAATTGCCACATTTTATGAAATCTGGCAAATGGATGACAAAACTACATTCTTTAATGGATTTATTAAAGAAGAGTTGTATATGATGCAACCAGAAGGTTTTGTCAATCCTAAAGGAGCTAACAAAATGTGCAAGCTCCAGTGATCCATCTATGGACTGGTGCAAGCATCTCAGAGTTGGAATACATGCTTTGATAAGTTGATCATAGCATATAGTTTTATACTGAGACTTGCGGTGAAGCCCGTAATTACTAGAAAGTGAGTGGGAGCACTACGCATTTACGATAAGTATATGTGAATGACATATTGTAGATCGGAAATAATGTAGAATTATTCGCAAAGCATAAAGGAGTGTTTTAAAGGAGTTTTTTCAAAGAAAGACGCCGGTGAAGCTGCTTATATATTGAGCATCAAGATCTATAGAGATAGATCAAGACGCTTGATAAGTTTTTTCAATAAGTACATACCTTGACAAGATTTTGAAGTAGTTCAAAATGGAACAGTCAAAGAAAGAGTTCTTGCCTGTGTTACAAGGTGTGAAATTGAGTAAAGACTCAAAACCCGACCACGGCAAAAGATAGAAAGAGAATGAAAGTCATTCCCTATGCCTTGGCCATAGGTTCTATAAAGTATGCCATGCTGTGTACCAGATCTATTGTATACCCTACACTGAGTTTGGCAAGGGAGTACAATAGTGATCTAGGAGTAGATCACTGGACAACGGTCAAAATTATCCTTAGTGGAATAAGGATATGTTTCTCGATTATGGAAGTGACAAAAGGTTCGTCGTAAAGGGTTACATCGATGCAAGTTTTGACACCGATCTGGATGACTCTAAGTCTCGATCTAGATACATATTGAAAGTGGGAGCAATTAGCTAGAGTAGCTCCGCAAGAGCATTGTAGACATAGAAAATTGCAAAATACATACGGATCTGAATGTGGCAGACCCGTTGACTAAACTTCTCTCACAAACAAAACATGATCACACCTTAGTACTCTTTGGGTGTTAATCACATGTCGATGTGAACTATGGGTGTTAACCACATATAGATGTGAACTATTGATGTTAAATCACATGGCGATGTGAACTAGATTATTGACTCTAGTGCAAGTGGGAGACTGAAGGAAATATGCCCTAGAGGCAATAATAAAGTTATTATTTATTTCCTTATATCATGATAAATGTTTATTATTCATGCTAGAATTGTATTAACCGGAAACATAATACATGTGTGAATACATAGACAAACAGAGTGTCACTAGTATGCCTCTACTTGACTAGCTCGTTAATCAAAGATGGTTATGTTTCCTAACCATAGACATGAGTTGTCATTTGATTAACGGGATCACATCATTAGGAGAATGATCTGATTGACATGACCCATTCCATTAGCCTAGCACTTGATCGTTTAGTATGTTGCTATTGCTTTCTTCATGACTTATACATGTTCCTCGTAACTATGAGATTATGCAACTCCTGCTTACGGAGGAACACTTTGGTGCTACCAAACGCCACAACGTGAATCGGGTGATTATAAAGGAGTACTACAGGTGTCTCCAAAGGTACTTGTTGGGTTGGCGTATTTCGAGATTAGGTTTTGTCACTCCGATTGCTCGGAGAGGTATCTCTAGGCCTTCTCGGTAATACACATCACATAAGCCTTGTAAGCATTACAACTAATGAGTTAGTTGTGAGATGATGTATTACGGAACGAGTAAAGAGACTTGCCGGTAACGAGATTGAACTAGGTATTGGATACCGACGATCGAATCTCGGGTAAGTAACATACCGATGACAAAGGGAACAACGTATGTTGTTATGCGGTCCGACCGATAAAGATCTTCGTAGAATATGTAGGAACCAATATGGGCATCCAGGTCCCGCTATTGGTTATTGACCGGAGATGTGTCTCGGTCATGTCTACATTGTTCTCGAACCGTAGGGTCCGCACGCTCAAGGTTTCGATGACGGTTATATTATAAGTTTGTGTATTTTGATGTACCGAAGGTTGTTGAGTCCCGGATATGATCACGGACATGACGAGGAGTCTCGAAATGGTCGAGACATAAAGATTTATATATTGGACGGATATATTTGGACACCGGAAAGGTTCCGGAGAAGTTTGGAGCTCCGGAGGTTACCGGAACCCCGGGAGGTATATGGGCCTTATTGGGCCCATGTAGGAGGAAGGGAGAAGGAACAGGAGGGAGGCGCGCCTCAAGCCCAATCCGAATTGGGAGGGGGCCGCCCTCCTTCCTTTCTCCTTCCCCTCTTCCTATTTCTACTACTAGTACTACTTCCTAAATACTAGTACTCTTTCCTTCCCCTCCAAATAAGATAAGGAAAGAGAGGGAAACCTACTTGGAGTAGGTTTCCCCCTCCTGGTGCGCCCCCTTGGGCGGCCACCTCCTCCTCCCCTCCTTTATATCACGGGGAGGGGGGCACCCTAGGACACACAAGTTGATCCTTGAGATCCTTCCTTAGCCGTTGGCGGTGCCCCCCACCTCCATATTCCACCTCGGTCCTATCGTAGCGGTGCTTAGGCGAAGCCCGGCGTCGGTGAAACATCAAGATCGTCACCACGCCCGTCGTCTTGTGAACTTCTTCTCCCCGGAGCTTTGCTTTGGATCGGAGCCCGTGGAGCGTCATCGAGCTGAACGTGTGCCAAGAACTCGGAGGCGCCGGAGTAACGGGCGCTTGGATCGGCTGGATCGTGAGGAGAACGTCGACTACTTCCTCTACGTCATCATCGACTCGGAGGTGCCGGAGTAACGGCGCTGGGATCGGCAGGATCGCGAGGAGAACGTCGACTACTTCCTCTACGTTGTGATCGCTTCCGCCACGGCCCACGAGGGCACGTAGACAACACTCTCCCCTCTCGTTGCTATGCCATCACCATGGTCCTGTGTGTGCGTAGGAAAATTTTGAAATTACTGCGTTCCCCAACACCTAAAGCATTCTTTTCATGATCTACAAGCATAGAGAATTTACTACTCTCCACATAAGCAAAATTCGTCTCATTCGGAATAGTGGGAGTATCATAAGAGACTTGAACACTAAAAATTGTTTCCAAATTAAAAGAGTAATGTTCAGAAAAAGGGTAATCATAATCATGACAAGATTTGCAAATATAATAATCACTACTTTTTATAGCATAAGTTTCATCACAATAATCATCATAAGTAGCAACTTCGTTCTCATCATAATCGATTGAAACCTCTCCCAAGATAGTGGAAACACTAAATAAAGTTGACACTCTTCCAAATCCACTTTCATGTTCATTACAATAAGATTCAACATCCTCCAAAATAGTGGGATCACTACTTCCTAAAGTTGACACTCTTCCGAACCCACTTTCATCAATATAATCATCATAGGTAGGAGGCATGCTATCATCATAACAACTTTGCATATCAAAACTTGGGGTGCTAAAATATCATCTTCATTAAACATAGCTTCCCCAAGCTTGGGACAAACATTAATTTCAGCAAATATATTCTCAAATATTTCATCCTCATCAAACATAGCTTCCCCAAGCTTGGGCTCTTTCATATCATAAGCATAATCAATCTCATCATTAAAAATATGGATAGCACCAATAGTAAAGCAATTATCATCATCACAATGAGTAGTAGGGGCAACATCATTTGGGAGGGATACCTTTCTACCTTTGTTGCTCCTTCTTTTCTTTTTCTTCTTCACATTATGTGTAGGTTCAACCTTCCTCTTTGAGCTCCTTATTGATGAGATTGGTTGAATAGAAAGCTCCTCCTCAGTACCTGATTCATCATAAGAAATAATAGGAGGATTTTGGGAAGTCTCTTCCCTTTCATTAGTATTCTCATCATCTTACATTTTCTTTCTTTTCTTTAGGTAATTGGAAATGTAAGGATTTTCAATGCAATTCTCCGCACAAAACATATAAATCTTTTCTAGATCAATATCAAGAAAATGCTTAAGATTAAATTCTAGAATAGGCTTAGTTAAACGTTTCAACTCTTCACAACCCAAAAGCAATCTAAGTTCATTGTAATGAGAAAGGGAGATCAAATCATCACAATTTTTGGACACGATCCGATCATGAAACAATTTGCATTGGAGATGTAAATGATCTTGTTTATTGCAAAATTCACAACAGGAAAGATATCTTAAATTCTCCGCACACTTATCTAGCCTTTCTTGCAACTTCTTAGTTTCTAAATACTTATGCCTCTTGCAATATATATCTTATTTATTTGGTGTGTTAATGCAAACATGCACTCCACAAAAGTTGACATGCTTATGAGAGATATTTTCATCATGACTAGAGCAATCATCATTAGTACTATGGATATTCAAGGAGTTTATACTAACAACATTGCAGTCATGCTCATCATTCAAAGATTTAGTACCAAGCATTTTAAAGCATTCTTCTTCTAGCACTTGAGCGCAATTTTCCTTTCCATCATACTTAGGAAAGATATTAAAAAGACGAAGAGTATGAGACAAACTCAATTCCATTTTTTTGGTAGTTTTATTTTATAAACTTAACTAGTGATAAAATAAGAAACAAAAAGATTCGATTGCAAGATCTAAAGATATACCTTCAAGCACTCACCTCCCCGGCAACGGCGCCATAAAAGAGCTTAGTTAACGGGGTGTGTGTGTGTCAGGACCCCGATTCCAAGTCACATCGATCTAGCCGGTAACACCTCATATCACTTTGAGGCCTCACGCACGGTATTCCCACGGGTGTCGCCTTACCATGGCTCGGGACCGTTTGCGTCTTTTGGCTCACGTATATGATAGTGTCGCTAGCATCCATATGACAGAGAACCCGGGCCGACATGGCTAGTCGTGAACCCAAAGCGGCGCTAACCCATGGGGACAGGCATACATGAATCACATCGAGCATGTCGGTCGCCAGCTGCGTGTGAATCCGGCTGTAGCACTGGGCTAATGAGGACTCCATTAACCCGGCTGTAGCAGTTAGGCAGGACTCGGATGTCACCGCGTGACATTTCAAGGGACAGAACCTGAACGGCGAAGTGAAACACATGTCGGCCAGTCAAGTGTCCGGAAGCGGTAGTCTTTGGGCTAGCAGGACTCCGGTGAACCGGGCAGAAGCGGACTACTATCGCCAGGAAGCACTAGACTACATTTCCCCATAAGAGAGGCTGCCAAGGATAAACAACTAGATTGTCGGATCCCACACATACCAAGCATTTCAAACATACACACAATATGCTCAATATGTGTAGATACAACATGGCATCACAACATAACTCTACGACTCAAAGTATTTATTCATTAGGCTCCGAGGAGCGAGATATTACAAACATGGGTCTCATGACCCAACACTCAGAGCATACAAGTCAAGGCACATGCGGAAGCTTAACATGTCTGAGTACAGACATCTACAAACGAAAAAGGCTGAGAAGCCTGACTATCTACCAGATCCTGCCGAGGGCACAAGATCGTAGTTGAGGTAACAAGCTAAACGTCAAGTCCACGCTGAAACTACTAGCGAGACCGACGTCTCTGCAAAAACATAAAAAAGGCAAACTTGAGAACAATTGTACTCAGCAAGAATTACATCAGAACTACCTACAATTGAATCATTATCAAAAGGGGGTGGTGTAGTGTTACTGAAGCACGCCCGCTTTGACTCGGTGGCTATCCCGAACTACATCGCAAGTAACTCTTTTGAGGTGGCGCACACGAGTCCACATATTCACCATATCAATACACCACTATGGATCCGCTCCCGTCTACCTACGAGAACGCCATCCATAGCACTCACGCTTATCTTGCGAGTTTTAGAGTATCCACTTTCACTTGTCTATGAACTGATATAGGTAACCCAGAAGTCCTTTACCGCGGACACGGCTATTCGAATAGATCATTTTAACCCTGCAGGGGTGTACTTCTTCACACACGCTCTCGCCACTTACCGCCATGTACACCTCGTGTATCTCGGCAACCTTCAAGCGGAAGCTTTGGCGAGGGAGTCGGCCACGACCGACTAACCACACAAGTCTCTAGTCCAGGTTTATCGCCTATTCGGGTTCCATCCGCAAGGAGATCCGCCGGGTGTCGCTCACGGCCCCAAACGATGTGTGAGGGTTCCCAAGCCCACCAACCGGGTGCTACTTGGTACACCGGGTCATCAGGTTTAGTCTGTCCCAAGCCCAATTGCATCGGGTGCCACTTGGTAGACTACTAACACTACCTACAAACACCAGAAACTATTTTCAACTCCTGGACAGAGATCAAGTTGATTAATAAGTCGAGAGGGGCACTTAAGCATTCCAATGCGTGGTAGTAACTATTCATGGATCACAAACACAGAACTCAGTTCCTGAGGACGGTTTCAATGAGACAACCCACCATGTACTCCTACATGGCCTCTCACCACTACCTTTACCAAATCGTGTTCACACACTAAGCTCTCAACAGTAGGACATGTTCATACACCTCCGATTCATCCCCGATGAATCAGACCTGACACAACTCTAAGCAATAGCAGGCATGACAAACAAGCATGAATGAGTAGGCACATCAGGGCTCAAACAACTCCTACTCATGCTAGTGGGTTTCATCTATTTACCGTGGCAATGACAGGTCATGCAGAGGATAAAGAGGTTCAGCTACCGCAACAAGTAACAGATGAATCGTTGTTGTCCTAATGCAAAGAAAAGAGAGCAGGAGCGAGAGAGTGGGATTGTATCGGAATGAACAAGGGGGTTTTGCTTGCTTGGCACTTCTGAAGATAACATTGAGTCTTCATCAGTGTCATCGATCTCGTCGTCGGAACATCGTCTACTGAGAGGGGACGATTACCGGCAAACATGAAGGACACAATCAATGCAATGCGACAATATGATGCATGCTATGACATGGCAATATGATGTGTGATAGGTCTAATGCAACTTGGGATGAAGGTTTGAGTCCATTTGAACCAAGGATTCAAATGATCACCCAAAATAATAAGTGATATAAGTGCATTAGCTTGTTTCATCTAAACAGCAAGGTTAAAGTGTTCTTACATGCATGAAACTAGTACAGATGGAAAGATTGGATTTTTTTGATTATTTTTCATATATAAATCTTTGCATTTGGAGTTATGGAGTAATTTCTATGAATTTTAGAAGTTTACACTATTTTCTGGAATTTCCTGAATAAGAATAAATCCAGAAATCGAATTAATCGCGCCAAGATGACATCACCGTGATGTCAAGATCAAGCTGGGTCGGCCAGGTCAAACCTGACCATGGGGACCCATACGTCGGCGTCTCAGGCTGGTTTAGGTGGATGACATGTGGGACCATCCAAAGTGACTTGGCCAAAGTCAACCGGCACGTGGGGTCCACGACATTAACACTAATTTAATGTAAAAAATATACTAATCCTAATTAAGCGCAGGGGCCCACATGGCAGTGGCTCATGGGGTGATTAGCCCCTAACTAAGTGGCCATGTCGGCCCGCCGGAGTTTGGCCGGCGGCGACCATGGGACACGGCGGAGGCACGTCGGAATTGCTCGGGCTCGCACTACAGGCGGCGGTTTGCGGCGGGTTTGGCTTCACGGCGAGTGGCGTCATACAAGATCTGCTAGGGCAGGTGGGAGGGCTGGGACGACACAAGCTTGCCGGAATCAAGCTCGCGGCGGACGGATTTCGGGTGTGCACGGGGTTGCGGCTACGGTGCAGGGTAGGCCTAACGGGCGGGTGATTCGAGCTCCTGGAGACTCCCTGAGTGCGTTGACGTGCTCGGAGGCGAGCTTGCGCGGCCGTAGCCGCGGTGGTGGCATGGCCGACGGGGAGGAGCTATCAGCTCCGGTGAAACTAGGGCTACGCGGCGCAAATGAGGCGGGGAAGAGAGGGGTTTGGGGCGGGAGCTCACAACGGTCACGTGGGGAAGCGCAGAGGGCTCGGGGAAGGGCTGGAGGGGTCGGGGCAGCGAAGGGGATCTCCGGTGGCCGGAGGTGAAGACGACGTTGATGGCAGCGTTACGGCGCGCCCCTGGTTGCTTGACTCGTCGAGGACGATGTAGGCGACGAGGCGGAGCTCTAGGGCGTGGAGACAGGTCGAGGGGGATGCGGTGGCTACGGCTACGGCGAACGGCGGCGACGGCAGCGCTCGGGTCCGAGGGGGAAGCGAAGCAGAGAGTGGGGTGGGGGCGAGTGAGAGGTCGGGCGGATCCCGACGGCAACGGGTGATCATCCATGGCGTCGGCGTGTGTCGGGCAAGCAGGAGGTGGAGGCTGGTGCGTCTTTGGCGCGCCACGCACTCGCCTGCCCTCCTCCTGGCAGGAGGTGGAAGACGCCCTTGCCCCTGGTGGGCTGGGCTGTCTAGCTGGGCCGCCAGGTGAGCGCCAGGTAAGTGCTTTCTCCCTCTCTCTTTTCTAATCCTGTTTCTGTTTTCTATTTATTTTGATCTGTTTTGAATTAGTAAAAATACTAACTCATTTTGTAAAATCCTGACAAAAATTGTGGGCACTATTTGGATTATTTCCAACAGCCCCCAATTGTTTTCAGAAGTATTGAAGCATTTAAAATATTTATAGGCATTAAATTCTCCAATTCAAATACTTATGATTTAATCCAAAAACCTGAAATGACCTAGGGAAAAATATGCACCAATTTTTGTCAGAGGTTTTCACCAGTTTCAAAAATGATGGACTTTTCCTGAAGTCACTTTGGGTTTATTGGAAGTGATTTTATTTGAGCCTATTTGAATTCATTTGGTGCTAGGGTTTGAACAATCCCCATTTCAAGTTTCTGAGAAATTTAAACATGATGCACACATGAAGGGCTAGCCTAGAGCATACCAGAACTAGGGATGTGACAGCTCACCCCTACTAAACAAGAATCTCGTCCCGAGATTCAAGACGTGAGGTAAGAAGACAGAGGGGATACAAAGATAACTTGATCTCCATGATCCAACTGTCCTTCTCAAGATAGTGACTCATTGCTTCATATTGATCTTGACGTCTTTGCTTTCGAGATCTTCACTCGACACGACAACAGAAAGAGAGGGAAACCCTACAGGATTTAATCTTCTTGAAGATCGAGCAACTCAAGATCAGTTCATGGAGTGAGACGTAAGAACATCTCTTGAGTTGAGACACCAAACACACATTAGGAATGATGGAAAAGAAATAGATGACGAAGGTTCAAATTGGTAGGCAACCATTCCACGCTTAAGTAAAATGGTGCATGGTTTCAAAGTAACAAGGAGATGATTGCCATGATTCCATAACGGGACACCTTAGGAAAGGTGACTCGTAGGATTATTCCCTGAAGTGGAAAAAAGAATTACTTTTGATTCAGAGATCATTGAAACTCTTATACCAACCTAAGGCAAATTCACAAACGATCGTTTGAAGGAGTTCGGAAGAACGACACACCCGGGCTAGAATGGATGATATGGACTACCTTGTCGAAGACAACGAAATTGATGATTTCTGCTTATCATCGGAAATGGATGGGACTCATGGCGCATCGACACAATGACGGGTGCAAGCTGGGGACAAAGTGCAACTGTTGGGAATGTTCCAACCATCATATCTGCCTGAGATTCAGATCCGCTTGGTGATAGGATACTTCAGACTCAGCATGTCTGAAAGAAAGGTTGCAACACAAATCGACGAGATGACGTTGCAAGATTCTCGGGATATGAACTACGATAGCAAGCTCCAAAACATGAGCTGGTTCTGCTACACACATGTGAACATGCTGTCCTAGCCAAGCATGACCACCTAGTAGTCTTATAATAAAACACTACCGAGTTCAGGTTGGGAGCCACCATCGAGGATAGCGAAGTCCTAACATAAGTCATGACTAATTGTTATGAAGGAACTCCTTCTCCTTGAACAAATCAATCAGTGGCTTGGTGTGCTAGGGATACATACGGAATGAAGATGATCAGTCTATCAAACCACAGAATACTTCGCACACGCGTGACTGACTTGGGATGATTCCACAGGAAGCAAACAAGCTTTCTCGAATCCACGACGACAACTTACATCAAATGCACGTGAGTTCGAGGAAGTCACTTCTCCATCCAGACTTATACCTCATGAATGGAACATGAAGTCAATGCTTACAAAGTTTCCAACACTAGGTTGATGCTCAACATGAATCATGGGGGAGACAAAATGCTGCTGATGGGCTCAACAACAACTCATCAGAATTTCCATATCAACATTTCCACCATCATGTGAACACGGTGATAGTAGGTCAGACCAAAAGATGTAATGGTGTATGCTCGAGGGATCAACCACGAGTAAGACAACATTACGAGCATCGTTGGTACTGATTTGATTTGACGATAGCCCACACTCAAATCGAAGGATTGATAAGACAATAGGTCCAAAGAATCGATCACGAGGACCAATCGATGAAGATATCATCTTTCTTCAACACACACTACACAATAATATACCCTTGGATCGAGCAAAGTTAGGCAAGCTATTATCTTCCAAAACTACAAGTTATTGTCAAGCTTAACCAACTAGCTCAGGGATATCCAACACAGATTCTTGGAGAAAGGGTGGTTCACAAGAAACCAACTTGAACACGAGCTCAACATAACAGTCAGGAAACAGCCCGGTAACACTTCCAAGAATATATTTGGAGAGTCACGAACCACCGGTATGTTACTAAGCTCGAGAACAATCTTGCTTTTCAGGGCAAGACGATATGATCAAATAAGCAAGGGATTGAATAATCCTAACTCATTGATCGAAGGGTGCACCAGAAATAAGGACTAGGTAGCATGATCAATCTTAGAATGGTGATGATTCAATAATCAACATGCTAAGAATGAGGTTATCATTATTAACTACCAAGCAACGAGGTTGCTAGGAGTATCGATTTCACACATCACAGTTCACTTGTCGGCATTCCGGTTACAACAACACGGAACCGAGGAATGAATAATGACAGCGAGAAGTATCACTACATCAAGAATTCATAAGAGAAGGTGCAATTCTCATGACGTTCCTGACATAAAGTGGGTAATACTTCAGGGTAGAACAAAACAAAAGCTGAATAGGCATTTTGATCTGCGGAATACAACTGCTTTGACCCAATCCTGGATATGGATGAGGTACTGGAGTTTTTTTCTCCTAGTCATTCCGGAATAGAATGGCTTGACGGACCACATGAGTAATAGGCATCGATAACATGAATGCACAACTACTCCTCGACTACCAACCGATAGACGGGGATCGGAATCTGGTGCAATGGAAACAACTCGAAGGATCATATATCTTTACGAGTTGTGGATGCATAGATTAGTATGTCGAACCAAGTTCAACATGTTTCTTTCGGATAACCCATGCAGAGAGGTAGGACTGGCAGAGTCACAATATGGAATGGAGTACTCCTCAAGAGCACCCTGGTTGTGATCCTTCGGTTCAGCGAGGAACTTCTGCCATAAGCGGTTCATAGTATTTGGAAGAAGGAAATACCACGGACCTCGAGGACTATCGCAAAGTTACTAATATCCTAAAGGAACTAGCAACACTATCAACAGGAGGTAAGTAGGGTGAATCTCGGGTTCAAGAACCCAGGAATAGAATACCTACTACTAAGTGGCATCACAGGATGCTTTCAAGAGTAATGGCCAGAATCATCACATCGGGGATACAAAGCATTGCTAAATTACTAGGTGACTTCCTAAACACCTAGGGTCATAATAATAACTCCAACATATATGTCGAGGCAATAGAGTACCTCAATCGATCGGTTAGTGTGCTTATTACGACCAAAAGGACATCGGGAACGGAAAGAAAGAATTTTCAAATGCATCAGACTATTTAGAGACCTGGGATGACACGGACAGCATAACGGCTGTAAATGCTCAAAATGATTTGAGACATCATGCAAAATGGTGGCATAACCACTCAACAACATCATATAAGGGTTTCGGGATCAACAGTTAACATACGAAAGTAGTAGAAACTGAACTGGGGCTTAAAACCAACAATCTTAAAAGTCTATGGATTAGTAACACGTGATCCTGATAGAAAGATGAGAAGCCTAGTTCTTAATCCCAGTAGAAGAGAAGAGGATGACTCAGATCAGAAGGTCATGAGGTATAAGGAGTAAAAAGAGCCTTACGTTCCCTTCCGCAATCAATTCCCTTACATAACTAAAGCATTTCTAGACACAACTTCGACCAGTTTGGCTTGGTAATCCTACAGCAACAAAGCTCGATACCAAAGCTGTCAGGACCCGATTGCAAGTCACATCGATCTAGCCGGTAACACCTCATATCACTTTGCGGCCTCACGACGGTATTCCCACGGTGTCGCCTTTACCATGGCCCGGGACCGCTTGCGTCTTTTGGCTCACGATATGATAGTGTCGCTAGCATCCATATGACAGAGAACCCGGCCGACATGGCTAGTCGTGAACCCAAAGCGGCACTAACCCATGGGGACAGTATACATGAATCACATCGAGCATGTCGGTCACAGCGTGTGAATCCGGTGTAGCACTGGCTAACAGGACTCCGCAACCCGAGTCAGCAGGCTAGGCAGGACTCCTGATGTCACCGCGTGACATTTCCCAAGGGATGTATACAGTGAACGAAGTGAAACACATGTCGGCCAGTCAAGTGTCCAGAGCAGTAGTCTTTGGGCTAGCAGGACTCCGGTGAACCGGTCAGAAGCGGACTACTATCGCCAGAAGCACTAGACTACATTTCCCCATAAGAGAGGCTGCCAAGGATAAACAATTAGATTGTCGGATCCCACACATACCAAGCATTTCAAACATACACACAATATGCTCAATATGTGTAGATACAACATGGCATCACAACATAACTCTACGACTCAAAGTATTTATTCATTAGGCTCCGAGGAGCGAGATATTACAAACATGGGTCTCATGACCCAACACTTAGAGCATACAAGTCAAGGCACATGCGGAAGCTTAACATGTCTGAGTACAGACATCTACAAACGAAAAAGGCTGAGAAGCCTGACTATCTACCAGATCTCCGCCGAGGGCACAAGATCGTAAATGAGGTAACAAGCTAAACGTCAAGTCCACGCTGAAACTACTAGCGAGAATGACGTCTCTACGCAAAACATAAAATAAGCAAACGTGAGTACAAATGTACTCAAGAAGACTTACATCGTAACTAACTACATATGCATCATTATCAAAAGGGGTGGTGGAGTTTGACCGCAGCAAGCCAGCTTTGACTCGGTGGCTATCCCGAACTACATCGCAAGTAACTCTTTTGAGGTGGCGCACGAGTCCACATATTCACCATATCAATACACCACTATGGATCCGCTCCCGTCTACCTACGAGAACGCCATCCATAGCACTCACGCTATCTTGCGAGTTTTAGAGTATCCACTTTCACTTGTCTATGAACCGATATAGGTAACCCAGAAGTCCTTTATCATGGACACGGCTATTCGAATAGATCATTTTAACCCTGCAGGGGTGTACTTCTTCACACACGCCTCGCCACTTACCGCCATGTACACCTCGTGTATCTCGGCAACCTTCAAGCGGAAGCTTTGGCGAGGGAGTCGGCCACGACGACTAACCACACAAGTCTCTAGTCCAGGTTTATCGCCTATTCGGGTTCCATCCGCAAGGAGATCCGGCCGGGGTGTCGCTCACGGCCCCAAACGATGTGTGCAGGGTTCCCAAGCCCACCAACCGGGTGCCACTTGGTACACCGGGCCATTGTGCCTAGTCTGTCCCAAGCCCACCTGTACCGGGTGCCACTTGGTAGACTACTAACACTACCTACAAACACCAGAAACTAGTTGCAACTCCTGGACAGAGATCAAGTTGATTAATAAGTCGAGAGGGGCACTTAAGCATTCCAATGCGTGGTAGTAACTATTCATGGATCACAAACACAGAACTCAGTTCCTGAGGACAGTTTCAATGAGACAACCCACCATGTACTCCTACATGGCCTCTCACCGCTACCTTTACCAAATCGTGTTCACACACTTAGCTCTCAACAAGATGGGACATGTTCATACACCTCCGATTCATCCTCGATGAATCAGACCTGACACAACTCTAAGCAATAGCAGGCATGACAAACAAGCATGAATGAGTAGGCACATCAGGGCTCAAACAACTCCTACTCATGCTAGTGGGTTTCATCTATTTACTGTGGCAATGACAGGTCATGCAGAGGATAAAGGGGTTCAGCTACCGCAACAAGTAACAGATGAATCGTTGTTGTCCTAATGCATAAAAGAGAGCAGGAGCGAGAGAGTGGGATTGTATCGGAATGAACAAGGGGGTTTTGCTTGCTCGGCACTTCGAAGATAACATTGAGTCTTCATCGGTGTCATCGATCTCGTCGCCTAACATCGCTCATCGAGAGGGACGACACCGCAAACATGTATGACACAATCAATGCAATGCGACAATATGATGCATGCTATGACATGGCAATATGATGTGTGATAGGTCTAATGCAACTTGGGACAGAAAGGTTTGAGTCCATTTGAACCAAGGATTCAAATGATCACCCAAAATAATAAGTGATATAAGTGCATTAGCTTGTTTCACCTAAACAGCAAGGTTAAAGTGTTCTGACATGGATGAAACTAGTACAGATGGAAAGATTGGATTTCTCTGATCATTTTTCATATATAAATCTTTGCATTTGGAGTTATGGAGTAATTTCTATGAATTTTAGAAGTTTACACTATTTTCTGGAATTTCCTGAATAAGAATAAATCCAGAAATCGAATTAATGCGTCAGCATGACATCACTGTGATGTCAGCAGTCAACTGGGTCGGCCAGGTCAAACCTGACCAGTGGGACCCATACGTCAGCGTCTCAGGCTGGTTTAGGTGGATGACATGTGGGACCAGTCAAAGCTAACTTGGCCAAAGTCAAACCGCACGTGGGGTCCTCGGCATTAACACTAATTTAATGTAAAAATATACTAATCCTAATTAAGCGCAGGGGCCCACATGGCAGTGGCTCATGGGGTGATTAGCCCCTAACTAAGTGGCCACGTCGGCCCGCCGGAGTTTGGCCGGCGGCGACCATGGAACACGGCGGAGGCACGCCGGAATTGCTCGGGCTCGCACTATAGGCGGCGGTTTGCGGCGGGGTTTGGCTCTACGGGCGAGTCAAGAAGGCGCATCTGCTAGGGCAGGTGGGAGGGGCTGACGACACAAGCTTGCCGGAATCAAGCTCGCGCGGCGACGGATTTCGGGTGTGCACGGGTTGCGGCTACGGTGCAGGTAGGCCTAACGGGCGGGTGATTCGAGCTCCCGAGACTTCGAGTGCGTTGACGCGTTTTGAGGCGAGCTTGCGCGGCCGTAGCCGCGGTGGCGGCATGGCCGGCCGCGAGGAGCTATCGGCTCCGGTGAAACTAGGGCTACGCGGCGCAAATGAGGCGGGGAAGAGAGGGGTTCGGGGCGGGAGCTCACAACGGTCACGTGGGGAAGCGCAGAGGGCTCAGGGAAGGGCTGGAGGGGTCGGGGCAGCGAAGGGGATCTCCCGCGGCCGGAGGTGAAGACGACGTTGATGGCGGCGTTCTGGTAGCGCCTGGTTGCTTGACTTGTCGAGGACGATGTAGGCGACGAGGCGGAGCTCTAGGGCGTGGAGACAGGTCGAGGGGGATGCGGTGGCTACGGCTACGGCGAACGGCGGCGACGGCAGCGCTCGGGTCCGAGGGGGAAGCGAAGCAGAGAGCGGGGTGGGGGCGAGTGAGAGGTCGGGCGGATCCCGACGGCAACGGGGTGGTCATCCGCGGTGTCGACGTGTGTCGGGGCAAGCAGGAGGTGGAGGCTGGTGCGGCCGGGCGCCACGCACTCGCCTGCCCTCCTCTGGCAGAGGTGGAAGACGCCTTGCCTGGTGGGCTGGGCTGTCTAGCTGGGCCGCCAGTGAGCGTCTGTAAGTGCTTTCTCCTCTCTCTTTTCTAATTCTGTTTCGCTTTTCTATTTATTTTGGTCTGTTTTGAATTAGTAAAATACTAACTCATTTTGTAAAATCGACAAAAATTGTGGGCACTATTTGGATTATTTCCAACAGCCCCAATTGTTTTCAGAAGTATTGAAGCATTTAAAATATTTATAGGCATTAAATGCTCCAATTCAAATACTTATGATTTAATCCAAAAACCTGAAATGACCTAGGGAAAAATATGCACCAATTTTTGTCAGAGGTTTTCACCAGTTTCAAAAATGATGGACTTTTCCTGAAGTCACTTTGGGTTTATTGGAAGTGATTTTATTTGAGCCTATTTGAATTCATTTGGTGCTAGGGTTTGAACAATCCCCATTTCAAGTTTCTAAGAAATTTAAACATGATGCACACATGAAGGGCTAGCCTAGAGCATACCAGAACTAGGGATGTGACAGAGTGAGTGCCGCTTACCTAGCCTCCCCGACAACGGCGCCAGAAAAGAGCTTGATGTCTACTACACAACCTTCTTCTTGTAGACGTTGTTGGGCCTGGAAGTGCACATGTTTGTAGGACAGTAGCAAATTTCCCTCAAGTGGATGACCTAAGGTTTATCAATCCGTAGGGAGGCGAGGGATGAAGATGGTCTCTCTCAAACAACCCTGCAACCAAATAACAAAGAGTCTCTTGTGTCCCCAACACACCCAATACAATGGTGAATTGTATAGGTGCACTAGTTCGGCAAAGATATGGTGATACAAGTGCATTATGTAAGGTAGATATAGGTTTTTGTAATCTGAAAATATAAAAACAGCAAGGTAACTAATGATAAAAGTGAGCGTAAACGGTATTGCAATGATAGGTAACAAGGCCTTGGGTTCATACTTTCACTAGTGCAAGTTCTCTCAACAATAATAACATAGATAAATCATATAACAATCCCTCAACATGCAACAAACAGTCACTCCAAAGCCACTAATAGTGGAGAACAAACGCAGATATTATTGTAGGGTACGAAACCACCTCAAAGTTATTCTTTCAGATCGATCTATTAAAGAGTTCGTACTAGAATTACACCTTAAGACACAAATCAACCAAAACCCTAATGTCACCTAGATACTCCATTGTCACCTCAAGTATCCGTGGGTATGATTATACGATATGGATCACACAATCTCAGATTCATCCAACCAACATAAAAGTACTTCAAAGAGTGCCCCAAAGTTTCTACCGGAGAGTCAAGAAAACGTGTGCCAACCCCTATGCATAGGTTCATGGGCGGAACCCGCAAGTTGTTCACCAAAACATACATCAAGTGGCACGTGATATCCCATTGTCACCACAGATAAACACGGCAAGACATACATCAATTGTTCTCAAATAAAGACTCAATCCGATAAGATAACTTCAAGAGGGAAACTCAATTCATCACAAGAGAGTAGAGGGGGAGAAACATCATAAGATCCAACTATAATAGCAAAGCTCGCGATACATCAAGATCGTGCCATAGAGGGAACACGAGAGAGAGAGAGAGAGAAATCAAACACATAGATACTGGTACATACCCTCAGCGCCGAGGGTGAACTACTCTCTCCTCATCATGGAGAGCGTCGGGATGATGAAGACGGCCAGCGGTGATGGGTTCCCCCTCCGGAAAGGTGCCGGAACGGGCTCCCGAGAGGTTTTTGGTGGCTACAGAGGCTTGCGGCGGCAGAACTCCCGATCTATCTTCTCCGTGGATGTTTTTAGGGTACGTGGGACTATATAGGCGAAAGAAGTCGGTCGGGGGGGTGCTCTAGGGGTCCATGAGACAGGGGGCCGCGCCCAGTAGGGGGCGCCCTCCAATCTCGTGGAGTCCTCGGGGATCTTCTGACGTGAACTCCAAGTCTCCAGGATCATATTCTTCCCAAAAATAACGATGCCGAAGGTTTCATTCCGTTTGGACTCCATTTGATATTCCTTTTCTTCGAAATACTGAAACAGGCAATAAAACAGCAATATGGGTTGGGCCTCCGGTTAGTAGGTTAGTCCCAGAAGTAATATAAAAGTGTATAATAAAGCCCGTAATCATTCAAAACACATAATAATATAGCATGAATGCTTCATAAATTATAGATATGTTGGAGACGTATCAGTAATACATACAAATTCGTTTGCAAATGAAAGAAGATTCGTTTGCATTCTCAAATGTAGGCGCACCAGTGCAGACTGTGGTCGTGTCGGGTGGACGCTTGATGCCTTAAAGGCAATCGCCCTTGGTGATCGACATGTGGGCCAGCCACCTATTGGCCCCACATGGCATGGACACAAACGCAGGTGCCTTAAGGCACCGAAGCATAGTCCTATCGGGGTGGTCGCGTGTGTTGGACGGACGCGTAGCACCCAGCCACCCACCCCCCTCCCTCCAAAAAAAAGGACAACGACAATATAAGTTCGTGCTTCCATGTTTCGGATTGAAATATCTGGCGGCCCCAATTCTAGCCCTGCAAAATATCTCTTCTCCACCGTCCCCTTCTGCGCCCAGATTGCTCAAATCCCTAATTCGCCGCCATCCCTTGAATCGCCCCTCGTCTCGTCTCTTTCCCCACCGTTTCCCCACCTGCGTCTTGGACGACAACGATGAAGACGACGCCGCTTCACCACCGCACCGAGCTACCTCATCTACGCCTCGCCCACCGCACCGGTGGTCCACCGACAATGTTGGCCGCCGCAACCGACGCGTGCCTCACAGACACCGAAGTTCCACCGCATCAAAAAGCGCTTCACCGACGCCGTCTCCTAGCTCACCGGGGCTACTTTATCGAGCACATCGTCGCACCTCCGCCCCCCGAGGCCGTTGGGGCTTCACCAACGGTCTCGTCCATCGCATCGTAGCGCTCCGCTGCCACTCAAGATCTGCATCCGTGCGCGGCTAGCCAACGCCAGCGCATCACCCTCAACGGCTCTGAAGTGACCCGCGCTCTAGCTAGGCGAGCATGCCCAAACGCCGGCCCGAACTAGGTATCCACACATCACTCCCTTGTGCACTGTTCCGATGATGTTTGGATATCCTTTCATTGCTCTCTTAGCTTACACGCCTATGCAACTCTGACTTTAACTCTTATTTCTTCTGGAGATATCATCTGAAACAAGCAAATCCATTTTTTAGCGAAGCATGACGGGGCTATGGGATCTGGTACACATCCTGCACACCCATATAACCTTGTAAATATCTGCCCTCTGGTACAACATCAAGGTCGATTCCTCTTATTTGATCAACCATTCGTCGTGTCAAAAATGCAGAGGGGGATGCAAGGAGCACAAGGCATGCACATCCAATCAAGTGGTAACATGGACTTGTACATGGAACATCCCAAGCGCAAGCAGAGCTGCAGTGAACCTGTACAACGAGCTAGCGTAAGTCCCTGCATTTCATTTAATTCAGATCGGCATTCGTGTATGATTTGTGTGCAGTGGCTGATCCACAATTCAAGTTACCAGGGGGAACATTTAACTTAAAAAATACGAAGGCACTTGCACTCCGGAAATCAACATAACTTGAGAAATGTGAAGCTACATGCACTTTGAAAACCAGCTAATGATCCAAGTAGTTCAGATTATAAACACTAAATGATGCTTGCACCAAAAAACACAAAATGCAACATGGTGTACAAGGACTAAAAACATGGTATGTACCTGCTTGAATTATTCGTTCTCTGGCTGAAAATATCGAAGTGTAATTGCACGTATAACCAGTGCGCAAACTGCATATCAATATATCTATCCTGCACAAGTATGCCAATAGTTTCAAACAACAGATTATAAAAGTATTTATGCTATGTTGTCATGATACGGGGACTTTCTGGTAGATGGCCTCGACGTTTCCTCAAGCTATTAAAATGCACTATAATTTGCTTGTCATCAATGCCTGCAAATCTACATCTCTCTCAACATAGTAGATCATCATTAGACACTAAATCCTTCAATGAGCTTGCAAAATGCTTGCATTAGATCCCTCATTAGACACTATATGTTCATCACCAGAGCATGTAAAATGTTTGCATCAAATCCTTCATTAGCAAATTGCTCATTAGACACTTCGTGCTCAAGAACAACATGAGCTTGTATGTTTGCACCGGAAACTTGATTAGATACATTAGATTCAGTCAGTTCAGTATTGATTGGAGGAGTTATAAAATAAGTAGAAATTGGTTTCATTTTTTCATAGATTCCCTACATACAAGCAGTTTTACAACACCGTCAAGTTTAACTATTGGCCAGAAATTGAAGAGTTGAATTAGATATAATCAGGGATGTGATGTACCTGCTCGTTGCGCATGCTACTCTTGCAAGATGCAACTGTCCATTTGCGCAAGCTCGATGCCATGCCCGTGGCCGCCGCCGCTGCCTCCCACGCAGGCTACACCTGTGGTTGGATCTTCATCTTCTTGTCCTTCCGTTCGCTTGAAGCCCGGCGACCACCCTCCAACGAGGGCGCGAGGAAGTGCTGTGTCGGTCTGTCCAGCGGCGGCTAGGTTAGGAACGAACCAGACTGGAGGCTGGAGCGAATGAATTGGGATTTTTCCTACTGTCAATCGATATGGGAGGCGCTCGTTTGGGCCGCGAGCCTGCTATAGGGGCTGCCTTGCACTTATGTTATTGGCCCATCCAAATTGAAACATTTTTCTTCATTTTTTACATTGCCTGCTCAAATGCGTTGGGACAAACAAAACTAGCATGGGCCAACCCGACGACTCAAACTAGGTGCACACTTTCCAGCCACCGAGGCGGCCGCCCATACCAGCCCCTATGGTGGCGTCGCGCCTTTTATGCGTGTATGATTGGACAGTGAAAAATATTCCAAAGGGCGCTTTTGATTTACCCACAGAATGGTTGAATTGCTTGTTTCTATGAACTGAGTTTGCCAATAATGTGAAGGATGCCAGTCTTTTCATCCTATTGTAGATTGCCTAGATCTCGATATGCCAAAAGTAATCGCATGAAATATACAGTAAAAGCTAGTGTGATGTGTTTGGCTACAACTAGTCTGACTACACGTCCTCATATAACATATCAAGGACGCACTATCTTACCAGATTAACCATTTGACTTACCCATGCAGTGTGGGAAGAAAGAATTATTGGGACTGTATATCCAAGCAATTGATGCCATGGACTCCTTTGTACAACCTTGTAAGCGAAAAAAAAGTTGCAGTGTGCCTGTACAAAGAACTAGCATAACTTCAGTTACCTGCTTCTCGGAATTTTAGTTAGCCACTTATTGCAAAATTGTTCAATTACGTTGGTTGGCTTAATTTAGTTTGCTACTGATTACATAATGGCACAGCCCGTTAATCATATTGTAGACTGCGCCTATCTATGTGTTTGATACTTACTGTTAAGAATTACCTGTTTGCCTTAACTTAAATATCTACTTGTTTGTTTAATCGCTTTGCTGCTGCAACAGCGGGTTACAATGATGTTAATAACTTCTCCTCCGTCCCATAATATAAGACGTTTTTGACACTAGCATAGTGTTAAAAACGCCTTACATTATGGGACGGAGGGAGTACTTTTCAACATCCAATTGAAACTCTTTAATTCCTTGTTTATTTAACTGGTTTGTCGTTATAACTCCCGATTGAGATGTTTTGCTAACTTCAACTTTTCTGAATCCAATCGAACTTTAATGGCAAAACAGGTTAGCCCAAGATCAAAGAGCGAGGTCCCCATGGACGTTGCATCATCCCACAAAGAAGGGCAACGCCCAATCGTGCATTATGAATTGCCAACTGCGATGCTCTAGAGGTTAAACTAGTGGTAGAAAGAGATTCTCATACGCACTTAGAGATGAAGTTGACATGTTGAGGAAGCAAACAACACAATCACAAGCAGTACTCAAGACAATCATTAAATATTTGGTGGGTTTCAAAACGAAGCAAGTCGAGATCGACCAGATTGTTAAGGTCCTGAAGGAAAAAGGAAATTAAATTCCTACTTGGTAAATCATAGGTGAAATGTTCTTTCCATAGTTTTATTACGTTTGTTTTGTCTGTTCATATAATAAATCAAACCATTTGTTTTAGAGATCATGTAATAATTGTTTTTTTTGGTTTGTAATTTTATTTGAGCACAAGTCTGTATTAATTGATAAGACTCGGAGACATTTCATTTTGATTGCTGTGCCAGACCTACAAATATACCAATCGGGCTGAATGTGCATTCAACAATAGTAGTAGTATAGATGGACCATAAGTGGCACGCATCGAAAAGGGCCAAGATGCTGGCTAAAAAAAGGATGTTGTTGTAGCCAAAAAAAAGTACAAATGACCTGGCTTATGTATGTTAGTTGATATTATTGATCCATATACTCTATAAGTGTTTATATGTCCATTAGTTCTATACATTCTTGGTTGATTGACTCGGTATTTGAATCTTGATACATTGCTTGTGTACATATCTAAATGGGAGTACACATTATGCTGCGTGTGACATTTGAGTTGGACATGAAGTGCTCCAAATATTCAATTCACCTTAAACTGGATACTAGTTTCTGAATTTGAGTATCGGCATTTGTAAACCATATTCATATATGACAGTGGAATACATCTTTGTCGTCCTTTTGAAGATATATAAAAACACATAGAATGATTTATAAAGATTCATATAGGAATACAAAATGGATTCAAATTTAGTTGCCAGGGTAAACGTGGATGCTTATTGTCCCAAAATTCGAAAGAAGCAGCAAAATGTCCACTCCCACGTCAGCTGCCCGAAGCCAAGTGTTTGGGAGATGGAAATTACTGTCTACCCATTACACGAACAATCCATCGGCCCGATTTCCACTGCTCTAAATAGGGGTAGGTTAGTAACTTCAATTAGACGTGACACGACCGCCTCTGAGCCCATTCCGACACGGTGGGCATCAAACATGGGCGGCAAAACACATTTGATTCAAGCTCGTCCGAAAGACCTCTGTTTCTCCCTCCATTCCCCATTCATACACGGTGGGCGGCAAAACAAACTCGACTCGGCCGAAATTGATGTAGGCAAATATTTTCAATAGGGGCAGGTTTGTAACTTCACTCAGACGTGACACAACCGCCCTACCTGTCAGCCCCGTTCATACACCCTGGGCGCCAACCATGGGCGCCAACCACCCTCTCCTCGCCCGAAATCGCTATGGGCAAATATTGGCGAGATGCGAGATTACCGTCCTATCCCCAACCGCCGAGACGTCCAAATTTAAACGGGGGCTAAGTTCGTAACTTTCCCATATTTCAGACATGTGCGTCCCAAAAACATGGTTCCCCGTACCTCTCCCTCCATTTTCCCATTCATACACCGTCCGCGCTAGAACACCCCATCCCCACACCAGCCTCCGTCCGCCACCCCATCCCATCGCTGCCGTCCTCCACCACATCCATCGCCACTGTCCTCCACCATGTCGGAGTGCCTACCAAGACCACGTCGTCCACTGCTAGAGATGGACGTTTCTCATCCACGGCGACGGACCAATAGCCTTGCATCACGTCCTCTTGCTTCATCAGCGCCGTCGTCTTCTTTGCCGGGGCCGCTCACACGACCTTCTCTTCCACCGCAACGGGACTTATCCCCCGATGCACCCGTCTACCATCGCAGATCTGCTTCAACGCCACCGACAGCCATCACACCCCCGATGCCTACACGGCGCCGCAAGAGAGGTGGTACTTCATATCTCCCCAACTTTTTGATCTCAACCAGAAAATAGATCTTACCTTGGTTACTCTACTTTCTTTTTAGCTCTTAGAATTTAGTTCTTAGTTCGAAGCAAACAATGGATGCTAAATATCATTTCTCCGGTTTGCAGCTTCAAATCTGCCATGGCACAGCCATAATATGGTTTAATTAATCATGCTTAGGGTTTAATTGATCATGTTGGTTCCGTGGTGGTTTCTTTAATAGAAATCGGAGGGGAAACCCTCTTTTGCTAAAAAAATATGCTTAGAGTTTCCCCCTTTTATGATCACTATACGACCAAAATACGTGCTTTGTGTCATAATAACTCTGCTCCACGCATCAAGCTAAACAAGCTTAGATGTTCAAATACAAATCTGATATTATTAAAACAGAGTTGTTTAATTGGTCAGCTAAATGTTCCTAAATTAGTTTTGAAAATGCATGTTCGCCGCTCGGGTGTGTATCTCTACAGGGTGCCCGCGGTGGGCCGGCCCACAGGGATTTTGGGTCGCCCAGGCCCCGATTCCCTCTATTCTCACAAGGCTCGATCTCTACTACTTCTGACCGCTTTGCCTCATGGCGACTTGCCGTCCCGGACGGCATGACTCTAGGAGGAGACGCCGGACTAACAGGAGGCCAGAGCCGCTTGACCAACAGCGTCACCACTGCTCGGGCGCTGTCAGGCTTTACCTTCCCAAATTGCTCCGTGGCTCAAAGGCAAAGACCCACCAAAGCCAACCCGATTTATCCTGGGATACGTCCTCAACACTCAGCAGCCACTCCTCATCACCTATTTTCTAATTGATTCATTACTCATTAGGCAGGACTGTCATTAGGGTTTGTTATGTGCTCAGTGCTACCTACACTTAATGGTTCAGATGTATCTCGGTAAGCTTTAGTACCTCTAAAGTTCACAGGGTTTTCAAAATTCTGTCCCTCGGAACAGAAACTAGTCATTTTGGATTGTTGGTCGTAGTGACATTGACCCAGCTTACTATTGCAAGCCAGGTTTGTTGACAATTTTACTTGTCTTTCTTACTCATTCGATATAATATCCAATTATTCACGTCGATTAGTTGCAAACAATAAGTGCTAGACAAACTTCTTCATTCAGATTTTGGACGGTCTCATACATAGCTTACAATTCTGCATACTTGTCCTAATAAGCTCACAAGTAAATGATTGATTAACTACATCTATGCTTGCCTTGTCATATTTGTTGTCAATATTCTTTTAGGGTGGACCACCCTGTTTCTAAATACTGGAACCGTAGACCTGAGTGTATTTCTCTATGTGATCTCTTCCATCATGTGTGGGTAACGAACACTGCATTGTATAGAAAGAAAGTGTCATTTCCAGCTTTTACATAGGTTTCGATCTTTTACATGGAATACAATCTGCCTACTTGCTTTGTGTCGCACTGCCAACACTCCACCCTTGAAGGTAAACATTAGCCACTCATAATTGCTTAGTTTATTTGTTCAAATACGAATTTCATATGATTCTAATGTTCCTACTTCAGTTTTGAAATGTGTGTCTGTTATATAGAGACATAAGGGGTTTGTATTTCGTGTGTGGTGCAAAGACATGGTTGGGGAGGTGAACTTTGCATATGCAGGGGTTTATAGGGAGACACTCTCCGAGTTGAATCCGCAATGCATTCCATAGATAATCTGACTACTTTTTATGTTTTCATGAATCTCAGATTCTAAACAGCATCATAATGATTATGAGGTTGCGTGCATGAAAAGAATAAAGCAGAACAATGCCATGGCTGTCAAACTTGGCATTAAGGGACTGAAATCAAGTCTGGATGCAATGCAATGCAAACGCTCTCCACCTACAGATTCATGCTCAAAATATGATCCTAATAGTGATTCTGAGCTAGAGGGAGACCTAAGTCAATGTAGCTCCCTAGTGGAGGAGTCAGAGGAAGATGCCCTATCTTATTCACCCATTAAGGTACTTGCTCTAACTTTCCAAGGTTACATTACTCGCACATATCTTGCAACTGATGCTTTGCATTGCTTCTAGTTTGTTGAACTGCCATTAGCTTAGTTTACACATCGTGTATGTGAATACGCCCTGCCTATGCATTTTCAAAGACATATTCCATCTGTCATCATACCATATTTATCCATTCAAATGCTGTTCTTGTGTATCGACGCTCAAAAGGAAGAGGGTGATTGCTGATCATGGAGGAGCACAAGCAAAGTATTTGGAAAAGGTAGTGGCACCGATAAATCAAATAGCCCATTAGGTGTAGTTGCAATATCACACGACCCACAAAATACCCCAACTCTAGCAGACTCTAGCCCTACTACACTGGTCATTTCTAATGCCCCAACTCTGAGACCCATCGACCAAGCGATATGATTATGCTAGTTGACATAGCACCATTGTATGATGCAAAACCCCCATTCCAGCAAAGAGTACACCAAATCCAGTTGCCAAATCCCTTTTCGAACCAGAGAGAGCCCCAATTGCAGCAAATAGGACCCCTGTTCCATTTATTCCCAGTTTAGAAGACGAAGTTTATGTTGTTGTAACTTTGTGCGCATCTTTCTTTCAGGGAAAGATTATACCGCAGACAAAGAACAATTTTCAGTCTTCCTCGCAACTTACGCGTAAGTAATGTACTAATGTTATTCATGGTCATTACTGCATATGTTTCTCACGATGTAAGAAACAAGATTTCATTATTTTAAATAGGCGAGGAGCAAACTGGATTGTGATGACGAGCAAGAGTTGGTTGCACTTTTCAAGCACTCGTTGATGAAGTATCGTTCCTACTTGAGGCAAGCGCACTTCGATGGCAAGCCTCTGAACGAAATTTTTGTAAAGTCTCCGGTGCTACATTTATCTGACGGTGACTGGAATAATCTTGTTACACATTGGTCTCAGCTGCAGCGTAATGTACTGTCTATGGTATCACATCACAATTTGAACTACATTTCTGCATTTGCCTTAATGTCTCACTTGTACGAAAATTGTTAGCAGAAGAACATTCGTTCTCAAGGGACCACAGAATCTCGCAACTATACTACACACTGCAGTGCTCTTGTGAGTACCTCTTGCCCTGTATGACCATACTTACTTTCATAGTTGTTTGATTATGTAGCATCACTGCACATGTTAGCCTCGTAATCGTCCATTTGGTGGACATTATAAGATCCGTATGGACTCTTACACAAATTTAGAATCAACCCAATGCTTTTGAAGAGGTTTAGCTCTACAGTCCTCTTGTAAGGACTGAACGTGGTCTATCACTGTACTTACATTAACAGCTACTCCTCCGTCCCGTAATATAAGAACGCTTTTGTACAAAGACACCGTTGTTCAAAACACTCTTGTATTATGGGAAGAGGGATTGGTTCATTTTGTAGCATTCTGCATCTTATCTCCTCGCCCACCATTTACTAAAAAATATCAAATCTATATTTAATCTTACCAACAAGTAGAATACACAGACAATGCCGGCAAGGTAAGTGTAGCCCATTGCTCTTGTCAAGACATTTTGTCCTGTAACGCTTGTACTTCCAGGGATTGGTAGTTGATTATGTAGCATCAATCTGCATCTTATCTTCATTATCCTCTATCCCTTCCAGTAATATCATATCTATAATTACTCTCTACAAAATGTAGAGTACAGGCAATGCTTATGAAGAAGATTTTGTGCTGAAATTCTTGAGTTATCCTTCCCTTGACATGGAGAAGGGCATTATAAAGTCGGTGTTAACTGTTAATGTAAGTCAGTCCTTCTAAAGCCTTTATCCTCAACTGTTGTTTAATTTTCTCATACACCCTATCATTTATTGCTGTTTAGTTTGCTGTTTCTACCAAAATGCATGTTCGTAAGTGTCGGTGTGAAAACCGACGGATCTCGGGTAGGGGGTCCCGATCTGTGCATCAAGGCTGATGGTAACAGGAAGCAAGGGACACAGATGTTTACCCAGGTTTGGGCCCTCTCGATGGAGGTAAAACCCTACTTCCTGCTTGATTAATATTGATGATATGGGTAGTACAAGAGTAGATCTACCACGAGATCGTAGAGGCTAAAACCCTAGGAGCTAGCCTATGATTGTATGATTGTAATTGTGATCGGTCTTCTAAGGACCAACCTCTCCGGTTTATATAGACACCGGAGAGGGCTAGGGTTTACATGGAGTCGGTTACAAGAAAGGAAACACAATATCAGGATCGCCAAGCTTGCCTTCCACGCAAAGGAGAGTCCCATCCGGACACGGGCCGAAGTCTTGAGTCTTGTATCTTCACGCTTCAATAGTCCGGACGTTGTACACAGTCCGCTGTCCGGATACCCCCTAATCCAGGACTCCTCAAGAGTCTCGAACCAGGCTTCAATGACGATGAGTCCGCAAGACGCAGATTGTCTTCGGCATTGCAAGGCGGGTTCCTTCTTCGAATACTCCAAAGTACCTGTTACGATGAATAGTGTCCGGCCTCCAATCAATGTTGTGCTCCTCGGCTTCAGTGCCTCAGTAATGACCATCTCCACATGTCGAGCGAATGTGAAGAGTCGAGGCATTCTTGCATTCGCCACCCTCGATCTTCCGGGCTAACCGTCTATTTGAAGGGACGGGGATTCTCAGATCCAAACCTCACTCTCCCTCCCAGAGCTAGCATCCAACAGAGCGCTCCGTGAAAAAGCCATTCCAGCAGGGCCGGCCGTCGTAGCTCTTCTGCTCGCCCTTCTCATTCCAAGTCGGGGGATTGGGGAGAGTGTTCAGTTCCTCATAGCCGTTTGATAGAGTTACAAACCCAAGGGTTTCTCCCACCGGCGTTCATGGTCCCTGTCCGAGCTAGAATAGCCACTTATGACGGAGGGAACAAGCTGAGGATCTCCTAACCCATCTCCTCGGAGGAGCGTATATGCCTCATCCCACATCTGCCGAGGCGTCGGGTTCCCTATCCATCCGCTTCTTCGCAGGCTCCCGGAGTTCTACGGCCTCCATTACACAATTTTACCCTGCCTCTATTACTGCACATAGCGGGGTATGTTGCCCTTCTTGAGCTGTTTTAGGCTGCGAACCACACTTCGGATTATGGAGGAAGCTGTTCTGCCTGGCCCCCGCACCTGTGGGGAGTCCCTATGTCAAGTGCGCGGGGCCGAAGTATGGCGCATTGCCGAGACCGGATACCTGTCCGGCACTCCCGAGAAGGCACCAGAAAACTGGCCTTCGGAGTGGTTCTATATAGACGACGTCCCCCTTCCGGATCCAATCCGGACAGGTCTCCCCAAGTTCAGCAACGCCCCGCCGAGGGCATGCCTAATCTGGCGCCCCCGGGGCCCTCAAGAAGAGGACACAAGGGAAATATTCCTCCTGATGAACAGGATAAAGTTACTGGCCAAATCCGGACTGACGATAGTCGAGGTTATGGCGATATGCATAAGATGGGGAGTGCAACCGCTCCAATATCGGGGGAAGCCTATGTGGCATTTTAACGGGGAAGACGACGCCACCCGCTGCGGCCGTAAGGGTCCGGACTCCGCTGCCGCTTTGGCAAGGATATTGTCCGATTTGTACAAAGGGGAAGAGGAGGAATTCCTTCGCATAAAAACGTGGGACAGATTCTCCATGTACAACCCCCCGGAGTGGGTAAGTTGCCATTCTTTTTCCCTGCTTTACTTACTCTAGCGTTCTGCTGCTAAGATTACTTGCATCAATGCTTCTGAGCAGGAACTAAGGAGGGCCGTAGAAGGAATCTTCAGCCCTCCTCATAACCGGAGGACCTCGGAAGGGCCCTAGATCGAGGACTTAAAGTGGATCCGGATATCACTGTGGAGCTTGTCAACGGGGTATTATATCAAGCGAGCTGGGATGGCGCCCTAGTGGCCATTACGGCCGACTACCCTGGACTGCTCCCCGCGTCGCGTGTAAGCCGAACTAAAAAATCCTATCCTTCGAAGAGGACTCCCCCCAGGTATTATAATTTACCCTTGAGGCGTCGTTCTATTTGCAGAAACGACAGCCGGAGCGAGGGGCCGAGCCCCTAGGGACTCATCAACCACGGGCGTCCGGATCGGGCAGGCTCAAGAGGAAGGCGGTGAGGGTTGACACGCCGCTACAGAGGTAAAGTAATAACATGTCCTGTAATTATAGAATTTGAAATATGGCAGGCGCCCTTTGTGTCTGGCAGGAAGAGGAATAACCAGACTATATCCAGAGACCCTACCAATCACGCCTCCACCAGCCGGGTTCCAGAACCGGCTTCGGGGGCGGAGGCGGACACGGGGCCAGCACCGCGTAGTTCCCCGACGGAGGATGCGGATATGCGTTCGGCCACGAACTCCGAAGTGGAGAGCGCCATGAATCACCGGCCCCGGAGGGCCGTGCTCCAGAACAACATCTTTTCCGAAGAGGCTTTTAATGCCTTCAATTCAGAGGACGCATACGTCCAAGCTGCTTGGGGCGGGCTTGCCCAAGCGAAAAACCAGTATACCAAAGACATACGGGTAAGAAATTTTGATAAGTATGTATAGCAGTAGCCCATGAGACTTAGAATAGTTGGGACAACTGTTTGAAGGATCAATTTTTGCACAGGTCCTTGTGGACAAGAATGAACAATTGGCTCGAGAGCTGGAGGCGTGCAAGGCCCAGCTAACTGATGCTATAGCCACGTTAGGGGGATCCCAGAAGGCCCTCTCTGGTAATATTTGTCTCCATTATACGCAGATTTACCAGTTAATAAATGGTTGGTGCGGTTAGTCTAACAGAAAATTCTGCAGATGATCCCGGGGTGAATCCGGAAGGCGTAATGGGTGACGAATCGCATCTCCACCGGCAGCTGAAGGCTGGCGAGCGCATCCTTACGCAGGTGACGCAAGATAAGAACAAGCTACAAGATGCCAATATTCGTCTGGACGTGGAATTAAAGGACGTCCGTGCTCAACTGGCGGACTCTATGAAGGAGAACAAAAGGCTTCGACGCGGCATTTATGGTAAGTGCTCAAGCGAACTGTGTGATAGTTCGGCGAGGAAGTTTCTTTAAAAAAAATTTTGCTTGCGGGAATGTTAACGGGTCGCCCTGAAGTGGAGATGCCCTCATCTGCAGGTGATTTACTGCAAGAACTTTCGCAGTTGCACGAGCGTGCCCGGCAGGTTATGCACGACGTTGCTCAGGCCTTGTGGCCATCAACCCTCCTGCCGAATGGCATGGGGGAACTTGCGGACCTGCTTCAAGGAGCCCGGGGGCGCTTCCGTTTATGGAAGATATCAGCATGCCGGCAAGGAGCAAGAGAAGCCTGGGAAATGGTGACGACGCGCTACACCAGGCTGGACCCGAACCATATGGTCAAGTAGGATCGGGGCCCGATGGGCAAGAAATTCCCGTGAGGTCCGGTGTATGACCAGGTAGCGTTAGCCGCTAAGTATTCTCAACAGGATTGTAAGCTAGATAGCCTGTTAGATGGTATAGAGGAGGAATATAGTCAGTCCCAGTGACTATGTAATTTAATGGGCATAAGTAGCCCCTAGCCGGGTTAAAATCATTTGTCATGGCGGACCTTTTCGCTTCAGCCCCCGGATCCTACAGTCCGGGGTGTGTCCGAATACCCGCTAGGTTATACAAAACCGGGGTATGCGTGGAGACCAGGCGAATGGGTCATAAGTGCTTGAACAGACAAGTACCCAACTATTTATGTTATATTACATGGATAGTAAGAAACATCTTCCAGGGAGAATAGTTCCGTTAGGGGTTCCTTTCCCCGGGTACGCATGCGCCAATGCACATGTCCGGACTGCGAACGATGGCGCAAGATACAAACTTCTGAGATTTTTTGTTGTAACCAACAAATACATCCCTTGTTCACCGATCGAATATTCTCTTAAAGAAACTAGCTTTCGGCTTCACCCAGTCTGAGGTACACATCCGGCTGAACCGGCAGTAACAATCGCAGAGGTGCTCCCCTTATGCCCTATCCGAATTAACGGGAACATAGGGCATAAACACAAGAGCCAGGCAACCCAGCTTGGCCACATCTTAAGTAATATCGATGCATATAATGGTGAGAAAAGGCACATGTGGAAAAAGAACGCATATGCGATGGGCAAAAAGCCATTTAAAGTGATTATGTCTAGCTTCCGAATAGGAAGCCCCCAGGTATGGTTTGCACACATAGTACGGTCGAAGTGATCCGGGGGTCCGCACTGTATTAAATACTTTGTGTGAAGAGAAGAAGGGGCGAGAAAGGAGAGAAAAAGGGTGGAGCATAATTAAAAAGGAGGGGTAAGGAGACGAACACTGAGTTCGGCGTTAGGCGTAGAATCTCCGGAGTCCGCCGCGTTCCATGGGTTCGGCTCGAGTGCATTATCGGATGCATTACGTAGACGGTACGCTCCTACGGTGAGAACTTTGTCAATGACGAAGGGACCTTCCCATTTGGGTTTGAGTTTGTCCTTCTTCTTCTCCGGTAGGCGTAGAACGAGCTCGCCAATATTATAAGTTTTAGCCCGCACTTCTCTGCTTTGATATCGTCGAGCCTGCTCCTGATAGAATGCGGAACGGGCTTTCGCTACATCGTGCTCCTCCTCCAGGGCATCCAAGTTATCCTGCCGATCTAACTCGGCTTCCTTCTCTTCGTACATGCGTACGCGTGGCGAATCATGTATTATGTCGCAAGGTAGTACCGCTTCCGCATCGTACACCATAAAAAATGGTGTATATCCGGTGGTGCGATTGGGTGTGGTCCGCAGCCCCCAGAGTAAAGAGTCGAGCTCCTCTACCCAGTGCGTATCCGATTCTGTTAGAGATCGCACTAGTCTGGGTTTGATGCCGCTCATGATGAGACCGTTTGCCCATTCGACCTGGCCGTTTGTTTGGGGGTGGTAGACGGAAGCGTAGTCGAGCTTAATGCCCATTTTGCCGCACCAAGTTTTCACTTCGTCGGCCGTGAAATTTGAGCCATTATCAGTGATGATGCTATGGGGGACACCGTATCGGTGTACGACCCCGGATATGAAGTCTATCACAGGTCCGGATTCGGCCGTTTTGACTGGTTTGGCTTCTATCCATTTGGTGAACTTGTCCATCATGACCAGTAGGTATTTTTTCTTATGGCTTCCCCCTTTAAGGGGTCCGACCATATCCAGCCCCCAGACCGCGAAGGGCCAAGTTATGGGGATTGTTTGGAGAGCGGTAGGGGGCATGTGACTCTGATTGGCGAAGAGCTGGCAACCGACGCAATGTTGGACAAGGTCTTGTGCGTATGCTCGGGCCGTTGGCCAATAGAAGCCTGTACGGAAGGCCTTGCTGACTAGCGCTCGAGCCGCGGCATGATGTCCGCCCAGTCCGGCATGGATTTCAGCCAAGAGCTGCCGCCCTTCCTCTTCGGAGATGCATCTTTGGAGCACTCCGGTCGCGTTTTTCTTGTAGAGTTCCCCTTCATGGACCTTGTTAGCTTTAGAGCACCGGACTATGCAGCGTGCTTCGTTTTGGTCTTCGGGGAGCTCCTGCCTATTTAGGTAGGCCAAGAAAGGCTCGGTCCACGGGGCAATTACGGCCATGATTTCGTGGGCCGAAGATGTTATTTCGGTGGCGGAGCCTCCGATTGTGTCTGATGGTTCGAAATCTGGGGATGTGCTCGGGTCCGTGCTGGTATTGCCGGACTCCCTTTCCCATACTACGGATGGCATGAACAGCCTTTCCAGGAATATGTTAGGTGGGACAGGGTCGCGTTACGCCGGCGCGGCAAGGACGTCCGCCGCTTGATTGTTTTCTCGAGCCACATGGTGGAATTCGAGCCCCTCGAACCGAGCTGATATTTTGAGGATGGCATTACGGTAGGCCGCCGTTTTTGGATCCTTGGCATCGAAGTCTCCGTTTATTTGTGATATTGCGAGGTTCGAATCCCTGCGCACTTCCAGGCGTTGGATGCCCATAGAGACAGCCATCCGAAGACCATGCAACAAAGCCTCATATTCGGCTGCATTGTTGGAGTCTGTGTAAAGTATTTGGAGGACGTACTGGACCGTGTCTCCGGTGGGAGACGTCAGGACTACACCTGCTCCCAGTCCGGCCAGCATTTTAGAGCCGTCAAAGTGCATGATCCAGTTGGAGTATGCGCCGTACTCTTTAGGGAGTTCGGCTTGTGTCCATTCGGCGACAAAGTCGGCCAGTACTTGCGATTTGATGGCCCGTCGTGGTTTGTACATTATGTCGAACGGAAGGAGCTCGATGGCCCATTTAGCAATCCGGCCCGTAGCATCGCGGTTGTTTGTTATGTCATTGAGCGGTACTTCAGAGGCTTACCGTGGATCGAACACTCTTGAAAGTAGTGTCGCAGCTTCCGGGATGCCATGAAGACCGTGGTATGCTATTTTTGATAGTGTGGGTATAGGGATTTGCATGGGGTGAGGACTTGGATACGTAATAAACCGGTTTTTGAGCGGAATTTGTATCCATCAACCTCTCGCTCGACGATTTAGTACCGCGCTTACAACTTGATGTGTTGCCGCTATGTATAATAGCATAGGCTCGCCGGTGTTCAATGTTAGGGACTGACATCTGGCCAAGAAGGTCTTTATTTCATCGAGTCCGCCGCGGCTGCATCCGTCCATCTGAAGTGTTCGGCTATACCAAGGAGGCGGTAAAGAGGCAATGCCTTTTCTCCTAGCCTGGAGATAAAGCGGCTCAAAGCGGCCACGCATCCGGCTAGCTTCTGGATGTGCTTGAGGTCTGTTGGTGTAGCCAACTGAGACAAAGCTCGGATTTTTGCCGAGTTCGCTTCAATTCCTCTATTGGAAACAATGAAGCCCAGCAATTTCCCCGATGGGACGCCGAAGACGCATTTTTCCGGATTCAACTTAATGTCGTATGTCCGGAGGTTATCAAATGTGAGCCTCAAGTCAACTATCAGGGTTTCGACGTGTCTAGTTTTTATGACCATGTCGTCCACATATGCTTCCACTGTTTTGTCGATTTGTTTTTCCAGGCATGTTTGAATCATGCGTTGATAGGTTGCGTCGGCATCCTTGAGCCCGAAGGGCATGGTGTTGAAGCAAAAAGGGCCATATGGCGTTATAAAAGCTGTTGCAGCTTGGTCAGACTCTGCCATCTTTATTTGATGGTATCCAGAGTATGCGTCGAGAAAACACAAAGTCGTGGTTCAAATTGTGGCATCGATGATTTGATCGATGCGAGGGAGGGGAAAGGGATCCTTGGGGCAAGCCTTGTTGAGGTATTTGAAGTCGACACATAGGCGCCAGGATTTGTCCTTCTTTGGTACCATCACCAAAATTTGCCAGCCAATCGGGATGTTTGATATCTCCGATGAATCCGCCTCGGTAGCTTGGCTAACTCTTCCCCCATTACCTATCATTTGGGCTCTTAGAATCGCCTTAGTGTCTGCTTGACTGGTTTATATCCTTTTAGAATATTGAGGCTGTGTTCGGCCAGTCTGCGTGGGATGCCTGGCATGTCCGATGGGTGCCAGGCGAAAATGTCCCAATTCTCGCGTAAGATATCTCAGATCATGCGGCATCAATCACGGGCTCAGCTGTGTCCCGATGGATGTCTTCGTGGGGTCCGTTGGATGGACACGAATTTGACTATCTCGTCTCGCAGCTTAAATGAGGTGGACTTGGGTCGCTTGTCTAGTATCACGTTGTCCCTGTCCACGGTGGCCCTTGATGTTGTTAACTCTTCGGCTGCTAGGGCTTCAGATAATGCTTCCAAGGCGAGCTGCGGTTTTATTTTCGGCGCGAAGTGCAACGTCCGGATCACTGGCTAGAGTGATGATTCCATTAGGTCCGGGCATTTTAAGCTTCATGTACCCATAATGGGGTACATCTTGAAAGCTTGTAAATGCATCCCGCCCTAGAAGGGTGTGGTATCCGCTGCTAAAAGGAGACACCTGGAATGTGATTTCCTCGAACCTATAATTCTCCGGGGTGCCGAATACCACATCGAGTGTGATTTTTCCCGCACACTGCGCTTCCCGAGTAGGGATAATTCCCTTGAAGGTCGTGCCGCTTTGTTCAATGCGGCTTTTATGAATCTCCATCTTGCTGAGTGTTTCTTCATAAATCAGATTTAATCTGCTTCCGCCGTCCATGAGTACTTTAGTGAGCCGAAAGCCATCTACGATCGGACTAAGGACCAGAGCGGCTGGCGCCCGAACAGCCCGGAATCGAGGTTCATCACTGGCATTAAAAGTCATAGCAGTTTCGTTCCAAGGGTTTATTTTTTCCACATGGTAAATTTCAGTGGAGCTTCGAAGAGCTCGCTTGCGCCTATTGTTCGAGGCAAAAGTCTCAAAGACTGTTAGTACCGTATTGTGTTCGCTGGCAGGATGTTGTTCCGCTTTATGGCCCACAAGAAGATCCTCGCCACTTTTTGCCACCTGCCGGAGTATCCAACATGCCTTAAGGCTATGAGTAGGTGTTGTATCCGGAGTACTATGGAGCTTACATGGCCCGTCGAGCCATTCTTCCAATCTGGATCCCGCCCTAGGGCGGCTTTGGTTTCTTGGGGGTTGGGTGGACGACGACTTAGAGTTCGTCCGTTTAGTTCGGACAAAGGTTTTGGTGAGAGCAGTACTATCCCAAAATTCTGTTTGGGTCTTCCAAGCACTCTCCATCGCACAGTACTTACGTACTATGGTTGCCAGGTCCGCGAAGCATACTATGGCGTGGCGGCTTATAGCATTGAGGAGTCCTTCGTCCGTGCAGTTTTTGCAGAAAAGTGAGACCATGTTCTCTTCGCGGCAGTCCCTGACCTTGTTAAGCGCAAGGAGAAATCTGGCCCAGTAGCGATGTACGGTTTCCTGGGGCTCTTGCCTGATGCGGGAGAGATAGTTTAGGTCCAGGCATGTGTTGTTAGCAGAATCCGGATTTTGATCCGATCTAACGCCCAAGGGCGCAGGTGGTCCCGAGCTTAACAGCTCAGAATCCGGAGTGCCCAATTTCTTCGGCCCAATGCCCGATTCTAAGTCCGGGACCTGGGTCAGGTTTTCCTTTGAGCAGGTCTTTGGCTCAAGGAGTTCGGTGATCCAAACATAACTTGTCCTCAAAGTTGAGGGGCAATCTGCGTGTGGTTCCTCCACTATCGCTATCTCATGGGTAGCCGGCGGGGACCTGATATCCCTTCGGTCGGGTTTAAGCCCAATCCAGTCATAGTTGGTAGCGACTCCCAGAGCGGCGATGCGATCCAAGAGTTCGTTCAGGGAGGAGAGCTCCATTGGATCCATCTGTTCGGCAAGTTCCGAACTGACGCGAAGGTTAAGATTGATGACCCGAGAAGTCATCGTCGGCGCCACCGCCGATGGGGCGGTCATAATGAAGCCGCCGAGGCGGAGCGTCTGGCCTACAGCCAGAGCCCCCCCCCCCCGAGGTAATGTCGTCCTTGACAATGAGACGAGCCATCGAGCCTCGTGGCGACATCACAGAGGAACTCTCAATGAAAGCACCAATGTCGGTATCAAAACCGGCGGATCTCGGGTAGGGGGTCCCGATCTGTGCGTCAAGGCTGATGGTAACAGCAAGCAAGGGACACAGATGTTTACCCAGGTTCGGGCCCTCTCGATGGAGGTAAAACCCTACTTCCTGCTTGATTAATATTGATGATATGGGTAGTACAAGAGTAGATCTACCACGAGATCGTAGAGGCTAAAACCCTAGGAGCTAGCCTATGATGGTATGATTGTAATTGTTATCGGTCTTCTAAGGACCAACCTCTCCGGTTTATATAGACACCGGAGAGGGCTAGGGTTTACATGGAGTCGGTTACAAGAAAGGAAACACAATATCCGGATCGCCAAGCTTTCCTTCCACGCAAAGGAGAGTCCCATCCGGACACGGGTCAAGTCTTGAGTCTTGTATCTTCACGCTTCAATAGTCCGGACGTTGTACACAGTCCGGCTGTCCGGATACCCCTAATCCAGGACTCCTCAAGAAGAACCGTAAGTTCTAAGTTTTACTTGTAAAACCAAATTTCTTATTCATACCATGCACATTACTTAATACTCCCTATATGTATGCTTGGTTTTGTGGATCTATAATCCAAAGTGTGTGGTGAAGCAGCCCACGTTTGCACCTTGTCATCTCTGTTTTATCTTCTTGATGTGGTGATGATATGAACAACATGCCATGCACATTATCCAAAATAGATACAATGATTTTCTTTGCCCTTAATCTATGCTTGTTATGTTGACATGGTAATCCAAAGAGTGTGGTGAAGCTCCCGCATTACGAACAATGCCAAATTATGCTATTGATATTTTGAACTTACTCTTTATTTTCTAATTTGAAATTGGATAGAATTGATGTAACAGTTATCATCTTTGTTTATACACGTGCAAAACCTGTCATCTCTCTGCTTTGTTTCAGGGTGATATACCTGATGGCATGCACAAGTCTGCTGAAGGCTGTGAGACAAACCCAACATATATTGCAGCAAAGAAGGCAAAACATCTTGAAGATAGCGAGACAACCCCAAAGTCTTGTCTTGATGCAGTGTTCAAGTTACTTGAGACTAACAGTCAGACAAGCTCACCGAATTCGTTATGCGAATCAGTTCAACTTCTTGATCCCAAGTTCTAGCAGAAAAGGCATTACGCAACTCAACTTTGACTTGAAGTCCTATCTCTAAGAAAGATTGCGGAGAACACCAATGAGAACCTCATCGCTAAACAGCTACACTGGAAGCTATGACCGACATGCTAGGCCGGTCTCACAGCCTTGCTTTCAAGACTTCTTGCGCAGTTCCCCATAAGGCTAACCTTTATTGAACTGTCTTGGAAGTGGTCTCGGTTCAATATTATTTTGTTACGCTGCAATGGTGCCCAGTTTTTGTAATCTGCTTCTTCGTTTAAGCTTTATGATCACTGGTGTCGAACTTCGATGCCCAGTAGATGCAATATACCTTAAATCCTTTATTGTATAGTGTAGGTTTATTCTTAGTTACTATGCCGTAATTTCTTTATTGTATAGAGTAGGTTTGTTCTCAATTCCTACTAGTTACTGCCATCATTCGCTATCTGAAAAAAATCAGATGTAGTCGACCGGGCTGAAACATTCGATAACGGCCAGGTTTTTAGCGGCCACAATTGGGTCGGCTGCGTCTTTCTTGGGCCGAATGATTGGGGCCTTCACACATTGCGCCAGCCCAAACTTACACCGGCCTATATTTTAGTTGGGTCTTTTGTCAACCCGCTTAGTTTGGCCCAGTAGCGTTGGGCCATTAACAGCTGAATATTGTCTTGGCTCGTCACGGCGAGATGAAACCACGGGCCTTTAGCGAGCCAAAATGCATGTTGGGCATCAATTTTCACTAGTTTTTGACGGGCCTTCAGCAGGCTGAAATGTTGACCGGGTCGTTATGGGCCGAGTTAGCTCACGGGCCGTTACCAGGCCGAAACATATCTCGGGCCTTAGTTGGCCCACTGATATCATGGTCCTTTAAGAGGCCGAAAGCTTAGTACAGGCATCAACAGGCCGAATTACGCGACAGGCTGATAAGTCTCCAACGTATCTATAATTTTTTATTGCTCCATGCTACTTTATCTATTGTTTTGGACTATAATGGGCTTTATTTTCCACTTTTATATTACTTTTGGGACTAACCTATTAACCGGAGGCCCAGCCCAGAATTGCTGTTTTTTGCCTTTTTCAGTATTTCGAAGAAACAGAATATCAAACGGAGTCCAAACGGAATGAAACCTTCGGAAACGTGATTTTCTCACCGAACGTGATCCAGGAGACTTGGACCCTACGCCAAGGAACCAGAGAGGCGGTCACGAGGGTGGGCCCCCCCTAGGGCGCGCCCCCTGCCTCGTGGGCCTCAAGCTCCACCAACATACTCCTTCCTCCTATATATACCTACGCACTTCAAACAATCGAGCAGGAGCCAAAAACCTAATTCCACCACCGTAACTTCCTGTATCCACGAGATCCCATCTTGGGGCCTGTTCCGGAGCTCCGTCGGAGGGGGCATCCACCACGGAGGGCTTCTACATCAACACCATAGCCTCTCCGATGAAGTGTGAGTAATTTACTTCAGACCTTCAGGTCCATAGCTAGTAGCTAGATGGCTTCTTCTCTCTTTTTGGATCTCAATACAATGTTCTCCCTCTCTCGTGGAGATCTATTCGATGTAATCTTCTTTTTGCGGTGTGTTTGTTGAGACCGATGAATTGTGGGTTTATGATCCAGCTTATCTATGAATAATATTTGAATCTTCTCTGAATTCTTTTATGTATGATTGAGTTATCTTTGCAAGTCTCTTGAATTATCTGTTTGGTTTGGCCAACTAGATTGGTAGTTCTTGCAATGGGAGAAGTGCATTGCTTTGGGTTCAATCTTGCGGTGTCCTTACCCAAAGGATGTAAAGGGTTGCAAGGCACGATTGCATTGTTGCCATCGAGGATAACAAGATGGGGTATTTATCATATTGCATGAATTTATTCCTCTACATCATGTCATCTTGCTTAAGGCGTTACTCTGTTTTAACTTAATACTCTAGATGCATCTTTGGATAGCGGTCGATGAGTGGAGTAATAGTAGTATATGCAATATCGTTTCGATCTACTTGTCTCGGACGTGATGCCTATATACATGATCATACCTAGATAACCTCATAACTATGCTCAATTACATCAATTGCACAATATTAATTTGTTAACCCACCGTAGTATATCTATGCTATTAATAGACGCAACTAGTGAAACCTATGGCCCCCGTGTCTATTCTCATCATATCAATCTCCATCACTTTTATACTTGCTTTGTTTTTACTTTGCTTTTTACTTTTCACTTCGCATATTTATACCAAAAATACCAAAAATATTATCTCTATCAGATCTCACTCTCGTAAGTGACCGTGAAGGGATTGACAACCCCTAATCACGTTGGTTGCGAGTAGCTATCGTTTTGTGCAGGTACGAGGGACTTGTGCGTGGCCTCCTCTTGGATTGATACCTTGGTTCTCAAGAACTGAGGGAAATACTTACTGATGCTTGTGTTGCATCATCCTCTCCTCTTCGGGAAAAGCAGCATAAGCTCAAGACGTAGCAAGAAGGATTTACGGCGCCCGTTCTTGGGAGTCTACATAAAGTCAACATACCAAGTACCCATCACAATCCCTATCTCTCGCATTACATTATTTGCCATTTGACTCTCGTTTTCCTCTCCCCCACTTCACCCTTGACGTTTTATTCGCCCTCTCTTTCCCAATCTCCTCCTCTTTTTCCCTTTGCCTTTTGTTTGCTCGTGTGTTGGATTGCTTGTTTGTCGCGATGGCTCAAGATGCTACCAAATTGTGTGACTTCACCAATACCAATAATAATGATTTCCTTAGCACTTCGATTGCTCCTCTTGCCAATACTGAATCTTGTGAAATCAATACCACTTTGTTGAATCTTGTTATGAAAGATCAATTCGCCGGCCTTCCTAGTGAAGATGCCGCTACTCATCTGAACAGCTTCGTTGATTTATGTGATATGCAAAAGAAAAAAGATGTCGATAATGACGTCGTTAAATTGAAGCTATTTCCTTTTTTGCTTAGAGATCGTGCTAAGGTGTGGTTTTCATCTTTGCCTGAAAGTAGTACTGATTCTTGGAACAAGTGCAAAGATACTTTTATCTCTAAGTATTTTCCTCCCGCTAAGATTATCTCTCTTAGAAACGATATTATGAATTTTAAGCAAATTTATCATGAACATGTTGCACAAGCTTGGGAGAGAATGAAATTAATGATACGTAATTGTCCTACTCATGGTTTGAACTTGTGGATGATTATACAAAAAATTTATGCTAGATTGAATTTTGCTTCTAGAAATCTTTTAGATTCAGCCGCGGGAGCCACTTTTATGGAAATCACTTTAGGAGATGCTACTAAACTCCTAGATAATATTATGGTTAATTATTCTCTATGGCATACTGAAAGATCTACTAATAAAAAAGTGCATGTTATAGAAGAAATCAATGTTTTGAGTGGAAAGATGGATGAACTTATGAAATTATTTGCTACTAAGAGTGTTTCTTCTGATCCTAATGATATGCCTTTGTCTACTTTTATTGAGAATAGTAAATAATCTATGGATGTGAATTTTGTTGGTAGGAATAGTTTCGGTAACAACGCGTATAGAGGGAATTTTAATCCTAGGCCTTATCCTAGTAATCCTTCTAATAATTATGGAAATTCCTACAACAACTCTTATGGAAATTTTAATAATATGCCCTCTGAATTTGAGAATAGTGTTAAAGATTTTATGAATTCACAAAAGAATTTTAATGCTTTGCTTGAAGAAAAATTGCTTAAAGTTGATGATTTGGCTAGAAACGTTGATATAATTTCTCTTGAGGTTGATTCTTTAAAGCTTAGATCTATTCCTCCTAAGCATGATATCAATGAGTCTCTCAAAGCTGTGAGAATTTCCATTGATGAGTGCAAAGAAAGAATCGCTAGGATGCGTGCTTCCAAAGATGCCTTTATTAAAGAATGTTATTCTAATTCCTATGAAAATCAAGATGAAGATCTAAAAGTTATTGATGCGTCCCCTATTAAATCTTTGTTTTGCAATATGAATCTTGATGAAACTGAATATGATCTTCCTTTACCTAGAAGGCGTTCTAAGAATTCGGAGTTTTTAGATCTTGATGATGAAATTGATAAAGGTGGGATTGAAAGAAATAAAAATTTAGATATTGCTAAACCAACTATATTGGATCTCAAGGAATTTAATTATGAAAATTTCTCTTTAATTGATTGTATTTCCTTGTTGCAAACCGTGCTAAATTCTCCTCATGCTTATAGTCAAAATAAGGCCTTTACCGAACACATTGTTGATGCCTTGATGCAATCTTATGAAGAAAAACTTGAGTTGAAAGTTTCTATCCCTAGGAAACTCTATGATGAGTGGGAACCTACTACAAAAATTAAAATTAAAGATTATGAGTTTCATGCTTTGTGTGATTTGGGTGCTAGTGTCTCTACTATTCCCAAAACTTTGTGTGATTTGCTAGATTTCCGTGACTTTGATGATTGCTCTCTAAACTTGCATCTTGCGGATTCCACTATTAAAAAGCCTATGGGAAGAATTAATGATGTTCTTATTGTTGCAAATAGGAATTATGTGCCCGTAGATTTTATCGTTCTTGATATAGATTGCAATCCTTCATGTCCTATTATTCTTGGTAGACCTTTCCTTAGAACGATTGGTGCAATTATTGATATGAAGGAAGGAATATTAGATTCCAATTTCCATTAAAGAAAGGCATGGAACACTTCCCTAGAAAGAAAATGAAATTACCATATGAATCTATTATGAGAGCCACTTATGGATTGCCTACCAAAGATGGCAATACCTAGATCTATCCTCGCTTTTATGTCTAGCTAGGGGCGTTAAACGATAGCGCTTGTTGGGAGGCAATCCAATTTTATTTTTAGTTTTTAGTTTTTGCTTCTGTTTAGGAATAAATAATCCATCTAGCCTGTGTTTATATGTGGTTTTATCTTTTAATTAGTGTTTGTGCCAAGTTAAACCTATTGGACCTTCTTGGATGATAGTTATTTGATCTTGCTGTAATTTCCAGAAACTTTGCGCTCAGTGCCCGAATTATTAAAAATTACCAGAACGTGATAAAATACTGATTAAAATTGATTATGATCAATAAACAAATTGTCCAGGTCGTATAATTTTGGTAGAATTTGTTTAGTTCCAGAAGTTTGCGTTAGTTACGGATTACTACAGACTGTTCTGTTTTTGACAGATTCTGTTTTGCGTGTGTTGTTTGCTTATTTTGATGAATCTATGGCTAGTAAAATAGTTTATGATCCATAGAGAAGTTGGAATACAGTAGGTTTAACACCAATATAAATAAAGAATGAGTTCATTACAGTACCTTAAAGTAGTCTTTTGTTTTCTTTCTCTAACGGAGCTCACGAGATTTCTATTGAGTTTTGTGTTGTGAAGTTTTCAATTTTTGGGTGAATTCTTTTGATGGATTATGGAACAAGGAGTGGCAAGAGCCTAAGCTTGGGGATGACCATGGAACCCCCAAGATAATCCAAGGACACCAAAAAGTCAAAGCTTGGGGATGCCGGAAGGCATCCTCTTTAAATCCACTTCCATCGGTAATTTACTTGGAGCTATATTTTTATTCACCACATGATATGTGTTTTTCTTGGAGCGTCTTGTATTATTTGCGTCTTTGATTGTTAGTTTACCACAATCATCCTTGCTTCTACACCTTTTGAGAGAGCCATACATGAATTGGAATTTGATAGAATACTCTATGTGCTTCACTTATATCTTTTGAGCTTTATAGTTTTGCTCATAGTGCTTCACTTATATCTTTTGAGCGTGATAATTTTTGCTCTAGTGCTTCACTTAGATCTTTTAGAGCATGGTGGTGGATTTGTTTTAAAGAAACTTGATCTCTCATGCTTCACTTAGATTATTTTGAGAGTCGTTAATAGCATGGTAATTTGCTTAATGTTAATATACTTGGTATTCAAGATATGTGAAACTCTCTTTTGAGTGCGTTGAATACTAAGATAAGTTTGATGCTGGATAATTGTTTTGAGATATGAAGATGATGATATTAGATTCATGCTAGTTGAGTAGTTGTGAATTTAAATAATACTTGTGTTGAAGTTTGTGATTCCTGTAGCATGCACGTATGGTGAACCGTTATGTGATGAACTCGGAGCATGATTTATTTATTGATTGTATTCCTTATGAGTGGCGGTCGGGGACGAGCGATGGTCTTTTCCTACCAATCTATCCCCCTAGGAGCATGCGCGTAATACTTTGCTTTGATAACTTCTAGATTTTTGCAATAAGTATATGAGTTCTTTATGACTAATGTTGAGTCCATGGATTATGCGCACTTTTTCCCATCCTTCCACTATTGCTAGCCTCTCTAATATCGCGCACCTTTCGCTGGTATCATACACCCACCATATAACTTCCTCAAAACAGCCACCATACCTACATATCATGGCATTTCCATAGCCATTCCGAGATATATTGCCATGCAACTTTCCACTGTTCCGTTTATTATGACACGCTCCATCATTGTCATATTGCTAGCATGATCATGTAGTTGACATCGTATTTGTGGCAAAGCCACCGTTCATAATTCTTTCATACATGTCACTCATGTTTCATTGCACATCCGGGTACACACCGGAGTCATTAATATAGAGTCATACTTTTTTCTAAGTATCGAGTTGTAATTGTTGAGTTGTAAGAAAAATAAAAGTGTGATGATCATCATTATTAGAGCATTGTCCCAAGTGAGGAAAGGATGATGGAGACTATGATTCCCCCACAAGTCGGGATGAGACTCTGGATGAAAAATATAAAAATAAAATAAAATAAGAGGCCAAAAAAAGAGAAAAGGCCCAAAAAAAAATGAGAGAAAAAGAGAGAAGGGACAATGTTACTATCCTTTTACCACACTTGTGCTTCAAAGTAGCACCATGATCTTCATGATAGAGAGTCTCTCATTTTGTCACTTTCATATACTAGTGGGAATTTTTCATTATAGAACTTGGCTTGTATATTCCAATGATGGGCTTCCTCAAATGCCCTAGGCCTTCGTGAGCAAGCGAGTTGGATGCACACCCACTTAATTTTTTTGTTGAGCTTTCATATACTTATAGCTCTAGTGCATCCGTTGCATGGAAATCCCTACTCACTCACATTGATATCTATTGATGGGCATCTCCATAGCCCGTTGATACGCCTAGTTGATGTGAGACTATCTTCCCTCTTTTTGTCTTCTCCACAACCACCGTTCTATTCCACATAGAGTGCTATATCTATGGCTCACGCTCATGTATTGCATGAAGATTGAAAAAGTTATGAAAATGTTAAAGTATGAAACAATTGCTTGGCTTGTCATCGGGGTTGTGCATGATTTAAATAATTTGTGTGGGGAAGATGGAGCATAGCCAGACTATATGATTTTGTAGGGATAACTTTCTTTGGCCATGTTATTTTGAGAAGACATAATTGCTTTGTTAGTATGCTTGAAGTATTATTATTCTTATGTCAATATTAACTTTTGTCTTGAATCTTTTGGATCTGAATATTCATACCATGATTAAGAAGATTTACATTGAAATTATGCCAAAGTATCACTCCGCATCAAAAATTCTCTTTTTATCATTTACCTACTCGAGGACGAGCAGGAATTAAGCTTGGGGATGCATGATACGTCTCCAACGTATCTATAATTCTTGATTGCTCCATGCTACTTTATCTATTGTTTTGGACTATAATGGGCTTTATTTTCCACTTTTATATTACTACGGGACTAACCTATTAACCGGGGCCCAGCCAATTGCCGCTTTTTTGCCTTTTTCAAGATTTCAAGAAAGCAGAATATCAAACGGAGTCCAAACGGAATGAAACCTTCGAAACGTGATTTTCTTCTTGAACGTGATCCAGAGACTTGGACCTCACGTAAGGAACCAGAGAGGCGGTCACGAGGTGGGGGTGCCCCTAGGGCGTGCCCCCGCCTCGTGGGCCCTCAAGCTCCACCGACATACTCCTTCCTCCTATATATACCTCACGCACCCCCAAACAATCGAGCAGGAGCAAAAACCTAATTCCACCACCGTAACTTCCTCAGTATCCACGAGATCCCATCTTGGGGCCTGTTAGGAGCTCATGGGAAGGGCATCCACCATGGAGGGCTTCTACATCAACACCATAGCCTCTCCGATGAAGTGTGAGTAATTTACTTCAGACCTTCGGGTCCATAGCTAGTAGCTAGATTGCTTCTTCTCTCTTTTTGGATCTCAATACAATGTTCCCCCCCTCTCTCATGGAGATCTATTCGATGTAATCTTCTTTTTGCGGTGTGTTTGTTGAGACCGATGAATTGTGGGTTTATGATCTAACTTATCTATGAATAATATTTGAATCTTCTCTGAATTCTTTTATGTATGATTGAGTTATCTTTGCAAGTCTCTTCGAATTATCCGTTTGGTTTGGCCAACTAGATTGGTAGTTCTTGCAATGGGAGAAGTGCATTGCTTTGGGTTCAATCTTGCGGTGTCCTTACCCAAAGGATGTAAAGGGTTGCAAGGCACGTATTGCATTGTTGCCATGGAGGATAACAAGATGGGGTATTTATCATATTGCATGAATTTATTCCTCTACATCATGTCATCTTGCTTAAGGCGTTACTCTGTTTTAACTTAATACTCTAGATGCATGTTGTATAGCGGTCGATGAGTGGAGTAATAGTAGTAGATGCAGAATCGTTTCGATCTACTTGTCTCTGACGTGATGCCTATATACATGATCATACCTAGATAACCTCATAACTATGCTCAATTCTGTCAATTGCTCAACAGTAATTTGTTCACCCACCGTAGAATATTTATGCTCTTGAGAGAAGCCACTAGTGAAACCTATGGCCCCCGGGTCTATTCTCATCATATCAATCTCCATCACTTTTATACTTGCTTTGTTTTTTACTTTGATTTTTACTTTTCACTTTGCATCTTTATACCAAAAATACCAAAAATATTATCTCTATCAGATCTCACTCTCGTAAGTGACCTTGAAGGGATTGATAACCCCTAATCGCGTTGGTTGCGAGTAGCTATCGTGTTGTGCAGGTACGAGGGACTTGTGCGTGGCCTCCTACTGGATTGATACCTTGGTTCTCAAAAACTGAGGGAAATACTTACGCTATTGTGCTGCATCATCCTCTCCGCTTCGGGGAAAACCAACGCAAGCTCAAGACGTAGCACAAGCCTTTAACAGGCCCAAAGTCACGTGGGGCTTAACTGTTGCCACCTTTAGCACGGGCCGTTAGTGGGCCCGATGTCCCGATGGCTCATGGGCAGCACGGGCCATTTCCAGGCCGAAAGTCACACCGGGCTGAAATGGGCCCATGTCTACATCAAGCCTCTAACAGGCCAAAAGTCACTAGGCTGTAGTTGGGCCCGAATATTCGGCGAACAATTAACGGGCCAGATCTGGCTTCGGGCCGCAAATGGGCCCAAATATTGGGCGAACAATTAACGGGCCAGATTTGGCTTCGGGCCGTAAATGGGCCCAAATATTGGGCGAACAATTAACGGGCCAGATCCGGCTTCGGGCGTAAATGGGCCTTTATTAAGCAGGCCGTTATTGGGCTGGCCCACTAGTACCTGATTAAGTTCTACGGGCCTTTGATCGGGCGGCCTTTTAACCTATATGGGCCTCTGTTGGGCCCGACCACGTGTCGACGTACCACGTGCATGTCTCCTCCAATGGACGGGTGACATCCGCCCCATCGACGAGTCGACAGGTGTTCCCTTCGGCCAATCAGAATTTTACACGTGGAAATTTCCCATTGGCCGGGGCTGTTAACGGGTTATCGGATCCAAAATTCGACCCGATAGCTTAACGGCGTTCCGTCACGGTGGATGCCACGTGTCGGTCGCCCTTGACGAAAGCACTTCTGTGACGCGCGATTTATCATCATGGAAGTGGACACTTTCGTGATGATAATTTTGGTAATGTCATGGAACACTTCTACGATAGCACACAGGTATGACTATCTTGATTCTATCATAAATTTGTCATGGATGTACATGCATGAAAAAAAAACGCGACCTACTGGGACAAACACGTATCATCACGGAAGTGTATTTTTTTGTAGTGCCACTCGTCGTAACTCTCCTACATCGGCCGCCGGCCGACCCTCGCTTTCGTTTTGCTTCTCGTCGTTGCGGCTGCTGCCTATCTCCTCCGCGCTTCGTCCCGCCCCAATCACGGAACCTCCCTGATCCACCGAATCATGACATGCCTGATCCAACTGTGCCCCTCTGCTTCTCCCCCCTTGTCCCCACTCCTGATCCAACGCACTGCATGGCTTCTCTACTCTCTGATGCATCATCCATCTCCAAGGAAGCAGCACTCTCTTGTTGTGGTTCCCATGGTCGATGGGAAGTCCGGCTATGCTCTTAGCCTCGCACGATCCGCGTATCACATCTCCTCAACTTGGCTAGGTGACCATGCATCTATATTCTGATCTGTTTCAAAATTGAAACCCTTGTAAAGAAATTAGATGATCTAGTAATTTCATAATTCAATTGTGCTATGGATTGATTGTATTTTGTTCTAATTGATTTATATCTATATTATATGTCCTGCTTGGTTTAGTGTGAGAAAACTAGATGCATTATAATGCAATTTCTTTGCAAATCACATGATTATGCATCCTAATGTTGGTGGCAATAATTGTTGTTCACTAATATGAGAAACCCATGCTTCCACATGGTATTAGTTATGTTGTGATAGCAATAAATCGATGCTTCCAATATCCATGCTTCTATTCTCATAATAATAATAACATTGATTATTCCTAATCATCATATATTTGTTTCTTCAGTCCACATTTTTTTGCTTCAACAGACTCATGCTTCTACTTTTATTAGCATGACATTTTTAGTTGTCTAAAGCATTGATGCACCTAAATCTTGTTGGCAAGAACTACTAATTTTGGATTTCAACTTTGAATGCTTGTACGACGACTCATATACGCTGTGAAAGGATCAATTCCTTTTGACTAGAAAACTGTTTCTACTCATCAACCAAAAATCAGCTCAATTTGTTTGTTGGCAGGCATATTTTGAACGGTCCATGCTTCATAAGAAGATTAGTTATGTTAAGTTTGTATGGTTTGTTAACTTTTCTCATCAATTACCAAGCATAACTTCAACCATTACCAAGAAAGCTTCATTCTTCCTCACATTTCTATTTCCAACGGTCGTGCTTCTATTGCTTCATCCATAAGATTTTATTATAAAAACATTTTGCTGCATACTGTGGTACACATTCTTCCTTTACCTGACATGTTTTAGGTTATTTATCTTTATATATACGGTTAATTATTTTGTGTTGCTAGCACTAACAATATAATTATGCTTCACTTTTATTTACATTGCACCAATGGTGGTGAAATTTTGCAGCACCATTGTTATTGTGTGTTTCTTATTGTCCATAATTTTCCATGAACCATGTGTGATTCAACCACTGCGAGCGTACCATCCTCTGGTAAACTTTCAAAGTACTAATATTCTGCTTATCATGATAAATTTTCCATTGCAAGTGTGTGTATCCTTATTTCTTAATATTTTTCAACATGCAGACATTGTGCTATAGGTGACTGCAACCATGCTTCTTGTTTCTGCAATATGCCAACAAGGCTACATTGATGTAGAGTGTGATATGAATAAGAAGAAATCACCATTCGCCGACGTCCGCTATGTTGGCGACAGGGATCTTGTGTTGTGTGGAATGCTTACCCATTCAGCAGGCAATGTAATGTGGGTGAAAGTGAAAATAGTGTCTCTGTAGTAATGTTTCTTTTTTTATTAAACAAGAGATATGCAGTCTTTTATTCGTACTGAGTGGATTTGTTCCAATTCTTCTTGTTTCTTGTTGGGCTTCCACACCTGCTTTTTTGCTTTTAAGATGTTCCATCTCACTAGAAAGTGATGCTTCTAAAGCACTAACGGATGTATTCATGAACCAGAAAGTTTCCTGACATGCAAACAGTTAGTTCCCATCACACTAGAAAATGATGCTTCTGTGTATCAAGATTCAAGAAGAATGCTTTCATGGTACAAAATCATGTTGCCATAAGTGAAAAAATTGAATAGAAAGTTTTCGGCCATGTGAACAGTTTTGTTCCCATCACACTAGAAAATGATGCTTCCTTAAATCAAGAAGAGTGATTCCGTGGTACAGAAATCATGTTGCCATAAGTGAAGAAACACATATTTAAAGAGAACTTAATTAATTGCTAAATTTAATCATACACAAAAAAGAAATTTGACGACATTCCAGGAAGCAATTTTAGGATCTGAATCAGTTTTAGGAAGCAAATTATTGAAGCAGTTTTACAAAGCAAATCGAGGATATGATGGCATGCCAGGAAGCAGTTTTATGAAGAAAATTGTGGCTGTGAGGTTACGATTAGGAGGGAGCTAGATTTACGGGAGCAATTAACAGGAAACAAGCAATTAAGAATGAAACTAATCAGACAGTCGTGATGATTCTAATCCTACGGCTTCGGACTAGTCTGATAGGAAGCTAGGGGTTAGTAGTCTGATCCCTAGCGGCTCCCAAACATAAATATCATCAGTTACCATAGACATCAGACTTCCAAAATTACATCATCACATTCAGGATTTTTTGGGATTAGAGATTTCCGTCTATTTAATCAAGCTTTGTTAGGAGACAAGCTTGGAGAACCCTTGTATATCGAGAGAGTTTGTGTGCAAGATTACTCAAAGCCAAGTATTATCCTAGCGGGAGGCTCGAGGATACAGTATCAGTATTTGCGGGAAACCCCCTCTTGTACCTGGCAAGTTGTTTGCCATGGCCTTGATCTTCTGAAGAAAGGGTTGATTTGGTGAATTGCAAATGGACAAAAGGTACGGATCTAGCTTGACCGTTGGATTGTCGCTACAAATGGGTGTCCAAAGCTTCTTGATCACAATGGCAATTGGGACGTGGCACGTCTGAAGCAATATGCGTGCCTATGGATGTTCGTTCTATTCTTAGCATGTTTTACTATACTGCATGTGGTAACCAGTCGCAAAAATTCATGCATTCAGTGCAGTCACCAAAACTTAGTGGTGCTAGATGTGAATTAGAGGGCTACGGCGATGACGACGACCAAGCTGCAAACACTTATGACTTCTCTCAGACAGTGTTTCGCACTCCACCACCACCACCGACGTAGGAGACACAGACAGCGACAGACGAGGTTATCTATGGTCGTGGTTACCATGAGCTCGCCCACCGCCTCAACGCTTATCGCCTTCCGGTCCTCACCCAAGGAAGACCGAGATTCGTCGTCGTCCCCAGCAGTGATATGGTTATCTATGTATGAGTCATTATCTATGTTAGTTTCAGACTGTTCCCATGTGTGAGTCATTATCTATGTATGAGACATGCTTCATGTATGTGTTACTATCGCACATGCTTCTATCTGATCAGGAGACGTATATCATTTTATGTATGCGAGAGACATACCATTAATTCACATTGTTATTCCAGTTACATTTTCAAAGAGACTGCAACCGATAATTAAGATACAAGTACATCTAAATTAAATGGTAGGGCTGAACTTAAAAATACAGCTTACATACTACATGAAGGCATCATCGTCATGCTCCATGGATGTAGCACTCTTGCCCTTCGACGATGCGGTGCTCTTGCCCTTCAATGATGTGGTACTCTTGCCCTTGGTGCTGGGCATGAAGATATCATCTTCGTCCTCGCTGTCGGTGGTCATAAATAAGTATCCTCTGTTGCAATCTTTAGGTAAGTTGCACTCTTATGTTGTTGCTTCTTCCACCTTCCATGCAACCTGAGAAGTTCTTTCCGTATCCCCTCATAGGTCCTTGCAGGCCACCCACACCCACTTAATGTGTGACCCAACTCATTCAGTATGGTGTCACCATCTTGATGAGTTCGTCCCATGGAACTATCCTACTGTCTATCTTGAAATTGCTGGCTAACCTCAGAAGACATTGGCTCATCCTAGGGTGAAAGCTATGGTCAAAAGGATAACCATACATCTTGACTAGACTACACTGGACTGCTTACCCACCTTAGTGTGTAGGGAGTTTTATAGGTTGAGAAGAGAAGATGGATGGAAAAGGGTTGGCGGGAAAGAGTTGGCGGGAAAGAATGGCAGAAAAGGGTTTGCGGGAAAGGATTGACTGGAACATATGGAGGGAAAGGGTTGGCGGGAAAGTTTATTCTTTCAATGTCTAAGAAGGGGATGGTTGTACAAGATTCATAGGTCAAATTGCAAAAAACAAGAAAAAATACACTTCGGCCTAACAAAAGCCGAAGAGACATGCCATGCAACTTCAGCCTATAGTTAACGTGAAGAGTTGGGCCCCGAAGGACCTTTCGGCCTACGGTTGACCAAAGAGTACTCTTCGGCCTAGTGTAAGCCGAAGACAACATTTCGGCCATGGTCCGCCTCTCTTCGGCCAAATGTAGACCGAAGTAGTGACACTACTTCGGCCTAGTTGAAAGGACCACGATGTCGCCTAGAGGGGGGGTGAATAGGCGTTTTAAAACCTTATTCGGATTTGGCTATATCCTAATGAGGAAATAAACTAAGCGGATACTTTTCAAGCACAAATCCTAAATATACCAGGCTCACTAAGTGCACCAACAACTTAGGATAAACAAGATGAGAACAAGGAGGATATGAGAAAGCACAAGTAAGTTACACAAACTTACTCAATGTATATCACAAGATATGTAAATGAATAATACACACAACCACAAGTAAGCAATACAAGCTTACACAAATTGTATCACAATATATGGAATTGAATGATACAATCAAACTCAAGTAAGCACTACAAGCTTACACAAGTTATGTCACAAGATATGGAAATGAATGTTACAAGCTAGCAATTCACACTAAGCACACGATAGAACAATAGTAGAAATTATGAATTGCGGACGAAAAAGTGTTGGCCTAGATAATCTCTATGATACGGTAACCAACACAATATAATGAGGACAACAAGATATAGTGAATGCAAGGTCAAGAGACCAAAGTAAACCACAAGTAGTGGCTAGGGTTAGAATTAAACAAAGACACAGAGACGAGGATGTATCCCGATGTTCACTTCCTTGGAGGGAAGCTAGTCACCGTTAGAGAGGTGGATGTTACCATGAAGGCACACCAACGCCACGAAGGCTCACCCTATTCTCCTTGAGATATCACCACGAAGGCGATTCTCGACCACTAGTGGTAGACCTTGAGGCGGCCTCCAAACCTTCACAAACTTTACGGGGACAAATCACAAGTTGATTCCTCACCGGAGCACTCCTACCGCCTAGGAGTCTCCAACCTCCAAGAGTAACAAGAACAAAGGGGAAATGCTCAAGACTTGCTCAAATCACGAATTGCTTTGGTCACAAGAGGGAGAGGGATATGATCTATATTTTGATTGGAACAACTCTCAAGAACACTCACTAATCTCTCCGGGATCTAATATTTAGTGTAGGAGAAGTGAGAGGGAGCCACTTGAGTTCTTGGGGCGATTTGGGATGAAGTAGTCAACCCTCCCCCGGAGTGGGAGAGGGATATTTATATCCCCAAGAAAATAGAGCCGTTTCCCGCAGTTGTTGACCTCCCCGATGATCTCGACGCATACCTGGATGATCCGGGCAATGCCCGGATGATCCGAGAAGGTCAATATACAATGTGGTGAAGTAGATACCCGGATGTCTGTGGACATAGCCGGATGATCCGGGTGGGTAACCGGATGATCCGGCTAGCGGAATAAGTTACTGTGATGAATTTTATGAATAACCCAGATTATCCGGGCAAAGCCCGGATGATATGGGAGAGGACCCGGATGATCCGGCCAAACCAAACTGCTGCAGCCTTGAAACTGAAACAGGCACAACTTTTACATCCAGACTCCGATTTTGATGATCTTGGGCTCATTTTGAAGCTATGGAAAAAACCCAGGTCCTCACATAGAGAACCACCCAAGATGAACCAAAATGGAGGATGCAAAATATGCAAAGGTTTTATCATATATTTGGGTAACCTATTTGACTTTGGAATTTCTTTGGTATATAGGATAGGAGTTGAATTGTGTAGAGAAGATGTTGACTTGAGCAAATCTATCACGAACCCCTTTGATCCCCTCTTAATAGTGCGGGATCCCTATAACTCAAGAATCATAAAAGAGCTACACTACATAGCTATCAAGAATCCATTCTTGAGTGTATGTGTTCCTTCGGTGTTCATCACTCCACAACACTAACGTCGAAGGAACTAATACCTTTGACTCGAGCCTTTCACTTGAGCTTGAAGTTGAAGTTTCTTCTTGGATTAAGTTGAATGGCAAGACATTGGTGAAGTCTTCAAGTAGATCCCCCATACACAATGTGGGAAGCTTTGCTTTGTATTTATCTTCATGTGTCCATCATGTGATCATCCACAAGCTTCAAGCATGTTATCCTTCAGGATAGTTATATTGAACTTGCCCTTGTCAACCATGACCATCAACACTTGATGATATCTCATAGACACTTGAAATCTCTCTCTCTTGAGGCGAGCCCATGAGAATCTCCTAACCCTCAAAAACATAGGCAACACATAGTATGGGTTAGTACACAAAGCGCAATTGACAAATTCTTACCATACCACAAGATCTCATGTGGCACATGATTTGCGCTTGTGTGTTGACCATCTTTGAATTCAATCTTCGATCTTCATCTTGGTCAACCTTTATCTTTGCTCCATGATTAATCTTGATGCACAACTACATGTATATGGCATTCATTCTGAATCCATTCAATATCCTTCTTGCATCACCCATGGAAAAAACCTTCCTATATAACTTGATGTCATTGTTTCTTCATAGGAATTGTCATTCATTATCAAGTCTCAATGCATATATAGATGTTGATGGATTTCATCCACCAATTCAGCCAATATTCTTCATACATTGCAAATGGAACTTTCCTTCAAATATATATCTCAGTGCAAACATTAGTCCATTAGGATTGTCATTTAATTACCAAAACCACACATGGGGACTACATGTACTTTAGATCTCCCACATTTTGGTAATTGATGACAATCTCAACAAGAGGGTTTATATAATGAATTTTAAAACAAGCATGAAATTTATTTGAGGATAAATTGTATACTTGGGATGGTTGTACTATCATCAATACACTACACAAGAATTTGGTGATAGCACACCCATAGTATATAGAGCAAACTCCCCCACAATATATGCATGTGTGAATGAACTTTGAATGTCATTGCATTGATACGTCTCCATCGTATCAACTTTTCCAAACACTTTTGCCCTTGATTTGAATGGAACTAACCTGGACTGACGCTGTTTTCAGCAGAATTGCCATGATGTTGTTTTATGTGCAAAAAACAGAAGTTCTCAGAATGACCGGACACTCCATGGAATATCTTAGAATAAATAATAAAAAATCCTCGCCAAAGATGAAGACCAGGGGGCCCACACCCTGTCCACGAGGGTGGGGGGCGCCCCCCCTCACAGGCGCCCCCCTACCTCATGGGCCCCCTGGAGACCCTCCGACGCCAACTCCAACTCCATATATTGGCTTTCGGGGACAAAAAAATCAGAGAGAAGAAATCATCGCGTTTTACGATACGGAGCCGCCGCCAAGCCCTAATTTCTCTTGGGAGGGCTGGTCTGGAGTCCGTTCGGGGCTCCGGGGAGGGGGATTCGTCGCCGTCGTCATCATCAACCATCCTCCATCACCAATTTCATGATGCTCACCGCCGTGCGTGAGTAATGCCATCGTAGGCTTGCTGGACGGTGATGGGTTGGATGAGATTTATCATGTAATCGAGTTAGCTTTGTTAGGGTTTGATCCCTAGTACACTATGTTCTGAGATTGATGTTGCTATGACTTTGCTATGCTTAATGCTTGTCACTAGGGCCCGAGTGCCATGAATTCAGATCTGAACCTATTATGTTTTCATGAATATATGTGTGTTCTTGATCATATCTTGCAAGTCTATAGTCACCTATTATGTGTTATGATCCGACAACCCCGAAATGACAATAATCGGGATACTTCTCGGTGATGACCATAGTTTGAGGAGTTCATGTATTCACTATGTGCTAATGCTTTGTTCCGGTTCTCTATTAAAAGGAGGCCTTAATATCCCTTAGTTTTCCAATAGGACCCCGCTGCCACGGGAGGGTAGGACAAAAGATGTCATGCAAGTTCTTTTCCATAAGCACGTATGACTATTTACGGAATACATGCCTACATTATATTGATGAATTGGAGCTAGTTCTGTGTCACCCTATGTTATAACTGTTACATGACGAACCACATCCGGCATAATTATCCATCATTGATCCGGTGCCTACGAGCTTTCCATATACTGGTTCTCGCTTATTTACTTTTCCATTGCCATCATTACAATCACTACAAAATACCAAAAACATTACTTTTGATGTCTTTACTTTTGTTACCGTTACCGCCACTATCATATTACTTTGCTACTAAACACTTTGCTGCAAATACTAAGTTTCCAGGTGTGGTTGAATTGACAACTCAGCTGCTAATACTTGAGAATATTCATTGGCTCCCCTTGTGTCGAATCAATAAATTTGGGTTGAATACTCTACCCTCGAAAGTTGTTGCGATCCCCTATACTTGTGGGTTATCAAGACTAATTTCTGGCGCCGTTGCCGGGGAGCATAGCTCTATTCTTTGAGTCACTTGGGATTTATATCTGCTGGACACTATGAAGAACTTGAAAGACGCTAAGACAACAATTTATCCCTCAACTACGAGGGGAGGTAAGGAACTGCCATCTAGCTCTGCACTTGATTCACCTTCTGTTATGAGTAAGCTAGTGACACCTAAACCTGCTTCTACTATTCGTTCCGATATGTCGCATGTTATTGATGATGCCACTTCTGCTATGCATGATACTATGATGAAACTACTTCTATGCTTGATACTACTGTGCCCCTTGGTGAATTTCTTGATGAACAAATTTCTAGGTCTAGAGAAAGAGAAATTATTGAAACTGATAATATTGATGAAAGTGATGATGAAGATATGCCTGCTATTCCTGAGGGTTATCTTTTTGATGCGGAATCTTCTACAGCTATTTTTGCCTGCCAGGATAGATACGAACTTAAGAGGCTGCTAGTTAAATGGAGTAAAAAATCTCTTAGAGATAGGATGAAACCTGATCCTGCTTTTGCTACTTCACCTATCTGTGTTCCCGATAAAGATTATGAATTTTCTGTTTATCCAGATATAATTACTTTGGTTGAATCTGATCTTTTTTATGGCTATGAATCTGAAACTGTTGTGGCACATCTTACTAAGTTAAATGATATAGCCGCCCTGATTACTAATGATGAGAGATCGCGCTACTTTTATATACTCAAAATATTTTCGTTCTCGTTAAAGGGTGATGCTAAGATATGGTTTAATTCTCTTGATCCTGGTTGTGTGCGTAGTCCCCAGGATATGATTTATTACTTCTCTGCTAAATATTTCCCTGCTCATAAGAAGCAAGCTGCCTTGAGGGAAATATACAACTTCGTGCAAATTAAAGAAGAGAGTCTCCCACAAGCTTGGGGGAGGCTTCTCAAGTTACTTAACGCTTTGCCTGATCATCCTCTTAAGAAACCTAAAATACTTGATATCTTTTATAATGGACTAACCGATGCTTCCAGAGATTAGTTGGATAGTTGTGCTGGTTCTCTTTTCAGGGAAAGAACACCGGATGAAGCTGAAATTTTATTGAATAATATGTTGACAAATGAAAATAATTGGGCACCTCCTGAGCCAACTCTTGAGCCAGCTCCCGAGCCACCATCGAGCCTATTCCTAAACCAACTCCTTAGAAGAGAGGTGTTCTATTTCTCAGTCCAGAAGATATTCAAGAAGAAAAGAAATCTATGAAAGAAAAAGGTATTAAAGCTGAAGATGTTAAGAATTTACCTCCTATTGAAGAAATACATGGTCTTAATTTACCGCCTGTTGAAGAAGTATATGATCTCAATTCTTTATTCACTGAAGAACCTCCTGATCCCGATATCCCGACACAGGTAGTAAAGGTAAATTCTCTCTATAGATATGATAAAGCTGAAGTCCCTCCTACTAAAATTGCTAGTCAGTGCTTGGATGAGTTTGATAACTTTATGTTTAAGCAAGATGACTTTAATGCTTATTTTGATAGACAATTAAAACAGAATACCTTTATGATTAAACGCTTGGGTGATTATATGGCTAATATTAGAGGTGAACTTAAACTTGTTAGCAAACATGCTTCTATGGTTACCACTCAAGTAGAACAAGTACTTAAAGCTCGAGAAGAAGTGCTTGATGAAATGAATAGTAAGAAAAATGATTATGTTGTTAGAGTGGCTACTAGAACTGGTAGAATGACTCAGAACCTTTGTATCCTGAAGGCCACCCTAAGAGAATCGAGCAGGATTCTCGGAGAAATAATATTGATGTACCTAGTTCTTCTAAAAGGAAGAAAAAGAAAATGATAGGACTTTGCAAACTTCTAGTGAACCTATTGCTGCACCACCTGAGAATCCAAATGATATCTCTATGTCTGATGCTGAAACACAATCTGGTAATGAACATGAACCTAGTGAAAATGTTAATGATGATGTTCATGATGATGCTCAACCTAGTAATGATAATTATGTAGAAGTTGAACCTGCTGTTGATCTTGATAACCTACAATCAAATAATCAACGTTATGATAAAAGAGACTTCATTGCTAGGAAACATGGTAAAGAAAGAGAACCATGGGTTCAGAAAACCATGCCTTTTCCTCCCAAACCATCCAAGAAAAAGGATGATGAGGATTTTGAGCGCTTGGCTGAAATGATTAGACCTATCTTTTTGCGTATGCGATTGACTGATATGCTCAAAATGAATCCTTATGCTAAATATATGAAAGATATTGTTACAAATAAAAGAAAGATACCAAAGCTGAAATTTCCACCATGCTTGCTAATTATACTTTTAAGGGTGGAATACCAAAGAAACTTGGAGATCCAGGAGTACCTACTATACCATGCTCCATTAAAAGTAATTATGTTAAAACTGCTTTATGTGATCTTGGAGCCGGTGTTAGTGTTATGCCTCTCTCTTTATATCGTAGACTTGACTTGAATAAATTGACACCTACTGAAATATCTTTGCGAATGGCTGATAAATCAACTGCTATACCTGTCGGTATTTGTGAGGATGTGCCTGTTGTGGTTGCAAACGTTACTATTTTAACGGATTTTGTTATTCTTGATATTCCCGAGGATGATAGTATGTCTATTATTCTTGGAAGACCTTTCCTTAATACTGCAGGGGCTGTTATTGATTGCAACAAAGGCAATGTCACTTTTCATGTTAATGGTAATGAGCACACGGTACACTTTCCGAGGAAACAACCTCAAGTTCATAGTATCAACTCTATTGGAAAAATTCCATCGATTATATTTGGAGGTTTTGAATTTCCTCTCCCTGCTGTCAAAAAGAAATATGATATACTTATTATTCGGGATGTCCATATCCCCGTTGAGGTAACATAGTGTTATTCGAAATTTCTCCAGTTCCATGTTAATCGGAATGAGTTTGTTAACAAGACTTGATCAACCTTGTTTGTGGATTCTTTTTTATGAGCATGAGATGGACGAAACTAGAAGCACAACCTTCTGTACCCTCTTTATATTTTCTATCACTTAGTAGAAATAAAGTAAAATAGTATTTTTCTGTCTGTTTCCTGATTTATCCGTGTAATATAAAAATATCTCAAAAATAAAAGTCCTCAGAATGCCATGCCAATTTAATATGATTTTTTCGGGAATATTTGAGGATTTTTAGTGCAAAAATCACCGCGGGGGGAGCTGCCACCTGGCCACGAGGGTGGAGGGCGCGCCCTACCCCCCGGGCGCGCCCCCTGCCTCGTGGGCCCATGGTGGCCCTCCTCCACTTATCCCTGCACCCATATTCTTCCTCTGCCTCACACAAACCCGAAAAACCAACTCAAGCACGATTTCCATCCACTTTTGCTGTGATTTTCGATCTCCTTGCTCAAAGCACCTCTTGCAAAACTGCTTGGGGAGATTGTTCCTTGGTATGTGACTCCTCCATTGGTCCAATTAGTGTTTGTTCTAGTGCTTTATTCTTTGCAAATTTGTGCTGCATAGGTGACCATGTTCTTGAGCTTGCATGTCAAATTTATATGGTTCCAAGTAGTTCTAATGCTTGATATATGCTCTAGGCACTTGTAGGAGTAGTTGCTATCAATTTTATTGAAGTTGGTTCACTTTTGTTTGAAGTTACTAAAAATTTCAGAAATAATGAAGAGACTTTTGAGGGGCTCGTCGCCGAAAGCTTCGAAGGAAAACAAAAGGAAGAAGAGCAGAAGCCCAAATTTAATTTGCCTCAGATCATGGAGGTCCGCCGTGTGAATGGCGTTCCGATGTCTTCTTGAGGAGAGCCGTGATTTATGAGGATTTCTATTTATTGATTGAGAATGTTGGCCTCACCGAATTCCTCCGCGACCAACGTCATCAGTATCTCTTACTCACAAATACTTTTGTGCAGAACTTCTACTTTTTCCCTAAGAAATCACCTCCAACAGTAGAGTTCCATTTATATGACGTTGTTAAGGAGATGACATTAGCTGAATTTTGCGAGGTTTGCAAAATACCCTTTGAGGGTACCTTAGATGAACCACACCGTAATGAAGTGGAAGCTTTTATTAACACTATCACTATGGGAGAAACCAGGAAGGTTTCTGATGCAAGAATTACTAGCATACATTTTCCTGTTTTACGCTACTTTGCCTTATTTGCTAGTCGTTGCTTGATTGGTCGCGAAACCTGTGGAAACCTTAGTGTTCCTGATATTATTATTTTGTTCCATGGTTTATACATAATAACTCTGTTAGTATGGGTGGAATTGTTGCTAGACGGTTAAGTCCGAACCGCACTAAGGGCCCCATCTTTGGAGGCATTTATGCTTCACGCCTAGCTGAATATTTTGAAATACCTATTAGGCATGAGGAGAAAGAAGAAACAGCGTTGCCCGTGCTTATTTAGATTATAAGAGTATGCTAGCGCATGACTTTCTTGTTAAGAGTCGTGAAGGGGAGCTCAAATATAAATTGCACTTTGATAAACATCACCCTGAGACTATTACTTTGCCTGCTCCCTCTTTGTTTAACTTGTCTGCATGTACTCACATTGTTCCGTGGGCAGCCGTTCAAGCTTATCGGAATCCTGCACCAGCCTCGGAACCGGAACCACAAGATGAGCCTTCACGGCAGTCTGTTTATTCTTGGGATCCTGAGGCGGTTGCCAGCCAGTGGCAGTCAGAGTCCTCTTCATCACATTATGATCCCAACTATTCTTCGTCGCAGTACGACCCCAGCTACACCTACGGGTATCCGCCAGGCTATCCCTAGCAATAGACCAACTTAGGCCAAAAGCCTAAGCTTGGGGAGTACGTATTTCCCACCGACATTACATTCATGTTCACACACACTCATTGCTAGATGTCGGTGCTCATACTCTTTCACTGTAATATCCATGCTAGTTTATTTCCTTTTTTTTCCTGCTTTCTTCTTGTGTGTTTAATAAACCTTAGAAAAACCAAAAAAAATTAGTAGTAGTTTATTTTCCCTGCTGTAGTAGTAATAATTAAAAAGAAAACCAAAAAAATATTTCCTGTTCTTCTTTTGCTTGTTGGGAGCTTTCCGTGTAAATAGTTTTATTTTCCTTTCTTTTCTTTGGGGGTCAGTAGGAGAAGACCATGATTAAATTGTTGAGATGGCTCTTATATGCATTATTGTTGATTTAACCAAGAGCCCATATTGCCTTGTCTTCTCATGCTTATTGAATGCTCGCAGTCCAATGCACGTGCACTCTTATTATTATTCACATCATTCGGTCGTGCAAGTGAAAGGCAATTATGATGATATATGATGGACTGACTGAGATGGGAAAAGCTGGTATGAACTCGACCTCTTTTGTTTTTGTAAATATGATGAGTCCATCGTTCCTGATTTAGCTGATTATGAATAAACATGTTTGCAATGACAATTAGAGATCATAGTTGCTCGTGCCATGCTTGATTAGCTATGAGTTATAATGGTTTACCTTGCGTGCCAACATGCTATTAAAATGGTTGTGATGTGGTATGATGGGGTGGTATCCTCCTTTGAATGATTTAAGTGACTTGACTTGGTGTGACGCCCGGATAATTAAGCTACAGTAATCCCTGCTAATGATGCCACGTCACCTCGGTTACTGTGATTAAACTCACGTTGATTCGAACCCGGTTCAAATTCAAATTGAAAACATAGGCAATCAATAAAAGTTTTCAAAAATTAAAACTAAAATGTTCGGGGGTTGTCAAATATTACCAAGTTAATTATGGTGGGGTGCACACATTTTTGTAAAGTGTTTTGGTATTTTAAATAAACTAAAACAGAAAAGAAGAAAATAAGAAAAAGAAAATTTAGAACAAAAGAGTGGGGGAAGACCCAACCGCCAACTGGCCAAACCCCCCAACCTGGCCGATCGGCCACCCCTGGCCCGCCCAACCGACCCCCTTATCCACTCCCCCCCCCCCCGTCGGTGGAACCCTAGCCACCTCACTCGCCCCCTCCCCAGATCCCCTTTCTCCCCCCTCCGCACGATCCGGATCGGCACTGCCAATCCCATCGCGCCCGCCGACGACCCCGCCGCCCGACCGCACCTTCCTCCTCCCCGACCTATCACGGGCTCAAGGCCCTCGCCGCTGGGTCATCCCCGACCCCACGCCGGATCCGCCTTCACGGCTCCGACCGCCTCCCGCCCTCCTCCTCACCGTCGCCACCGACCATCCCCGAGCCCGCGCATAGACCCCGCTCCCCCCAGTGAGCTCTCCCTCTCCCCTCGCTCCCATCGTTTCCTCCCGAGCGCCACCGCTTTCGCCCGCCCGCCGCCGCACTTCGTAGCACCTTCCCTCCCTCTCCCTTTCCCCGCCGCCGAGCACGGGACGTGCTCCCCGGCCTCCCTCTCCCTCCTCCTCGCACGAGCGGCGCTCCCCCCCTCTGCCGCACCCGGACGCCCCCACGCCGCGGAACTCAACGCCGGCGCCCCGGTGACCAAGCGGTCACGGGCCGAGCCGTGTGGCTCGGCAGCGCATAACCCTCCCGACCCGTAGCACGCCCCGAGCGGAGACCGAACCTCCTCGCCCGCCTCCGCGCTTCGCTGGCGCCGTTCAGCCGAGTCCGGCCGACCCTGCCCCCATCGAACCGCCGTCCTCCGCCGCTTTCGAATCGCGCCGACCAGCGCCCGTTTAGCCGAACACGAAGTCCCGTGCTCGGCGCCCTCCGCGCGGTAGCCACAGAGCCTACTCGGCCCCCTGCCGACGCGTGGCCACAGGGGCCCACTTTCGGCCCGATGGGCCCAGGCCCCCCTCGCTCTGTTGACTCGGTCGGGGGTGACCGTCAACCCCCCGCCACGCGACATGGGGGCCCCACCCCGCTGGACGTTTTTAAAAAATAAAAATAAAAATAAAAGGATAATGGACTTTAAATAAATAATAAATAAAAATGAATAAAACTAATTAATTAATTAATTAATTAATTAAGTAATTAATTAATTTAATTAATCCTGATTAATTAAACCTAATGACTAATTAACCTAATTAACTACTGTTAATTAAACTTAATTAAGTTAATTAGTTAACAGAGTATGACGAACGGGACCCACATGTCAGTTTTGACCAGTCAACGTCCTGTTGACTGCTGACGTCACTCCTAGGTCATGCTGACGTCATTTTCCATTTCTGTTAGTATAAATAATTCCAGAATATTGTTTAAACTTTAAAAAAATTCATAGAAAATAAACCGTAACTCCGATGAAAATGTTTTCTATATGAAAGTTGCTCAGAAAAATCCAACGAATCCGAATACACGGTCCGTTCATCTGTCACATGCTCCTAGCATGCTGAACATGGAACTTTCCCCCTCCGGTCATCTGTTTGACACAGGTCCGGAACCGGGAATACATTCGGTGCTGAATTCCCCCTTCACCTATATCGTGTAGCCATGCGTTAGGTCACACCCGACACTGCTTATTGCCATGTTATGCTTTGTGATGCTATGCCTGCTTTATATTTACTGTTTCTTCCCCCTCTTCTCTTCGGTAGACCCCGAGACCGATGCCGCCCCTGTGATCGACAATGTCGACGACGAACCCTCCTTGCCAGAGCAACCAGGCAAGCCCCCCTTTGAGCATCCCGATATCGCCCATTCCATTCTCTCATGCTTGCACTAGATTTTGCTACTGTTATTCTTTGCTCCTATTCTGCTGCATAGCCTGTTTATTGTAACCTGCTATTGTTACCTACCTGCTTATCATAAACTGCTTAGTATAGGTTGGTTAAAGACCAATCAGTGACCCCCGCCTTGTCCTTGTTGCCCCTGCTTCATCATTGAAGACCCGATCAACGGGATCGAAGACCAGGCCCCGACACCGCACATCACTTCCCCTTAGTTGCTCGACACTCATCGGGTTACTATCGAGTACCGAGGGTGAAACCTCTACAGCACTTCTGATATTAACCTTGTAGTATAGCTATCCGGTCGTGGTCATCGAGGGTGATTTCCTCCTTAACCACTTCCGATACGACGCTGTCGCGCAACCCCTCAAGTGTGAACACCGGGGGTGATTCCTCTTACGTTCACCTTGATGATTACATCTAGTGGAATTCACCGGGGGTGATTCCTCGGGTTTTCCCCTTGATGTTTGGACACACGGTTTCTTGGACTTTTACCACTGTTACTTGGAAAGACGGGTCGACCCTGAGGGGTACCCGCGCGTGCTTAATTGCGAGTGATGTGGAGACGGGTTGACCTGGAGGGTGCCCGCGAGTTAATTACGAGGCGTGGCCGGGCATTCCTAGCCCTTGCCGCAAGTCCTCGAGACGGGCAACGGGTCACATCTTTCGTGAGTCTCGCTTGTTACCGCTGCGTTCCTAATCCACTCACGATTTGGATATTTGATCCGAGGGGCCTGCGGCTGATAGCACTAACCATCACGTGGGCATAGTATGGGCGTTCTGCGTCGTATTCATCAGCCGAAGCTTAATAGACGTCAGCGACTGAGCGGCGCGCGCCGGGTTGGACTGGTAAGCTCCTGCCTTTTTTAGGAAGGTAGCTAGGTCTGCTCACCGGCCGCGTACGCAACGTGCAGGAGTTTCCGGGGAGATGGCCCATGACCCCTGGGGGCATAGGTTTAGTCCGGCGTGCTGGCCTCTCTATTAAGCCTAGGTCGGGTTGCGGCGTATGGTTTCGCCGAGGCCGGCATGACCTCGAAAGTGTGTCCGCCGGAGTTAAGCGGCGTGGTGGGTAAGTTGGTGCACCTCGCAGGGAAGAAAACATCTATCGATAGCCTGTCCCTACGGTAACGGACACTTGGAGTTGTATCCCGATCGATACAACTAGAACTGGATACTTGAGATGAGACATGGATATGAGCAATGGATTGCAATGAGAATTGGATTGTGATGATAATCGGATAGTATGGCTCGGGATGCCTTTCGCAGGGAGTCGAGAAAGGATCTCCTACGAGGTTGATAACAAGATACTACTACTTTACTTTATGCTACTCTACTCCCTCCTGTTGCTGCAAGATGGTGGTTTCCAGAAGATGCTAGTCATCGATAGGACTAGGTTCTCCCCTCTATTATGGCATTTCTGCAGCCCAGTCCACATATACAGCCTTCCTTTGATAATGTTGCATATGTAGTGTAGATCCTTGCTTGCGAGTACTTTGGATGAGTACTCACGGTTGCTTTGCTCCCCCTTTTCCCCTTTCTTCTTCTTTCCGGTTGATGCAACCAGATGTTGGAGCCAGAAGTCGATGCCACCGCCGATGCTTACTACTACGTGGAGACCGTTGACGACCGTGGAGTAGTTAGGAGGCTCCTGTGCAGGAGGCCTTGCCTTTTCGATCGTAGTTGCTTTTGTGCTAGCCTTCTTAAGGCAAACTTGTCTAACTTATGTCTGTTCTCAGATATTGTTGCTTCCGCTAACTCTTGTGTTTTCGAGCTTATGTATTCGAGCCCTCGAGGCCCCTGGCTTGTAATATAAAGCTTGTATTATTTTAATTTGTGTCTAGAGTTGTGTTGTGATATCTTCCCGTGAGTCCTTGATCTTGATCGTACACATTTGCGTGTATGATTAGTGTACGATTGAATCGAGGGCGTCACAAGTTGGTATCAGAGCCGACTGCCTGTAGGAATCCCCCTTCCACACTCCTTGGCCGAAGTTGAGTCTAGACATTGCAAAAACTTTTACTAACTTGGCTGTGTGCCTTAAGGGCCTACGTCGCCATCGGGTGGTACTAGGATCTTTTACTCCTCGACCTTTACTCTGGGACTCTGAACTCTCTTCTATTCGGGTTAAATGAATTTGCTAAAAACAAGACTAACTTTAGGTTCTCGCAAGTACTTTCTCCCGGAGAGCCCCTCACTTCAGATGATCGTCTGTTAATCAGAAGATTCCGAAGATATTCTCTGATGTTCTCTCGAGATGTTGTGCCCATCACTTTTGCTATTCCTGACCACCGATAAATCTGTATGGATAACTACTTACACTTGCCATTCATACGATCATCCCCCAGAGATCTTGTTATTACAAGATACCCCGAAGTTTTCTCTATTGTTCCGAGAATACTTTGTGCCTACTGCCTAGCAGATCTTTGCCACATGAATACCCCTTCAAATAAATCCTCGCACTTGTCGAGTATCCGCTCATCCTCCGCTTGTTCTTGTGTTTCACAAAAGTCTTCAAAATACTATTCGATCTTCCGAAAATCCTCTGGAGCCTTGGCTCTTGAAATTCTTGCTGGCTTGCATTATGGTTAATCCCATAAGTCTCGTAGTCATATTGACATTCCTTGTCATTATCATTTTGGGTCTGTTGACTCAATATGTTTGCGAATACCATAATCATCATTGATCCTTATAAATTACCTTTCGGCTGAGCTGCCATTCTTTTAACTGGAATTGGTTCTCGACCAATCCAATTGTCGTTGATTGTACCCTAAGGCTATTCAACTTATCCATCCCTAATCAGAGCATTGCTTCTGACCCCTTGATTTGGGAATGATAATTCCTTTGCATTTGACAACTGAGTTAGTCAGTTGTTTCTATAATTTGATCTCCTTGCATTCTTCTTCCTCTAGTTGAGTCTCGATGCTCACGCCGGATCCCTTGTGGACCACCAGATCCTTTGTTGGATTTTATCTGACAACGCCCTTCATATTCAATAACCTTGTGAGCCTTTCCTCTGATACATAATGCCTTTGGTAAATTGTATCCTCTGCCTTCTCAACCATGCTGTGCCTTCGAGCTTGAGTTAATTATTTCTAAAGATTCTGGTATATGATTCCAAGAAGCCCTATGGGTTGAACATATGCCTTCGCTAAACCGTGGGAACCCGAAAGTTTTCACGAATCATACTCTTCGGTGCTTGGCGGATAAAATTTTCAACACCGCAACTTCATCGAACGTGAGAAGTGAATGAAAGGTTATGCATTGGAGAAGTGGAGTCAACCTTGAACTTGTGTTCATGCCCATGGACACGATGTAGATCTTATCATTAAAGCTTCTCTTAAATTAATTATTCCTTTGGTATAAGTTCATCTTATATCGTGGATCTGGCCTTTACAATCGTGGTTCCGACCATGTTCTCTTTTAAATACCATTTCTCGTGCAAGTTTTAGCACTTGTCTTACGTAGAGCAATAACCCCGTCCAACCTCTACTTTGATATGTCATCGAGTATTACCCCCTAGTATCTCGAGATTATCATGGAATTGCATAACTTCTTATGAGTTCTTCATCAAGTGCTACCTTCCCACTGATTCCAATTCTTCACGGGCTCTGAGTTATTAAACACTCAAAGACACCGATAACTGAACCGAGTCCGCACTACGGTTCAACAACTCTTCAGTAAGCTTCTATAAGTACGAGTTTGTACCCGACCACGCCATTCCTAGCCTGTTTGGCTATATCATTGTGGTGATGATTTTAACTGTGCTAACCGGTCCTTCTTCTCGGAGCACAATTTTCGACGATGAACTAACCTTACGTCGATCCTTATCGTCATATCATTTCGCCTTGAACAACAAGCTTGGTTTCGAGTTTGTGTCGTACCCTTGGTTCCAATAACCTTTCACTTCATCATTACTTTGACTTGATGTCGTCGCCGATCGATTACATCATCATGAACTCTCGCGACAAAGGTGTCGTGATCGTCAACATTCTGAGCTCATCCAGGATATCAATTGAATTCATGATGAGAAATACCATCCTTGCCCTCGATGATTTGTATTATCATCGACCACTTTATTGCCTTCCCACAACACAAGCTTGTTCATGTTTGGTGTTATACCTTGAGTTCCTTGCTACCCAGCAATCGTTCTTCCTTACCTTGGAGTATTACCATCTCCTTTTGTCAAGGATGTGGTGAAAATTTCACCACCTCTTATGAATTCTTGATATCATAATACTTCTTGCCATCTTCGTTCATTCCTTGGCCCCCGTATTGTTTTCAACCGGAATACCGACAATTGAGCTATGACGTGTGAATTCAAAACTTCTAGCAAGCCTCTTGCTTTGAAGTGAAATTCTTAGACTATTGATTATTGAACCACCATTCCGACGTTGGTCGTGCAACCCAACCCATATTTCGGTGCACCTTTCAACCAATGTTTAGTTGTGTATGTTTTCCTCGAGCATATCCCATTATATCATTTGATCGACAAATGTTATCTCCTTATCCACATAATTGTGGGGATCCATCTTTGCATACCTCGATGAGTTATCGCTGAGTCCATCACCACCTCCTCATCCTCTCCTTGGTTTAATGATGAACTATTGTTTCAGGAACCCGCTCCCATAGTTCATTTCCCGAGAATCTTACAATGTCATTTCGTCGATATGTGCCGCAGCTTTCCTTCTCGGACATCCTGAGTCTGAGGTATCATGACACCAATCGGATCTGAATCTTGGTCGGATATGATGGTTGGGACATTTTTCTAGAGTCATAGCATTGGTCTTTATATGACCCGGTAACATGATGTCATGCCTAGCACCCCCCCCCGGCTGGAGGACCTATCATTATTATTCTTTTGCAAGGATAACCATTCCTCCTGGAGGAAATTGTAGGACTTATTTTATAAGTTACTCCTGATGGATCCTTTGTGTTTCCAAAGTCTGATCTTCACACGAAGACCATGTCAATGCTATCTCAAGCATGTCAATGGTACTCCAATTTTCAACAAGAGCATTTGAAGCACAATGCTAAATTCTCTTTATCAATTGTCCAAACACCGTTGTATGGGTAATGTCATGAAATTTTTCTCCCCTTTACCTAAATGGTTTTCTACCTTCTATCCTGTCTTGGATATCATCTGCTTGTCCTTGGGAAGGGTATACCCCTGGAATATGTGTTTAAACACATTTTTCCTTTCCATTGATCTGGTTAAATCTGATAATCATATCTTCCTTTCCATTGTTTGGTTTAACCTTTCTTGTGATCTATGAGATCTAAGCAGTAATATTCCCTGCTTTTGTAAACACCTCGGTGTATAATTCGTCGAAAAGACCCTGTTATTTTGGTGATGACATTCCGGTAACCACCGATGGACGAGAACTTTGCCTATTGGTCCGCCTCGCTCAACGAAAGGTGAAGATAGTTCTCTTCGTCCCTCGCCTTGGTACCGACGCGTTGTTATCGACATAACCGGCGAGTTATAATCTGGCATGCCTTGCTATCATAACCGTGCAAGATGTCACCACTCTTTCAACGTTTAACCCACATGGTGGGCCCATAACCCACAGTTTCACAGGATCGAAACCTGACTCTCCTGTACACCCCCTGTTCCCAAAGTTATTCCTCGCGCGTGGACTCGTATGTAATTCACGGGCCACTATCCTAGTGATCTATTCTGGTATCAGACGCAATACTTACTCTCGCTACTCTGAACCCCTTTCTCACTCTGGTTCAGGCTTCGAGCAACTATCTATCCGCTTGGAGCCTATTATGGTACCTTCGTGCACGACTCTCGAGGTATTCCATATGTTCAACTCGAGAGATAATCTTATACTAATTCATGGGTTAACCCCAGATTGTTTCCCTCAAAAGCATTATGTCGTAGTGAGCTGCCCCTTATCTTTTCGTAAGTACGATGGAGTTCCCGAAGAAATGATGACAAGTTTATCAGGATGCATCGGAATGAAGGATTGAAGACATCAACGAAAGGGATTAACTTCTTCGAGAAGATCCGTTAGAATATCGTAACCAGAACCCCCCCCCCTTACTCCCCTCTTAAATCTCGGGACGAGATTTCTTGTAGTGGAGGAGAATTGTGACGCCCGGATAATTAAGCTACAGTAATCCCTGCTAATGATGCCACGTCACCTCGGTTACTGTGATTAAACTCACGTTGATTCGAACCCGGTTCAAATTCAAATTGAAAACATAGGCAATCAATAAAAGTTTTCAAAAATTAAAACTAAAATGTTCGGGGGTTGTCAAATATTACCAAGTTAATTATGGTGGGGTGCACACATTTTTGTAAAGTGTTTTGGTATTTTAAATAAACTAAAACAGAAAAGAAGAAAATAAGAAAAAGAAAATTTAGAACAAAAAGAGTGGGGGGGAAAGACCCAACAGGCCAACTGGGCCAAACCCCCCCCCCCACCTGGCCCAGTCGGCCACCCCCTGGCCCGGCCCAACCGACCGCCCCCCCCCCCTTATCCACTCCCCCCCTCCCCCCCCCCCCGTCGGTGGAACCCTAGCCACCTCACTCGCCTCCCAGATCCCTTTCTCCCCGCGCCGATCCGGATCGGCACCGCCGATCCCATCGCGCCCCGCCGCCACGACCCTCCGCCGCCCGACCGCACCTTCCCCTCCTCCCGACCTACGCGCAGGCTCAAGGCCTTCGCCGCCAGGTCGTCCCGACCACGTCGCCGGATCCGCCCCCTTCGCCGGCTCCGACCGCCTCCCCGCCCTCCTCCTCACCGGTCACCACCGACCATCCCCGAGCCCGCCGCATAGACCCCGCGCTCCCCCCAGTGAGCTCTCCCTCTCCCCCCTCGCTCCCATCGTTTCCCTCCAGCGCCACCGCGCCCTTCGCCGGCTTCGCCGCCCCCCAGTAGCACCTCCTCCTCCCTCTCCCTTGCCCGAGCACGGGACGTGCTCCCCGGCCTCCCTCTCCCTCCTCCTCGCCCGAGCGGCGCTCCCCCCTCCGCCGCACCCGGACGCCCCCGCGCCACGGAACTCAACGCCGGCGCCCCCCCGGTGACCAAACGGTCACGGGGCCGAGCCCGTGTGGCTCAAGGCCACATAACCTCCTCGACCCCGTAGCACGCCTCGAACGGAGACCGAACCTCCTCGCCGCCTCCGCCACTCGCTGGCGCCGTTTGAGTCCGGCCGACCTGCCCCCATCGGAACCGCCGTCCTCACTTGACGCTCGAATCGCCGACCAGCGCCCGTTTGGCCGAGCACGAAATCCGGCGGGCTCGGCGCCCCCGCCAAGGTAGCCACGAGCCTACTCCGCCGACGTGGCCACAGGGGCCCTTTGGCCACATCGATGGGCCCAGGGGCCCCCTCGCTTCTGTTGACTCGGCCAAGGGCTTATCGTCCAACCCCCATCGCCATCGACATGGGGGCCCCACCCCGCTGGACGTTTTTAAAAGATAAAAATAAAAAGAAAAGGATAATGGACTTTAAATAAATAATAAATAAAAATGAATAAAACTAATTAATTAATTAATTAATTAATTAATTAATTAAGTAATTAATTAATCCTGATTAATTAAACCTAATGACTAATTAAGCTAATTAACCACTGTTAATTAAACTTAATTAAGTTAATTAGTTAACAGTATAATGACAGGACCCACATGTCAGTTTTGACCAGTCAACGTCCTGTTGACTGCTGACGTCACTCCTAGGTCATGCTGACGTCATTTTCCATTTCTGTTAGTATAAATAATTCCAGAATATTGTTTAAACTTTAAAAAATTCATAGAAAATAAACCGTAACTCCGATGAAAATGTTTTCTATATGAAAGTTGCTCAGAAAAATCCAATGAATCAATACACGGTCCGTTCATCTGTCACATGCTCCTAGCATGCTGAACATGGAACTTTCCTCCTCGGTCATTTGTTTGACATTAGTCCTAACCGGAATACATTCGGTTGAATTCCCCTTCACCTATATCGTGTAGCCATGCGTTAGGTCACACCCGACATCGCTTATTGCCATGTTATGCTTTGTGATGCTATGCCTGCTTTATATTTACTGTTTCTTCCCCTCTTCTCTTGGTAGACCCGAGACCGATGTCGCTTCTGTGATCGACTTCACGCCGACGATTTAATTCTCCTTGCCAGAGCAACCAGGCAAGCCCCCCCCCCTTTGATCATCCCGATATCGCCCATTCCATTCTCTCATGCTTGCACTAGATTTTGCTACTGTTATTGTTTGCTCCTATTCTGCTGCATAGCCTGTTTATTGTAACCTGCTATTGTTACCTACCTGCTTATCGTAAACTGCTTAGTATAGGTTGGTTAAAGACCCATCAGTGACCCCCGCCTTGTCCTTGTTGCCCCTGCTTCATCATTGAAGACCCGATCAACGGGATCGAAGACCAGGCCCGACACCGCACATCACTTCCCTTAGTTGCTCGACACTCTTTGGGTTACTATCGAGTACCGAGGGTGAAACCTCTACAGACTTCCGATATTAACCTCAGAGTATAGCTATCCGGTCGTGGTCATCGAGGGTGATTTCCTCCTTAACCACTTCCGACACGACGCTGTCACAAGAACCCCTCAAGTGTGAACACCGGGGGTGATTCCTCTTACGTTCACCTTGATGATTACATCTAGTGGAATTCACCGGGGGTGATTCCTCGGGTTTTCCCCTTGATGTTTGGACACACGGTTACTTGGACTTTTACCACTGTTACTTGGAAAGACGGGTCGACCCTGAGGGGTACCCGCGCGTGCTTAATTGCGAGTGATGTGGAGACGGGTTGACCTGGAGGGTGCCCGCGAGTTAATTACGAGGCGTGGCCGGGCATTCCTAGCCCTTGCCGCAAGTCCTCGAGACGGGGCAACGGGGTCACATCTTTCGTGAGTCTCTGCTTGTTACCGCGCGTTCCTAATCCACTACGATTTGGATATTTGATCCGAGGGGCCTCGCCCGATAGCACTAACCATCAGGTGGGCATAGTATGGGCGTTCTGCGTCGTATTCATCAGCCGAAGCTTAATAGACGTCAGCGACTGAGCGGCGCGCGCCGGGTTGGACTAGTAAGCTCCTGCCTTTTTAGGAAGGTAGCTAGGTCTACTCACCGGCACAGACGCATAGCGTGCAGGAGTTTCCGGGAGATGGCCCATGACCCCTGGGGGCATAGGTTTAGTCCGCGTCTTGGCCTCTCTATTAAGCCTAGGTCGGGTTGCGGCGTATTGTTTGGCGAGGCCGGCATGACCACGGAAAGTGTGTCCGCCGGAGTTAAGCGGCGTGGTGGGTAAGTTGGTGCACCCTGCAGGGAAGAAAACATCTATCGATAGCCTGTCCTCTGATAGCGGACACTTGGAGTTGTATCCCGATCGATACAACTAGAACTGGATACTTGAGATGAGACATGGATATGAGCAATGGATTGCAATGAGAATTGGATTGTGATGATAATCTGGATAGTATGGCTTCGGGATGCCTTTCTCGCAGGGAGTCGAGAAAGGATCTCTCGCCGAGGTTGATAACAGTACTACTACTTTACTTTATGCTACTCTACTCCTTCCGGTTGCTGCAAGATGGTGGTTTCAAGAAGATGCTAGTCTTCGATAGGACTAGGCCTTCTCTCTATTCTGGCATTTCTGCAGCCCAGTCCACATATACAGCCTTCCTTTGATAATGTTGCATATGTAGTGTAGATCCTTGCTTGCAAGTACTTTGGATGAGTACTCACGGTTGCTTTGCTCCTCCTTTTCCCCCTTTCTTCTTCTTTCCGGTTGATGCAACCAGATGTTGGAGCCCAGAAGTCAGATGCCACCGCCGATGCTTACTACTACGTGGAGACCGTCGACGACCAGGAGTAGTTAGGAGGCTCCCAGGCAGGAGGCCTTGCCTTTTCGATCGTAGTTGCTTTTGTGCTAGCCTTCTTAAGGCAAACTTGTCTAACTTATGTCTGTTCTCAGATATTGTTGCTTCCGCTAACTCTTGTGTTTTCGAGCTTATGTATTCGAGCCCTCGAGTCCCCTGGCTTGGAATATAAAGCTTGTATTATTTTAATTTGTGTCTAGAGTTGTGTTGTGATATCTTCCCGTGAGTCCTTGATCTTGATCGTACACATTTGCGTGTATGATTAGTGTACGATTGAATCGAGGGCGTCACACTTGGCACATGTTCACGCATGTAGTTGAAACAAATCAACATAGCCTTCACGATGTTTATTTTCATGGTGGATTATATCCTACTCATGCTTGTATTCAATGTTCATTAATTTTAATGCATGTTCATGACTGTTGTCGCTCTCTAGTTGGTCGCTTCCCATTCTTTTGCTAGCCTTCACTTGTACTAAGTGGGAATACTGCTTGTGCATCCAATCCCTTAAACCCCAAAGTTATTCCATATGAGTCCACCATGCCTTCCTATATGCGGTATCTACCTGCCGTTCCAAGTAAATTTCTATATGTCAAACGCTAAACCATCAAATGAACATTCTGTTTTGCATGCTCGAATAGCTCATATATCAACTAGGGCTGCCCTTATCTTCCGTGTTAGGCGGGTTATTCTCAAGAGGAGTGAACTCCGCTCCTCACTCACGAGAAAATGGCTGGTCACCGGGATGCCCAGTCCCATGCTTTATGCAAACTAAATCAAAATAATTGCAAACAAAACTCCCCCGGGACCCGTTGAATGTTGGAGGCACTTTCGTTGTTTCGAGCAAGCCATGGATTGATGCTTGTGGAGGAGGGGAGTATAAACTTTACCATTCTGTTTGGGAACCGCCTATAATTTGTTTAGTATGGAAGATATCGTCATCTCTTAGTTGTTATGTTGACAATGAAAGTATGCCGCTCAAAGTATAATTTATCTCTATTTCAAAAGCGAGCTCTGGCACCTCTACAAATCCCTGCTTCCCTCTGTGAAGGGCCTATCTATTTACTTTTATGTTGAGTCATCACCTTCTTATTAAAAGCACTAGCTAGAGAGCACAGCTGTCATTTGCATTCATTACTGTTAATTTATATCGGGTATGACTATGATTGGATCTCTTTTACCATGAATTACAATGTCTAGTCAGTCCTTGATCTTTGAAGGTGCTCTGCATTTATGTTTTGCAGTCTCAGAAAGGGCTAGCGAGATACCATCTTGTTATATCATATTATGATTATTTTGAGAAAGTGTTATCATCCGAGATTTATTATTATGGCTTGCTAGCTGATTTTATTATTGATATGAGTAAACATGAGACCTAGGAGTTATTGCAAATGTGGTTAGTTATGACCTTTGCTGAAAACCTGAATGCTGGCTTGACATAGGTACAACAACAAGAGCAAACAGAGTTTGTAAAAGTTTTTTTTTCTCTTTCAGTTTGTCAACTGAATTGCTTGAGGACAAGCAAGGGTTTAAGCTTGGGGGAGTTGATACGTCTCCGTCGTATCTACTTTTCCAAACACTTTTGCCCTTGTTTTGGACTCTAACTTGTAAGATTTGAATGGAACTAACCCGGACTGACGCTGTTTTCAGAAGAATTGCCATGATGTTGTTTTATGTGTAGAAAACAAAAGTTCTCGGAATGACCTGAAACTCCACGGAATATCTTAGAATAAATAATAAAAAATCCTCGCCAAAGATGAAGACTAGGGGGGCCACACCCTGTCCACGAGGGTGGGCCCCCCCTCCTGGGCGCGCCCCCCTACCTCGTGGGCCCCCTGGAGACCCTCCGACGCCAACTCCAACTCCATATATTGGCTTTCGGGGACAAAAAAATTTCAGAGAGAAGAAATCATCGCGTTTTACGATACGGAGCCGCCGCCAAGCCCTAATCTCTCTCGGGAGGGATGGTCTGGAGTCCGTTTGGGGCTCCGGAGAGGGGGATTCGTCGCTGTCGTCATCATCGACCATCCTCTATCACCAATTTCATGATGCTCACCACCGTGCGTGAGTAATTCCATCGTAGGCTTGGCCGGATGGTGATGGGTTGGATGAGATTTATCATGTAATCGAGTTAGCTTTCTTAGGGTTTGATCCTAGTATCCACTATGTTACGAGATTGATGTTGCTATGACTTTGCTATGCTTAATGCTTGTCACTAGGGCCCGACTGCCATGAATTCAGATCTGAACCTATTATGTTTTCATGAATATATGTGTTTTCTTGATCCTATCTTGCAAGTCTATAGTCACCTATTATGTGTTATGATCCGACAAACCCAAAGTGACAATAATCGGGATACTTCTCGGTGATGACCATAGTTTGAGGAGTTCATGTATGCACTATGTGCTAATGCTTTGTTCCGGTTCTCTATTAAAAGGAGGCCTTAATATCCCTTAGTTTCCAATAGGACCCCGCTGCCACGGGAGGATAGGACAAAAGATGTCATGCAAGTTCTTTTCCATAAGCACGTATGACTATTTACGGAATACATGCCTACATTATATTGATGAATTGGAGCTAGTTCTGTGTCACCCTATGTTATAACTGTTACATGACGAACCACATCCGGCATAATTATCCATCATTGATCCGGTGCCTCCGAGCTTTCCATATACTGGTTCTCGCTTATTTACTTTTCCGCTGCTACTGTTACAATCACTACAAAATACCAAAAACATTATTTTTGCTTTGTCAGTTTTTACTTTTGTTACCGTTACCACCACTATCATATTACTTTGCTACTAAACGCTTTGCTGCAGATACTAAGTTTCCAGGTGTGGTTGAATTGACAACTCAGCTGCTAATACTTGAGAATATTCTTTGGCTCCCCTTGTGTCAAATCAACAAATTTGGGTTGAATACTCTACCCTCGAAAGATGTTGTGATCCCCTATACTTGTGGGTTATCATGCATATATTGGTTGACATAAACTAGGAGAAGATTTCTCTATATACAAGACTCATCCATGCAATAAGAATATATAACAAGGGTAGATATGCATGAGAGACGACAAGAACTACAAAAGATATTTATCTTAAACCCTCTAAACTTCTCCCCCATTGGCAACAAATGCCAAAATGGAAGACAAAACATCCAGCAGACCAATATAGTACGAGTTCCTCCTTGATGTGTGCATATCACAAAATGTGAGTGAAAACAAATGCACATATTCAATGATGAACAATTAAAGGAGCTCGAAATCTATAGAATGCAATTAGATACGAAGATATGAACTTTTTCATGTATAAAAATTTCTGGCCTATAATAATCATGATATGTATCCACAAAGAAACTCATATACACAAAAAGAAAGGTTGCAATTGATAAGAACATGATATCCACAAGTGAATCCACTATTATACAACTTGAGCCTAGTCATAATAGCAAGGCACATGGCACAAAGCACATGGCACAAATTGATCTCATTTGCCTAACACAATGTGAAGAAAGCAATCAAAAGATCCGACGAGCCAAAAGTGTAAAAGAATATTATGAGTTGGGTAAAGGAGTGCTCTAAGGAAAATAGAGAAGCTCCCCATGATTTGTGCACTATTTAGATTTTTGTTTTGTATTTGGATACAAGTGCACAAAATAGGATCATCACTCCCCCAAAATTAGTAGGAACACAAAACAATTGCAAGCAAGCATAGATAAGAAAAGAAGCCTAGCATTTGCAACAAACATATGGTTGAGCAACATGTAAATGAGGCAACTAAGAATAGTCACAACAAAAATGATATGTGTGAGTCACGTCAAAGCACTTGAGAAGACTAGTATAAGGATGAGAATTAAGCGTCAACATAGTCTTGAGTAAATGAGATACAAGGTGCAAGACATGTCCTTCCCACACACACGAAGTTAAGAAGGTCACACACACATCAAGCAAATGGGTTCACAAGCTCACTAGTAGCAAATTAAAAATCAAAGCTTGTGACAACCCATGATGAAGATAGGAAATAATAGGCTTGTCAAGACAAGCACGAGGACAACAATCTTCACCAAACATGAGTGCACTAAGATGCAAAGAGGTAAGACACGCACTCATACGACAAATGCTTCCACAGAGCGACCAAAGATATAAAAATAGAATGAAATGGCGGACATGAAAGAATAGGGATATCAACTAGAGATGTAACTTCTCTCACGTGTATAAGATTCTAGGTAGATGACAATCATGATGATATATATCCACAAAGAAGGATGTACACATGAAATAGTTACAAAAGGAAAGAATAAGATATCCAAATAGGAGACATAAAATATACCAATGAGATCTTTGCTTTAAAGTATAGCACATGGCTTAATATAATCTTATTGTATATTAATGAACTCCAAACACACAACCATCAAATACAGCACAACTAGGAACAAGAGATCATTGTTGGGATGCTTTGAGAAAGGAAACAAGGATGACAAGAATGAGTCAAGAAATTCATGCCATGATGCAACCTACACAAGGTTGAATGCAAGAAATGTACGCATGAAGTAGATACTTGTTACCGAGATAGCATTGGAATGATGTAGTAGGTAACGGTTCAAGCTTGGCTCTAATTTCCTCATTGTGCCACCACATTCATGAATAAGACAAGCACCCAATGCTTCTCAAATGTACCTAAAACGATTTAAGTACAATATGGTCCCCAAACTTATTGGGTCCAAGTAGTTAGCATAACTACAAAACATAGGGTAAAAACACTTAAATATGTGCATATCGATATGAATTTGAATTTCATGCACATCTTAGCTATTAATAATTTGATGGATTTACCATATATATATTGGATCAAATAAAACAAACAAGGCATGCAAATTTACACATAGTAAATACACATGCACAAGCCTACCAAAATCCAGGGAGATACAAATTTCACAAATGAACACATAACCGTTAATACTTCCAATAACATCACTAGTCATTCATGTTGTCCAAAATGACTCAAAGTGACAAATCAACATATGATAGCACAGAAAGTTCAACATATGATAGCACAGAAAGTTCAACATATGAACCAAAGAAAACCAATGAGCATATAAGATATGCATTGCACACATACTCATGGGAATATCTCACTCAAGAAGATATAGGACACTATAAACAATGAGATAACAAACTACCATAACTCCATACAAACCAATAAGATGAACTCAAACAAAATGGTGTTTCGAGTTGTCATTCGGTGTAGAAACCAAATAAGTACATGATCATCTATACTAACACAAGCATAACATGAGAGTTTAGAAATAAACACAATGCTTGGATAGCATATTATTAACATTCCAATTAGATAGATCATCATGCAAAGCAACAATTGGAATGGCTTTATTCAAATGATTTTCCAAATACAATTTTTAAGATAACCATGGGCAAAGCCGCACAAGAATACCATACTCAAACAAAGATTTCATGCCACAGAGATATAAGATAATCTCAAATATAAATTTGAAGTGGCAAACTGGCAAACCTCTATTGTTAATGTTCACACGAGAAGTGGTATGCACAAAGTATATCACTCCCCCATAATGTGATAATCCATGTATTATCCACAAGAGGCAAATGAAACCCAACTAAGGATAATAATGGATGAGGATTTGAGTTTCAAATGAATTTTACATACCACATAGTAACTAGATAATATTGCACTAACAATACTAGGTGGTATCCTGCATATATACACATTTAAGGTTTGTGATATGCATAAGACATAGCATTCCCCCATAATGTGATGATCCATTAATATCTCAAAAGAGCCAAGGAAGATTCAACTAATGAAGCAATAAAGGATCGAAACCAAACATACAACTATATGATGTGCATAGCAACCTACACAAGCTAGATAACACGAATCAAGCATATTAGGAGGCACACCATATACAAACACATGCTAGGAACAAAACCTAAACATGCATGGGGCTAGTAATTTTCAATGTAGACAATATAAATACAAGTTACCGCCACGAGGAGCATTGGAATGACAAATATGATGATAATTCACTTGACTTGGTTTGAACCATAATGAATGGTGAGAATCATTTTTCTTCATGAACTAACCAAGTCTCCAATGCCCTCCACACACCTATTGATCAAGTTAGAGCTTGATGGTCCCCAATCAAGTTGGGTCCTAAGAAATTAGTCACAATAGGCTTGGCAACCCAAATGGTCTTTTCTTTACTCAAACCACTTTGTGTGCCCACAAACTTGGCAAACAAATTGCCAACATTATCCTTTCTAAGTGAATAATGATCATTGACAATTGGAAGCTTAGAGACATTACCGTTAGGACATGATGAAGATATGTGTCCCTTCTCACGGCAAATATAGCAACATGTGCTCACCTTTCTCTTCTTCTTTGCCTTCTCAACTTGGAGAACATTATCTTGGTTAAGCATGGGAAGAGGCCTTTCATTATCTTGAGATTGAACTTGAGGCCACTTCCCTTGATGCTTCACACTTGAAGCATTCTTCTTCAATGGACAAGATCTCACATGGTGTCCAACATTCTTGCACTTGAAGCAAATAATGTTGGCCGAATTATTGACTTGATCTTTTCCCTTCTTCTTGTTCTTGGACTTCTTATTGTTGGAGATGAAATCAAGTCCTATTTTGTCTTGAGGGTCCTTTTTCACACTCAAGATATTATCACAATATTTTTCCAAGTCTTTCTTCAAACTGGTGACTTGGGCCTTGAGCTCTTTATTTTCCTCTACAAGGTTAGTATTAACAAATAGAGGAAGTAGAAACTTCATTGTTAGAGCAAGAAGGCATGGTGAGCAATTCATCATAAGATGTACCAATATCATGTAGACATGAATTGCAAGGACTAGCACATGGCAATAAGGCATTTCGAGTAGAAGATGTGCTAATATCCACATGAGACTCACATAATTTTACGTTGGTGATCATAGCCTCATGAGATAACTTTAACCCATCATGAGAGATTAGAAGATCCTCGTGAGTGCTTGAGAGCTTTTTATGACTTTCTTCCAATTTCCCATAATTGCTAGTTAGAAAATCAAGTTGAGTCCTTAGCTCAACATTTTCTTTCAATATAGATGCTTCACACAAGATAGATTTAGTAGCACAAGCATCATTATCAATATGAGAGGAGCATGTAGAAACTAGAGACTCCGCATGAGTAGCTTGAAGTTCCTCATGAGACTTAGAGAGTTTGGTGAGCTCTCCTTTGACATCCTTGTAGCCGAGGTCAAGGTTCTAAAAATCCTCTTTAAGTTTACAATGATTAACTTCAATCTCTTCTTTTAAAGACCTCAAGTCACTAAGGCATTTATGAGCCTTAGCAAGCTCATGTTCAAGTTGTTCACTTTTTGCTTGCTCATTAAGAAATAAGTCATTACGTTTTTCAAAGCAAGAAAAAACATCTTGGAACCTTTTATAAGTGTTACTTTTAGCTCTATGAAGAGTTTTCCCAATCTCATAGAGATTTTGAGTCAAGTCATCATCATCTTCATCATTACAACTATCATCATTGTCACTAAGAGAAGATGATACCTCGTCATTACCTCTTGCCATGAGGCGCATGTGAACAAAGGGGGTTGATGATGATTCTTTTGAAGAAGATGGTTCTTCATCAATCAAGCATGCCTCGTCTTTCTTGATTTCCTCTACATGGTTAGTCATAGAACAACTAGAGGAAACAAAAGCATTTCTATCATGGCAACATGGGAGATCAAGCATATCATCACAAATGAGCTTAACACCATCATTACAAGATATTTCTTCACTCACCATGTCATTACCTTGTGGCACGCCACATGTTGGTGAAGTGAAAGATATTGAAGTGTCCAAGTAATTGGAGGTGGAAGCAATAGAGAGTTCTTCATGATTTAGAAATGTGGAGAACTCCTCCATTAACTCCCCGAAAATAATATTGTCTTCATCAAGATTGGACCCACCATATATATCTTCAAGTTTGGTCCAAGTCTCATGAGCCGACTTGCAAGTCGTGACTGCCTTAAACACGTCAAAGGTTAAAGCTTAATGAATGATAAGAGAAGTATCACAATCAACATACATATCCTCAATAGATGGAGAATGTCCATCCTTAGCAATAGAAATTCCTATAAGAATAATTTGCAAAGCATTTGGACCCATGGCCCGAAAGTGACAAAGCATGTGAATTCTCCATACGTGATAATTTGTGCCATCCAATCAAAAGTGTTGTCGTGCACTAGTTCACTAGTCGACATCGTTACTCTCTAGGCGATGAAGCCTAATAAGGAGAGACCGGGCTCTGATACCAATTGAAAGGACCACGATGTCGCCTAGAAGGGGGTGAATAGGCATTTTAAAATCTTATACGGATTTGGCTATATCCTAATGCAGAAATAAACTAAGCGGATACTTTTCAAGCACAAATCCTAAATATACCAGGCTCACTAAGTGCACCAACAACATAGGATAAACAAGATGAGAACAACGAGGATATGAGTAAGCACAAGTAAGTTACACAAACTTACTCAATGTATATCACAAGATATGTAAATGAATAATACACACAACCACAAGTAAGCAATACAAGCTTACACAAATTGTATCACAATATATGGAATTGAATGATACAATCAAACTCAAGTAAGCACTACAAGCTTACACAAGTTATGTCACAAGATATGGAAATGAATGTTACAAGCTAGCAATTCACACTAAGCACACGATAGAACAATAGTAGCAAGTATGAATTGCGGACTATAAAGTGTTGGCCTAGATAATCTCTACGATACGGTAACCAACACAATATAATGAGGACAACAAGATATAGTGAATGCAAGGTCAAGAGACAAAAGTAAACCACAAGTAGTGGATAGGGTTAGAATTAACCGAAGACACAGAGACGAGGATGTATCCCGATGTTCACTTCCTTGGAGGGAAGCTAGTCACCATTAGAGAGGTGGATGTTACCACGAAGGCACACCAACACCATGAAGGCTCACCCTATTCTCCTTGAGATATCACCACGAAGGCGATTCTCAACCACTAGTGGTAGACCTTGAGGCGGCCTCTAAACCTTCACAAACTTTCCCGGGGACAAATCACAAGTTGATTCCTCACCGGAGCACTCCTACCGCCTAGGAGTCTCCAACCTCCAAGAGTAACAAGAACAAAGGGGAAATGCTCAAGACTTGCTCAAATCACGAATTGCTTTGGTCACAAGAGGGAGAGGGAGATGATCTATCTTTTGATTGGAACAACTCTCAAGAACACTCACCAATCTCTCCGGGATCTAAGATTTGGTGTAGGAGAAGTGAGAGGGAGCCACTTGTGTTCTTGGGGCGATTTGGGATGAAGTAGTCAACCCTCCCCCGGAGTGGGAGAGGGATATTTATACCCCCCAAGAAAATAGAGCCGTTTCCCACAGTTGTTGACCTGCCCGGATGATCTGGACGCATACCCGGATGATTCGGGCAATGCCCGGATGATCCGAGAAGGTCAATATACAATGTAGTGAAGTAGATACCCGGATGTCCGGGGACATAGCCGGATGATCCGGGCAATTCCCAGATGATCCGGGTGGGTAGCCGGATGATCCAACTAGCGGAATAAGTTACTGTGATGAATTTTACGAATAACCCGGATGATCCGGGCTGGAACCCGGATGATCCGGGCTGGAACCCGGATGATCCGGGCAAAGCCCGAATGATATGGAAGAGGACTCGGATGATCCGTCCAAACCAAACTGCTGCAGCCTTGAAACTGAAACAGGCACAACTTTTACATCCGGACTCCGATTTTGATGATCTTGGGCTCATTTTGAAGCTATGGAAAAACCCAGGTCTTCACATAGAGAATCACTCAAGATGAACCAAAATGGAGGATGCAAAATATGCAAAGGTTTTATCATATATTTGGGTAACCTATTTGGCTTTGGATTTTCTTTGGTATATAGGATAGGAGTGGAATTGTGTAGAGAAGATGTTGACTTGAGCAAATCTATCACGAACCCCTTTGATCCCCTCTTAATAGTGCGGGATCCCTATAACTCAAGAATCATAAAAGAGCTACACTACATAGCTATTAAGAATCCATTCTTGAGTGTATGTGTTCCTTCGGTGTTCATCACTCCACAACACTAACGTGAAGGAACTAATACCTTTGACTCGAGCCTTTCACTTGAGCTTGAAGTTGAAGTTTCTTCTTGGCTCAAGTTGAATGGCAAGACATTGGTGAAGTCTTCAAGTAGATCCCCCATACACAATGTGGGAAGCTTTGCTTTGTATTTATCTTCATGTGTCCATCATGTGATCATCCACAAGCTTCAAGCATGTAATCCTTCGGGATAGTTATCTTGAACTTGCGCTTGTCAACCATGATCATCAACACTTGATGACATCCTCTCATAGACACTTGAAATCTCTCTCTCTTGATGCGAGCCCATGAGAATCTCCTAACCCTCAAAAACATAGGCAACACATAGTATGGGTTAGTACACAAAGCGCAATTGACAAATTCTTACCATACTACAAGATCTCATGTGGCACATGATTTGCGCTTGTGTGTTGACCATCTTTGAATTCAATCTTCAATCTTCATCTTGGTCAACCTTTATCTTTGCTCCATATTAATCTTGATGCACAACTACATGTATATGGCATTCATTCTGAATCCATTCAATATCCTTCTTGCATCACCCATGGAACAAACCTTCCTATATAACTTGATGTCATTGTTTCTTCATAAGAATTGTCATTCATTATCAAGTCTCAATGCATATATAGGTGTTGATGGATTTCATCCACCAATTCAGCCAATATTCTTCATACATTGCAAATGGAACTTTCCTTCAAATGTATATCTCAGTGCAAACATTAGTCCATTAGGATTGTCATTTAATTACCAAAACCACACATGGAGACTACATGTACTTTCACTAGTGCATGCCGAAAAGGCTCTCTTGGGCCAATGGATGGCCGACGGGGTCATAGTTTTGATTTGTACGTGTTGGGTCATACAGGTTCCGAATTCGCTATAAAAACATGATAGTTTAAACAAATCTTTGTTCTGTCTATTCATACCGGAGAAAAAAGGAAACATGCATTCACTGCAAGTCCATTCCTACGAACAGGACAAATTAAAGAGAGAGAAATGGCAGTGTCATATAGTTATAATATATGTTCTCAACAGGAACAAGAGGCAAAAAAAAATATGGTTCTCTGTTCCATGGATATGCAAAAATAGAGTTTATAGGAGATGGGGAAATTTTACTCTGAAGCTTTGTGTACCTACTACCGACAACAAAAAGAACAATGAACAGTATCATAGAGAGGTCATGTTCTTAAATTTCCATGGCATTTGCACATAACAGCAGGCAAGAAAATGGAAGTGTTAGTTTAATGAAGTTTTGTCAGTTTGCCATCACAAAATTCTGAGGAAAGTATCGAGGCAGAGACGGTGCAGGCTCCACGGGGAGGTCATTGCATCTAGCCGCATCATATGCCATGCGAACTATACTTGATATACGCCATAAACTGAAACACATAGATGATCTTACACAAAAACTGCTTGCTAAAATTGACATTCGAATTTCGAAGTGTGAAAGGATCAGAATAATTACCTCATGACCCAATTAAATTAACCAGAGGGTTCTGTTCATGTTCATCTATGTTATCTCCAAGGATTGAACATGAACTAACTGATTTCCTTCCCCCTTCTCTCTCGCAGGTCGCAACAAGCGCGTAGATTATTTTTTTAGGGGAGGAGCGCATCGATCGGCCTCTCTCACCTAACGCTCGTGGAGCTAATTTTATTTCACTGTGAAACGTGAGCCATTGGGAGTGGAATTGTTTGTAATTTTGTATTTTTAGGGGCTTTTCGTGTAATTGGTGAGGCATCTTCTTCTAGGTGTACCCGCAGTTTTCCCGTCTCTAAGAGCATGTCTAGCAGACCCTGCATAATGCGCCAACCCGCATAATTTCAGCGAGTATACGGATTCGGCCCAAATTTCTGGTCAGAACAGAGCCCATATACTCGTCCGGCCCGTAAATATTTTTACCGCGACCCGCAAACATTACCCCCGAAGCCGTATAACTACGTGTTCGTGAGGCAGATGCGGGTCGAAACCCTATCGCCCCGCAACCGCCCGCCGCCGCGTATCCCCCCCAATTACCCACCGCCCCGTTCGATTTCTCGCCGCCGGCGTGCCTGCCAAAGCCATGGACGGCAATGGTAGCTCCGGGGACGAGGCGGAGCGCCGCCGACGCGCCAGATCTGACGCCGCGCGCAAGCGGGGAGCGCGTCGGTAGCTCAACCGCGGCAGCCGGCCGTCGTCGGTGTTCGACTGCCACGAGCTGGACGAGTTCGATCGCGAGCTCGCCCGCCGCCGCCATGCCTCCTCCGGCTCCTGGTCCGCGGGGAGCTTATCCGCAGGCGCATGGAGCTCGCGGCTCTTTCCGGTGAAGAGGGAGCCGGAGGAGGAGCTCGCGCCACGCACCGTAGAGCCCGATACGCCGCCACGCCGAGGCGTGATAAGGCCCAAGGATTACCTCCCCCGGGACAGGAGGAGCTCCGCGAGCGCGTCGTCCTCGAGCGGTCGGCGAGGGAGCAGGAGGAGATGGAGGAGCGCATCCACCGCGAGCTCGAGTACGAGCGTCTTTTCCTCCGGACGGGCGTCGCCGCGTCACAGGCGCACGCGTCCAAGAAGGCTGATCTGCAACTGATGAAGGTGGAGCAGGCGAAGTTCTACATCAACCTCGACTTCTCCAACTCCTCCAACTCCGATTGAGCGCCACCGCTGGTCAGCTACCGCACGAGCTCCGGTGAGCTCAATTTTGTGTACTGCTACGATAGCGTAGGCCCGGCTTATTAGCTCCCGCGAAATTATATGTAATATATGCATGATGTGTACGAACTTATATGAAGAAGAGCTATCTATACGAGCGAGCTTCGGCGAGCTTTTGCTTCAATTTCTCGCGTGAAACAAGTTTTTAAATTTTTACGGGTTTGGATACAGATTATATTCTGTCACGGCGATTTTGAGCCTGCATAATTGTCACCGTGCGAACTAAACTTGCGTTAAGCAAATCCAGATATTTTCTTTCCTAAAAAAACTATTCATCCAACGTCTAATGGCGTCGCCGCCGCCGTGGTCCGACGACCTCCTAGGCCTCTTCGTCGCCGTCCTCGACGCGGTGTGCTCTTCCAGCTGGCGCTCCGTTGCTTCTCCGCCGCCTTCTTCGCCGTGGTCGGAACTCCCAGACGAGATCCTAAATCTGGTGATGGCCGGCCTCCCTAACCTGGCAGACCGCGCTCGATTCCAGGCGGTGTGTCGATCCTGGCGCGCCTCGGCTCCCCCTCCGCCGCAAGTGCCGTGGATGCAGACGGTACTGCGTTCCTGGCAAGCGGTTTCCTGCCCCCCTCCGCGCCAGCGGCCTTGGAAGTGGATCGACTCCGCGTGCCGCCGTCCGTCCGTCCCCTCACATCTGCCGCAGCGGCCTTGGATCGTGCTGCCCGGCGGCTTCTACAACCACGACGGCATCTACACTTACATCAGAGAGTGCACAGGACACGGGTAAAATCTTGTTGTATCTCCATAGTTATACATCCTCATCACATATATAAAAATTTCTTTGTCTTCTTGATCTAATGTATGGATGGTTCTCCTCCCAGGTCCGCCACTGGCAAACAGGAGTACACCCCGTTCAAACGCTCCAACATCAACAGCTCCTTCCCTGACAGTCTGCGATGCGTTGGCTCCACCGATAGCTGGCTCGCCCTCGACTACGCTGATGATAAGAACAAAATTCATACCTACTTCTTGCACAATCCTTTCTCTAAGGAAGTTGTGGCTCTCCCCGAGCTGGATGCCATTGTCGGTAATAGTTCCGAGTTATTTCAGATCCGCAAGGTGCTCATCCGATTGACCCCCGATGACCAGCTCGTCGTTATCATGACCAACAATTGGAACTATCCGATCATCTTAATCCGACCGGGAAAGGGCGCGTGGTTACCGAGGCCACAAGCAACCCCCTTCATCAACATTATTGACATCGTGCTCGTAGGAAACAGGCTCTACGGGATCACCCAGGCAGAGGACCTCTTCTCCTTGAATATAAGCTTTAATGCCGATGGCTTACCCACATTCACCAATATCAAGCACCACGTCAGATCGGGCGATAATGATTTCAGTGTGGAGAGCGACTTAGATGAGGACCAAGACCATTATTGTGAAAACGAAGAGGATCGGCTTCAGCGCAACTTGTATGAATTGAGGACAACTGGAGACAACATGATCACTGATGGCATCCTGCGTGACGAGATGACTTATGCTCCCAATGATCACCTCGCCACATTTTGGTACTTACTTGAGTCGTGCGGGAAGCTGATCATGGTGAAGCGTCAATTGCAATTTCCTAAATGTTGTTATGTCAAATTCACTCGCAAGTTGGAGGTTTTTGAGGCAGATTTCAGCGCACGCACATGGTTGCCGGTGTCAAGTGGCTTAGGTGACCAAGCACTTTTCATCAGCAAACGCTTCAGCAAGTCTGTTTCTGCTTTTGGAGAGAGAGAGGAGGATGCTATTTATTTTATCGATACAGGTGAGGTGTTCAGCATAAAATCCAAAACTCAAAGCCGGCCAGTAGAAAGAAGCGTCGATTCCCGCTGGTCAACATGGATCTTCCCTCCAAGCTAGCTGTAAGAGTACACTACTAGATGCTGAAAAAGGAATTATTTATCTTAACTATTCCCCATACCGCTGCTTATCCATCACATTTTTCATCACTTTCAGTACACTCAACTCTAAGATGCCGTTATGTTGATTTTTCCACATCCTATGCATGTTTGCATAGGATGATCACTGCAAATGCTCCTTAACACATGTTTGCTCCGGGCGATGTGCATTCCTATCCCCTTGCTTTTACTTTCACATTGTTTACACGGCAGATTCACCACCAAGATAAATAGTCTAAGGCATGATGAAACCACAGGTCGGCTTTCATGATCTCCTGTCACGCCAAAGCCTGCAAGATCAAGACGCTATTACAAACCCATGGACTTTTTGTGTTTCTGAAGAGGGCACCATAGAGCGTTATACCAATTTGTCCTTGTCATGGTCTTTGGAACGGGGACATTAATCTCCGTTCCTAACCTTACTAGCAAGCCGAGGTGATCAATATCATGACATCTGATGTGCAGACCTTGCGTAAAATAGGAACCTATGCAGTATCCAGTGGTTGAAGTCACCAAATTTATCACGGGAGGGTGTAGCTTCTTATTGCAGGTTGGTATATGAATGATGATATCATAACCCTCATCTGCCTTTCCACTGGATCTCTGAGGGTTGTTGCTGAGTACTTTGGTTACATAGTTGTTACCTCCCAATCTACAAGGGCACGCACCTCTTACCAATGGTGGTTTTCTAAATATACACGGCAGGGTTTTGTTCTGTATATCCAGCCGGTGCTCTGAATATGTACAACACATAATCAGGTGTGCATTGGAATATCATCCATCCTTAAGCATTTTATTCAGTGAAGATTAGATTCCCAGCTGAAAGCAGCACAAGAGGCACTTGTCTGGACCCTAATTCCTCTGTTTTATTAGGCACATCCACTTGTGGAGTCATCAGAAGTATGACCAGTCTTCAAATGCCAGCTTGCATAGTATATTTTGGAAAGGAAGAAGCTACTCATGTTGGACAAGATGCAGCCAGCTGAGAGAGATAAATTTGGTTTCATCTGGTTGCATCTTTCCTTCTGACTTTGATTTTGGTAACAGAAACAGAGTGCCTTTACCAGCTGAATCTGTGCTTTGATTCAGATGGACAGGTCAAATCTCAAGTTGCACAAGCTTCATGTCCAATTGCTAAGGTAATTGAGAGCTTGTTTTTAAAAGAGCCCCAAAAAAGAGAGGAGCTTCTTTTTAGTTCGAATATCAATATCTACATGTATGTTGAGCTGAGCTGAACGTTTATTTTCAGCTAAACATAAACCGAGTGGGTGGAGAGAACAGTTAAAAAGAAGTGGCAAAGTACATACTTCACGGAATTTCCAAGTTCCAACTCTAATTAGTTGAGCCATCGAGCACATAGCCAGCATTGATCCTCTATACATTGCGCAATTGGACGACGGTTGGGAGTAAAAAGGAACATCACCAAGTGTACCATAACCAAGTAAATTAAATCTCCACATGAACTACCATCTCTCGAAGCTATCCAGTTATTTCAAAGTTACGCCCTCTACTTGTGCAATTTCACAAGTGGCAAACATCATCTGTTTCAGAAGCATGCTAAGATATCGATATCTGCAAAAAAGAACACGGACAACAGTTAGAATCACCATGGCTCCATTTATTGCATTTTTCTTCTTCTTCTAGGACTGGCCTCGTCTTGTTTGTCTCTCGTCCGATGCAGCTGTGAGCATCAGTAACATTGTCCAGTTAATAAACCTATATGATAATGAATTACCAACAATCGTTAATCATAGTCAAGCTACACCGGTTCGAGCATGTTCTGTCCGTTAACGCATAGTATAAGAAAAGTTTTACATATTTATTATGCATGTCAGAAAGCCTTCTCTAGTAAAAGCTAAGTGGCAATTTGTTGCTACTTCTTTAGTTTAATCATTGACAGAACATCCTTTTACCAATCTAGCACCACATCATCATAACAAAATCTTAAAATTTCGTGATAAGAGTGTGGCGCTTCTCCTGGTTCTTAGCTCAACCCCTATACTCTGGTTTGGCTAACACTTTGTGGATGTATTTTAAATTTTACTGATATTTTTTTAGCTATGCTCAAACATCATATATCAAGATAAAAGATAGACAACCATTAGCTTACTACAATATAAAATTAGGAAGTAATGGGTCCTGTTTACCAAGCAGAAATGAGGAGCCCCCAGATCCTAAAATTGAGATGCAACTACCACGGTTCTCATTTACTGCTGTGATTAGTTTGAGGGGAACTACCCAACTGAATAATTTTTTTTTGGAGACGGCAAGGGGCTGAGGAAGAGCAAGATGCTCCTGCTTATGTAGTAGGGGCAGAAACTGAAGAAAAGAACTAGGAATACAAAGTAAGCCTATTTTGCATACTGGAACTAGGAAGTGTGAAACATTAATACATTATAGTAAATTGCAAACTAAATACATGTAGCTATCGGGTGAAGAGATGGGTCTAGTGTAAATCATAATTTTTCAACTAAAAGAGGTCATTGGATTTTAGGATGGACGGTTATATGAGAGGTGGGATGCTACCAGGCTTGCACCCGCCTCCAATCCCATTTGTTGTCTTGCCCTCAATTATTCACCTAAATCTTTCCAACCTAATTGGCAGGACCATTTGACTACTCACGTGGTTGTCTTTCCATTACCAAACGGCCATGGCTACAGGTTTTGAGGTTTATACTAGAAGGAAATTTCACCAACTACTATGATTGATGTCAGTTTGCTGAGAATGCGACGAGTTACTGGACAAAAGTCAAGCTCTGAAGATACTGATTATACTATTTGCATGCTTATAAGATATGGATAATGTCCTTACCATATTATTCTAGCCCTACCACAACAGCAGTTTATCGTCAACTCCACATAGTGTTGGGTCACCTTCATTTCCCCGTGCTTGGTCAACTCTACATAGTGTTGGGTATTGGCGTAAGAAAACATAAGACATTTGCACAAATATGTACACTATAATTCCATACCTATGTTCTTCAATATGCTCTTCAGACAGCATAATCTTCACTTCCTTCCCACAGGCAGCACAGATTTTAACCTCCTCACGCATGGCCCTATAATTCTTGTAAGCTTTGATTGCATAAAGCAATCCACCTGCTGCCGACAAAGCTCCAAAGGCATAAGAACCAATTGCCACAAAAAGTGCTTCAGCCGCCATCGGTCACTAGCAAAGTACACAAAGAACTGTCACTAGCGGATAAATAATGAAACTGCTGAATTTATGATGTACAGTCAGAACATGTTAATAGCTAGAGGTTCAATAAGCAACTTTAGAAGTCAATTTCTAGAGAGAAAAAACTCGGTGTGGCAGAATCAAACTCTACTCCTAGAAAAGAAATACTCAGCCAATGGCTGGATAACCAACTGTACAGGACCCTTTCATTGCAGATTCAGCGACACAGCAAGGCATATCTGGCCCGATGATATTAGACTACCAAAAGTCACAGAAGTACTTCCTCTCAAGTCACAACAAGTGGTTGATGGTAGAACCGTTAGTACACAATCCAAGTATCATCAATTAGATTGTTTGCATATCAGACCAAACAAACCGTACGGAAGCAGTCTATACTGATCACTGGAAATAGCTTGCAGGAATTTTGCGAGTAGTTTTCTCTTATGTGATTAACCTCCACCTACCTCCAATCTGAAATGCAGTAAACGGCTCTTATCCTAAACTGACTAACAGGAAAAGTCATCCTCAAAAAACAAATTGCAGATCAAGGTTGTAGCACATAAGAGAACAATCATAGATAAGATATCATGATCTAGAGTTAATAATCTGCATAGGAGGGGCGGAGAGGGGGTGATGGAGGGGCGGAGGCAATGGCGTTGAGGGGATGAGATACCTGCAGATGAGGACCTGCGGTGGAGGACAGAGCTCGGGCCGGTGAGTGGCTGCTCAGGGGCGGGGAAGAGGGCAGAGACGGCGGGAGTAGGCGCTGGGGTAGGCCGTAGGCAGGAGGGGCGGCGCACGGACGGCGGTCCGAACGGAAGGAAGCCGCAGGCTAGAACCCTAGCCGCCACCGATCGGTCGCTCGTTGGTCTCGTGCTGGGAACCCTGCACGCAATATTGTACAGGGCCAACCAAAGCGCGACACATGTACTGATAGGCCCCACCTTCAATTACATTTTTAATACTAACACAAATTCCCTTGGCACATCTTCTCACGGAGCATGCAACAGCCATTAGAGCTTCCTGAGTCGATCCCCGTGAGCTTCGCTTGCTCGTAGCGCCGGTCGCATGGGGCCGCGGTCATGGCTGATAGCAAGGAGGCAGGTATAGCACCTGATGTCGCTGGCGCCTGAGATGGTGATGATAGACTGGCCGCCCGAAGCCCTGGACTATGTGCCTGACATGTCGCTCGGCCGCCATGTCGCACTCCAGCAGCGTCTGCTTCTAGTTCAGCTAGAGGCATTTTCTCAATTTGCTCTTCAGCTAGTGAGCACGTCCGTGGTGGTTTCGGCGATATCTGCGGCGAGGATGCCGCCTAAGGCGAAGCCAGCGAGCGCGCCGGTGGAGGGGTCCAGGGACATGGAGAGGACGTCAGAGGGGAAGAGCCCATCTTGAGGAAGACGACACTAGCGGTGGCTGCGGCGGCGCATATGTGCTATCCATGGACTGGCCGGCGACGCGAATCCCTACCTTGACGATGTCGGTGGTGTCAGGAGACATCGAAGGGTCGGAGACGTTCGCGTTGAAGGCATGCCGGAGTCAGACCCCTCCGTGAGGAGAGGAGATAAGGAAATTTCAGTACATGTGTCGTGCATTGGTTGACCCTGCACAATACTGCGCGCGGGGTTCCCAGCACGAGAGCCTGACCCGTCGCTCGGTTTTGATGGGATGGGAGAAGAAGAGCTCCTGGCAGTTTGCAGAGAACCCCCTCTAGTGAAGTATATTTAGTTGCAGATCCAAGGGCTCCGCTCCTCATGGCCATTCGATCCCGCCGGCAACACTGATATGCGACTGCGAGGCTCCTCGTAAAATTATGAAACCACGGGTTGTGCACCGTTTCCTTTTATTTTTATATAGAACAAAAAAAGAAGGGAAACGTTCTCATCGCGTTTCCTTTTTTTTGGGAAAGGGAATGGGAGTTTAGAGTTGGGAGTTGTATTGAGATTAGACATGGGATGAGATGTTTTATTCTCAATCCTCTTTTTGGCACGTAATAGGAATTATGTGTGAGATTTGAGGAGAAACTGTATTCCCTTCTTGTTTCATAGGAATTGGCGAGAAACTAGACATGAAAAGTTAACGTAAGTTATGATGAAGGGCTAAGATTGACTCACTAAAACAATTCCCTTCCAACTCCCACCCCCTCCCCTGTTAATAAAACGATGAGAGTTGGAGTCTAAAGTCCCATGCCTATTCCCTTCTGAATTCCCAATCCCTTGATCCAAACAAGAGATTAGAAGTCTCTTACCCCTTCGGTTCCCATTCCCTAAATCTAATTACCTCCAACCAAACACGCTGCCAGCGTCAACCAGTTGAAATCAGACGACGCGTCCGCCACCTCCTTTAAGTGTTACATGCCCTCAAGGCCTCACTCAAGGAAACACGAGGCGAACCTCTTCGTGTAGAAAACATCACGTTCCTCTCTCCGTCTCTCATCTCTATATTTTGTGCAACATTACATATGTTGTAAAAGTTCTTCCACAATACTACTCTTGTTGTAGAAAAAAGAGAAGACAAAAAAATAAAATCCCGCAACACAACCTATGTTACAAAAAAAATCCCGCAACACAATCTATATTGCAAAAAATAAATTCCGCAACACAACCTATATTGCAAAAAAATTCTCCAGCAACACAACTTATGTTGCAAAAAAGTTTGACAACACAATCTATGTTGCAATGTTTCTGCAACATGAGTTTTCTTGCAAAGTGGAAGAAGACGTTCAACTGCTAGATAGATCTGATCTGATGGTCCGTGAGGCGACGGATCGTTTAAAAACAATCCGTCGGCAGACGCGTAGCAGGCCCCCAAAAAGGAACATTTTCTTCTTATAAACCGAAAAAAAAGAGATAGGATAAGTAAACCACCCCATCCGAGAAGGATACTTTTTTTGGAAGCAGTTTGTCGTCAGAGGGCATGTGGGTCTCTACCGTTAGCTTCTTCATGTAAATTGTAGAGTCTTCTTCCGAGGGCTCTCGTTTATTGACCACACTGACCACAATACGTCGAGCGCATCAAGGCGATGGAAACACGAACAATTTTAACACCAAAACAAAATTTTGAAACCTAAACAATTTTTTCAGAAAGTATTCCAACTTCAATATTTTGTTCAAGTTTCAAATTTTGTTCCCATTTTTTTTTAAAATATGTCTCATAAAAATTTTGTTTTAAAAAATTGTCCGCACTTTAAAATTTTGTTCAGGATTCAAAAATGTATTCCCATTTTTTACAAAAAATGTTTATGTTTCACAGATCTTTGTGTTTCAAAAAGTCGTTTGCACTTTAGAATGTTGTTCGGGATTCAAAATTTGTTCCCATTTTCACAAAAATGTTTATGTTTGACAAACGTTCGTGTTTTTGAAAGTTGTTTGCACTTTAAAATTTTGTTCAGGATTTAAAGTTTGTTCCAAAATTTCACAAAAAAAGTTTATGTTTCACAAACATTTGTGTTTCAAAAAATTATTCGCACTTTAATTTTTTTTTCAGGTTTAAAAAGTTGCTGCTCTTAATAAAATGTTCGGGGATTTCGATAATGGTTCACGTTTTCAAAATTTCTTTGTGTTTTCAAAACATGTTCGTAATTCAAAAAATTGTTCACATTTTTGCATACATTGTTTGGAATTTGGAAAATTGATTTTTAGTATAGGATTTCGAAATTATTCATAATTTTGGAAAATCCAAAAAATATAAAAAATATACGTTTTCAAATCTCTACCCGGCGGTATATGGTTAAATATTTTCGGGCTTCTCATTTGTAACCAAGAGTCATTAGTTAGAGTGGATAGCAGGAGTAGTTCAGCAGCTAGGTCGCAATGTGAGTATCACATATTTTGGTATTTTTAAGTGCCACACTACTAAAAAGAAAAACATGGTTCACGTCTGGTGGGTCGGCTCAAGTCACGTTCAGACGCAGATCGACCTGCTAGGGCAACAATCCCGTTGAGAACGCGTTCAAGGTTCAAAATTGACCTGGATCAGAGAATTTGGTGTGCTAATTTCAAGGATTGAAACTTCTGCGTTCGATTTAGCCTTCATCTACGAGTTCAAGGTTTATTTTGGACTTTTTCTCAAATCAACACTCCCATATAAGAAAACAAAAATGCTAAACGGACGGGCTTATTAGGCGGAATTACATGCCCTTCCTTCTAATTCTCTTCAACCCCCCTAATTTTCAGGTGGGTGGGCCCCCTCCCTCTCCCTTAATCCAATCAGCACCTAATAAGTCACAAACACTACGTAAAACCCCGGTGTTATTCCATGAAGAGTACTCTTCCGTGAATGTAGCATTGTTGGAAAAAAAGGGCAAATTGTGTTAGGCGGGCAACGAACATGCACCACGCATCAAGATCTAAGAACATGTACAATGGTTGATGAGACTGCTTTATTTTAAAACTTGCATGTAATTCAGATATGACAATAAGTACAAGCCTAAAATGGGTTATTTTTTAGTCTTATCTTTTTTTGCGAGGGTAAAAGAGATTTTATTCCAAGATCACAGAGTTACAATTCAGAGGCAATAGTTCCTCCACACATGGTGGACCTCTACCTAGCCATACAACAGTAGTACTCTCCTTACGGTTATACTCAGCCAATCGATCTGCTACCCTGTTTTGCTCATGCTTAATTTTCGACGGAATAAACTCTCTTACACTCATATGGTGCTGAATCTCAGCCACCAAATGCCCATAAGCAGAAAAACGAAGATTGTCCCCCTTCAATGCCATGAATGCTTCTGAGGAGTCGGTTTGAACAATAACAGGCCTTCCATAGTGCTCATTAGCAAGGGCCATGCCTTGCATTAGAGCATGTAGTTCAGCTTCTAGGGTGTCATTGATGTTGAAAATACACCGATACGCCGCAAAGATGACGCTACCGTCGCTTCTTCTCAGCACCATCCCCGCTGCTGCTGATCCATCAGCCCTCGAGAAAGCTCCGTCAACAGACAAGGCGGTCTGTCCAGGCGGGGGTCTTGGCCATGGCAACACCGGTGCAGGTGTTTGTGCAGTAGCTCGGGTAGAAACGAACGTTGACATTTTACCTTTGATTATTTCTTCAGTTGTATACCTTCTGGCTAGCTGTATTGAGGACATGTAACTCTGAAGGTAATCTGCCGTCGCTGCGGTCGTCGGAATTGCCTTAGCGTGTGTGAGATCATTGCGTAGCGACCAGATTCTCCACAAGAGCATGATTGTGGAGTCCCTCATTGCATCGTCACAGTTTAGCAAAATATTAAGAAGCCAGTCCTTTCCCGTGTCCTTCAGCACCCGGTTGTCTGGCAAGGCCCAAACCTGGCGCATTTGAGTCCACAACGATTGCGCCTAATTTTCTCCTCAACGTGGCGCATTTGAGTCCAAACCTGGCGCATTTTAGTCTTATCTTTAATAAGTAGCTATTTCTAAAAACGTGATTAGACATATTATACTAAAAAATCATCTCTTAAATAAGATAAGACAAACTTTTTCTTATGATATCTCTGTTCTCCACCTTAACATTTATCCTATGTGACACCGTTAAGATAGCACCATCATACATTGCCCTAACGGCCCGCTCACGGCTAGTGCGATCACTGTCACACACATGCACCCTAAATCAGTCGGTGGAATCCATTATTTTTCCTGAATTTATTGCACATGCTGGGGAAGATGGGTACTAGCTCAGTACGTTTGTTTGGATGTTTACCCTCATCACTGTCGTGCCATGCCATGCCTGTTACTCACTCCTCACCGGATCGGGCGTGTGAATCAGCTTCCCCACGGTAAACCCGCCGTCGACGACGAGGTTGTGCCCGTTGACATACTTTGCCTCGTCGGACGCCAGGTACAGGGCCGCCCGCGCGATGTCTTCCACCTCCAGCACCATCCCACCCATCTCGTTCATGCCCGACTCCACCATTCGCCTCAGCTCCTCCTCGCTCGCCTCCGGGAGCAGCTCCGCCAGCCCGCGCAGCCCGAACGGCGTCGCGATGCCATGCGGCGAGATGGCGTTCACGCGCACGCCGTGCCTCCCCAGCTCCCCGGCCAACGCCCGCACGGCGCCGATCACGGCCGCCTTGGAGATGCAGTACGCGGGGTTCACGCCGCCGAGCACCCCGCCGTGCTCGCCGTGCAGATGATGCACCCGCTCCGGCGCGGCACCATCACGCGCGCCGCGTGCTTGATCCCGGCGACGGCAGACCGCGCGTTGGCTGCCATGGTGCGGTCGAAGTCGGCGAGGTCGAGGGACGCGACGAAGTCCATGGTCATCCTCCCGGCGACCCCAGCGTGATTGTGCAGGACGTCGAGCCGGCCGTGGCGCGCCACCGCGAGGTCGACGGCCGCGGCGATCTGCGCCTCGTCGGTCACGTCGCAGCGGGCGTAGGAGGCGTCGGGGCCGAGCTCGGCGGCGACTGCGCGGCCGAGGTCGTCCTGGATGTCGGTGAGGATGACCTTGGCGCCGTTCCTGACGAACTCCGCGGCGGTGGCCTTGCCCATGCCGCTGGCGGCGCCGGTGATGACGGCTACCTTCCCGGCCAGCCTGCCCCGCCGCAAACACACTTAAGTGCGGGCTCTAGCCATGGGCGACGCCACGACATAGCACAAACGAGAACCAAGAAGAGAAAGCAAAGATTCCACGGCATGGCATGCACCTCTGGGAAGTCGGGGCCGTGGAGAAGCGAGCGAGGCCGACGCCGGACAAGATCGCCACCTGGGCAGCGCTCATCTTACCCCTGCATTCCCAACCACATCAGTTCGGGAGGCACGAACGCTCTGGTGTTCTTCCAAGAGGCAGAGATTTAATATGCAGTTTATTTGCAAATACTACTACGTAAGTACCTCAGAAGAAGGTGGTGCGCCATTGCTCTAAACATCCTGAGTAGATTGTTCTAGCTAGCTCTGCTGATTTGCTTGTGATGAGCTCAGCTCTCGCTATAGCAGTGAGCCACTCAGTTCAGTACGGTCGTGAGCAGAGCAGTACTAATTGCTCTAAATTATGACGAGGAGAGGACTGGAGAGACGGTGGCAGACCACCAAACAGGATGAACAGTGGGTATTGTACTATATCAATGTTTGGGTATTGTACCATGTTTCTTTTAAGGCAATTTGATGCCAAGGCTTAAACTTTCTAGCGACGTGAAAGCGAAGATTTGATCTCTGATGGGAAAAAGTAGTGCAACTATCTATACCCAATAATCAGATAATCAAAATCTTGGTGCTGATTGAAAATCCAAAAGAAAAAAAAACTCAACCAAAATGAAAAGAGAATATCAATAGCCATGTAGGTCAGAAACACAGGACATTTTTTTTTTCAAATCACAACAGAATATATTTGAAAACATATTTCTTGCAGTCCATGCAGCCACAAACCAAACCACACTAATTATAGTTATTTTTAGATCTACGTTAACTATAATTTACATTATTTTGGTTACACACTCCCTTCACGACACCCTGATTTATACTCCCTCCGTAAAGAAATATATGATCGTTCAGATCACTAATCTGTAAAGAAATACTCCCTCTGTATCTTATATTTCTTTACAGAGGGAGTATAAGAGTGTTTAGATCAATAATAGTGATATAAACATTTTTATATTTCTTTACAGAGGAAGTACCTAGTGTAGAAAAAACATACATTGAAGGAATAATCAATGCTTATAACAGGAGAAAGCACGACAAAAAGAAAATACAAGTGCACCTGTCTATTAGGGTAATGCTAGACCAACTTAAAGTAATGTATGGTTTTTACGTGATAGAAAACGTGGAGACTTGGGATTGGATTGAATGGGGTGGGAGGTTCCCACACCCATGAAAATCAGGAGGGCAAGAGAATTAATTACGTAGGATTTAGTAGATGAATTAAGTAGGTGTAGCATTTTCGTGTCTATTATGAAGATGTCTGTCAATATATATATCCGTCCTTTGGAAATGTATCCCGTAAGATCAGGGGTTGGATGAATGATATCTGTTGAGGAAAAGAACAAAAGGTTAGGCATAACAATACGATCTGCAAGGAAGTAAGACTACAAATCCACTGGGTAGAAATGAAACCTAGAATTTGTTGCCTGAGGAGCCCACATGACCCCCTTCTAATATTGCGATAGGGCAAATTCTTTAGAAGAAAAATTATTAGGTCTATATGTGTTGTATTTGAAATCGACCAATCTATTTTTTTTTGCTAAAACCTCTAGTATGTAGGATTTCAAAAAGGAATTCCCACTTCAGACAGTCATACTCTTTTTGGTAATCTAGTCTGATGATCACCGATGGTTCTTTCGCTTGATGGATGCTATGTACCACTTCGTGAGCCACCACAAGACTTCCTAGAATATTTCTTTTTTATCAGATGTCCCCGAAGGGACCTTTCTAGAATATTTCTACCTCTAATGAAAGTGTTTTGCTACTGAGAAATCAGCTGTTGAGTAATCTTGCTATGCATACTTTATTTTCAAGGTGGCATTATAACTATCCATGTCAATTTTTACTTTCGAGGTGAAACCATAATGGTTATGCTAGGTATATTTGATCACAAGGATAAAATACTTTGAGGTGCAACAACATAATTAGGTTTAGATAACAAACTAGGTGAAGGTGGTTTTGGCACGGTAACCACCAACTACTCATTGTTAAGAGACTATCACAGAGTTCTCGACAGGGGATAAATGAGTTGACAATGGAGTTGCTTTTGCTTGCTAAGCTACTGCACAAAAACGTAGTGAGAATTGTTGGTGGAAGTGCTTGTTTTGAGGAGTAGGGGAACTTAATTGTTTACGATTAGCTCTCCAACAAGAGTCTAGACGACCACATCTATGCTATGTTTTTTTTGTTACTCTTGGTCATAGTACCATTGCAATCCATCTATGGTGTGTCGTGCAGGGGCGGAGCTATGTGTTAGCCTGAGAGGGCCATTGCCCCCCTCCCCCACCCCCACACATCTTTAAACCAAGTTGTGAACAAAAAGTTTATGGGAGGGCTTAGATGAAAATCTTCAAGCATCCTCCCACCACAAACACTCATATTCTATCTTTTCCCTCCCTAGAAGGTGTTGTGCATGCATTTTTAGATACAAATGTCCTATTTGACTATTACGAAATGAAAAATCTCATACTTTGGGTTAGCAAGGGTTTTTGGAGGCAACAGATCGCACGAGGTTCCGTGCATGTTTTCGTAGGGCGCCGCCGACGTTCCGTGCACTCTCCTGCACTTCGTGAACAATGAGTTGGTCGATGTCGCCAAGGGCAAAATCGTTCAACCGGGCAACCCCTTGTTCCACGGTACCCAGATGCCACCCAACTTGTTTAGGGTTGAACTAGTTCGGGTGCTGCCAGGCTGCGACGAGGTGTTACCTCCGATTCGACCCGTCGGGGCCGACGATGATGACGTGATGACCCTCGGCCGCCTCGAGCTGGCCCCTGCTTTGGCCGAAGAGCCAGATTCGTTTGGGGGCGGGGGACACCACCCCAAAGACAACACCGCCAGTCGTGCCGTCGCCAAGTCGGCCCCATGGCAAGACCGCCGCAACGGTGTCGGACATCCCTATGCCACTGGATCCAAACATGCATATGGCACAGGATCAGAACGACGACGACGATGATACATTTGCCAACGTCGATCAGTACTTTGCCGATCATGGGTATGGTGGCGACTTCATGGGGCCTCCTTCTCAAGAACCCAACCCAACAAAAGACGCGGCGCGATCTAGCTGGTACCACGGAGAAGCCAAGTTGCAACAGCGCCGTCGCCGCTCAACTCTCGGGAGACGCCTCCAGCTGCCGACTTCACCGAGCCTCGATAGGCGAGGTGCGTAAATATTATCAGCCCCAACACACTCAAGAAGGCGGTCAGTGAGCAGAACTCGGTCCCATTACATGAGAAGAAGAAGGCACGCAAAAGAAAGACTAACAAGGGTGCGGGCCAGCCGGCACCGAGTACGATCCGTGCTCAGGACGGGCCACCTTCACCTGAGGATATCTCGAGGAGGGTGCATGTGGCGGGTAGGGTGATGCTACCGACAAATATGCTCAATGCTGCAACCGTGCTATGCGGAGTCTGCATGATGGTGTTCTTTCTTTGGAGAAGCGGCATCTCGTAGAGAAGGATGTGGCATACCCAGTTCGTGGCCAAGGTGCCAGAGGGCAAGGGCTTTGTGGATAACTCCATCGGGCGTACGATCGTCCTGCGGTTTGATGACATCCACGCTATGTTAAACCTTCATCCGCTGCACTACACCTTCGTTCGGCTATTTTCGCTAAGTATGGATATGCGGATCATTCGCGACAAGACCCCGGACATCGTGATAGTCGACCCCTTCTACATGCGTGCCAAGATCTTGTGCAGCGCTGGGACCGCAAGTCGCGAAGTTCTTACCTCGAAGGCGTCATTCGGCAAACCAAGATAAGGATAACTTCCTCGTGCCTTACTTTCCCGAGTAAGTCCTCCCTCAACCGCCCGTAACATATGAATTCTTAGATTTCGATCGCTTTTTCTTTTAACATTCCGTGTTTTCTGCAGTGACACACATTGCACGCCATCCTCCTAAGCCCCAAATATTCCATGGCCACGTATTTCGACCCGACCGTACCGAAGGTAGACTACACAAATGTCAAGAAGGTTCTTGATGATGTTCTCCTGCCACGCCCAATCTGGAGGCACCTTCACCAGGCCTATTCGTGGCACGGCAAGCACGTGTTCTCCCACAATACGATGTTCTGTTGCGTCAAGCAGCCGCTGGCGGTCGAAGGGTGCCTACTACGCCATCCATCACATGCAGCGATCGACGGGACCATCATCAACTTCGCTACCGAGTAAACTCAAAGATTGGGCCGCGGCGTGTCGGCAATCCAGACGCGGACATCGACAAGAATTCTTTCGCATCCAAATGGAGTTTGCGGAAATTATCCATCAAGATGTCCTTCGCACTCGGGCCAGTTCTACCTCAGAAATCAACCGTCCAACGGTGACATCGACACAATGCTACAAATGCAGGCTGACAACGCCCGTTCTTTCATGACTCCCACGATAGACGGCGGCTTCATCCACGCCCGTCCCTTGAGTCGAGTCGAAAGCGGTGATCTTGTGTCTAGTTCTCAAACATCGATTGGCTCATGTTGTAATTAAACTTTAATGAACTTGTAGTATGTCTCTTTGGTTTCGAGAGTCGCTCAACTTAGATGTAATCGATGCTATTAATGTTTTGCTTTTCTTCCGATTGTTCTGTTGCATACTTATATATTGCTTATGTATTGTCTGTGAATTGGTACTAACGCTTACGCTTGGCTAGTGCATAGCGATGCCGTCGTATGTCGTGGTACAAGGGTAAGGTTCCCGGAGTCTCTGACGATCGGGAGGAGTGTCGGAGACAGGTTCACCGATTCAGCGGTAACAGTTACAAAGGGTACACCACTAGGGCGGAGGCCGAATCTAGATACGCCAGCTATCTAGCGGGAGAGAGGAGGGAGCGTTGGAGGAACCGGATGAAGACGAGTTTCATCGTGATGATGCTCATCGTGTTGACCGCAGCTCTCTTCTATGTGATGGTAGTTTAGATGATCGATATCGACTTGTAATGTGAAGACAAACTCGCTACTCGCGGTCTCGAGACTTGTAATATAATGTTCTATCTTTGTTCGGTCTTTTCAATTCGGAGACTAATATGATGAATTGTATTCAGAGACTAATATGATGAATTGTATTCAGAGACTAATCTTCTATTGTATTCGATGAATCTGTTGTTGATGTGTGCTGTCTATATTTTGTCCAATTATACATTTTGTAACCTGTGCAAAAAACAAAAAATAAAAAAATAAAAAAAACATAATATTCATACTAATGGCGCATCATATGATAGTGCGCCATTAGTATGCCAAAGGATACTAATGGCGCATCATTAAACAGTGCGCCATTAGTATGCCGGGTTACTAATGGCGATCATGCCTTTGTGCGCCATTAGTATGCTGAAGTTACTAATGGCGATCATACATTACGCGCCATTAGTATGCCAAAGCACCTGGTATACATGGCCCCCTGAAAGGCATACTAATGGCGCACCGTGGGCTATACTAATGGCGCACTACATGGTGCACCATTAGTATACCAGATACTAATGACGCATCAGTGATGCGCCATTAGTAAAAAATACTAATGGCGTGCTAGTAATGGCGCACCGGTAGTGCGCCATTAGTAGGCAAAACCGATGCGCCATTAATAGGCCTTTTCCGTTTTCCTAGTAGTATGAAAAACAAGGTGTACTCCCGAGGATCATGACACATTTGACCTCTAACCTAATCCACCAAGTCGCCCGGTGAGTGATCCATGATCATAGTAGAGGCGTCACTGAAGGTCATGCACCTGCTCGTACACACTAAGACGGGCGCGGCGACACAAACCAGTCATGATATAGTACATACTAAGAGAGGTACATACTAAGTCATCTTAACTCTTCCAAATACTACCTCCGTCCGGGACTAAAAGTTACTCCCTCTGTCCCATAATATAGAACGTTTTTTGACACTAGTGTAGTGCCAAAAAACGTCTTACATTATGGGATGGAGGGAGTACACACTAATAACATAGTTACACACTAATCATTCATGTGGCAGGCGCAAGGATCTTGAGATGTCAGCCCAAAATTCCCTGCACGGTTAGCCCAATACCAGGCGGAGGAAAAGGGCACGGTTAGCCCAATACTGAGCAAAGAGATATATAAATATATTAGAAAAGCTTTTCACTTCTACTTCTTGATTTATTTCTTTCTTTTCTACATGCGGAGGAAGAGGGCACAAGTTTCAAGAAAAAACTATGATCCAGCCTGAACCTTTGGGTAGGCTCCCGAGGATCAACGACCATGAAATTCTGGCGTGGTGATCGACGCCTCACGAGACGAGGATAAATCCGTGGAGTTTGACAGCGGCGAGATGGAATTGGTGAAGAAGAGAGAGAGAGAGAGAGAGAGACGCAACCGCCCGACTCCCGTGCAAATCGCAAGACAGCGTCCCTACCAGCTCAGTTCTCCTGCGTGCATTCTTGCTATGGTGGTCTTGTACAAACACTACAGGAAAAAACTTTAAAACCGTGTATCGAAAGAACTCGGCTTATATCGATATATAAACTCGGTTTATATATAAGCCGAGTAAAACTCCCGGCTTATATGACACGGTTTACACTCGATCGGCTTATACGCTATAAGCCGAGTGCCAGTTGAAAAACTCTCGGCTTTTGTATAAGCCGTGTATCAGGCTCTCGGCTTACTAAAGTAACGTGACGGCAGCCGGGAGATAACGGCCACATGTCACCGTCAGTATAAACCGAGTGCCTACGAGTGGTAGACGTTTTATCTATAAACCGAATGCCCACGAGCACTACACGGTTTAAATATAAACCGAGTGCCTAAACGCACCGCACACACGGCTTCTTCGGACACACGGCTTATAGGCTGCTCCATGACGGTGCCGTCAACCACTGCCTTTGCAGACATGTGGTAGAGGTCTTTGCCGAGTGTGTTCTCTAAGCCGGGTGCCTTTTCCCGTAGATACCGTGTAGAAATGAAACCTAGAATTTGTTGCCTGAGGAGCCCACATGACCCCCTTCTAATATTGCGACCGGGCAAATTCTTTAGGAGAAAAATTATTAGGTCTATATGTGTTGTATTTGAAATTGACCAATCTATTTTTTTGCTAAAACCTCTGGTATGTAGGATTTCAAAAAGGAATTCCCACTTCAGACAGTCATACTCTTTTTGGCAATCTAGTCTGATGATCACCGACGGTTCTTTCGCTTGATGGATGCTATGTACCACTTCGTGAGCCACCACAAGACTTCCTAGAATATTTCCTTTTTATCGGATGTCCCCGAAGGGACCTTTCTAGAATATTTCTACCTCTAATGAAAGTGTTTTGCTACTGAGAAATCAGCTGTTGAGTAATCTTGCTATGCATACTTTATTTTCAAGGTGGCATTATAACTATCCATGTCAATTTTTACTTTCGAGGTGAAACCATAATGGTTATGCTAGGTATATTTGATCACAAGGATAAAATACTTTGAGGTGCAACAACATAATTAGGTTTAGATAACAAACTAGGTGAAGGTGGTTTTGGCACGGTAACCACCAACTACTCATCGTTAAGAGACTATCACAGAGTTCTCGACAGGGGATAATGAGTTGTCAATGGAGTTGCTTTTGCTTGCTAAGCTACTGCACAAAAACGTAGTGAGAATTGTTGGTGGAAGTGCTTGTTTTGAGGAGTAGGGGAACTTAATTGTTTACGATTAGCTCTCCAACAAGAGTCTAGACGACCACATCTATGCTATGTTTTTTGTTACTCTTGGTCATAGTACCATTGCAATCCATCTATGGTGTGTCGTGCAGGGGCGGAGCTATGTGTTAGCCTGAGAGGGCCATTGTGTTGGAAATATGCCCTAGAGGCAATAATAAAAGCATTATTATTATATTTCCTTGTTCATGATAATTGTCTTTTATTCATGCTATAACTGTATTATCCGGAAATCGTAATACACGTGTGAATACATAGACCACAATACGTCCCTAGTGAGCCTCTAGTTGACTAGCTCGTTGGTCGACAGATAGTCATGGTTTCCTGACTATGGACATCAGGTGTCATTGACAACGTGATCACGTCATTAGGAGAATGACGTGATGGACAAGACCCAATCCTAAGCATAGCACAAAGATCGTGTAGTTCATTTTGCTAGAGCTTTTCCTATGTCAAGTATCTCTTCCTTAGACCGTGAGATCGTGTAACTCCCGGATACCATAGGAATGCTTTGGGTGTACCAAACGTCACAACGTAACTGGGTGACTATAAAGGTGCATTACAGGTATCTCCGAAAGTGTCTGTTGGGTTGACACGGATCGAGACAGTGATTTGTCACTCCGTATGACGGAGAGGTATCACCGGGCCCACTCGGTAATGCATCATCATAATGAGCTCAAAGTGATCAAGTGTCCGGTCACGGGATCATGCATTACAGTATGAGTAAAGTGACTTGCCGGTAACGAGACTAAACGAGGTATTGGGATACCGACGATCGAAGTCTCGGGCAAGTAACATACCGTCGACAAAGGGAATAGAATACGGGGTTGCTTGAACCCTTGACATCGTGGTTCATCCGATGACAACATCGAGGAGCATGTGGGAACCAACATGGGTATCCAGATCCCGCTGTTGGTTATTGACCTGTGGTAGTATCGGTCATGTCTGCATATCTCCCGAACCCGTAGGGTCTACACACTTAAGGTTCGGTGACGCTAGGGTTAATAGGAAGACAAGTATGTGATTACCGAATGTTGTTCGGAGTCCCGGGTGAGATCCCGGACGTCACGAGGAGTTCCGGAATGGTCCGGAGGTAAAGATTTATATATGGAAAGTGGTTAAACGGACTCCGGAAAGTTTCGGGGTATGCCGGTAATGTACCGGGGCCACCGGGAGAGTTCCGGAGGTCCACCGAGGGGCCACCTCCGGGGGCCACATGGGCTAAGTGGAGAGGGAGCCAGCCCTGGTGGGCTGGGCGCACCTCCCACCTAGGCCCATGCGGCTAGGGCATGGGGAGGAAACCCTAAAGGGGCGCCTAGCTTGGGGGGCAAGCCACCCTCCCTCCTCCCTTGGCCTCCGCCCCATCTAGGGTTTCCCTAGATGGCCGCCCCTGCCCTCTCCTCCTATAAATAGAGGGTGGGGGAGGGCTGCACACACCATTCAAGGCGCAGCCTCCCTCCCCAACACCTCTCTGTCTCCACGCGAGCTTGGCGAAGCCCTGCCGGAGAACTGCCGTACCAACTATACCACGTCGTCGTGCTGCCATTGGAGTTGTCTTCCTCAACCTCTCCTTCATCCTTGCTGGATCAAGACGGAGGAGACGCCATCGTCCCGTACGTGTGTTGAACGCGGAGGTGCTGTCCGTTCAGCACTTGGTCATCGGTGATCGGAATCACGTTGGAACGTCTTCATCATCACCACTCCCTCGAACGCTTCCGCACTCGATCTACAAGTGGTATGTAGATGCAAACTCTCTCTCTTGACTCGTTGCTTAGTAGAACTCATAGATGGATCTTGGTGAAACCGTAGGGAAAATTTTATTTTCTCGTAACGCTCCCCAACAAAGTGGCATCATGAGCTAGGTCTATGCGTAGTTCTCTATTGCACGAGTAGAACACAATTTAGTTGTGGGCGTGGATCTTGTCAATTTACTTGCCGCTACTAGTCTTATCTTGCTTCCGCGGTATTGTGGGATGAAGCGCCCGGACCAACCTTACACGTACACTTACGTGAGACCGGTTCCACCGACTAACATGCACTAGTTGCATAAGGTGGCTGGCGGGTGTCTGTCTCTCCTACTTTAGTTGGAGCGGATTCGATGAAAAGGGTCCTTATGAAGGGTAAATAGAAGTTGACAAGATCACGTTGTGGTTATTCGTAGGTAAGAAAACGTTCTTGCTAGAACCCAATTGCAGCCACGTAAAAGATGCAACAACAATTAGCGGACGTCTAACTTGTTTTTGTAGCAATTGTCATGTGATGTGATATGGCCAAGTTGTGATGAATGATGAATGACACATTGTGATGTATGAGATCATGTTCTTGTAATAGGAATCACGACTTGCATGTCGATGAGTATGACAACCGGCAGGAGCCATAGGAGTTGTCTTTATTTTGTATGACCTGCGTGTCATTGAAGAACGCCATGTAACTTACTTTACTTTATTGCTAAACGCGTTAGCCATAGAAGTAGAAGTAGTCGTTGGCGTGACAACTTCATGGAGGCACAATGATGAAGATCATGATGATGGAGATCATGGTGTCATGCGGTGACAAGATGATCATGGAGCCTCAAGATGGAGATCAATGGAGCTTTATGATATTGGCCATATCATGTCACTACTATATATAATTGCATGTGATGTTTATTATGTTTATACATCTTGTTTACTTAGAACGACGGTAGTAAATAAGATGATCCTTACAACAATTTCAAGAAGTGTTTCCCCTAACTGTGCACCGTTGCTAAAGTTCGTCGCTTCTAAGCACCACGTGATGATCGGGTGTGATGGATTCTTACGTTCACATACAACGGGTGTAAGACAGATTTACACGCGAAAACACTTAGGGTTTACTTGACGAGCCTAGCATGTACAGACATGGCCTCGGAACACGGAGACCGAAAGGTCGAACACGAGTCGTATAGAAGATACGATCAACATGAGAATGTTCACCGATGATGACTAGTCCGTCTCACGTGATGATCGGACACGGCCTAGTCGACTCGGATCGTGTAACACTTAGATGACTAGAGGGATGTCTAATCTGAGTGGGAGTTCATTGAAATAATTTGATTAGATGAACTTAATTATCATGAACTTAGTCTAAAAACTTTTGCATAATATGTCTTGTAGATCAAATGGCCAACGCTCATGTCAACTTGAACTTCAACGCTGCGTTCCTAGAGAAAACCAAGCTGAAAGATGACGGCAGCAACTATACGGACTGGGTCCTAACCCGAGGATCATCCTCATAGCTGCCAGAAACAATATGTCCTAGAAGGACCGCTAGGTGACGCCTCCCCCTGCAGAACCAAGACATTATGAATGCTTGGCAAACTCGCTACCGATGATTACTCCCTCGCTCAAGGCGGCATGCTTTACGACTTAGAACCGGGCTCCAAAAGCGCTTTTGAGCATCACGGAGCATATGAGATGTTCGAGGAGCTGAAACTTGTTTTCCAAGCTCACGCCCGGTCGAGAGATATGACATCTCCGACAAGTTCTATAGTTGTAAGATGGAGGAAAACAGTTCACAAGGAGCACATATCAAGATGTCTGGGTTGCACAACCGTATGACCCAAATGAATATTAACCTCCCCGATGAGGCGGTCATTGACAGAATCCTCCGGGCCGCTCCCACCAAGCTACAAGAGCTTTGTGATGAACTACAACATGCGTGGGATGGTAAAGACCATTCTGAAGTGTTCTCTATGCTGAAGTCACCGAGGTTGAAATCAAGAAAGAACATCAAGTGTTGATGGTCAATAAGACCACTAAGTTCAAGAAGGGAAAGGGTAAGAAGAACTTCAAGAAGGACGGCAAGGAGGTTGCCGCCTGCAAGCAAGCAAGTTGCCGGAAGAAGTCAAAGAATGGACCCAAACCCGAGATCGAGTGCTTTTATTGCAAGGGAGGGGTCATCGAAGCGGAACTGCCCCAAATACTTAGCGGACAAGAAGGCCGGCAACACCAAAGGTATATCCGATATACATGTAATTGATGTGTACTTTGCCGCATCGTAGTAACTCTTGGGTATTTGATACCGTGCCGTTGCTCATATTTGTAACTCACAGCAGGAGCTGCGGAATAAGCGGAAATCGGCAAAGGACGAGGTGACGATGCGCGGCCGGGAATGGTTCCAGAGTCGATGTGATCGCTGGCCGGCACGCTACCTCTTCATTTACCTACGGGATTAGTTATGAACCTTAATAATTGTTATTTGGTGCCAAGTTTGAGCATGAATATTGTATCCGGATCTCGTTTAATGCGAGATGGCTACTCATTTAAATCCGAGAATAATGGTTGTTCTATTTATATGAGAGATATGTTTTATGGTCATGCTCCGATGGTCAATGGTTTATTCTTAATGAATCTCGAGCGTAGTATTACACATGTTTATAGCGTGAATACCAAAAGATGTAAAGTTGATAACGATAGTCCCACATATTTGTGGCACTGCCGCTTTGGTCACATTGGTGTCAAGCGCATGAAGAAGCTCCATGCTGATGGACTTTTGGAGTCTCTAGATTATGAATCATTTGACACATGCGAACCATGCCGTATGGGCAAGATGACCAAGACTCCGTTCTCCGGAACAATGGAGCGAGCAACCAACTTATTGGAAATCATACATACCGATGTGTGCGGTCCAATGAGTGTTGAGGCTCGCGGAGGATATCGTTATGTTCTCACTCTCATTGATGACTTGAGTAGATATGGGTATGTCTACTTAATGAAACACAAGTCTGAGACCTTTGAAAGGTTCAAGGAATTTCAGAATGAGGTAGAGAATCAACGTGACCGAAAAATAAAATTCCTACGATCAGATCGTGGAGGAGAATATTTAAGTCACGAATTTGGTACACACTTAAGAAAATGTGGAATCGTTTCACAACTCACGCCGCTGGAACACCTCAACAGAACGGTGTGTCCGAACGTCAGAATCGCACTCTATTGGATATGGTGCGATCTATGATGTCTCTTACCGATTTACCGCTATCATTTTGGGGATACGCTCTAGAGACAGCTACATTCACTTTAAATAGGGCACCGTCTAAGTCCGTTGAGACGACACCGTATGAATTATGGTTTGGAAAGAAACCTAAGCTGTCGCTTTCTAAAAGTTTGGGGATGCGATGCTTATGTCAAAAACTTCAACCTGAAAAGCTCGAACCCAAGTCGGAAAAATGCGTCTTCATAGGATACCCTAAAGAAACCATTGGGTATACCTTCTACTTAAGATCCGAGGGCAAGATTTTTGTTGCCAAAAACGGAACCTTTCTCGGAAAAAGAGTTTCTCTCGAAAGAAGTAAGTGGGAGGAAAGTAGAACTCGATGAAGTACTACCTCTTGAACAGGATAGTGGTGCAGCTCAGAAAATGTTCCTGTGATGCCTACACCAATGTAAGAGGAAATTCATGATGATGATCAAGGTACTTCGGATCAAGTTGCTCTTGAACTCAGAGGTCCTCAAGGACACGCTCCGCACTGCAGTGGTACGGCAACCCTGTCCTAGAAATCATGTTGTTAGACAACGGTGAACCTTGAACTATGAAGAAGCGATGGCGGGCCCAGATTCCAACAAATGGCTAGAAGCCATGAAATCCGAGATAGAATCCATGTATGAAAACAAAGTGTGGACTTTGACTGACTTGCCCAATGATCGGCGAGCGATAGAAAACAAATGGATCTTTAAGAAGAAGACGGACGCGGATGGTAATGTCACCATCTATAAAGCTCGACTTGTCGCTAAGGGTTATCGGCAAGTTCAAGGGATTGACTACGATGAGACTTTCTCTCCCGTAGCGAAGCTTAAGTCCGTCCGAATCATGTTAGCAATTGCCGCATACTATGATTATGAGATATGGCAGATGGATCGCCAAAACAGCATTCCTTAACGGTTATCTTAAGGAAGAGTTGTATATGATGCAGCCGGAAGGTTTTGTCGATCCTAAGGACGCTAAGAAAGTATGCAAGCTCCAGCGATCCATTTATGGGCTGGTGCAAGCATCTCGGAGTTAGAACATTCGCTTTGATGAGATGATCAAAGCGTTTAGTTCATGCAGACTTATGGAGAAGCCTGCGTTTACAAGAAAGTGAGTGGGAGCTCAGAGCATTTCTCATATTATATGTAGATGACATACTTTTGATGGGAAATGATATAGAATTCTTGGACAGCATTAAGGCCTACTTGAATAAGTGTTTTTCAATGAAGGACCTTGGAGAAGCTGCTTATATATTAGGCATCAAGATCTATAGAGATAGATCGAGACGCCTCATAGGTCTTTCACAAAGCACATACCTTGATAAGATTTTGAAGAAGTTCAAAATGGATCAGTCCAAGAAAGGGTTCTTGCTCAGTATTGCAAGGTGTGAAATTGAGCTCAGCTCAATGCCCGACCACGGCAAAAGATAAAGAAGAGATGAGTGTCATCCCCTATGCCTCAGCCATAGGATCTATTATGTATGCCATGCTGTGTACCGGACCTGATGTAAACCTTGCCGTAAGTTTGGTAGGAAGGTACCAAAGTAATCCCGCAAGGAACACCGGACAGCGTCAAGAATATCCTGGCACCGAAAAGGACAAAGGACATGTTTCTCGTTTATGGAGGTGACGAAGAGCTCGTCAGAACGGGTTACGCCGACGCTTAGCTTCGACACAGATCTGGATGACTCTAAGTCACAAACCGGATACGTGTATATGTTGAATGGTGGAGCGAAGCTGGTGCAGCTGCAAGCGAAGCGTCGTGGCGGGATCTACATGTGAAGCGGAGTACATGGCAGCCTCGGAGGCAGCGCATGAAGCAATTTGGGTGAAGGAGTTCATCACCGACCTAGGAGTCATACCCAATGCGTCGGGGCCAATCAAACTCTTCTGTGACAACACTGGAGCTATTGCCCTTGCCAAGGAGCCCAGGTTTCACAAGAAGACCAGGCACATCAAGCGTCGCTTCAACTCCATCCGTGAAAATGTTCAGGATGGAGACATAGAAATTTGTAAAGTGCATACAGATCTGAATGTCGCAGATCCGTTGACTAAACCTCTTCCAGCGGGCAAAACATGATCAACACCGTAACTCTATGGGTGTTCGATTCATCACAATGTAACTAGATTATTGACTCTAGTGCAAGTGGGAGACTGTTGGAAATATGCCCTAGAGGCAATAATAAAAGCATTATTATTATATTTCCTTGTTCATGATAATTGTCTTTTATTCATGCTATAACTGTATTATCCGGAAATCGTAATACACGTGTGAATACATAGACCACAATACGTCCCTAGTGAGCCTCAAGTTGAATAGCATGTTGGTCGACAGATAGTCATGGTTTCCTCGACTATGGACATCGATGTCATTGATAACGGGATCACGCCATTAGGAGAATGACGTGATGGACAAGACCCAATCCTAAGCATAGCACAAAGATCGTGTAGTTCGTTTTGCTAGAGCTTTTCCTATGTCAAGTATCTCTTCCTTAGACCGTGAGATCGTGTAACTCCCGGATACCGTAGGAATGCTTTGGGTGTACCAAACGTCACAACATAACTGGGTGACTATAAAGGTGCATTACAGGTATCTCCGAAAGTGTCTGTTGGGTTGACACGGATCGAGACAGGATTTGTCACTCCGTATGACGGAGAGGTATCACCGGGCCCACTCGGTAATGCATCATCATAATGAGCTCAAAGTGATCAAGTGTCCGGTCACGGGATCATGCATTACGCACGAGTAAAGTGACTTGCGGGTAACGAGACTAAACGAGGTATTGGGATACCGACGATCGAAGTCTCGCAAGTAACATACCGTCGACAAAGGGAATAGAATACGGGGTTGCTTGAACCCTTGACATCGTGGGTTCATCCGATGACAACATCGAGGAGCATGTGGGAACCAACATGGGTATCCAGATCCCGCTGTTGGTTATTGACCTGAGGTAGTATCGGTCATGTTCAGATATCTCCGAACCCGTAGGGTCTACACACTTAAGGTTCGGTGACGCTTAGGGTTAATAGGAAGACAAGTATGTGATTACCGAATGTTGTTCGGAGTCCGGATGAGATCCCAGACGTCACGAGGAGTTCCGGAATGGTCCGGAGGTAAAGATTTATATATGGAAAGTGGTTAAACGGACTCGGAAAGTTTCGGGGTATACTGTAATGTACCGGGGCCACCGGAGTGTTCCGAGGTCCACCGGAGGGGCCACCCCTCCCGGGGGCCACATGGGCTAAGTGGGAGAGGGAGCCAGCCCCTGGTGGGCTGGGCGCACCTCCCACCTAGGCCCATGCGGCTAGGGCATGGGAGGGAAACCCTAAAGGGGGCGCCCCAGCTTGGGGGCAAGCCACCCTCCCCTCCTCCCCTTTGGCCGCCGCCCCCATCTAGGGTTTCCCCTAGATGGCCGGACCCCCTTTCCCTCTCCTCCTATAAATAGAGGGGTGGGGGGGAGGGCTGCACACACCATTCAAGGCGCAGCCCCTCCCCTCCCCAACACCTCTCTTTCTCCACGCGAGTTTGGCGAAGCCCTGCCGGAGAACTGCCGTACCAACTATACCACGCCGTCGTGCTGCCATTGGAGTTGTCTTCCTCAACCTCTCCTTCATCCTTGCTGGATCAAGACGGAGGAGACGCCATCGTCCCGTACGTGTGTTGAACGCGGAGGTGCTGTCCGTTCAGCACTTGGTCATCGGTGATCGTAATCACGTTGGGAACGACTCCATCATCACCACTCCCTCGAACGCCTGCACTCGATCTACAAGTGGTATGTAGATGCAAACTCTCTCTCTTGACTCGTTGCTTAGTAGAACTCATAGATGGATCTTGGTGAAACCGTAGGAAAATTTTATTTTCTGCAACGTTCCCCAACACATTGCCCCTCTCCCCCACCCCCACACATCTTTAAACCGAGTGCCCTCGAGCGGTACACGGTTTAAATATAAACCGAGTGTCTGCATGAGCCACACGGTTTACATATAAACCGAGTGCCCACGAGCGCTACACGGTTTAAATATAAACCGAGTGCCTCAACGCACCGCACACACGGCTTCTTCGGACACACGGCTTATAGGATGCTCCATGACGGTGCCGTCAACCACTGGCTTTGCAGACATGTGGTAGAGGTCTTTGCCGAGTGTGTTCTGTAAGTCGGGTGCCTTTTGCCGTAGATACCGTGTGTTTCATGTAAGCCATGAGCTTTTTTTGCGAAACACGGCTTAGAGATGACCATAAGCCGAGTTCTTTGTATTTACCGAGTGTTCTTTCCTCGAGACTCGGCTTAGAGGAGCATAAGCCGGGTCCCCGAAAAAAGGGCCAATAGCTCCTGTGCGACACATTTCACGTGAATTGGAAGGAGTGCGACGTGGTTGATGAAAATAGCTGTAGTGCAATGCTTCATAAGCCCAAATAGCCAAGGCCCACTCGGGCGATTAAAATGGTCGTCAATGGGATTTAGATTATGTTTAAGACATGTGGGTCCCACTTGACATAGCATCTAGTTACGGCCCCACTTGGCAGTGCATCAGGTGAGATGTGTCTCCGTGCCTGTCTGAATCAGGTGAGCAGTGACCCGTTGCTCCCTCCTATTCATTCTCGGCGGTGAGCCGGCGACGGCGCCGAAGCTTTTTTTCTCGATGACAGCAACGGCGGAGCTGTCGTTCTCGGTGACGGCGACGACTGTGTTGAGTAAATCCTGAACCCTTGTCCTGTTCCCCTCCTTGTCGAGTTAGATCTCACCGCATCGCCTCTGTTTCCTCTATTTTTGGTCAATTTGATCCAAATTTGGGTGCGGGGGAGGGGGCTGACCGCGATGGAGCCGCCAGAGACAACAACGTCGACTAGGCATGTGCATCCTTTCCAACCTATGTGATTTGTGCGTCGTCTGCTTCCGCTAGCTCACACTGCCCGCCATTGACAAACAGGGGTAGGACATTCTAATTCACTGTCGAATTCTTTCCTTCCAAGGCGAAGCTAGGTGATGGTAGCGTGCAAGACATAGAGAGAGATACAATTGTGAAATGGGAGGTTGAATGTGCAGATATTGATCCTCACGAAATACAGAGCATGGAAGAGAGCCATGAGAAATGTCATGGAGAAAATTGGGGAGAGCATTTTTTGGGGTCCAGAGCAGGAGGTAGCATTGTTACGGTTTGATAATTGGAAGGGTGAGTATGTGAGAATTGAGAATGGTGAAGAGATGGTTGATGAAATCGATCGGCAAGACGGCTGGGCAAGCAAACAGACTACCTTTCATGCAGAGCTCATTGATCTGAAATCAGATTCTAATGTTGGATATGTTCCCTCAAAGTTGGCTTCACAGATGGTAGATGATGATTGGGCCTCACAGAGACAGATAACGCCCATGTTTACGGGTGAAGTGACAATAATAGGGGGTGTTGATCAAGATGTAGAAGAGGGTTGTGATGGTGCTGCAAGGGTTGTTTGTGTTGATTGGAATTCAGTACAATTAGAAGACACTACTGATTTGGTCATTGCACCAATGGTCGACATCGAGATGGCCAAAAAAATTGGCATTCCAGTAGATCCAGTAGATGATCAAGATGAGGAAGAGAGGGGTGTATCTAGTTTGCCTAATGATGCTAACAGAGATGCTTGTGAAGATGTGGATGGACAGCTGATGAAAGATGATGCAGAAGATGTAGATGATGCACATGAAGATGAGCTTGTAAGTGTGTATGACAAAGAAAATCATGTTATTGAAGTAGGCAAGTTGTTCCCAAGCATGAAGGAGTTTAGGATGTGTTTCAAGACTTATGCAGTCAAACATGAGTTTGATGCCAAGACTATGTGGACTGACAGAAAGAAATTTTATGCAAGGTGCAGAGGTTTCTATGAAAGCATCAGGCCTTGCAAGTGGTACATATCTGCTAGAATTCAACCTGATGGAAGTGCCATTAGGGTTAATCAAATCCCAAATCCACATACTTGTATTACAAGTTCACAGAGAGTATCAACCATGACATCACAGCTTTGGATTGCAGAAAATACCACTCCAATTTTAGCCAAGAAACCAAACACTACAACAAAGAAACTTAAAGTGGACTCGGAAAAGCAGTACCCCATTAAGGTGAAGTATATCACAGTGTGGAAAGCAAAACAGAGGGCAAATACTTTTAGGATGCTTTATAACTTCAAAGCAGAGGTGGAAAAGAGGTCATAGATACTGAGGTAACAGAGGATGGTAGAGTTCTTTCCTCCAAGTTCTTTATGGCTTTAAAGCCTTGCATAGATGGCTTTAAAGCAGGGTGCCGTCCATATTTGAGCATAGACTCATCTTTTTTGACAGGCAAATGGAATGGTTAATTGGCAGCATGCAATGCTTTATATGGACACAACTGGATGTTCCATGTTGCTATTGGTTTGTTTCAGTCAGAGACAGAGGTTTCATGGACACGGTTCATGATGCAGTTGAAAAGATGCATAGGGCCAGTGTCACCTTTGGTAGTACACACAGATGCATGTAAAGGGCTAGAAAATGCAGTGAAGAATGTTTTTCCTCATTGTGAGCAGAGGAAGTGCTTTGGCCATATGTGGATGAATTTGATCAAAAAATTCAGAGGGGAAGAATTTGGGAGAATGTGGCCACCAACAAGATCTTACACCAAACAAATACATTCATATCATCTTGATAAGATAAAAATAGCATGCAGTGAGTTTGGTCCATGGTTGAACACCTATCATTCTCTATTGTGGTACAGTCAGGATTTAACAAAGGCCATCAAGTGTGATCATATCAACAATAACTTGGCAGAAAGTTTTAACAACAAGATAAAGCAGTTAAAGAACTTGCCTGTGCATGACATGGTTGACCAGATCAGGATCATGATCATGCGCATGTGGGAATTGAGAAGAAGCATTGGTGATTGTCTGCAAGGGGATAAGCTTCCTGTAGTGGTACAACAGGTGATGAACAGGAGTAGGAATCTTACCCATTTGTCTGTTGAAAAATCTTCATTGTGGGGTGCTGAAGTTAGAGATACCAAGACTGGAAGGAGGCATGTTGTTAACACTGAGTTGCATGACTGCACTTGCCTCGAGCGGCAACACACCGGGAAACCTTGTGACCATGCCATACTTTTCTTGGCCTCCCAACCCAAGATAAACATGCACCCATACTTGCATGAATACTACTCAGTGGCAAGATTCAAGGCTGCATATGCAACTCCAATTCCAAAGACTTACAGATCAGTCTCAGTGGCCTGAAGTGGAAATTGAGTTTTCCATGTGTCCTCCCCTAACAAAAAGAAAAGCTGGCAGGCCTAAAGAGAGTAGATTCAAGGCATGGTTTGAGAAAGGTGGGAGTAGTAAAAAGGGGAAGTGGAAGAAGGATGCAAATCCAAAAAGGTCCCTAAAAGGTAACAAAATTAGATGCAAGCTGTGCCAGGAACTTGGGCACCGAAAAGGATCTCCAAAATGTCGTTACACTCCTGAAAGGCCAAAATATGTTTACGTTTGTCTTTTTTTTAATTTGGTTCTTGTATTTAATTACTAGCCAAATTACAAGCTTTGTTTTCCAGGAGGAAGCGTGGAGGTCAATCCCTTGTTGTTGAAGATTGCTGGGCAATCAAAAAGGCAAGAATCAATGGCTGTGGAAAAAAGAGAAGTTATGATGATGAACCAGAGTTGGATGATGCTGCGGTGCAAAATGAGCAAGAGTTGGATGATGCTGCGGTGCAAAATGGGCAAAAGTTGGATGATGTTGTGATGCAAAATGAGGCAGTCTTTGATTTTGTGATGCATCATGACCAAAATTTGGATGACGATGTGGTGCAGAATGTGGTGCAAACTGAAGCTGTTATGGCAGATGTTCTGCAAACTGAAACTGAAACTGAAACTGAAGATGTTCTGCAAACTGAAGCTGTTGCGGCATATGTGATGCAAACTGAGCCTATATTTCAAGTTGTATTACCAATTGAAGCTACTGGAGTTGTTGTGCAAACTGAGCATCATGTAGATGTTGTGGTGCCAACTCCAGCTGTCCTAGCTACTCCAGTTATGAAATTTTTTGAGTGAACTAGGTGTCGCACGATCAAAAAGTGGTAATAAGAAGAAGAAATCGAGTGCTAAGAAGAAGTGAAAACTTCATTTGTCAAGTGTAATGCCCGGATAATTATGCTACAGTTATCTCATGCTAATGGTGCCACGTCACCACTGTTACTGTTGCTAATCTTCGCTTGGTCCAAATCGCAACTCAAATTCAAAACTGAGTTTAAAGTCAAAATTCATTTTTTGTTAAACCTGCTAACTAAAATGTCCAAGTTCTTACAATTAATCATTTGGTAATATTGGTGGACAAACCAAAAATTTATAGGATGTTTAGATGCTGTAAAGTCAATAAAAGCAAAAAGGAATAAACTGAATAAAAGAAAAGGAGAAAGCAAACAATAAAAACAAAAGAAGACCCCTCCCCGGCCCAACTGGGCCAATCAGCCCAGCCGGCCCACAACCGTTGCCCCCTGGCCTATATGGCCTCCACCACCCGACCAAACCCTAGCGAGACCGCACCCCCACTCCCCCGCACGATCTCCCCCACTCCCCACGATCCCTCCCACTCACCTTCTCGCTCCCCATCCCCTTCCTCCCGTGTCTGGATTGGGGCTGAGGAGCCAGACCCACGACGCCCCGATGCCCGATCTCGTGGCCCCAGCCGCGCCGCCCGACGCCATCGCCAGCCTCTCCGTCTCCTCCCGCACGGCGCCCGCCCCCTCGACACGAGCTGGATCGGGCTTGACTCGCTGGCGCTCGAGCCCCGACAAGACTGCCGCCGCCACGCCACCACCAACTTGCCGGGCGCCGCTTCCCGTGACGCTCCTCGAAGCCCATCGCCTCACTACGCCCGCCGTGGAGCCCCTTCCGCCCTCCTCTCTCTGACCCGTCGCCGGTTCCGTGGCCGTCGCCGCCTGACCGAGCGCCCGCCGCACCGGATTGCGCACTTCCTCTACTCGTCGCGTCGCTGTTGTTGCACGCCGCTTCGCAGCTCACGACCGTCGGCGCTCCGGCCGATGCCGCCGCCGCACCACGGCCAGCCGCCATAGCGTTGCTGCTTTCCACTGCATCATGAAAGTAATGCCGCGTGCGCGCTGCTTCGCCATTGGCGCCACCGCACAAGGCGTCGGCCGGTGCCCGTGCCCGCCTTCCTCCTCCCGCAGCTCACCGACCTCGGCGCCGCCCGACGGCTTCCCGTCGCCGGTGGCCTCCCGTCGCCGGTGGCCTCGCCAGCGCTACCGAGCACGGGCGCCTCGAAACAGGCGCCGCATCAGATTAACGCCTGCCCCTCTGTACATCGACCTATGGGCCCTAGCGCCCTGGCTTTTACAAAAAAAAAGTGTTTACAGAAAATTAGATAAATAATTTATTTAATTAATAAGTAAATTAATTAAACTTAATTAAAGTAATCAGGTAGGTTAATTAGCCAAATTAACTTGATTAGTTAATTAAAATTATTAATTAGTTTTTAGTCTATGACAGAACGGTCCCACACGTCAGGGTTGACTTTGGTCAAATATGTTGACTGCTGACGTCATGATGATGTCATGCTGATGCAATAACTCCAATTTAGAATTAATAATAATTTCAGAATAATGCTAAAACTTTAATAATTCATAGAAAATAAACCGTATGTCGAATGAAAATAATTTGTACATGAAAGTTGCTCAGAACGACGAGACGAATCCAAATACGCGGTCCGTTCGTCCGCCACACATCCCTAGGATAGCAAACATGGACTTTTCCCCTCCGTTTCATCGGTCCGAAAATGCTAAACCTGGGGAAACATTCCCGGATGTTATCCCCCTTCGCCGGTAACGTGTAGCACCGCGTTAGAACACATCTAGCTCTGCCTGTTGTCCTGTTATGCTCTTGCTTGTTATGTATTACTATTTCTCCCCCCTCTTCTCTTCGGTAGACCCCGAGACTGCCGCTGTGATCAACTACGTCCACGGCATTTAATTCTTCTTCTTGTCTCGAGCAACTGTGCAAGCCCCCCTTTGATTATCCCAATATCGCCCATTCCATTATCTCATACTTGCATTAGATTTTGCTATTGTTATTGATTGCTCCTATTATGATGCATAGCCTGCTTTAGTACCTGCTGTTGTACCTTACCTGCTTATCCTAAACTGCTTAGTATAGGTTGGTTAGTGATCCATCAGTGACCTCCACTTGTCCTTGCTGCTTCTGCTTCATCATCGATGACTCGAGCTACATGATCGACGACCAGAGCCCGACACCGCACATCCCATCACGCCCCTTTAGTTGTTCGACTCTGCAGAGCTACTATCGAGTGCCGAGGGTGATCCCTCATAACGCACTTCGATGATAATTCTGTAGTGTAGCTATTCGGTCGTGGTCATCGAGGGTGATTTCCTCTTTCACCATTCCCGACACGGCTCGTTGCTCAACACCTCAAGTGTGAACCTCGAGGGTGGTCCTCTTACGCTCACCTTGATGATTACATTGAGTGGAATCCTCCGAGGGTGATTCCTTGGGTTTTCCCCTTGATGTTTGGACAGACGGATACCTTGACATTACTTGAGACCTTTGAGAAAGTCGGGCGGGCCCGGAGAGCACCCGCAAGATTGTTACGAGGCACGGCCGGGAAGTCAGGCAGCCCTCGAGTGGGCTGGGTTTGCCCTTGCCATATTTCCTTGAGACGGGGCGACGGGGTCACATTATCGTGAGTCTCTGCTCGTCTCCGCAAACTAATAATACACTATGGTTTGGGTATTTGTTCTGAGTTGGCCTTTGGCCTTTACGCACTAACCACCACGCGAGAATAGTTATGGGCCTCGACGTCGCAGTATCAGCCGAAGCTTTGTTAGACGTCCAGTTCAGCATTGCGGCACGGCTGGGCCGGTGTTGGGGAACGCAGTAATTTCAAAAAATTTCCTACGCACACACAGGACCATGGTGATGGCATAGCAACGAGAGGGGAGAGTGTTGTCTACGTACCCTCGTAGACCGTAAGCGGAAGCGATCACAACGTAGAGGAAGTAGTCGACGTTCTCCTCGCGATCCTGCCGATCCTAGCGCCAAGTTACTCCGGCACCTCCGATTCGATGATGACGTAGAGGAAGTAGTCAGACGTTCTCCTCACGATCCAGCCGATCCCAGCTACATTCCGGCGCCCGAGTTCTTGGCACACGCTCAGCTCGATGACGCCCACGGGCTCCGATCCAAAGCAAAGCTCCGGGAGAAGAAGTTCCACAAGACGACGGCGTGGCAGGACGATCTTGATGTTTCACCGACGCAGGGCTTCGCCTAAGCACCGCCACGATATGACCGAGGTGGAATATGGTGGAGGGGCACCGCACACGGCTAAGGAACGATCTCAAGGATCAACTTGTGTGTCCTAGGGTGCCCCCTCCCTGAGATATAAAGGAGGGGAGGAGGAGGTGGCCGGCCCAAGGGGGCGCACCAGGAGGGGGGAAACCTACTCCAAGTAGGTTTCCCTCTCTTTCCTTATCTTATTTGGAGGAAGGAAAGAGTACTAGTATTTAGGAAGTAGTACTAGTAGTAGAAATAGGAAGAGGGGAAGGAGAAGGAAAGGGGGGCCGCCCCTCCCCAATTCGGATTGGGCTTGGGGCGCGCCTCCCTTGTTCCTTCTCCCTTCCTCCTACATGGGCCCAATAAGGCCCATATACCTCCCGGGGTTCCGTAACCTCCCTGAGCTCCAAACTTCTCCGAACCTTTCTCGTGTCCAAATATATCCGTCCAATATATAAATCTTTATGTCTCGACCATTTCGAGACTCCTCGTCATGTCCGTGATCATATCCGGACTCAACAACCTTCGGTACATCAAAATACACAAACTTATAATATAACCGCCATCGAAACCTTAAGCGTGGGACCCTACGGTTCGAGAACAATGTAGACATGACCGAGACACATCTCCGGTCAATAACCAATAGCGGGACCTGGATGCCCATATTGGTTCCTACATATTCTACGAAGATCTTTATCGGTCAGACCGCATAACAACATACGTTGTTCCCTTTGTCATCGGTATGTTACTTACCCGAGATTCGATCGTCGGTATCCAATACCTAGTTCAATCTCGTTACCAGCAAGTCTCTTTACTCGTTCCGTAATACATCATGGCACAACTAACTCACTAGTTGTAATGCTTGCAAGGCTTATGTGATGTGTATTACCGAGAAGGCCTAGAGATACCTCTCCGACAATCGGAGTGACAAAACCTAATCTCGAAATACGCCAACCCAACAAGTACCTTTGGAGACACCTGTAGTACTCCTTTATAATCACCCGATTACGTTGTAGGACGCTTTGGTAGTACCCAAAGTGTTCCTCCGTAAACGGGAGTTGCATGATCTCATAGTTACAGGAACATGTATAAGTCATGAAGAAAGCAATAGCAACATACTAAACGATCAAGTGCTAGGCTAATGGAATGGGTCATGTCAATTAGATCATTCTCCTAATGATGTGATCCCGTTAATCAAATGACAACTCATGTCTATGGTTAGGAAACATAACCATCTTTGATTAACGAGCTAGTCAAGTAGAGGCATACTAGTGACACTCTGTTTGTCTATGTATTCACACATGTATTATGTTTCGGTTAATACAATTCTAGCATGAATAATAAACATTTATCATGATATAAGGAAATAAATAATAACTTTATTATTGCCTCTAGGGCATATTTCCTTCAGTCTCCCACTTGCACTAGAGTCAATAATCTAGTTCACTCAAGAATGATTCTAACACCCATGGAGTCTTGGTGCTGATCATGTTTTGCTCGTGGAAGAGGCTTAGTCAACGGGTCTGCAATGTTCAGATCCGTATGTACTTTGCAAATCTCTATGTCTCCCACTTGGACTTGGTCCCGAATGGAATTGAAGCGTCTCTTGATATGCTTGGTCCTCTTGTGAAATCTGGATTCCTTTGCCAAGGCAATTGCACGATATTGTCACAGAAGATCTTCATTGGTCCCGATGCACTAGGTATAACACCTAGATCGGAAATGAACTCTTTCATCCAGACTCCTTCATTTGCTGCTTCCAAGCAGCTATGTACTCCGCTTCACATGTAGATCCCGCCACGACGCTTTGTTTAGAACTGCACCAACCGACAGCTCCACCGCTTAACAAAAACACGATCCGGGTTTGCGATTTAGAATCGTCCGGATCAGTGTCAAAGCTTGCATCGACGTAACCATTTACGACTAGCTCTTTGTCACCTCCATATACGAGAAACATATCCTTAGTCCTTTTCAGGTATTTCAGGATGTTCTTGACCGCTGTCCAAAGGATCCACTCTGGATTACTTTGATACCTTCCTGACAAGCATACAGCTAAGCATAAGTCAGGTCTGGTACACAGCATAGCATACATGATAGAGCCTATGGCTGAAGCATAGGGAACATCTTTCATATTCTCTCTATCTTCTTCAGTGGTCGGGCAATGAGTCTGACTCAATCTCACACCTTGTAATACAGGTAAAAAACCTTTCTTTGCTCGATCCATTTTGAACTTCTTCAAAACTTTATCAAGGTATGTGCTTTGTGAAAGTCCAATTAAGCCGCCTTGATCTATCTCTATAGATCTTGATGCCCAATATGTAAGCAGCTTCACCAAGGTCTTTCATCGAAAACTCTTGTTCAAGTATCCCTTTATGCTATCCAGAAATTCTATATCATTTCCGATCAATAATATGTCATCTACATATAATATCGTAAATGCTACAGAGCTCCCACTCACTTTCTTGTAAATACAGGCTTCTCCATAAGTCTGTGTAAACCCAAATACTTTGATCACACTATCAAAGCGTTTATTCCAACTCCGAGATGCTTGCACCAGTCCATAAATGGATCGCTGGAGCTTGCACACTTTGTTAGCTCCCTTTGGATCGATAAAACCTTACGGTTGCATCATATACAACTCTTCTTCCGTAAACCCATTCAGGAATGCGGTCTTTACATCCATTTGCCAAATTTCATAATCATAAAATGCGGCAATTGCTAACATGATTCGGACAGACTTAAGCATCGCTACGGGTGAGAAGGTCTCATCGTAGTCAATCCCTTGAACTTGTCGAAAACCCTTTGCGACAAGTCGAGCTTTGTAGACAGTAATATTACCGTCAGCGTCAGTCTTCTTCTTGAAGATCCATTTATTTAACATGGCTTGCTGATCATCGAGCAAGTCAATCAAAGTCCATACTTTTGTTCTCATACATGGATCATATCTCAGATTTTATGGCCTCAAGCCATTTCGCGGAATCTGGGCTCATCATCTCTTCCTCATAGTTCGTAGGTTCATCATGGTCTAGTAACATGACTTCCGAACATGATTACCGTACTACTCGTGCGGATCTTACTCTGGAAGACCTACGAGGTTTGGTAGCAACTTGATCTGAAGTTTCATGATCATCATCATTAACTTCCTCACTAATTGGTGTAGGAATCAATCGAACTGATTTCTGTGATGAACTACTTTCCAATAAGGGAGAAGGTATAATTACCTCATCAAGTTCTACTTTCCTCCCACTCACTTCTTTCGAGAGAAACTTCTTCTCTAGAAAGGATCCATCTCAGCAACGAAAAACTTGCCTTCGGATCTGTGATAGAAGGTGTACCCAATAGTTACCTTTGGGTATTCTATGAAGACGCACTTCTCCGATTTAGGTTCGAGCTTATCAGGTTGAAGCTTTTTCACATAAGCATCACAACTCCAAACTTTTAAGAAACGACAGCTTAGGTTTACTGTTAAACCATAGTTCATACGGTGTCGCCTCAACGGATTTAGATGGTGCCCTATTAAACGTGAATGCGGCCGTCTCAAGAGCATAACCCCAAAATGATAGTGGTAAATCTGTAAGAGACATCATAGATCGCACCATATCTAGTAAAGTGCGATTACGACGTTCGGACACACCATTGCGCTGTGGTGTTCCGGGTGGCGTGAGTTGCGAAACTATTCCGCACTGTTTCAAATGTAGACCAAACTCAGAACTCAAATATTCGCCTCCACGATCAGATCGTAGAAACTTTATTTTCTTATTACGATGATTTTCAACTTCACTCTGAAATTCTTTGAACTTTTCAAATGTTTCAGACTTATGTTTCATTAAGAAGATATACCCATATCTGCTTAAATCATCTGTGAAGGTGAGAAAATAACGATATCCGCCACGAGCCTCAACATTCATTGGACCACATACATACAGTATGTATGATTTCCAACAAATCTGTTGCTCTCTCCATTGTACCGAGAACGGGTTTTAGTCATCTTGCCCATGAGGCACGGTTCACAAGTGCCAAGTGATTCATAATCAAGTGACTCCAAAAGTCCATCAGTATGGAGTTTCTTCATGCGCTTTATACCGATATGACCTAAACGGCAATGCCACAAATAAGTCGCACTATCATTATCAACTCTGCATCTTTTGGTTTCAACATTATGAATATGTGTATCACTACTATCGAGATTCATCAAAATAGACCACTCTTCAAGGGTGCATGACCATAAAAGATATTATTCATATAAATAGAACAACCTTTATTCTCTCGATTTAAATGAATAACCGTCTCGCATCAAACAAGATCCAGATATAATGTTCATGCTTAACGCTGGCACCAAGTAACAATTATTTAGGTCTAAAACTAATCCCGAAGGTAGATGTAGAGGTAGCGTGCCGACCGCGATCATATCGACTTTGGAACCATTTCCCACGCGCATCGTCACCTCGTCCTTTGCCGTTGTTCGCAATCAGTAGTCCCTGCTTTCGAGTTGCAAATATTAGCAATGTAACCAGTATCAAATACCTGTGCTCTGCGAGCTCTAGTAAGGTACACATCAATAACATGTATATCACATATACCTTTGTTCACCTTGCCATCCTTCTTATCCGCCAAATACTTGGGGCAGTTCCGCTTCAAAGTGACCAGTCCGCTTGCGATGAGAAGCACTCGATTTCAGGTTTAGGTCCAGACTTGGGTTTCTTCACTTGAGCAGCAACTTGTTTGCTGTTCTTCTTGAAGTTCCTTCTTCTTCCCTTTGCCTTTCTTCTTGAAACTAGTGGTCTTATTGACCATCAACACTTGATGCTCCTTCTTGATTTCTACCTCCATGACTTTCGGCATTGCGTAAGAGCTCGAGCATAGTCTTTACTAACCCTTGCATATTATAGTTCATCACGAAGCCTTTGTAGCTTGGTGGCGTTGATTGAAGAATTCTGTCAATGACACAATCATCCGGAAGATCAACTCCCGGTTGAGTCAAGTGATTGTAATACCGGACATTACGAGTATGTGCTCACCGATGCACTCCATTCTCCTCCATTTTGCAGCTATAGAACTTATTGGAGACTTCATATCTCTCAATCCGGGCATTCTGTTGAAATATCAACTTCAACTCTTGGAACATCTCATATGCTCCACGACTTTCAAAACGTTTGAAGACTCGGTTCTAAGCCGTAAAGCATGGCACACTGAACTATAGAGTAGTCATCAGCTTTGCTCTGCCAGACGTTCTTAACGTCGTCGATTGCATCAAGAAGAGTCTGGCACCTACCGGTGCATCCAGGGGCGTAACTTTTACGTGCAGCAATGAGGATAATCCTCAGTTACGGACCCAGTCCGTGTAATTGCTACCATCATCTTTCAACTTTGCTTTCTCAAGGAACGCATTAAAATTCAACGGAACAACAAAGACGAGCCATCTATCTACAAACAGACATAGACAAGCAAGATACTATCAGGTACTAAGTTCATGATAAATTAAAGTTCAATTAATCATATTACTTAAGAACTCCCACTTAGATAGACATCTCTCTAGTCATCTAAGTGATCACGTGATCCAAATCAACTAAACCATAACCGATCATCACGTGAGATGGAGTAGTTTTCAATGGTGAACATCTTATGTTGATCATATCTACTATATGATTCACGCTCGACCTTTCGGTCTCCGTGTTCCGAGGCCATATCTGCATATGCTAGGCTCGTCAAGTATAACCTGAGTATTCTGCTTGGCGTGCAAAACTGGCTTGCACCCGTTGTAGATGGACGTAGAGCTTATCACACCCGATCATCACGTGGTGTCTCGACACGACGAACTTTGGCAACGGTGCATACTCCGGGAGAACACTACTTGATAATTTTAGTGAGAGATCATCTTAAAATGCTACCGTCAATCAAAGCAAAATAAGATGCATAAAGGATAAACATCACATGCAATCAATATAAGTGATATGATATGGCCATCATCATCTTGTGCTTGTGATATCCATCTCCGAAGCACCGTCGTGATCACCATCGTCACCGGCGCGACACCTTGATCTCCATCGTAGCGTCGTTGTCGTTTACGTCGTCTATTGCTTCTACGACTATCGCTACCGCTTAGTGATAAAGTAAAGCAATTACAAGGTGTTTGCATTTCATACAATAAAGCGACAACCATATGGCTCCTGCCAGTTGCCGATAACTTCGGTTACAAAACATGATCATCTCATACAATAAAATATAGCATCACGTCTTGACCATATCACATCACAACATGCCCTGCAAAAACAAGTTAGACGTCCTCTACTTTGTTGTTGCAAGTTTTACGTGGCTGCTACGGGCTGAGCAAGAACCGTTCTTACCTACGCATCAAAACCACAACGATACTTCGTCAAATAGACTCCGTTTTAACCTTCTCAAGGACCGGGCGTAGTCACACTCGGTTCAACTAAAGTGAGAGAGACAGACACCCGCCAGCCACCTTTAAGCACGAATGCTCGTAACGGTGAAACCAGTCTCGCGTAAGCGTACGCGTAATGTCGGTCCGGGCCGCTTCATCTCACAATACCGCTGAACCAAAGTATGACATGCTGGTAGGTAGTATGACTTGTATCGCCCACAACTCACTTGTGTTCTACTCGTGCATATGACATCAACGCATAAAACCAGGCTCGATGCCACTTTGTTGGGGAACGCAGTAATTTCAAAAAATTTCCTACGCACACAGGACCATGGTGATGGCATAGCAACGAGAGGGGAGAGTGTTGTCTACATACCCTCGTAGACCGTGGCGGAAGCGATCACAACGTAGAGGAAGTAGTCAGACGTTCTCCTCGCGATCCTGCCGATCCTAGCGCAGTTACTCCGGCACCTCCGATTCGATGATGACGTAGAGGAAGTAGTCGACGTTCTCCTCACGATCCAGCCGATCCCGGCGCCCGTTACTCCGGCGCCTCGAGTTCTTGGCACACGTTCAGCTCGATGACGCTCCACGGGCTCCGATCCAGCAAAGCTCCGGGAGAAGAAGTTCCGTCGACGACGGCGTGGCAGGACGATCTTGATGTTTCACCGACGCAGGGCTTCGCCTAAGCACCGCTACGATATGACCGAGGTGGAATATGGTGGAGGGGGGCACCGCACACGGCTAAGGAACGATCTCAAGGATCAACTTGTGTGTCCTAGGGTGCCCCCCCTCCCCCGTATATAAAGGAGGGGAGGAGGAGGTGGCCGGCCCAAGGGGGGGGCGCACCAAGGGAGGGGGAAACCTACTCCAAGTAGGTTTCCCTCTCCTTCCTTATCTTATTTGGAGGGAAGGAAAGAGTACTAGTATTTAGGAAGTAGTACTAGTAGTAGAAATAGGAAGAGGGGAAGGAGAAAGGAAAGGGGGCCGGCCCCCTCCCCAGTCGGATTGGGCTTGGGGCGCCCCTCCCTTGTTCCTTCTCCCTTCCTCCTACATGGGCCCAATAAGGCCCATATACCTCCCGGGGGTTCGGTAACCTCCGGAGCTCCAAACTTCTCCGGAACCTTTCCGGTGTCCAAATATATCCGTCCAATATATAAATCTTTATGTCTCGACCATTTCGAGACTCCTCGTCATGTCCGTGATCATATCCGGGACTTAACAACCTTCGGTACATCAAAATACACAAACTTATAATATAACCGCCATCGAAACCTTAAGCTGCAGCGGACCCTACGGTTCGAGAACAATGTAGACATGACCGAGACACATATCCGGTCAATAACCAATAGCGGGACCTGGATGCCCATATTGGTTCCTACATATTCTACGAAGATCTTTATCGGTCAGACCGCATAACAACATACGTTGTTCCCTTTGTCATCGGTATGTTACTTACCCGAGATTCGATCGTCGGTATCCAATACCTAGTTCAATCTCGTTACTGGCAAGTCTCTTTACTCGTTTCGTAATACATCATCTCACAACTAACTCATTAGTTGTAATGCTTGCAAGGCTTATGTGATGTGTATTACCGAGAAGGCCTAGAGATACCTCTCCGACAATCGGAGTGACAAAACCTAATCTCGAAATACGCCAATCCAACAAGTACCTTTGGAGACACCTGTAGTACTCCTTTATAATCACCCAGTTACGTTGTGACGTTTGGTAGTACCCAAAGTGTTCCTCCGGTGGCAGGAGTTGCATAATCTCATAGTTACAGGAACATGTATAAGTCATGAAGAAAGCAATAGCAACATACTAAACGATCAAGTGCTAGGCTAATGGAATGGGTCATGTCAATCAGATCATTCTCCTAATGATGTGATCCCGTTAATCAAATGACAACTCATGTCTATGGTTAGGAAACATAACCATCTTTGATTAACGAGCTAGTCAAGTAGAGGCATACTAGTGACACTGTTTGTCTATGTATTCACACATGTATTATGTTTCCGGTTAATACAATTCTAGCATGAATAATAAACATTTATCATGATATAAGGAAATAAATAATAACTTTATTATTGCCTCTAGGGCATATTTCCTTCAGCCGGCACCATCCTGTAGTGGTGGAGCCTGGTCCGCCCTGCTCGTAACGACCCGGAGTGCTACGGGCGATGGGCCTAGACCCTGGAGTGCTTAGGATGTAGACCGGCGGGGACCTCTCTGCTGAGCCTAGGTAGGGCTACGACATGTTGATCTTCCGAGGCCGGGCATTGACCCAGAAAAGTGTGTCCGGCCAGAGTGATCGAGCGTGTTGGAAAACGTGGTGCACCCTTGCAGGGAAGCTCTTTATTCGAATAACGTGTCTACGGTAATGGACGTTTAGACTTATATCTTGATCTAATACAACTAGAGGATACTTAAGATATGTGGCTCCAGGATTGCTTTCTCGCAGGGAGTCGAGGAAGGATCTCTGGGCATTGTTGCTACAACATGCTTGATTATAAACTGCTATTCTTTACTCTTCTACATGCTGCAAGATGCTTGGAGCTGCTTGAAGATGCTAGTCTTCGATAGGTTAGGCCTTCCCCTCTATTCTGGCATTCTGCAGTTCAGTCCACAGATACAGCCCTTCCATTTGATACCAATGCATACTTAGTATAGATCTGATGCTTGCGAGTACTTTGGATGAGTACTCACGGTTGCTTTGCTTCCCCTTTCCCCCTTCTTTCTTCTTTCTGGTTGTTGCAACCAGATGGTGGATCCCTGGAGCCAGATGCCACCGCCGACAGATACTACTACATGGAGGCCACCGAAGACCAGGAGTAGTTAGGAGGTCCCAGGCAGGAGGCCTTGCCTCTTCGATCGTGTTGCTTTTGTGCTAGCCTTCTTAAGGCACCCTTGTCTAACCTTATGTCTGTACTCAGATATTGATGCTTGATACATCTCCAACGTATCTATAATTTTTGATTGTTATTTGATCTTGCTGTAATTTCCAGAAACTTTCGGTTCACGAAAACAATTGTTAAAAATGACCAGAACGTGATCAAGTAGTTATTCCAATTGCTGCTGATCAATAAACAAATTTCCTAGGTCGTCCTATTTTGGTTGAATTTTTGGAGTTCCAGAAGTTTGCGTTAGTTACAGATTACTACAGACTGTTCTGTTTTTGACAGATTCTGTTTTTCGTGTGTTGTTTGCTTATTTTGATGAATCTATGGCTAGTAAAATAGTTTATAATACATAGAGAAGTTGGAATACAGTAGGTTTAACACCATTGTAAATAAGTAATGAGTTAATTACAGTACCTTGAAGTGGTCTTTTGTTTTCTTTCCCTAACGGAGCTCCCGAGATTTCTGTTGAGTTTTGTGTTGTGAAGTTTTCAAGTTTTGGGTGAATTTTTTTGATGGATTATGGAACAAGGAGTGGCGAGAGCCTAAGCTTGGGGATGCCCATAGCACCCCCAAGATAATCTAAGGACACCAAAAATTCAAAGCTTGGGGATGCCCCGGAAGGCATCCCCTCTTTCGTCTACTTCCATCGGTAACTTTACTTGGAGCTATATTTTTATTCACCACATAAAATGTGTTTTGCTTGGAGCGTCTTGTATTATTTGAGTCTTTGATTTTTAGTTTACCACAATCATCCTTGCTGTACACACCTTTTGAGATAGCCATACATGAATTAAAATTTGTTAGAATACTCTATGTGCTTCACTTATATCTTTTGAGCTATATAGTTTTGCTCTAGTGCTTCACTTATATCTTTTAGAGAACGGTGGTGGATTTGTTTTATAGAAACTATTGATCTCTCATGCTTCACTTAGATTATTTTTAGAGTCTTAAATAGCATGTTAATTTGCTTAATAATAATAATATGCTTGGTATTCAAGATTTGTAAAACTTACTTTTGAGTGCGTTGAATACTAAGAAAAGTTTGATGCTTGATAATTGTTTTAAGATATGGAGGTAGTAATATTAGAGTCATGCTAATTGTGTAGCTGTGAAGTTGAGAAATACTTGTGTTAAAGTTTGTGATTCCCGTAGCATGCACGTATGGTGAACCGTTATGTGATGAAGTCGGAGCATGATTTATTTATTGATTGTCTTCCTTATGAGTGGCGGTCGGGGACGAGCGATGGTCTTTTCCTACCAATCTATCCCCCTAGGAGCATGCATGTAATACTTTGCTTTGACAACTTGTAGTTTTTTGCAATAATTATATGAGTTCTTTATGACTAATGTTGAGTCCATGGATTATACACACTTTTCTCACCCTTCCACCATTGCTAGCCTTTCTAATACCGCACACTTTTCGTCGGTATCATACACCCACCATATACCTTCCTCAAAACAGCCACCATACCTACCTATTATGGCATTTCCATATCCATTCCGAGATATATTGCCATGCAACCTTCCACCGTTCCGTTTATTATGACACGCTCCATCATTGTCATATTGCTTAGCATGATCATGTAGTTGACATCGTATTTGTGGCAAAGCCACCGTCCATAATTCTTTCATACATGTCACTCATGAATCATTGCATATCCGATACATCACGGAGGCATACACATAGTCATATTTTGTTCTAAGTATCGAGTTTTAATTGTTGAGTTGTAAGTAAATAAAAGTGCGATGATCATCATTTTTAGAGCATTGTCCCAAGTGAGGAAAGGATGATGGAGACTATGATTCCCCCACAAGTCGGGATGAGACTCCGGACGAAAAATAAATAAATAAAAGAAAAAGAAAAGAGGCCAAAAAAAGAGATAAAAGGATCAAATAAAAAAATGAGAGAAAAAGAGAGAAGGGACAATGTTATCCTTTTACCACACTTGTGCTTCAAAGTAGCACCATGATCTTCATGATAGAGAGTCTCTCATTTTGTCACCTTCATATACTAGTGGGAATTTTTCATTATAGAACTTGGCTTGTATATTCCAATGATGGGCTTCCTCAAAATGCCCTAGGTCTTCGTGAGCAGCGAGTTGGATGCACACCCACTTAGTTTCTTTTGTTGAGCTTTCACATACTTATAGCTCTAGTGCATCCGTTGCATGGCAATCCCTACTCATTCACATTGATATCTATTGATGGGCATCTCCATAGCCCGTTGATACGCTTAGTTGATGTGAGACTATCTTCCCCTCTTTTTGTCTTCTCCACAACCACCATTCTATTCCACATATAGTGCTATATCCATTGCTCACGCTCATGTATTGCGTGAAGATTGAAAAAGTTTTGAGAATGTCAAAAGTATGAAACAATTGCTTGGCTTGTCATCGGGGTTATGCATGATTTAAATACTTTGTGTGGTGAAGATAGAGCATAGCCAGACTATATGATTTTGTAGGGATAACTTTCTTTGGCCATGTTATTTTGAGAAGACATGATTGCTTAGTTAGTATGCTTGAAGTATTATTATTTTTATGTCAATATTAAACTTTTGTCTTGAATCTTCGAATCTGAATATTCATACCACAATTAAGAAGAATTACATTGAAATTATGCCAAGTAGCACTCCGCATCAAAAATTATCTTTTATCATTTACCTACTCGAGGACGGCAGGAATTAAGCTTGGGGATGCACGGTACGTCTCCAACGTATCTATAATTTTGATTGCTCCATGCTATATTATCTACTGTTTTGGACCATATTGGGCTTTATTTTCCACTTTTATATTACTTTTGGGACTAACCTATTAACCGGAGGCCCAGCCCAGATTTGTTGTTTTTTGCCTATTTCAGTGTTTCGAAGAAACGGAATATCAAACGGAGTCCAAACGGAATGAAACCTTCGGCAACGTGATTTTCTCACCGAACATGATCCAGGAGACTTGGACCCTACATCAAGCAACCAACAGGGAAGGCATGAGGTGGGGGGGTGCGCCCTCCCCCCTCCCCCCAGGCGCGCCCCCACCTTCGTGGGGCCCACAAAGCTCCACCGACGTACTTCTTCCTCCTATATATACCTACGTACCCCCAAACGATCAGATACGGAGCCAAAAACCTAATTCCACCGCCGCAACTTTCTGTATCCACGAGATCCCATCTTGGGGCCTGTTCCGGAGCTCCGCCGGAAGGGGAATCCACCACGGAGGGCTTCTACATCATCATAGCCTTTCCGATGAAGTGTGAGTAGTTTACCTCAGACCTTCGGGTCCATAGTTAGTAGCTAGATGGCTTCTTCTCTCTTTTGGATCTCAATACAATGTTCTCCCCTCTCTCATGGAGATCTATTCGATGTAATCTTCTTTTTTGCGGTGTGTTTGTTGAGACCGATGAATTGTGGGTTTATGATCAAGATTATCTATGAGCAATATTTGAATCTTCTCTGAATTCTTTATGTATGATTGTTTATCTTTGCAAGTCTCTTCGAATTATCCGTTTGGTTTGGACAACTAGATTGGTAGTTCTTGCAATGGGAGAAGTGCTTAGCTTTGGGTTCAATCTTGCGGTGTCCTTTCCGGATGTGAAGGGGCAGTAAGGCACGTATTGTATTGTTGCCATCGAGGATAACAAGATGGGGTTTTTATCATATTACATGAATTTATCCCTCTACATCATGTCATCTTGCTTAAGGCGTTACTCCGGTTTCATTAACTTAATACTCTAGATGCATGTTGGATAGCGGTCGATGAGTGGAGTAATAGTAGTAGATGCAGGCAGGAGTCGGTCTACTTGTCTCGCATGTGATGCCTATATACATGATCATACCTATATACTCTCATAACTATGCTCAATTCTGTCAATTGCTCAACAGTAATTTGTTGACCCACCGTAAAATACTTATGCTCTTGAGAGAAGCCACTAGTGAAATCTATGGCCCCCGGGTCTATTCTCTATCATATCAATCTTCCATCACTTTATTATTGCTTTGCTTTTTTACTTTGCTTTTTATTTTACCTTGCATCTTTATACCAAAAATACCAAAAATATTATCTATCATCTCTATCAGATATCAATCTCGTAAGTGAGCGTGAAGGGATTGACAACCCCTAATCGCGTTGGTTGCGTTGAGCTATTTGTTTTGTGTAGGTACGAGGGACTTGCGCGTGGCCTCCTACTGGATTGATACCTTGGTTCTCAAAAACCAAGGGAAATACTTACGCTACTCTGCTGCATTATCCTCTCCTCTTCGGGGAAATCCAACGCAAGCTCAAGAGGTAGCAATGCTTCCGCTGACGCTTGTGTATCGAGCTTGTATTCGATCCCCCGAGGCCCCTGGCTTGTAATATGAATCTTGTATTATTTTAATTTGTGTCTAGAGTTGTGTTGTGATATCTTCCCGTGAGTCCCTGATCTTGGTCGTACACATTTGCATGCATGATTAGTGTACGGTCGAATCGGGGGTGTCACAAGTTGGTATCAGAGTCGACTGCCTGTAGGATCCCCCTTTCCAACTCCTTGGCCGAAGTTGAGTCTAGTCTTTGAAAAAACTATTTTACTAACATGGCTGTGTGGCTTACGGGCCCACGTCACCAATTGGGTGGTATTAGGATCTTTTACTCCTCGTCTAAACTCTGGGGCTCTGATCTCTCTTCTATTCAGGTTAAATTATTTTGTTAACTCTATCCTAGGTTCTCGTGATCACATCCATCCGGAGATTTGTAATATGCCTTTCTTGAATTGGGAGCCAGGATCTTCTTTACATTGTTCATGGACCGCAGGATCCTTTTATCGAGGGCACCCTGCGTCGTCCCCTGCAGATTCCTCGCTCTAGTGGTTTTCTCCAACGTGGATGTAGCCTTGGCTATGTCTCGTTGTTGTATCCCTCCATCGTGTGCCAGCGTGCCGCCTAGTATGTCTAGGATGATTCTCTTGTCCGAACTCATACTAACAACGTGTAAATGGCTCTGTATATGTATATGTATGTCTTTAATGACTACTGCTTTGTACATACTGCGCCCTTTGCTTATTGTTCGAGTTACATCATGAATGACTCCATACACCTGCTCCAACCTCTTGTTAAGACTGCTCCCTGATGTTCTTAGTAGGATGGCTGACGATCCTCCACCTCCATCTTATATTGCCGCAATGATGTAGCAGTTTGAGCTGAATCGTCAGTTTATGAATGGGGTAATGGCCCATTTCCCGAACCAGAATGCTCATCAACAGCCTGCCCCAATAACACTGCCAGAATTTGTGCACCTCAACCCATCCATTTTTTGCAACTCCACCAATCCTATGGATGCTGATGATTGGCTTCGTGACATCCTATTCGAGATGGAGTCAGCTAATGTTGCACCTCCCAGTTACGTCACCTTTGCGACATTTCACTTGAAAGGTCCGGCTGCTCAATGGTGGGAAAGCCACAGAGGGTATGCTGCCTACAGAGATTGTAACCACTTGGCAGGAATTTCAGTTAGCCTTCCGTGCACGGCACATTTCTCAAGGTCAGATGGACCAGAAGAAGAAGGAGTTCCGCAAACTCTCACATGGCACAATGACTGTGGATGAATATCAGAGGAAATTCCTTGAATTATCTCGCTATGCTGCGGATGACGTCTGCACTGACGCTCGCAAGCAGGAGAAATTCCGTGAAGGACTGCGTCCCGATATAAAGCTCGCACTTGTTGCTCATGATTGCGCAGACTTTGCGACGCTTGTCAGCCAAGCTTTCCGAACTGAAACTGGTCTGACTGAGTACCAGGAGTCGCTCAAGCGTACTCGAGATGTTGGCCCATCCTCGAGTCAGCCTGCTCAGAAACGTCGAGTCTGGATCCCACACAATGTTCATCACCGACCTGCTCCAACACCAAGGCCGTCTTATGTTGCACCTCGTCTGCCTCCGCCGCCGAGACAGCTAACGATTCAAGGTGGACAGGCTAATGTTGTAGCTCCTCCCCCTAATGATGGTTTATGCCACAAGTGTGGTCAGCCAGGGCACCGTGCTTTCAACTGTCGCCAGGGTCAGCCGCAAAATGCTTCACGTCCTCCTGTTGGCCGTAGGAAGGGTCGTCGAAACCATCCTAGCAGAAATTCTAGTGCCAGTCCGCCTGCTACAAGTGGTGGTCAACTCACCCATATCAAGATTGAAGAAGCTCGTGAGTCCCCAAAAATAGTGATGGGTACCCTCTATGTTAATTCAGTGCCAACTTCTGTTCTTTTTGATTCAGGAGCACCACATGCTTTTGTGTCCCAACAATTTGCTCAGTTACATGGGCTAGGCATGGAAGAATTACCCACTCCTTTAGCGGTTCAATCTCCGGGATCCAAGTGGCAAACCACAATGATAAGCCCTCGCAACCAAATCGAGTTTGGAGGCTTACTTTTTCTGGCTTCTCTCATTGTACTCGGACCTTCCAACATAGACATCATTCTTGGTATGGACTGGTTGACAGCCCATAATGCTAAGATCGATTGTGCCGCCAAGACAGTCCAGCTCACTCACCCTTCTGGTCAGTTGATCAACTACGCAACTCAGATGATCCAGGATGCCGAGAATTAGATATATGTTCTAAATGCATTGAATGCTTCACCTCTCGAGGGAATATAGAACATTCCAGTCGTTTGTGATTTTGAAGATGTCTTTCCAGAAGAACTTCCAGAAATACCCCCTGCTGGAGTTGTTGAATTTGTCATAGACTTGAAACCGGGCACAACTCCTATTGCCAAGCGACCCTACAAGATGTCGCCGCATGAACTCCTTGAGCTCAAGGAGGAAATCGACACTTCACTTCATCAGGGTTTTATCCGTCCAAGTTCCTCTGCTTGGGGAGCACCTTCTCTCTTTGTCAAGAAGAAGGATGGAACTAATCGTTTGGTCCAAGATTACCGACCTATCAACCAGGCAACAATTCAGAACAAGTATCCGCTTCCCAGAATCAACGATCTGTATGATCAGCTTGCTGGTTCCTCAGTATTCTCAAAACTTGATTTGAGGTTGGGTTACCACCAGATTCGTGTTCGTGAAGAGGATATTCCCAAGATCGCCTTACATTTCGCTATGGTTCATACGAGTACACCGTCATGTCCTTTGGTTTGACAAATGCTCCAGCGACATTCTCTCGTCTGATGAACTATATATTCATGGAATACCTCGACAAGTTCGTCGTGGTTTATCTGGATGATATCCTTGTATATTCCAAGAACAAAGAAGAACATGCTGAACATCTTCGACTTGTTCTGGAAAAGCTTCGAGAACATCAACTATATGCTAAGTATTCCAAGTGTGAATTCTGGCTACCCGAAGTGACCTACCTTGGGCATGTCATCTCCAAGGATGGTATTGCCGTCAACCCCGAGCGAGTTCAGGCTATTCTCGACTGGACTCCTCCGAAGAATGTCAAACAAGTCAGAAGTTTTCTCGGGCTCGCCAGCTACTACCATCGATTTGTCGAGAACTTCTCCAAGATAGCCAAGCCCCTGACTGGTCTGCTTCACAAAGGCGTCAAGTTCGATTGGACAGAAAAGTGTGAGCAAAGTTTCTAGACACTCAAGGACAAGCTGACTTCTGCCCCAGTGCTTGCTCCTCCCGATACTAAGAAGGATTTCGTCATTTATTGCGACACTTCACGACAAGGATTAGGCTATGTCCTAATGCAAGAGCGCAGAGTGATTGCCTATGCCTCTCGTCAGTTGCGCCCACACGAAGAGAATTATCCAGTTCATGACCTCAAGCTTGTTGCGGTCATACATGCACTGAAACAGTCGCGACATTACCTTCTTGGTAATCGTTGCGAGATCTTCACCAACCACCAAAGTCTGAAGTACCTGTTTACCCAGCCAGATTTGAACCTTCGTCGGCAGAGATGGATGGAGATCGTAGCAGACTTTGACATGGGCATTTCTTATAGACTAGGCAAGGCTAATGTAATGGCTGATGCTTTGAGCCGCAAGTCATATTGCAATCACCTCAAGGTTCGAAAAGTTTAGCCTTCGCTTGTTGAAGAATTCAGAAAGCTGAACCTCCATATTGTTCCTCCGGGTGCACTCGCTCCCCCTCCTCCAGGGTACCGCAAAGTGAACCTCCATGTTGTTTCCCAGGGTTCTCTCAATACCCTGGTTGCTAAACCAGATCTCGTGGATAGCATCAAGGAACTGCAGAATTATGACTCTCAAGTTGAGAAGATTAAGCGCTACCTCGCAGAAGGAAAGCCCTCATTCTTCACTGTTACTGATGATGGCACTTTGTACTTCAAAGGCCGCCTAGTGGTGCCGTGTAAGGAGAAAAACCTGGATATGACTAAGGAGGTTATGGAAGAAGCTCATGACACTCTGTTGTCTATTCATCCCGGTAGTACCAAGATGTACCAAGACATTCGTCAGAGATTTTGGTGGTCTAATATGAAGCAAGACATTGCTCGTTATGTTGCTGAATGTGACGTTTGCCATCGTATCAAAGCAGAACATCAAAGGCCTGCTGGAACTGTGCAACCTATCTCTATTCCGGAATGGAAATGGGACCATGTTGAAATGGACTTCGTCACTGGATTTCCCAAATCGCAGAAAGGTAATGATGCTATACTTGTCGTCATTGACCGGCTTTCCAAAGTTGCACACTTTCTGGCCGTCAAAGAAACGATCACTGCTAGTCAGCTGGCAACCCTTTACATGTCCAGAATTGTTTCACTCCACGGTATTCCATTGGTTATCAACTCAGACCGTGGAAGCTTATTCACTTCAAGATTCTGGGCAAGTTTCCAAGAAGCTATGGGGACTCATCTGTCTTTCAGCACTGCTTTTCACCCTCAGTCTCAGGGACAAGTTGAACGCGTCAATCAAGTTCTCGAAGACATGCTTCGAGCTTGTGTCATTTCCTTCGGCAAGAAATGGGAGGAATCTCTCCCATATGCTGAGTTCTCTTACAACAATAGCTATCAAGCTAGTCTGAAGATGGCTCCCTTCGAAGTGTTATATGGACGAAAGTGCCGAACCCCTCTGAACTGGTCAGAAACTGGGGAACGTCCACTCTTCGGTCCGGATATTATCCAACACGCCGAAGAACAAGTCCGTGTCATTCGCGAGAATCTCAAGACTGCTCAGTCACGTCAAAAGAGTAATTATGACCGTCATCATAAAGACATGGTCTATCAACCTGGTGAAAAGGCTTATCTTCGGGTCACACCAATGAAGGGTGCACACTGCTTCGGGATCAAGGGCAAGCTAGCTCCTCGCTATATTGGTCCTTTCACTATTCTCGAGAGGCGTGGAAAAGTGGCATACCAACTGGAGCTGCCATTGAACCTTTCTCAGGCTCACGATGTGTTCCACATGTCACAACTCCGCCGCTGCTTCAAGGACCCAATCCGAGCAGTGGATCATGAAGTGCTCGAGTTGCAACAGGACCTTTCATATGAAGAGCATCCAGTCCGCATTCTCGACCAAGCTGAGCGCCGCACATGTCAGAAGGCGATCAAGTTCCTCAAGGTCCAGAGGTCGCATCACTCTAAAGACGAAGCCACCTGGGAACGCAAGGATCGCCTGCATGATGAATACCCCAAACTTTTTCCTTCTACCTCCTAAATCTCGGGACGAGATTTTTTGTAGTGGAGGAGATTTGTAACGCCCGGATAATTATGCTACAGTAATCTCATGCTAATGGTGCCACGTCACCACTGTTACTGTTGCTAATCTTTGCTTGGTCCAAATCGCATCTCAAATTCAAAACTGAGTTTAAAGTCAAAATTCAAATTTTGTTAAACCTGCTAACTAAAATGTCCAAGTTGTTACAATTAATCATTTGGTAATATTGATGGAGAAACCAAAAATTTATAGGATGTTTAGATGCTCTAAAGTCAATAAAAGCAAAAAGGAATAAACTGAATAAAAGAAAAGGAGAAAGCAAACAAAAAAACAAAAGAAGACCCCTCCCCGGCCCAACTGGGCCAATCAGCCAAGCCGGCCCACAACCGTTGCCCCCTGGCCTATATGGCCTCCCCCACCCGACCAAACCCTAGCCAGACCGCACCCCCACTCCCCCGCACGATCTCCCCGACTCCCCACGATCCATCCCACTCACCTTCTCGCTCCCCATCCCCTTCCTTCCCCGTATGGATCGGGGATGAGGAGCCAGACCCACGGTGCCCCGACGCCCGATCCCGCGGCCCCAGCCACGCCGCCCGACGCCATCGCCAGCCTCTCCGTCTCCTCCCGCACGGCGCCCGCATCCTCGACACGAGCTGGATCAGGGCTCGACCTCATGGCGCCCGAGCCTCGACCAAGACGGATGCCGCCACACTCACCACCAACTCGCTGCCGCCGCTTCCCCGGGCCTTCCCTCGAGCCCATCGCCGCCTCCCTACGCTCCGCTGTGAGCCCCGTCCGCCCTCCTCTCTCTCCCACTTCGCCGGTTCCGTGGCCGTTGCCGCCTGACCGAGAGCCCGCCGCACCGGATTGCGCCCTGCCTCTACTCGTCGCGTCGCCGTTGCACCCCACGCCGCCCTCATCTCACGACCGCTGCCGAAGCGCCCGGCCGCTGCCGCCGGCGACTCATTTGCCCGCAGCGTTGCCGCTGCTCCACCGCTGCCTCATGAAAGCACTGCTGCGTGCTCGCGCTTACTGCCATTGGCGCCAGGCCACCGCGCTGCCAGGCGTCGTGCCCGCCCTCCCTTCCCTCCCCACAGCTCACCGACCTCGCCAAGGCCGGTGGGCTTCCCGCCGCGGTGGCCTCTCGCCGGTGGCTTCGCCACGCCGGGCGCAAGCGCCGAGCACGCCACACCCAACGCCGCCGCCTGCAAGGCCCCTATGCCACTGATGTATGGGCCCTAGCACCCTGGCTTTTACAAAAAAATGTGTTTAAAGAAAATTAGATAAATAATTTAATTAATTAATAAGTAAATTAATTAAACTTAATTAAAGTAATCAGGTAGGTTAATTAGCCTAATTAACTTGATTAGTTAATTAAAACTATTAATTAGTTTTTAGTCTATGATAGAACGGTCCCACGCGTCAGGGTTGACTTTGGTCAACTCAGTTGACTGCTGACGTCATGATGATGTCATGCTGGTGCAATAACTCCAATTTAGAATTAATAATAATTTAAGAATAATGCTAAAACTTTAATAATTCATAGAAAATAAACCGTATGTCGGATGAAAATAATTTGTACATGAAAGTTGCTCAGAACGACGAGACGAATCCGAATAAGCGGTCCGTTCGTCCGTCACACGTCCCTAGCATAGCAAACATGGAACGTTTCCCCTCCGTTTCATCTGTCCGAAAATGCTAAACCTGGGGAAACATTCCTGGATGTTATCCCCTTCGCCGGTAACGTAGCACCGCGTTAGAACACGTCTAGCTCTGCTCGTTGTCCTGTTATGCTCTTGCTTGCTATGTATTTACTGTTTCTCCCCCTCTTCTCTCCAAGAGACCCGAGGCGCGCCGATGTCATTTGTGATCAACTACGTCGACGATGACCCCTCTTCTTGTCTGAGCAACCAGGCAAGCCCCCCCTTTGATTATCCCGATATCGCCCATTCCATTCTCTCATGCTTGCATTAGATTTTGCTACTTTTATTGATTGCTCCTATTCTGATGCATAGCCTGCTTTTGTACCTGTTGTTGTACCTTACCTGCTTATCCTAAACTGCTTAGTATAGGTTGGTTAGTGATCCATCAGTGACCTCCACTTGTCCTTGCTGCCCCTGCTTCATCATCGACGACTCGAGCTACATGATCGACGACCAGAGCCCGACACCGCACATCACATCACGCCCCTTTAGTTGTTCGACTCTGCAGAGCTACTATCGAGTGCCGAGGGTGATCCCTCATAACGCACTCCTGATGATAATTCTGTAGTGTAGCTATTCGGCCGTGGTCATCGAGGGTGATTTCCTCTTTCACCATTCCTGATGCGGCTCTGTCATTCAACACCTCAAGTGTGAACCTTGAGGGTGGTCCCTCTTACGTTCACCTTGATGATTACATTGAGTGGAATCCTCTGAGGGTGATTCCTTGGGTTTTCCCCTTGATGTTTGGACACACGGATACATTGACATTACTTGAGACCTTTGGGAAAGTCGGACGGGCCCGGAGAGCACCCGCAAGATGGTTACGAGGCACGGCCAGGAAGTCAGGCAGCCCTCGAGTGGGCTGGGCTTGCCCTTGCCGTATTTCCTCGAGATGGTGCGACGGGGTCACATTATCGTGAGTCTCTAATCGTCTCCGCAAACTAATAATACACTATGGTTTGGGTATTTGTTTTGAGTTGGCCTTTGGCCTTTACGCACTAACCACCACGCGAGAATAGTTATGGGCCTCGACATCGCAGTATCAGCCGAAGCTTTGTCAGACGTCTAGTTCAGCATTGCGGCACGGCTAGGCCGGCACCATCCTGTAGTGGTGGAGCCTGGTCCGCCCTGCTCGCAACGATCAGGGTGGTCCAACTAATAAAAAAGTCACAGATATAACATGTCAACATACAATATACCTTTGATCGAAAACCGCTTCCCAAATACAACACGTCAACATACTTTTATACTTTATAATAAAAATACGGATCAATAAATCTACAAAGCATATTAAATTAATTAAGTCCAAAATTACTTAAAAGTAGCTAGCACACCTTTTATTTTTAACAAATTTTGGTAGCAGAAAACATTTTTTTCCAATACCCAAAAGAGTTGCACATCTTTTATATTGAGATAAGAGAAAAAATATTTAAAGATTACGAATACACACACAGTACAAAGCACAAAACTTTGAGTTTGCACTCTCATCCAGTCTTAGAAAATAGGGTCATACGTACCCACGTAAAGGGAAATAATCATTTTTAGAATTTTGTATAGGGAAATATCTTTTTAGAAGAACTTACAGGAAAAAGTCAGCTGCTATAGTTTGAGTCCTACCTTCTCCTGGCTTTGGTAGGTGGGCTACGCCAATTGTTTTATCCTAATATATCCCACCAGTAATCAAACACGCATCCTCTAAACTTCTATACGTAGCTAACATGTGAATGACACAATCCCATAACTATTACCTCGGAGGCCACGTGCTACAGCAGGGATCGACCTAATAATTGATCGCATGCATCTTGCAACAAGTCTTCTCATGACAAGAAAGAAAAATTCAATCCAATATTATTACGTGTGTAACATTTACCTCGTAGATCACCTATGTGTTACAAACTTGTAACACAACATTGCATATCATGTATGTGTTACAATCTTGTAACACTCTCTCAACCGGCTTAAATAATGTGTTACAACAATCGTAACACATTTGACATATGTGGAATATGTGTTACAACATCGTAACACTTCCCACAGAACGTGTTACAACTTTGGTGTGGACACAAATTTTGTCTGACCGGGATTTCAACCAGTAACACATGTTTTCTTGTGTTACCGGGATGTGTTACCAAAGCTAATTCTTGTAGTAGTGTACGGGCGATGGGCCCAGACCCCGGAGTGCTTAGGATGTAGACCGGCGGGGACCTCTCTGCTGAGCCTAGGTAGGGCTACGACATGTTGATCTTCCGAGGCCGGGCATTGACCCAGAAAAGTGTGTCCGGCCGGAGTGATCGAGCTTGTTGGAAAACGTGGTGCACCCCTGCAGGGAAGCTCTTTATTCGAATACCGTGTCCATGGTAATGGACGTTTAGACTTATATCTTGATCTAATACAACTAGAGGATACTTAAGATATGTGGCTCCAGGATTGCTTTCTCGCAGGGAGTCGAGGAAGGATCTCTGGGCATTGTTGCTACAACATGCTTGATTATAAACTGCTATTCTTTACTCTTCTAAATGCTGCAAGATGCTTGGAGCTGCTTGAAGATGCTAGTCTTCGATAGGCTAGGCCTTCCCCTCTATTCTGGCATTCTGCAGTTCAGTCCACAGATACAACCCTTCCATTTGATACCAATGCATACTTAGTATAGATCTGATGCTTGCGAGTACTTTGGATGAGTACTCACGGTTGCTTTGCTTCCCCTTTTCCCCCTTCTTTCTTCTTTCTGGTTGTTGCAACCAGATGGTGGATCCCTGGAGCCAGATGCCACCGCCGACAGATACTACTACATGGAGGCCACCGAAGACCAGGAGTAGTTAGGAGGTCCCAGGCAGGAGGCCTTGCCTCTTCGACCGTGTTGCTTTTGTGCTAGCCTTCTTAAGGCACCCTTGTCTAACCTTATGTCTGTACTCAGATATTGATGCTTCCGCTGACGCTTGTGTATCGAGCTTGTATCCGAGCCCCGATGCACCTGGTTTCTAATATGAAGCTTGTATTATTTTAATTTGTGTCTAGAGTTGTGTTGTGATATCTTCCCGTGAGTCCCTGATCTTGGTCATACATATTTGCGTGTAAGATTAGTGTACGGTCGAATCGGGGGCGTCACATCAAGCATGTGTAATGGTGATGTGTGTTGTAGAATAATAAATTTGCCTCAATTTGTGTAAACTGGTATTTGTATAATGCTATTTAAATTTGATTAATATGTGGTGTTGATGGTACAATGCTTTAATATGTGGTATTGATGGTACAATGCTTTATAAATGGGCCAAAAATCAAAACTTGACATCTAGTGTGCAAATATAGGATCATTTGGATAAATTATGACAAGCTTAGCCCTAAACCCTAGCTTGAATCACATGCAACCTCGTTCATGATAGCTATGTTGTGTGAAGGGTTTTTCATGAAAATACCCATAGACCAAGTTTCTTATTTTTCCCATCAACTCACTCACATAATATGATGATGGGTGAAAGTTTCATATTTTTTTGATTTTTTTGAATTAGTTATGCTCAACCCTAGCTTGAATCCCATGCAACCTCATTCATGATAGCTATGTTTTGTGAAGGGTTTTTCATGAAAATACCCATAGACCAAGTTTCTTATTTTTCCCAGCAACTCACTCACATAATATGATGATGGGTGAAAGTTTCATATTTTTATGATTTTCTTTGAATTGGTTATGCTCAACCCTAGCCCTCAAAACCCTCTCAAAACCCCTCATAACCCCATCTGAAACCCCGCATCCTTCTGAGCCGCTAGATCTTTGTTAGTGAACGGTCTAGATCAGGCGCTAGGGCCACATCACTGATCCGTGTGATGCTCTGCGATTGGCTGCATTCGACAACGCTGGATAACCCCCCCCCCCCCTCTCTCTTCTCTGGATCGCTGGATCACTGCGCGTTCAACGGTGTGGATCAGCATGCAGTGCCACGTCAGCGATCCACGGGCTATGCTCTGATTTGCTATAGTGGTTTTTAGAGGATGCAGTGCCATGCAGTAGTCGTTGCCCTTGTTTTTCGGGTTTGTTTTTACGCTGCGTGGGCTAGCCGTTGGGCTCTGGTAAAAGAAGCCCACCCGTTAGACCTTTGGACCGAACGTTGCCTCCTCTAGCCAGGCCCTAGCCAGCAGGCTACATTGCCATGCATGCATGGCGGTACACGCATAGAAATGGCAGCACACGCAGAGAAATGTCCCCTTGACCCACGACGGCACAGATGCGTGCGGGACGTCGCAGCATGGCAATTGATGCACGGGATAGAAGAACGGGCAGGCGTGACCCCTTGACCGCGACCAATGGCACAGACGTGTCGCATCCTGGCTATTAATCCAGCGTTTGATGGCAGCCTTGGTTTCCCACGCTCGTGTACACATCTCGATGGTGCGCCACCAAACGCCGCCCACTCATTAATTCCACCCGATGAAAACCATGTCGCACTTGGGCTATTTAAGCCACACATATCGTCTTCCTCTCCCTCCTCATCCATACCCCCTACCCCATCCTCTCCCATCTGCCCTCCTTCTTCCTTCTTCTCCACAAACCAAACCCGATCGAGCCACCATGCAGTTCACCGGGGCTACCTACCGTGTGCCGCCCACCTTCCCCGAGAGGTTCTACCCTGCTGGGGTCCGGGTGGAGAACACCCTACGGGTGTGGGCGATCTCGAGGTGGAGGGGGGCAAGGGGGCTGATCGAGTTCTTCCTCTCCGCCGGCTACTGCCAGCTCCCGTGGGGCTCTCCGGTCATGTTTCGAATCGTAGAGGTCAGCAACAATGGCTATGCTATCGGGCTGATCGTGAGGTTCACCAACCCCTTTGACGCCAACTACCTCCTCGGCCGTGTTTTCTGGTGTGGATGCGACTTCATTGCATTCACTATGTACAACATCTTCACTGACTTCGACAACGCCTTCCCCGCCGATGAGCACTGATACGTCTCCAACGTATATATAATTTTTGATTGCTCCATGCTACTTTATCTATTGTTTTGGACTATAATGGGCTTTATTTTCCACTTTTATATTACTTTTGGGACTAACCTATTAACCGGAGGCCCAGCCTAGAATTGCTGTTTTTTTGCCTATTTCAGTGTTTCGAAGAAACGGAATATCAAACGGAGTCGAAACGGAATGAAACCTTCGGGAACGTGATTTTCTCACCGAACGTGATCCAGGAGACTTGGACCCTACTCCAAGAAGTGCCAGAGGCGGTCACGAGGGTGGGGGCGCGCCCTCCCCCCTGGGCGCGCCCCTCTGTTCACCCACCGTAGAATATCTATGCTCTTGAGGGAAGCCACTAGTGAAACCTATGGCCCCCGGGTCTATTCTCATCATATCAATCTCCATCACTTTATTTACTTGCTTTGCTTTTACTTTTCACTTTGCATCTTTATACCAAAAATATCAAAAATATTATCTCTATCAGATCTCACTCTCGTAAGTGACCGTGAAGGGATTGACAACACCTAATCGCGTTGTTTGTAGTAGCTATCTATTTGTGCAGGTACGAGGGACTTGCGCGTGGCCTCCTACTGGATTGATACCTTGGTTCTCAAAAACTGAGGGAAATACTTACGCTACTGTGCTGCATCATCCCCTCCTCTTCGGGGAAAACCAACGCAAGCTCGAGACATAGCAAGAAGGATTTCTGGCGCCGTCACCGGGGAGGTCTACGCAAAAGTCAACACACCAAGTACCCATCACAATCCTTATCTCTCGCATTACATTATTTGCCATTTGCCTCTCGTTTTCTTCTCCCCCACTTCACCTTGCCATTTTATTCGCCCTCTCTTTCCCAATCTCCTCCTCTTTTTCCCCTTGCATTTTGTTTGCTCGTGTGTTAGTTTGCTTGTTCGTCGCGATGGCTCAAGATGCTACCAAATTGTGTGACTTCACCAATACCAATAATAATGATTTCCCTAGCACTCCGATTGCTCCTCTTGCCAATACTGAATCTTGTGAAATCAATACTGCTTTGTTGAATCTTGTTATGAAAGATCAATTCGCCGGCCTTCCTAGTGAAGATGATGCTACTCATCTGAATAGCTTCGTTGATTTATGTGATATGCAAAAGAAAAAACATGTCGATAATGATGTCGTTAAATTGAAGCTATTTCCTTTTTCGCTTAGAGATCGTGCTAAAGCGTGGTTTTCATCTTTGCCTAAAAATAGTATTGGTTCTTGGAACAAGTGCAAAGATGCTTTTATCTCTAAGTATTTTCCTCCCGCTAAGATTATCTCTCTTAGGAACGATATTATGAATTTTAAGCAACTTGATCATGAACATGTTGCACAAGCTTGGGAGAGAATGAAATTAATGATACGTAATTGTCCTACTCATGGTTTAAACCTGTGGATGATTATACAAAAAAATTATGCCGGATTGAATTTTGCTTCTAGAAATCTTTTAGATTCGGCCAAGGAGGCACTTTTATGGAAATCACTTTAGGAGATGCTACTAAACTCCTAGATAATATTATGGTTAATTATTCTCAATGGCATACTGAAAGATCTACTAATAAAAAAGTGCATGCTATAGAAGAAATCAATGTTTTGAGTGGAAAGATGGATGAACTTATGAATTTATTTGCTAAGAGTGTTTCTTCTCATCCCAATGATATGCCTTTATATACTTTGCTTGAGAATAATAATGAATCTATGGATGTGAATTTTGTCGGTAGGAATAATTTTGGTAACAACGCATATAGAGGTAATAATAATCCTAGGCCTTATCCTAGTAATCCTTCTAATAATTATGGAAATTCCTACAACAACTCTTATGGAAATTTTAATAAGATGCCCTCTAAATTTGAGAGTAGTATTAAAGAGTTTATGAATTCACAAAAGAATTCTAATGCTTTGCTTGAAGAGAAATTGCTTAAAGTTGATGATTTGGCTAGGAACGTTGATAGAATTTCTCTCGAGATTGATTCTTTAAAGCTTAGATCTATTCCTCCTAAGCATGATATCAATGAGTCTCTCAAAGCTATGAGAATTTCCATTAATGAGTGCAAAGAAAGAACCGCTAGGATGCGTGCTTCCAAAGATGCCTTTATTAAAGCGTGTTCTTCTAATTCCTATGAAAATCAAGATGAAAATCTAAAAGTTATTGATGTGTCCCCTATTAAATCTTTGATTTGCAATATGAATCTTGATGAAACTGAATATGATCCTCCTTTACCTAGAAGGCGTTCTAAGAATTCGGAGTTTTTGGATCTTAATGATGAAATTGATAAAAGTGGGATTGAAAGAAATAAAAATCTAGATGTTGCTAAACCCACTATTTTGGATATCAAGGAATTTAATTACGAAAATTGCTCTTTAATTGATTGTATTTCCTTGTTGCAATCCGTGCTAAATTCTCCTCATGCTTATAGTCAAAATAAGGCTTTTACCGAACACATTGTTGACGCCTTGATGCAATCTTATGAAGAAAAGCTTGAGTTGAAAATTTCTATCCCTAGGAAACTCCATGATGAGTGGGAACCTACTATCAAAATTAAAATTAAAAAATTATGAGTTTCATTCTTTGTGTGATTTGGGTGCTAGTGTCTCTACTATTCTCAAAACTTTATGTGATTTGCTAGATTTCCGTGATTTTGATGATTGCTCTCTAAACTTGCATCTTGCGGATTCCACTATTAAAAAGCCTATGGGAAGAATTAATGATGTTCTTATTGTTGCAAATAGGAATTATGTGCCCGTAGATTTTATCGTTCTTGATATAGATTGCAATCCTTCATGTCCTATTATTCTTGGTAGACCTTTCCTTAGAACGATTGGTGCAATTATTGATATGAAGGAAGGAAATATTAGATTCCAATTCCCTTTAAAGAACGGCATGGAACACTTTCCTAGAAAGAAAATAAAATTACCATATGAATCTATCATGAGAGCCACTTATGGATTGCCTACCAAAGATGGCAATACCTAGATCTATCCTTGCTTTTATGCCTAGCTAGGGGCGTTAAACAATAGCGCTTGTTGGGAGGCAACCCAATTTTATTTTGTGTTTTTTTTGTTTTTGCTTCTGTTTAGGAATAAATAATCCATCTAGCCTCTGTTTAGATGTGTTTTTATCTTTTAATTAGTGTTTGTGCCAAGTTGGACCTATTGGATCTTCTTGGATGATAATTATTTGATCTTGCTGTAATTTCCAGAATCTTTGTGCTCAGTGCCCGAATTGTTAAAAATCAACAGAACTTGATAAAATAGTGATTCCAATTGATGCTGATCAATAAAAAAATTTTCCAGGTCTTCTAATTTTGGTAGAATTTTTTGGGTTCCAGAAGTTTGCGTTAGTTACAAATTACTACAGACTGTTCTGTTTTTGACAGATTCTGTTTTGTGTGTGCTGTTTGCTTATTTTGATGAATCTATGGTTAGTAAAATAGTTTATAATCCATAGAGAAGTTGGAATAAAGTAGATTTAACACCAATATAAATAAACAATGAGTTCATTACAGTACCTTAAAGTAGTCTTTTGTTTTCTTTCTCTAACGGAGCTCACGAGATTTCTATTGAGTTTTGTGTTGTGAAGTTTTCAAGTTTTGGGTGAATTCTTTTGATGGATTATGGAACAAGGAGTGGCAAGAGTCTAAGCTTGGGGATGCCCATGGCACCCCAATTTAATCAAGGACACCAAAATTCAAAGCTTGGGGATGCCCGGAAGGCATCCCTCTTTAAATCCACTTCCATCTGTAATTTACTTGGAGCTATATTTTTATTCACCAACATGATATGTGTTTTGCTTGGAGCGTCTTGTATTATTTGAGTCTTGGATTGTTAGTTTACCACAATCATCCTTGTTGTACACACCTTTTGAGAGAGCCATACATGATTTTAAATTTGATAGAATACTCTATGTGCTTCACTTATATCTTTTGAGCTTGATAGTTTTGCTCATAGTGCTTCACTTATATCTTTTTGAGCTTGATAATTTTTGCTCTAGTGCTTCACCTAGATCTTTTAGAGCACGGTGGTGGATTTGTTTTAAAGAAACTTGATATCTCATGCTTCACTTAGATTATTTTGAGAGTCGTTAATAGCATGGTAATTTGCTTAATGATTAATATACTTGGTATTCAAGACATGTGGAACTTTCTTTTGAGTGCGTTGAATACTAAGATAAGTTTGATGCTTGATAATTGTTTTGAAATATGGAGGTGATAATATCAAAGTCATGCTAGTTGAGTAGTTGTGAATTTGAAAAATGCTTGTGTTGAAGTTTGTAAGTCCCGTAGCATGCACGTATGGTTAAAGTTATGTAAAAAATTTGAAACATGAAGTGTGCCTGGCTTGTGCATCCTTATGAGTGGTGGTCGGGGACGAGCGATGGTCTTTTCCTACCAATCTATCCCCCTAGGAGCAAGCGCGTAGTACTTGATTTTTGATGACTTCTAAATTTTTGCAATAAGTATATGAGTTCTTTTGACTAATGTTGAGTCCATGGATTATACGCACTTTTACCTTTCCGCCATTGCTAGCCTCTTCTGCCGTGCATTGCCCTTTCTCACATTGAGAGTTGGTGCAAACTTCGCCGGTGCATCCAAACCCCGTGATACGATACGCTCTATCACACATAAACGTCCTTATATCTTCCTCAAAACAGCCACCATACCTACCTATTATGGAATTCCCATAGCCATTCCGAGATATATTGCCATGCAACTTCCACCATCATCATCATGACATACTTTACTTTTGTCATATTGCCATTGCATGATCATGTAGTTGACATCGTATTTGTGGCAAAGCCACCATGCATTATTTTTCATACATGTCACTCTTGATTCATTGCACCATCCTGCACATCACCGGAGGCATTCATATAGAGTCATATCTTGTTCTAGTTTCGAGTTGTAATCCTTATGTTGTAATCAATAGAAGTGTGATGATCATCATTATTAGAGCATTGCCCAAAAAAGAGAAAGGCCAAAAAAAAGGAAGGCCCAAAAAAAAGAGAAAAGAAAAGGGCAAACCTACTATCTCTTTTTCCACACTTGTGCTTCAAAGTAGCACCATGTTCTTCATGTAGTGAGTCTCATATATTGTGCTTCAAAGTAGCACCATGTTCTTCATGTAGTGAGTCTCATATATTGTGCTTCAAAGTAGCACCATGTTTTTCATATAGTGAGTCTCATAAGTTGTCTTTCTATACTAGTGGGAATTTTTCATTATAGAACTTGGCTTGTATATTCTCACGATGGGCTTCCTCAAATGCCCTAGGTCTTCATGAGCAAGCAAGTTGGATGCGCACCCACTAGTTTTCTTTTTGTTGAGCATTCATAGCTCTAGTGCATCCGTTGCATGGCAATCCCTACTCCTCATGTTGACATCAATTGATGGGCATCTCCATAGCCCGTTGATTATCCTCGTCAATGTGAGACTTTCTCCTTTTTTGTCTTCTCCACACAATCCCCATCATCATATTATATTCCACCCATAGTGCTATATCCATGGCTCACGCTCATGTATTGCGTGAAGGTTGAAAAAGTTTGAGATTATTTAAGTATGAAACAATTGCTTGGCTTGTCATCGGGGGTATAGAAGTTGGGAACATCTTTGTGTGATTTAAAATGAAGCATAGCCTAACTATATGCTTTTGTAGGGATGAACTTTCTTTGGCCATGTTATTTTGAGAAGACATAATTATTTTGATTAGTATGCTTGAAGTATTATTATTTTTATGTCAATATGAACTTTTGTCTTGAATCTTTCGGATCTGAATATTCATACCACAATTAAGAAGATTTACATTGAAATTATGCCAAAGTATGACTCCGCATCAAAAATTCTCTTTTTATCATTTACCTACTCGAGGACGAGCAGGAATTAAGCTTGGGATGCCCGATACGTCTCCAACGTATCTATAATTTTGATTGCTCCATGCTACTTTATCTATTGTTTTGGACTATAATGGGATTTATTTTCCACTTTTATATTACTTTTGGGACTAACCTATTAACTGAGGCCCAGCCTGTAATTGCTGTTTTTTGCCTATTTCCGGTGTTTGAAGAAACGGAATATCAAACGGAGTCCAAACGGAATGAAACCTTCGGCAACGTGATTTTCTCACCGAACGTGATCCAGGAGACTTGGACCCTACTCCAAGAAGTGCCAGAGGCGGTCACGAGGGTGGGGGGCGCGCCCTCCCCCCCTGGGCGCGCCCCTCTGCCTCGTGGGCCCCCTGACGCTCCACCGACGTACTCCTTCCTCCTATATATACCTACGTACCACCGACAGATCAAATATGGAGCCAAAAACCTAATTCCACCGCCGCAACTTCCTGTATCCACGAGATCCCATCTTGGGGCCTGTTCCGGAGCTCCGCCTGAGGGGGCATCTACCACGGAGGGCTTCTACATCAACACCATAGCCCCTTCGATGAAGTGTGAGTAGTTTACTTCAGACCTTCGGGTCCATAGTTAGTAGCTAGATGGCTTCTTCTCTCTTTTTGGATCTCAATACAATGTTCTCCCCCTCTCTCGTGGAGATCTATTCGATGTAATCTTCTTTTGCGGTGTGTTTGTTGAGACCGATGAATTGTGGGTTTATGATCCAACTTATCTATGGAAAATATTTGATTCTTATCTGAATTCTTTTATGTACGATTGAGTTATCTTTGCAAGTCTCTTCGAATTATCCGTTTGGTTTGGCCAACTAGATTGGTAGTTCTTGCAATGGGAGAAGTGCTTAGCTTTGGGTTCAATCTTGCGATGTCCTTACCCAAAGGATGTAAAGGGTTACAAGGCACGTATTGTATTGTTGCCATCGAGGATAACAAGATGGGGTATTTATCATATTGCATGAATTTATTCATCTACATCATGTCATCTTGCTTAAGGTGTTACTCTGTTTTTAACTTAATACTCTAGATGCATGCTGGATAGCGGTCGATGGGTGGAGTAATAGTAGTAGACGCAGAATCGTTTCGGTCTACTTGTCTCGGACGTGATGCCTATATACATGATCATCGGCTAGATATACTCATAACTATGCTCAATTCTGTCAATTGCTCAACAGTAATTTGTTCACCCACCGTAGAATATCTATGGTCTTGAGAGAAGCCACTAGTGAAACCTATGGCCCCCGGGTCTATTCTCATCATATCAATCTCCATCACTTTATTTACTTGCTTTGCTTTTACTTTTCACTTTGCATCTTTATACCAAAAATACCAAAAATACCAAAAATATTATCTCTATCAGATCTCACTCTCGTAAGTGACCGTGAAGGGATTGACAACCCCTAATCGCGTTGGTTGCGAGTAGCTATCGTTTTGTGCAGGTACGAGGGACTTGCGCGTGGCCTCCTACTGGATTGATACCTTGGTTCTCAAAAACTGAGGGAAATACTTACGCCACTGTGCTGCATCATCCCCTTCTCTTCGGGGAAAACCAACGCAAGCTCGAGACGTAGCAAGCGCATGCACACCCTCCTGTACCCACCGACGACGACGAGTGAAGGAATTGTTGGCCATGGAGGAGAGGAGTTGGCCATGCAAGCCGGTGGTGTTTTATCTTATCTAGGGTGTAGTTTTATTATTGTTGTGTTGGGTTGAACTATGAACTATCTATATAAGTTGTAATGGTATTACGTATGTCGTGCTTGGGACCCGTTTATCTATCTTTAATGTGGTACTATCTAGCTCATGCAATGCTACTACTTATGCTACTATATTATGATGTGTTCTATCTGTTTTTTCTATCTAGTTGATATTGGCCAGTTGATATATATCGTGGTGTGCTGCATGTGTGCATGCATGTATCTAGGGTCACCCTAGTTAGTAGGTGTAGGGTGCAAATTTTGTGCAACCATGGACATGCAACTGGAATGCCCAAAAGAAATATTTCTGTGCTCCTAAAAATATTGGTTTGAATTTTACCTCTGGCCATTATTTTTAGAGCAAAACATGAACATTTTCTTGGACCTATTTCAAGCGAATTTTAACTTGATAATTTCCAAAAATGTTTTCTGAGGCTTTCACATGCATAAAAAGAATCACAAAACAATAGTGGACAAGCAACAAATATGTAAAGCAAAACAAAAAAAATACAATACATACGGCCCAACATTTATTCGACACAAAGATTTGTCTATAGAAAAAACAAGTAAAGAAGTATATGTTTGTTAAAGGTTTATTTGCCGAAGCAACATTTTATTTTTGAGGTTTTAGTCGAAGCATTTTTTTTAAACATGGGCGCCTCTATGCTATAAAACTGGGCTGGTGCCCCTACACGGGTGGGCTTGTCTCAATTTGGGCCTGGTTATTTTCTCACGACCCAACATCTATTTGGCAGCAAGATTTGTTTTTTTTAAATTTGGGGGGTGTGCACTCTGTTAACTGAAGAACAAGAACAGAGCATGAACACTGGATATCTCTGCTTCGATTCAGTTACAAGAACTTGGCATGGCGCACATATCGCATCCTATTACCAGAATATCATTGGGTCTGAATATCATTACCAGAATTCAGGCTTTACTTCACACAAATTCAAATTCAACTAACAAATGACCCCTGACTTACTGAAACTACGAGCTAACCACAATAACTGAAACTAGGGACCCCTGACTCTGAAACTAGCTTGACAAACATAGTGAAACTGTAACAATTTCTAGCGATCGATGAACATCAAGTAAAAGAAACCCATAGCAATGACACAGAAATAAAATGCTCCAGCCATCATATTTGCCTTGCTGCTTCAAATCGATCAGCTGCTTTAGTTGATTGCCCATTTTCTTCAATTCACACTTCACTTCAGCACTTTGCATCATCGGATCGGCTCTGTCCACCAAATGTGAGGCGTGTTCCACACCAAGCTGCCCCCCAAAATTGAAATTGAGCTCCTATGTTGAAGCCTCCAATTTCAACCTCTCAACGTACTCATCGAGCCACTCAAAATGTCCACATTTCTTCAGAACCTGAAAAACAGGGTAAACAGGGGTCGACGGCGGCATGAACCCAAGATCAGATCCACCGCCCAAATTCGACGGAAATATAAAGAAATCGATCCAGCTGCTTGATGCGGTACACGGGTCTAACATGCCCCGGTTGTGGATTGCTCAAGCATTTGACGAACTCGCGCCCACGGTTGCCATTTTCCTCCTTCACACAAGTCAAACGCTTCAGAGGCTCAATGCGCGGGCAATCGGGGCATCTTGTCAACGGCACTGGACCGTAGTGCGGCCATGATTGGCGGGAGGCCGAAGTTGAGCTAGACATCACTCGCCGGCGGCGCACTTGCCGGCCACGCGCTTCGTTGCCGGAGAAGAGGAAGAACAAGGTGGGGGAAAGGGGAAAGAGGAAGGGCAGGCTCGGGCTCGTGGATGGCTCGGGTCGGGGCATGCTTATGTGGATAAGTTGTGGGTCCCACACGCATATGAGTAAGTGGTGGGTCCCACATTCATGTGGATAACTCATGGATCCCGCGTGTCATAACTCAAACCAATAACACCTTATGTTTTGCATTTCATGGTTAAACAGGGTCAATGTCGTATTGGAGCTATTGTTGGCTAGAGATATTTTCGTTAACCATGTCGCACTCCTTCCAATTCACGTGAAATATGTCGCACGGGGCTATATACCCCCCGAAAAAAAGCACTCGGCTTATAGGATAACACATGGGAAACCGGAATTTTCCTGTAGTGAGAAACGCGGTTTCGTTGCCCTCGTCATTTTCGACGCGTGCAAGCAATGCAACACAACGGGCTTTTACGATGCCATCGTCATTTTAGCCATTCCAATTGTTATGATGGCTTATATCCAGAATGCCACAGAGCTAATCAACGTATCCGGCATGTCATGAGCTCGCTTGAACACGTTGCACCGGCGAGCTCGCCGCGACCGGAGACGCAGCTCACCGTCCTCGTCGTACTCGACATCAAACGTGGTGATGCGAAGAACGACCCGGGGAGGACCGACGTATATCTCGCTCTCCACGCCCTTTCGCCGCCGCACGTCTTCGTCGCCCTTATGCCACGTGGACTCCACGAGGCAGAACCTGCCGCCGCCCATGGGAACGAGGGTGGCGCCCAGGTGCAGCGGCGACTCGTCGTCGAACAGCCTTTCCTCTCCGAGGAGCTTCCATCGCGGCAGGGTCGTCGGCCTGGCACCGGAGCCGACGGGCACGACGTCCGACGAGCAGAGGTGGCCGGTGCCGCCCTTGTGGCGGCAGATGCCGACCCATGCGTCCAGCGTGGCCACGTAGTGCGCCTGGCCGCGGAAAGGGAGCATCCAGTCGCCGTGGCGCGTCCACTCGAGGCGCTCGGTGTCGAAGGAGAAGGTGCCCTTCTCGGCTTCGTGTCTCCACTTGCGGGCCGACACGACGAGGGTGCGGCCGTCCGGGTGCACGGCGCAGCAGTGGGCGGCCGTGAACGGCAGCTGCGAGTCGAGGGCGGTCCAGACCCACGGCTTCTGCACCGCAGGAGCCTCGCAAACAGTTCGTGGCGGTGACGGCGGCGGCGGCGGGTCGCCGAGGCAGTGAGTGCCGCCGTTGACGAACATGAAGAGCTTTCCGGCGATGGAGACGAAGATGGGCCTGCCGAAGGTCATGCGGAACTCGGGCCACGGGAGGATGCCCACCGCGGAGGTGGCAGTGTCGAAGGCGGGGATGGCGGGGCTGACCTGGCGGGGGTTCATGGCCACGATCGTGGTGCCGTGGGCGACGAAGGCGTGGGAAAGGCCGTGCACGACGTAGAAGCGGCAGCGGCGGATCGTGGAAGGCCTCCGGCTCACGCTCGTCGGCGTCGGCGTGGGCGTCGCCCAAGGCGTCGACGTCCACCTTGTGGACGCTGTAGCCCTTCTCCCAGTCGTCCAACACTAGGAACAGGTGTTGCTGCCGCTCACCCACCGCCGGGCGCTTGGCGGCGGTGCTGCAGGTGTCGAGCGAGTTCTTGCGCTTCGACATGTCCACGTGAATCGCACTATCAAATCCTTCCTGGGATGGCTGAGAAGAGAAGCAAGTAGTAAGTATATGATGAGAAGGAATCTGACTAACAGTCCAACTCGGATGCTAGCAGCCGGCAAGAGGAAGGAATTGGAGGTTACGCTGTGCACTCTGATTCCCGGCCCTCATGTTTCTGTTTCTGTTAGATGAAGAATTATACGTGCGGCTGTGATTGGTACGTTGATTAAATTTATGAAAAATAGTTTTTTTTGAAACGAGGCAAAAGATTTGTCATTTTTATTGATTAAGAGAGAAGTTTAAGAAGTTAAGCCCCATAGCCGAATTACAACAATCACTCTCGCGGCATTATGTTACTCAAGTGCCTCGCCTCCGCCATGCTCCAAAGCGACGTCTCCTTTTTAATCCTACTAACGATGACTCCAACTGAGACAACAGTATTACGAAAGATCTGCGCATTCCTCTTATTCCACAACTCCCAAGAGATAATAAGCATCAAGGAAGCAAGTTGTCTTCGCGACTGTGTCTTCTTGGTAGCATTGTGGCTCCACCACTCTTTAATGGAAGTCGCGTCACTCCAATCACTAGGATGCTCGTCATGGAGACCCAACCAATCTTTGATCATGCGCCAAACTCTCGTAGTGTATCTGCATTGGAATAGAGAGTGGACCGCTGACTCTTGAACCTGCTTACATAGGGGACAAAGGTTACAGTTTGGCCACCCACGACGTTGAAGCCTATCCGTTGTCCAGATCCTATTGTTGACTGCCAACCAAGCGAAAAACTTGCATTTAGGAGGCGCCCAAATCTTCCAAATGGTCGATATCATCTTAGTGTCAGTATGGCCAAAGAACTGCGCCTTGTAGGCCGACGTCGCCGAGTAGTGTCCATCAATGGTGAACTTCCAGGTGATAGTGTCGGGCGTGTCGATGTCGAGGTGGATATGGGAGACCTTCTCCCAAAGGGTGACAAACTGAGAGAGGTGTTCGACAGTGACGCTACGAAGGATGTCCACCTGGGAAGTCTAGAAGTTGTCGTGCAGAGCCATTCGAACCGAGCAATTCTTCTTCTTCGACAATTCATATATTTTAGGGGCCATGTCTTTGGGCCTAATCCCACCATCTAGCTAAGGAGACTCCCAAAACTCCATTGCCAACTTTGACCTTGGTAGCCGCTGCAAAAAACATTTCGGTCGTTGTCATCACAAGGGGTTCCCAAGCCAACCCATGGCTTGTCCGAGTGGAGCCACTCGGCCCACAGCCACCGGAGACGAAGGGCGATGGCAAACTTGTCAAGATTTAGGAAAAATAGTTAGAAGCTCGTGCATTGCTACGGATGCAAGAGAAACATATAGATGAACGCAAGAGCATAAGTTGCGGTCATCTTTCATCTTCTCCACCGAGATGCAGTCCTTCAGCTTTTCCATATACATAGCTAATGTACTTGTAGATACATATCAAAATTGTAGGAAGACATAAGATAATCTTTCTTATCTGTTTGTTCCTTTCTATTTACTCGTCAGTCAGCACCACAATAAGACATGACATCATCTTCATTCTCCTTGCATGCCTCCTATTTTCAGACAGCCCTTCTACCTCACCTCTGACCTTGCTATCATCAGATAGTCATCGCTCTTCTTTGTCATGGTTAGTATCTTTTCTATCCACGGATAATAGCACATTAAACACCTCGAGTTAATATCCTCTCACTATCACATACGTTTGACAATAGGGACGATTATTGTGGTAGGCGAAATATTCTTTCAGTGGGAGGCGACGCTTTTGACGATAGTGAGACACCTGTGGTGACTTTGTCAATCTCAAGAGCCCCCCCCTCCCCCGCGCCCAGTCTCTCGGAGGTACTCATAGGGATAGGGTGCGCGTGCATGCCTTCATAGGGGTGAATGTGTGTACGTGTTTGTAAGCATCATCCTTTGTACTGTTTATTTTATTAAAGAACCTTCAAAATGCACGTGAAATATATTAGAAGCACTATTGTATAGACATAACAACATATTGGCCATGCATTTCCAAAAATCTGTAATACACATACCATGATCATCATATGTGTTGTCGTCTCTCTTTGTTCCCTTTCATATTCTGTAACACCAAATTAGAATATTCCTTCGCCCCCACTTCCATTGTGATATTGCATTGCTTCACATTGTGTCTCGATGTTGTCACACACCAGGCTCCTCTTTTAGATGAAATTTGATCAATGGGCGGGTGACCGCTCGTTGGCGGCTCGGTTTCCCGAATTTTCTGTCATTTGTGTACTCCCTCATATCTCTATTAAGGCTGCCTCGAATGACCTTGAGAACCATACATTCCGCTGCATCATTAGGCAGCCCGAAAGGGATTCTTGCGAAGGCTTGATGGAATGTGTTTCTCTCCGCACGCCGAGCTTTGAATCAGTCGTATTTCTTGTCGTCTTGAGGCCAACCGTTGAGTTTTGACTCGCCCCCTTTACCAAGTGGTGGCAGCTTCTCCGGTCATGAAGCTCTCACTCAGCTTTGGCTTTTCAAGCTTCCATTTAAGATTAGAATATTTCTGTTAGAAATGGATTCGTGGCCGTATTCCTTCAGGGTGGAGGTGCGTAAGCGCAATGGACCTAGGATGGATTTTGCCCTTTTTGCGAGACTCCAGATGTATTTTCTTCTCCTGGCTCAGTTCTTATGTAGTTGCTTCAGGAAGGTCGTAGGTGGAGTATAGTGCCATACGGATGTCCCTGACCTTTTCGTGGAGTTGTGTGCTTATCCGAACCGTGCTTGGACTTTATGGAAAAATCACAATAAGGTAGTTATTGAGCATTCTCCTCTCGACGTCCGATTGACGTTATTTTTAAAATGTGTGGCTTTCTGCAGCCTTGGAAGCCTCTTCGAGTCTTCATGGCCTACCCTACCATGTCGCCATTGACGGTCTTACTGCAGGACTTGGGTCTCTGTCCCCACCCCCTCTGCCACCTCCAAAGCTGGACTAAATGTGCTTTTTTGCTTCTTCAGACTTCGTTTTTTATCCATGGGCTTGTTGAGCAGTGCCCCTAGCGGGACCCTTTATTTTTCCTGTGTTTGGACTATGTCTCTCCCTCCCTCCTGATACGTCTCCGGCGTATCTACTTTTCCAAACACTTTTGCCTTTATTTTGGACTCTAACTTGCATGATTTGAATGAAACTAACCCGGACTGACGTTGTTTACATCAGACTTTCCATGGTGTTATTTATGTGCAGAAACAAAAGTTTTCGAAATGACCTGAAACTCCACGGAACATCTATTTGGGAAATAAGAAAAATATTAGAAGAAAAATCCACGTCAGGGGGCCCCACACCCTGTCCACGAGGGTGGGGGCGCGCCTGCCCCCCAGGGCAGGCGCTCCCCCTACCTCGTGGGCCCCCTGACGCTCCACCGACCTCAACTCCAACTCCATATATTCACTTTCGTGGAGAAAAAAATCAGAGAGAAGGATTCATCGCGTTTTACGATACGGAGCCGTCGTCAAGCCCTAAAACCTCTCGGGAAGGCTGATCTGGAGTCCCTTTGGGGCTCCGGAGAGGGGAATCCGTCGTCATTGTCATCATCAACCATCCTTCATCACCAATTTCATGATGCTCACCGCCGTGCGTGAGTAATTCCATCGTAGGCTTGCTGGACGGTGATGGGTTGGATGAGATCTATCATGTAATCGAGTTAGTTTTGTTAGGGTTTGATCCTAGTATCCACTATGTTACGAGATTGATGTTGCTATGACTTTATGCTTAATGCTTGTCACTAGGGCCCGAGTGCCATGATTTCAGATCTGAACCTATTATGTTTTCATGAATATATGTGAGTTCTTGATCCTATCTTGCAAGTCTATAATCACCTATTATGTGTTATGATCCGGCAAACCCGAAGTGACAATAATCGGGACCACTTCCGGTGATGACCATAGTTTGAGGAGTTCATGTATTCACTATGTGTTAATGCTTTGTTCCGGCACTCTATTAAAAGGAGGCCTTAATATCCCTTAGTTTCCGCTAGGACCCCGCTGCCACGGGAGGGTAGGACAAAAGATGTCATGCAAGTTCTTTTCCATAAGCACGTATGACTATATTCAGAATACATGCCTACATTATATTGATGAATTGGAGCTATTTCTGTGTCACCCTATGTTATGACTGTTACATGATGAACCGCATCCGGCACAATTCTCCATCACCGATCCAATGCCTACGAGCTTTTCACATATTGTTCTTCGCTTATTTACTTTTCCGTTGCTACTGTTACAATCACTACAAAACCCAAAAATATTACTTTCGCTACCGTTACCGTTACTTCCATACTACTTTGCTACTAAATACTTTGCTGCAGATACTAAGTTATCCAGGTGTGGTTGAATTGACAACTCAGCTGCTAATACTTGAGAATATTTTTTGGCTTCCCTTGTGTCGAATCAATAAATTTCGGTTGAATACTCTACCCTCGAAAACTGTTGCGATCCCCTATACTTGTGGGTTATCAAGACTATTTTCTGGCGCCGTTGCCGGGGAGCATAGCTCTATTCTTTGAGTCACTTGGGATTTATATCTGCTGGTCACTATGAAGAACTTGAAGGACGCAAAACAACAATTTATCCCTCAACTACGAGGGGAGGTAAGGAACTGCCATCTAGCTCTGCACTTGATTCACCTTCTGTTTTGAGTAAGCTTGCGACACCTAAACCTGCTTCTGCTATTCATTCTGATATGTCGCATGTTATTGATGATGCCACTTCTGCTATGCATGATACTTATGATGAAACTACTACTATGCTTGATACTAGTGTGCCACTTGGTGAATTTCTTGATGAACAACTTGTTAGGGTTAGAGAGAAAGAAATTATTGAAACTGATAATATTGATGAAAGTGATGATGAAGACTCTCCCCCTAATAAATATGAATCGTCTGTTGTTCCTAAGGGTTATGTTCATTACTGTAACACCCTGGTGCCACACCATCATAATTAATTTTTGCTAATCATCATTTTATTCCAAACCAACATCAAATCCAAATTCCATTTGAAATACAAGTCAAATACTCAAATTCTTATTTCTTCAGTCTGTCAAATAAAAATGTTCGATGGGTTGCAACTATTCGCCAAGTAATTGTCTTGGAGAAATCAACTCAAATTGGTTTTTTATTTTGGCCATGGCAATATTTTGGTGGACCAGCAACATTTAGTTTGGTCGCTTAAATTCCAACATATATACTTACTTTTCCCTAACCACAAGAGACTTTGTGTGTGGCCCTATGCTAACGTACTTTATATATGTGCCAAGTGTCTTCTATAGCAAAAATCGTTTGCTCGCTCAAATAAATAACAAACAATAACTGAAAATAGAGAACAATGGAGAAAATATAAAACAGAAAGTTAAAAAAAGCAATGTAAAAAGAGAAAGGGAAAGGAGAGAGGCCCCCTGCCTGCCTCCCTGGGCCTCGGCCCACTGCGCTAGCCCAACCTTCCAACCCTCATCGGTCGTTTGCACTGTGCGTCCGACCGGGCGCCCGCACCGGCCGGTCGCCACCGGACCCCCTCCCGGCGTCGACGGGAGGATAAGGCCTCCACGTCCCCGACGCCTCGGCCCCCTCGCCTCCCACTCACCTCGACCCTTATCCCCATCTCTACCTCTCCCTCTCTGTTCATCTGGAGGAAGGGCCGGCGCTCTGCCGTCCACCGCGCGCCACCGCGACCACCGACCGTCCCGTGCTCCGTCGTCGTGCCCAGGATCTGCGCCAAGCTCTGCGGCATCGTCTGCGCCCTCGACTTCGAGCTCGGAGTCATCGGAGCGCCCGCCTCGTCTTCTTCTTCTTCCTCGGTTCGGACGCACTCCGCCGCCGATTCCGCCGCCGTCGACCCTCCCCCGAGCCCGCTGCCTTCCACTACCGACCCGCAGTGAGCCCCTCGCTCCGTTCCCCCTTTCCCCCGTCAAATCCACGCCGTAGCGCCGCCCTGCGAGCTGGCACCCTCCATGGCCGAAGCCATGCTGGCTGCTCTTGGCCACCTGCGCCCCTGCACCTCACCGCACGCACGCTTGCTGCCACTGCTATCCCCATGCGTTGCTGCTTGTGTTGTTGCCTTCCTGCTGCTGCTATGGCCTCGCGCCACACCGGCGCCCGCCTCTGCGAGCCGGCGCCCCGTCCGCCCCTGCTTCCCCATCGCCTACTACCTCCCCGTGTGCGTGCTACGTGCTGCTGCTGCTAGCGCGTATTGCTCTTGCTGATGGGCTACTACTCTCCTGTACTACTGCGCTGCTTGTTTTACTGCGTCTGCTCGCTAGCTATTGCTGCTAATCGCGGGCTGATGTTGCTCGCCTACAGAGGCTGATGCTCGCCCATGGCTACTACGGCTGCAGCTGCTGCCTTTGTCCAGGAGGCCGGCTCATTAGATTAGTCTAAGGATTAGGTAGGTTTGTTAAATTGCTTAATTAATATAATGTATGGTTGACATATGGGTCCACCTAATAATTAGATTAGATAACTTTTAGAATTTAATAAAATTCTGACATGTGGAACCCCCCCCCCCAACGCTGTTCACCTTGACCAGTCATTTTGACTTGGTCAATTCGGATTAAAATAAATACAAAATTTCAGGAAATGGTTTAACTTGAGAAAATCATAGAAAATAATTCGTAACTCGGATGAAAATGTATTCTACATGAAAGTTGCTCAGAATGACGAGACGAATCCAGATACGCCCTCTGTTCGTCTATCACATGTCCCTAGCATAGCAAACATTGAATTTTTCCCCTTCGGTTCATCGGTCTGACAAACGTCCGGAACCGGGAATACATTCCCGGTTGAATTCCCCCTTCACCTATATAATGTAGCCATGCGTTAGGTCACACCCAGCACAACATATTGCCATGTTATGCTTTGTGATGCTATGTTTGCTTTATATTTACTGTTTCTTCCCCCTCTTCTCTCCGGTAGACCCCAAGACCGGTGCTGCCCCTGTGATTGACTACGTCGACGATGACCCCTCCTTGCCAGAGCAACCAGGCAAGCCCCCCCTTTGATCATCCCGATATCGCCCATTCCATTCTCTCATGCTTGCATTAGATTTTGCTATTGTTATCGTTTGCTCCTATTCTGTTGCATAGCCTGCTTTTGTATCTGCTGTTGTACCTTACCTGCTTATCCTAAACTGCTTAGTACAGGTTGGTTAATGATCCATCAGTGACCCCCACCTTGTCCTTGTTGCCCCTGCTTCATCATTGAAGACCCGATCAACGGGATCGAAGACCAGGCCCCGACACCGCACATCACTTCCCCCTTAGTTGCTCGACAATACTAGGTTACTATCGAGTACCAAGGGTGAACCTCTTCAGCACTTCTGATGTTAACCCTGTAGTGTAGTCATCCGGTCGTGGTCATCGAAGGTGATTTCCTCTTTAACCACTTCCGATATGACTCTGTCGTGCAACCCCTCAAGTGTGGACCTCGAGGGTGAATCCTCTTACGTTCACCTTGATGATTACATCAAGTGGAATTCACCGGGGGTGATTCCTCGGGTTTTCCCCTTGAAGTTTAGACACACAGTTACTATGGTTAATATGACTTTACACTGAGCCATGTTACTAAAGACGGGTCGACCCTGAGGGTACCCGCGCGAGCTTAATTGCGAGTGATGTGGAGACGGGTTGACCTGGAGGGTGCCCGCGAGATAATTACGAGGCGTGGTCGGGCATTCCTAGCCCTTGCCGCAAGTCCTCGAGACGGGGCAACGGGGTCACATCTTTCGTGAGTCTCTGCTTGTTACCGCGCGTTCCTAATCCACTCACGATTTGGATATTTGATCCGAGGGCCTCTGGCACGATAGCACTAACCATCACGTGGGCATAGTATGGGCGTTCTGCGTCGTATGCATCAGCCGAAGCTTAATAGACGTCAGCGACTGAGCGGCGCGCGCCGGGTTGGACTGGTAAGCTCCTGCCTTTTTAGGAAGGTAGCTAGGTCTGCTCACCGGCCGCGTACGCAACGTGCAGGAGTTCCCGGGAGATGGCCCATGACCCACGGGGCATAGGTTTAGTCCGGCGTCTTGGCCTCTCTATTAAGCCTAGGTCGGGTTGCGGCGTATTGTTTGGCCGAGGCGGCATGACCCCGGAAAGTGTGTTCGGCCGGAGTTAAGCGGCGTGGTGGGTAAGTTGGTGCACCCTGCAGGAAGAAAACATCTATCGATAGCCTGTCCTACGGTAACGGACAATTGGAGTTGTATCCCGATCGATACAACTAGAACTGGATACTTGTGATGAGAATTGGATGGTGATGATAAATGGATTGTGATGATAACTGGATAGTATGGCTCTGGGATTGCTTTCTCGCAGGGAGTCGAGAAAGGGTCTCTGGCCGAGGTTGATAACACTACTACTTTACGTTATGCTACTCTACTCCCTCCTGTTTGCTGCAAGATGGTGGTTCCCATAAGATGCTAGTCTTCGATAGGACTAGGCCTTCTCTCTATTCTGGCATTTCTGCAGCCCAGTCCACATATACAGCCTTCCTTTGATAATGTTGCATACATAGTGTAGATCCTTGCTTGCGAGTACTTTGGACGAGTACTCACGGTTGCTTTGCTCCCCCTTTCCCCCCTTTCTTTTTCTTTCCGGTTGATGCAACCAGATATCGAAGCCCAGGAGCCAGATGCCACCGCTGATGCTTACTACTACGTGGAAGTCGCCGACGACCAGGAGTAGTTAGGAGGCTCCCAGGCTGGAGGCCTTGCCTTTTCGATCGATGTTGCTTTTGTGCTAGCCTTTTTAAGGCAGACTTGTCTAACTTATGTCTGTACTCAGATATTGTTGCTTCTGCTGACTCTTGTGTATTCGAGTTTATGTATTCGAGCCCTCGAGCCCCCTGGCTTGTAACATAAAGCTTGTATTATTCTAATTTGTGTCTAGAGTTGTGTTGTGATATCTTCGCGTGAGTTCTTGATCTTGATCGTACACATTTGCGTGTATGTTTAGTGTATGATTGAATCGAGGGCGTCACAAGTTGGTATCAGAGCCGACTGCCTGTAGGCAGCCCTCTTTCCAACTCCTTGGCCGAAGTTGAGTCTAGTCACTGAAAAACTTTTACTAACATTGGTTGTGTGTCTTATGGGCCCACGTCGCCATTGGGTGGTATTAGGATATTTTACTCCTCGTCTATACTCTGGGGCTCTGATCTCTCTTCTATTCGGGTTAAATGATTTTACTAACGCCAGCTCTAGGTTCCCATAACTACTTCCACCCGGAGAGCCCCTTACTCCAGATGATTACTTGGTGCACCGAAGGATTTCGAAGATACTCTCCGATGTTCTCTCGAGACTTTGTGCCCGTTGCTTTTTCAATTCCCTACCTTCAAAATATCCCTATGGATAAATACATGCACTTGTCGTTCCAACTTTTGTCCCCAGTTGCTCTTGCTATTACAAGATACCCCTAGTACTCTTCGTTGTTTCTAGAATCCTTTGTGCCTTCTGCTTTGCAGCTTCTTTTAGCAATGCGGATAATTCACTTAACAGGGGTTCGTTCGTCCCCAATTGTTCATATGCTTTCCAAAATATCTGAAATTGCTATCTGATCTTTCAAAATCCTCTGCATCCTATTGCTCTTGATTCTCCTTGCCTGCTTGCATTAGGATTAATTCCATATGTCTAGCAATATTCTTTAAAATTATTTGTGATTGTCATTTTGTGCCTATGGATTCAGCGTGTGTGTGAATGTTCACAATCATCAAATAACCCTTGGAAATTTTCTTTCCGGCTCAGACATCGTTCCAGATATGAGCTGGTTCTTGCCCAATCCAGATTTGATCAGGTGCAACTCTAAGTCTATTCAACTTACTCATCTTTTGATCAGAGCCTCTGCTTCTGATCCTTCGTCTTGAAGTCATAATTCCTCTGTACCCAAGCATCGAATCATTCAGACGTTTCTATAGGCCGATGCCATTGCATCCCCTTCTTCATCTGATTGATTACCGATACTCACATCAACTCTGTCATGAATCGCCAGATCCATTGCTGGGTTGTTATCCGACAGTGTCCTTCACATCCAAAATCTTGTGAGTTTTTCCCTGATACAAAATACCTTTGGTAAATTGTATCATCTGCTTTGACTTCGATACTCTGCTTTCGAACTCGTATATTTTGCTTGGTTGATGGTTCTATAGATTCGTAAAAAGGCCCCGATGGGTTGAACTTATGCTTTCCATAACCCGTGTGAACCTGAGAGTTCTCATGAGTCTTACTCTTCTGGTATTTCGCCAGATAAATCTTCTGCACTACAATTTCTTCGAAAACAAGGAGTGAATGAAGGGTTATGCATTGTAGAAGTGGGAGTCGACCTTGAACTTTGTGTTCATGCCCATGGAAACGATGTAGATCTTATCATGGAAGCTTCTCGTAACAATAATTATTCCCTTGGTATAATTTGATCCTGTACCTGTGATTTTGGCCTTTGCAATTGTGGTTCCAACAAAGATTGTCTTCTTTGATCCCCTTTCTCGGACAAGTTGAAGTGATTGCCTTCTGCATATCAATACACATATCCAAACTCTAATATGGTCTACCTTCGAGTATTACCCCTGGTACCTCGAGAATATCAAATAACTGAGTTGCTTCATATGAATATTCATCTAGTATTACTTCTCACCCGGGTTATGAGTTATCAGTCACTCGAGAACACCGATAAGGGAATCGATCCCGCACTCCGATTCAACAACTTTAAGTAATTTTCGTTGCTTACGAGTTTAATAATCCTTCACGTCATTCCTAGCCTACTCGGCTATATCATTATCGTGATAAATTTTAACTGTGCTACCTGATCCTTCTTCCCGAAGCACAACTTCCGATGACGAGCTAAGCTTACGTCGATCTCCCTCATCTTATCATTTCACCTCAAACAACAAGCTTGATTTCGAGCTTGTGTCGAATTTGTGGTTCTCATAGCCTTTCACTTCATCCTTCCTTTTCTGCTCAGTGACATCTTCATAGAGTCTCTCGACAAAATCTGTCGTGATCACCGTCTACACTTTGGCTTCTTCAGAGATGTCAATTGAATTCATGACTAGAAATACCATCCCTGCCCCTCGGTGATTTGTGATGTCATCGATGACATCTTGACTTTCTACCAACACATACCTGGTTGTGCTTAGTTATTCCTTACGTTCTGAGATATCTTGGAATTGTTTCTCGGTATCTCTTGTGATCTTCGAACCCAATCTTTACTTAACACCATATCATTGCCGCATCGAAGCATGACTGTGGTATTCCGAATATCAACAAGAACATCGAAAGCATTATGCAAAATGTTTCTCGTTCAATTACCCTCACACCGTTGTATGGGTAATATCATGATTCTTCCCTCTCCCCATTACCTAAATGCTTTTGAACTTGTTGTCCTATCATGTATAGCCTGCTCCGCTTTTCCTTGGGAAGGATATACTCTCAACTCTTATGTGTACACACATCTTCCTTTCCTTTGGGTTGTTTGATTCGACAGTCATACTTTTCCTTTCCATTGGTTTGTTTAACCCTTCTTGTGATCTATATGATATAAGAAGTAATAATTCACTGCTTATGTAAACACCACGGTGTACAACTCTATCAGTAAGACCCTGTTACTATTGTTGATGACATTCCGGTAACCACCGATGGACTAGAACCTTGCCTATTGGTCCGCCTCGTTTAACGAGCAGGAAAATGGTTCTCTTCATCCCTCGCCCTTGGTACCGACCTTGTTGCCGGCATAACTGACAGGACACCCTCTGACATGCCTTGCTATCAAGACCGTGCAAGATGTCACTGCTCCTTCTACTTTTAACCCACATGGTGGGCCCATAACCCACAGTTGCACAGGATCGAAACCTGACTCTCCTATACATCCCTATTTTCCAAAATTGTTCCTCTCACTTGGCTTCATATGTAAATCATGAGCCACATTCCTAGTGATCTATTCTGGTATCAGACGCAATACCTATTCCCATTGCTCTGAACCCCTTTCACCCTCTGTTTCAGGCAACGAACGATTGCCTACCTGGTTCAAGCTTCTTACTGCACATCCTTACCTTGCTCCCGACGTCGTTCTTGAATTTCGACTCGAGAGGTGCCCCTATGCCATGTTCACTGAGATAGCCCCCAGGTACCTATCTTGAGTTGAGCTCCGTCCTTCCCGAGTCTTTCCCCCTTACTCCACCCTTTAAATCTCGGAACGAGATTTCTTTTAGTGGAGGAGATTTGTAACACCCTGGTGCCACACCATCATAATTAATTTTTGCTAATCATCATTTTATTCCAAACCGACATCAAATCCAAATTCCATTTGAAATACAAGTCAAATACTCAAATTCTTATTTCTTCAGTCTGTCAAATAAAAATGTTCGATGGGTTGCAACTATTCGCCAAGTAATTGTCTTGGAGAAATCAACTCAAATTGGTTTTTTATTTTGGCCCAGGCAATATTTTGGTGGACCAGCAACATTTAGTTTGGTCGCTTAAATTCCAACATATATACTTACTTTTCCCTAACCACAAGAGACTTTGTGTGTGGCCCTATGCTAACGTACTTTATATATGTGCCAAGTGTCTTCTATAGCAAAAATCGTTTGCTCGCTCAAATAAATAACAAACAATAGCTGAAAATAGAAAATAATGGAGAAAATATAAAACAGAAAGTTAAAAAAAGCAATGTAAAAAGAGAAAGGGAAAGGAGAGAGGCCCCCTGCCTGCCCCCCTGGGCCTCGGCCCACTGCGCTAGCCCAACCTTCCAACCCTCATCGGTCGTCGTTTGCACTGTGCGTCCGACCGGGCGCCCGCACCGGCCGGTCGCCACCGGACCCCCTCCCGGCGTCGACAGGAGGATAAGGCCTCCACGTCCCCGACGCCTCGGCCCCCTCGCCTCCCACTCACCTCGACCCTTATCCCCATCTCTACCTCTCCCTCTCTGTTCATCTGGAGGAAGGGCCGGCGCTCTGCCGTCCACCGCGCGCCACCGCGACCACCGACCGTCCCGTGCTCCGTCGTCGTGCCCAGGATCTGCGCCAAGCTCTGCGGCATCGTCTGCGCCCTCGACTTCGAGCTCGGAGTCATCGGAGCGCCCGCCTCGTCTTCTTCTTCTTCCTCGGTTCGGACGCACTCCGCCGCCGCCGATTCCGCCGCCGTCGACCCTCCCCCGAGCCCGCTGCCTTCCACTACCGACCCGCAGTGAGCCCCTCGCTCCGTTCCCCCTTTCCCCCGTCGAATCCACGCCGTAGCGCCGCCCTGCGAGCTGGCACCCGCCATGGCCGAAGCCATGCTGGCTGCTCTTGGCCACCTGCGCCCCTGCACCTCACCGCACGCACGCTCGCCTGCCGCTGCTGTCCCCATGCGTTGCTGCTTGTGCTGTTGCCTTCCCGCTGCTGCTATGGCCTCGCGCCACACCGGCGCCCGCCTCTGCGAGCCGGCGCCCCGTCCGCCCCTGCTTCCCCATCGCCTACTACCTCCCCGTGTGCGTGCTACGTGCTGCTGCTGCTAGCGCGTATTGCTCTTGCTGATGGGCTACTACTCTCCTGTACTACTGCGCTGCTTGTTCTACTGCGTCTGCTCGCTAGCTATTGCTGCTAATCGCGGGCTGATGTTGCTCGCCTACAGAGGCTGATGCTCGCCCATGGCTACTACGGCTGCAGCTGCTGCCTTTGTCCAGGAGGCCGGCTCATTAGATTAGTCTAAGGATTAGGTAGGTTTGTTAAATTGCTTAATTAATATAATGTGTGGTTGACATATGGGTCCACCTAATAATTAGATTAGATAACTTTTAGAATTTAATAAAATTCTGACATGTGGAACCCCCCCCCCCCAACGCTGTTCACCTTGACCAGTCATTTTGACTTGGTCAATTCGGATTAAAATAAATACAAAATTTCAGGAAATGGTTTAACTTGAGAAAATCATAGAAAATAATTTGTAACTCGGATGAAAATGTTTTCTACATGAAAGTTGCTCAGAATGACGAGACGAATCCAGATACGCCCTCTGTTCGTCTATCACATGTCCCTAGCATAGCATACGTTGAATTTTTCCCCTCCGGTTCATCGGTCTGACAGACGTCCGGAACCGGGAATACATTCCCGGTTGAATTCCCCCTTCACCTATATCGTGTAGCCATGCGTTAGGTCACACCCAGCACAACATATTGCCATGTTACTCTTTGTGATGCTATGTTTGCTTTATATTTACTGTTTCTTCCCCCTCTTCTCTCCGGTAGACCCCAAGACCGGTGCTGCCCCTGTGGTTGACTACGTCGACGACGACCCCTCCTTGCCAGAGTAACCAAGCAAGCCCCCCCCCCCCCCTTGATCATCCCAATATCGCCCATTCCATTCTCTCATGCTTGCATTAGATTTTGCTACTGTTATCGTTTGCTCCTATTCTGTTGCATAGCCTGCTTTTGTATCTGCTGTTGTACCTTACCTGCTTATCCTAAACTGCTTAGTATAGGTTGGTTAGTGATCCATCAGTGACCCCCCACCTTGTCCTTGTTGCCCCTGCTTCATCATTGAAGACCCGATCAACGGGATCGAAGACCAGGCCCCGACACCGCACATCACTTCCCCCTTAGTTGCTCGACAATACTAGGTTACTATCGAGTACCAAGGGTGAACCTCTTCAGCACTTCTGATGTTAACCCTGTAGTGTAGTCATCCGGTCGTGGTCATCGAGGGTGATTTCCTCTTTAACCACTTCCGATATGACTCTGTCGTGCAACCCCTCAAGTGTGGACCTCGAGGGTGATTTCCTCTTTAACCACTTCCGATATGACTCTGTCGTGCAACCCCTCAAGTGTGGAACTCGAGGGTGAATCCTCTTACGTTCACCTTGATGATTACATCAACTGGAATTCACCGGGGGTGATTCCTCGGGCTTTCCCCTTGATGTTTAGACACACACTTACTATGATTACTATGACTTTACACTGAGCCATGTTACTAAAGACGGGTCGACCCTGAGGGGTACCCGCGCGAGCTTAATTGCGAGTGATGTGGAGACAGGTTGACCTGGAGGGTGCCCGCGAGATAATTACGAGGCGTGGCCGGGCATTCCTAGCCCTTGCCGCAAGTCCTCGAGACGGGGCAACGGGGTCACATCTTTCGTGAGTCTCTGCTTGTTACTGCGTGTTCCTAATCCACTACGATTTGGATATTTGATCCGAGGGGCCTCGGCACGATAGCACTAACCATCACGTGGGCATAGTATGGGCGTTCTGCCGTATGCATCACCGAAGCTTAATAGGCGTCGGCCCGAGTGGCGCGCGGGTTGGACTGTAAGCTCCTGCCTTTTAGGAAGGTAGCTAGGTGCGCTCACCGGCAGCGTTCGCAGCGTCTTGAGGAGTTCGGGGAGATGGCCCATGACCCTGGGGCATAGGTTTAGTCGGCGTGCTGGCCTCTCTATTAAGCCTAGGTCGGGTTGCGGCGTATTGTTTGGCCGAGGCCGGGCATGACCCTGGAAAGTGTGTTCGGCCGGAGTTAAGCGAGCGTGGTGGGTAAGTTGGTGCACCCCTGCAGGGAAGAAAACATCTATCGATAGCCTGTCCTACGGTAACGGACACTTGGAGTTGTATCCCGATCGATACAACTAGAACTGGATACTTGTGATGAGAATTGGATGGTGATGATAAATGGATTGTGATGATAAGCTGGATAGTATGGCTCTAGGATTGCTTTCTTGCGGGGAGTCGAGAAAGGGTCTACGGCGAGGTTGATAACACTACTACTTTACGTTATGCTACTCTACTCCCTCCTGTTTGCTGCAAGATGGTGGTTTCGGAAGATGCTAGTCTTGATAGGACTAGGCCTTCTCTCTATTCCGGCATTTCTGCAGCCCAGTCCACATATCTGACCTTCCTTTGATAATGTTGCATACGTAGTGTAGATCCTTGCTTGCAGTACTTTGGATGAGTACTCACGGTTGCTTTGCTCCCCTTTTCCCCCTTTCTTTTCTTTCGGTTGATGCAACCAGATATCGAAGCCAGGAGCGGATGCCACCGCTGATGCTTACTACTACGTGGAAGTCGCCGACGACCAGGAGTAGTTAGGAGGCTCCCAGGCAGGAGGCCTTGCCTTTTCGATCGATGTTGCTTTTGTGCTAGCCTTCTTAAGGCAGACTTGTCTAACTTATGTCTGTACTCAGATATTGTTGCTTCCGCTGACTCTTGTGTATTCGAGCCCTCGAGGCCCCTGGCTTGTAACATAAAGCTTGTATTATTTTAATTTGTGTCTAGAGTTGTGTTATGATATCTTCCCGTGAGTCCTTGATCTTGATCGTACACATTTGCGTGTATGATTTGTGTACGATTGACTCGAGGGCGTCACAATTACTGACAAGTACATGCATGAAACCGTAGTTGCAACATAATTAGCTAAGTGCAAAGCAAAATATAAAATATATTTACACAACATCAATCTTTCACCAATAATATGCACTCTAGTAAGCATATTAACCACCAAAAAATTATATTAATATGATCCCATAGAACAATAATTAACAATATAAAAGTTTAAAAGGGAGACACTAACTATACACTATGTTTACCATCAAAATACATACATGGTATGTGACTCATTACTCACCAATTTGTTGGATCACATGGACTAGATATTGCCTGTAGAATTGTGTTTGCGTCCTGGCATGCATTTGTTGCAACCAGTTCGTTATGTAAATATTAAGGAGCTATCTTGCAACATTTATGGGCAAGGATATTAGGTGCACAATGAGGATACATGAAACCGAGAATTCAGCTTGGTACTGAAAACCTGATCGACTAATTCAAAGCCCAAACACATAATACTCCCTCCATTTTTGTATACAAGGCCACAAACCCATATTACAGGTACCAAGGTAGAAACTAATGGCCATTTAATAAGCCAATGTTGGAAACTAGTCTTTTCTCCTCGCTTAACGTGTTAATTAATGTGTATTTTTCTCTCCAACGCACAACAAGACAACTCTCTCACTCCTCGTTGGTTGATTAACGCGGTGCATTAAAACCAACCTTCTCACCCCCACATGCATGCATGGGGTATTAATGTCCTCGATTGCTAGTACGAGGTAAACCTCATAAATTTTATCTCGATTGGTGTTAGTGGCCTTGTATAGCTGCAAATTGTAATTTGATAGTGGCGTTGTATACAAAAATGGAGGGAGTACTAGTTTCATCACTAGCGATCGGCGGGGCAATATGTTTAATGAACCAGTAATGCATCAGTGTAATGTCATGAAATGCTAGAGCCGAACAATAGGGGCATGTACACAATTGAAAAAAAGACCAGCCTGGTGCAACCCTTGGTAACCTTTTTTTTAAGAACTACCCTCTTGATGGTACTAGTTGCTCTTAAGGTTGTGCGTTGAAGGTTTTCATGCAGAGCAGAGCAACTAAGTGAATGTTGATTTTCATTTTCTTTGATCAATCAGGACGGAGACATGAAATTCATAAACTGCTAGTAGCCTTTTCTTTAAAAAAGAGAACTACTAGTAGCCTCCACCGAGAAAACTAATACTCCCTCTAGCATGAAAAGTGGGTGTGCATAAATTATGTCTGAAGTCAAATAGTGCAAAATTTGACCGAGTTTATAAGAAAAAATAAGTCAATAATTGCAATGCCAAATTAGTTTCATTATATGGACAATAAACAACATTTTTGTATTCTATCTACCTAGTATGAGCAATGCTTCGGTACACCCCCCCTCAGAAAACGTATAAAGGGTAGTATGGACTTTTCACAAATTGTACTCACTTTTCTACGTATACATTGTAGGTTTGTTTAATAATACAAAAATGGGCTCAGCCCATTTAGCATTTTTAGATTTAATCATCAAAAAATGGATGTCGTCGGCTGGATTCAAACTACAGCACTCACACACTACGTGTAACCGCACAAACCATCTAGGCTAGCACATCTGATATGCTTACTAACCTTGTTTTCTTCTTCTTGTTCGAGAGACACAACGCCAAGAAAAAAAAACACAGCACCTTCACTCTTTGGTTTATGTTTTTTTGCACGGTTTTTGTTACGGTTTCTAGTTTTCCTGTTTTGTTCATAAAAGACTAATATTTGTTTTTCAAAATTGTGCATAAATTTCAAAAAAAATGTTCATGCCTTTCAAACTTGCTCAAAATGTCAAAACACAAACAGTTTTTTATAAAAGAACAAAATTTTAAACATGTACATTTAAAAAAACAGTAGCAATTTGGAATTCTAGAAGAATATGAAAAAAATTGAATTCCAAAAAAAATTAATTTATGAGAAATAGAAACAATAAACAGAATAAGCGAAAAGTCAAAGAAGACAAAAATGAACAAGAGAGAATATAAAAGAGAAAAAGAAAAACACGGTTCACAACCTTCGAGAATGTCCCAAAGCCGGAAAAAATGGCTGGGAAGCCGAGGTTCCTAAAACCGAGAAAACCTTTTGGCAAATTTCCTTAGTGAACTTTTTTTTGAAAATTTTCATATCCATGAATATTTTGTAAAAAAATTGATGAACTTTTTTCAAATCTGTGAGCTCTTGGACCGGGCCCACACGCGCCCGCTAGAGCAATGTCGTCGCCTAGTTAGGTCGATGCCTAAGCGTTCTATTTTCTTTTCTATCTTTTTCATTTCATTTCTTATTTTACTAATTCACTTTTATTATTTTAATACCAAAATACATGTTTTAACTAACTTTTTAAACTAATGATTCCAAATTATTTTTTCTATTTTTTTTATTTAAAAAAAATACTTTGTGTTTTCAATTTTATCCCTTTGTATTTATTGGTTGGGGTCATTTCAAGGATGTCCAAAAAACACCATGTTTAACGAAGATTATTCGGTAAGGTCAGAATGGTTCTTCTGAGAGCACATTATTTTTCAATATCTTTGAAATGGCCCCAATTTCCCCAGCAAAAAAGAAGAAGAAATGGACCTAATTTTTCCCATGGCCTTTTATGAGCAATTCAGGGCACCATGCCAAGTTGATTTGGTTTTCGACAAGTTCTGCATTTTCTAGAGTTTTCTTAGTAAAAGAAGACCGATAAAATGGTCGAACATGTCATAACTTACATATGGTGTCGGAAATTGTTAAACCTAGCATGGTTGCCTACCATGGGCATGCCCATCCGGTGCACCCTCCATTGAACATGGTCTAGTTTTGAAAAAAATTAAATGACCCAAACTTTTGCAGGCAGGGGGCATGCCCGTGGTAAGGATCCATGCCAGGTTTGAACGATTTCCGACAAAATATGCAAGTTGCGACACGTCCTATCATTTAGCTGCCTTTTTTAACCGAGAGAAGTCCAGAAAAGATCAAATTTGTCGAAAACCAAAACAACTTGGCATGGTGCGTTTAATCGATCATATAAGATCATGGAAAGATTTAGGGTGAGTTAATGGATGCCGCAAAAACATGCCCTCAAATGGACCCTTCTCGCTTACCTGAACACCCTCTGTTGAACATGATATATTTTTGGACATGCATGAAATGACCCCAACCTTTTCCAGTTGGCGGACATGCCCATGGTAGGCATCCATGTCAGGTTTGAACGAATTTCCCACAATGTATGCATGTTGTGTCACGTCCGGCCATTTATAAGCCAGTTTTCACCGAGAAAACTCTAAAAAATGCAAGAATTGTCGAAAACTTAAACAACTTGACATGGTGCCTTGATTTAATCATAGAAGGAGGTGGGAAAAATTAGGCCATTTGAAGGATGTTGAGAAACAATGTACCCTCAGGTAGAGTCTTCTAGCCAACCCGAACATCCTCCATTAAACATGGTCTACTTTTGGACATTTTAAAATGACCCCAACCTTTTCCACCTGGTGGGCATGACCATGGTAGTCATCCATGCCAGGTTTGAACGATTTCTGACACATTATGCAAGTTGTGACACGTCCGCGCATTTATCGGGCGTTTTTGACCGAGAAAACTCTGAAAAATGCAAAACTTGCGGAAAAGCAAAACAACTTGGCATGGTGCCTTGAATTGGTCATACAAGGCATAAAAAAAATATGGTCCATTTCAAGCATGTCGGGAAACGATGTGCTCTTATATGGAGCCAACTCTCGCCTACTCGAACACCTCTGTTGATCATGGTCTAAGTTTTTCTTTTTCCATCTTTTGTAGTGCGTCAAATATAACACTGAAAAAAAGACTCTGGTTTTCCTTTTCAACTAGGCTGGTTTTTTCTTCGGTTTTTACATGGGTTTTTATATTATTTTGTTTTTCTTTTCTTTTATTGATTTTGAAAAAAGTTCATCAAAAAATCAAAATAAGTTTATCGATTTTGAAGGAAAGTTCATTGATTTGGGAAAAAAATCACAATTTTGAAAAAAAAACATTGGTTTAGAAACAAAGATAGTCATTTTTATAAAAAAGTTCAACAATTTTCAAAAACAAATCGCCAATTTGCGATATAGTTCATGAATTCTAGAAGAGAACTGGTCAATTTTGGGGAAAAAAGTTCACTGATTTGGAAGAAAAATTCAAGAATTTGAAATTTTGTCGTCATTTTCGAAAAAAGAAATCACTAATTATAAAAACTTCACGCATTTAAGAAACAAAAAACAGAAAGAAAATACCAAACAGAAAATGTTCCGCTTTTCCAGTGTCCTATTTTAAGTATTAAAAAATATAAACAACATGTGACCTCCTGTTGCCGAGTTGGTTAGTGACGTCCATTCATGTACAGTGTATACGTGTTTGTCAAAAAAACAGCATATACGTGAAGAATTTATAAATTATGACTATCATGCCCTTACTTATGAAGAGGTATAGGCTAATCTGAGTCGTCCTTGTATTTAGGGGGGTATACCGAAGCAGAAGTGCTATCTAGTATTGTAGTTATTGATGATCCTACAAATTTGATGGAACTATGCGAGTTCCCACAGAATGTATATGTCTATTTCTTAAGTGGGGCGGAGTACCAGACAGTTAGCGAAAAACTATGACAAATGCAGGGATTAACATATGTTGGAGTAATTCAAGTAGTTAATTGCATGGTTACCCACACAATATGATGCATGTTTCGACAACTGGCTTGCCGAAGTGGTCATAGTGTAGCTCAGCAAAGAAATACTGCTCAGAGGTATCTGGTTTTGGAGGAACCATACCGTGAGGCCAGAAGCTGTGCTTTTCGCGGTGACTACGTGCTAAAAAGTTGAAGTTAAACCAAATTTCATCCCTGAAACCAACACGGTTGCATCATATAGGACTGATAGGCTCGAATCGAACTTGGCACCCTGAAACATAGAACATGGGGAAGGCATAGGAAAATATAGTAAGGCCCATCAACGGAACTTGTTCAAACAACAAAAAAATTATTTTTCTAGTCGAATTTTGAATATTTTTCTATAGTCTAATATCCAACAAAACTTGTTCAAACAGCCAAGCAAGGTGAAGATCTATTACCAGGTTGTTCCAATTGTAATGGCGAAGGGCGATCTGGACATGTGGGAGAACGATGGCTTCGTTGCACTCCCTGCATGCGTGCATATATGAGTACAAACATGTTAGGACTAATGGTCTCACAGCATCTTAATATTACTAGCGAGATCGTCCTAGTATATCAATATGGAACAGCTAGCGGATGAACTTAATCTGCGAGGGGTGATGTATAGGAGGGAGCAATACACCTCTGAGTTCTGACTGCGGGTCGTACAACACCAGGTTGCGGCGACGCTTGCGCTCCAACCTGTCCATGAAGCGTTGGACATGGCGTTGTTGCTAGTAGGATACAACGGTCTCCACGAAGCACTGAGCATGCTCTCAAAGCCGCGCTGGTTCCTTTTTTTTAAAAAAGGAAGACCACCCCCAGCCTCTGCATCTCAACGATGCATGCAACCACTTTATTAATTATTCATAAAGACCTTACAAAGTAGTACATGAGTAAGTCTGAAGTCACATCTTGGCAACATCTGTCGTTACTTCTATCCACTTGATGAAGGGGTGCCGATAGTCCGAGCCTAATACCAAACAGACCTCGCACCTAAGCCTAACATCTAAAACCGGAGGCCCCAACCAAGCCATATACCTGGTTTGGGGCACACACCAGTCCGGCACACTCTCAGAGGCCACCGCCGCCGTCTTCCACCGATCCATCTTCAGAGCAGATACTGACGCCACGACCTTGCCAGGTCTGCCATCGACGCCACCACGACACCAGGCAGCGCCATCCTCCTGCGCGAGTCCGTCTACACACGTCGAACGCCGAGACTGCACTGCGCCACGCCGCCGAGATCCACAGTCGTCGATGCGAAAGATGAAACACCGCTCCACCAAAAATGCTGTCTGCTGGTCCCTCGAGCCCATGCACACCTCCAAGACAGACGCCTCAAGGGGGAAACAACGCAAGAGCGCCGCCGTCATCCGATCTACCGATCTAGGGTTTCCCCCGGAGGTAACAGATAGAGGTCTAGAACTTCTCCACGGCGATGTCTTCAAGAAGAGAACGACACAGAAGAGCGCCGCCATCGCCGGCTTTGTCATCTAGCCGAGCGCAAAGTTTTCACCCAGATCTGTTCAAAGAACCTCCATCAAGTCTGGTGTACGGATCGCCGCCATCTCCACCGGGGACTAGAAGTAGGCTCCTGGGTGCCTCCGCCGCCTGACTGGAAGTAGGCTCCAGGGACTGGAAATCGACTGACTTATACTTACGCCAACCATATTTCTAAAGCAGAAAGTGATTTGATTTGATTGAGTTAATGCAAAAGATTTGATTTGTTCTGATTGCCCGTATCCGACATATATATATATATATATATATATATATATATATATATATATAGCTAAAATTATTTGATTGAGTTAATGTAATTATTTTATACCCACCAACGAGGGTGCTACAAAGGATTTAGTTTGATTTGATTGAGTTAATGCAAGATGTGTGGGAGGGGACGTTGCAAAGGAAATTAATATTTCATAAACTTATTTTGGACTATATCATAATTTTGACACCTAAGTAAAAAAAATCTAATGTGGCATCCTATTAATAAGCAAAGAGAGAGTTATCTTGTCTTAATATAGATATAGCTCTTCACACAAAAATCAAAGCAACTCATATTTTCTCTCTCACGAAAAACACTAAATGATAAATATTTTAGAGTACAACAAGATACAATCCATTGATGATATATATATATATATATATATATATATATATATATATATATATATATATATATATATATATATAAACACACATTTAATGCATATGATATTTGTAACTTAAAGATATGAGTGCTTTAAGTAATCGTGTGCTTATCTTATCCTATGGATGTCTATTTATTATTGTCATTATAATGAATTGACTAAGTCTACCTTGTGCGTTGTGTCCTGGTATATAAATAGGGCAGTACTCTGCGCCGGCGCACCGGCACAAGTTTCGGCCGGTCCAACCCGAGCCGCTCGATCTGGACACGCGGGACCGTCAGATCTGTCCCGCATCCCCTTTCGTCATCCTCCGCACAGGGATGATTCTAAATCGCAAACCGGATACGTGTTTTTATTAAACGGTGGAGCTGTCAGTTAGTGCAGTTCTAAACAAAGCGTCGTGGCGGGATCTACATGTGAAGCGGAGTACATAGCTGCTTCGGAAGCAGCAAATGAAGGAGTGCGGATGAAAGAGTTCATTTCCAATCTAGGTGTCATACCTAGTGCATCGGGACCAATGAAGATCTTACGTGACAATACTGGTGCAATTGCCTTGGCAAAGGAATCCAGATTTCACAAGAGGACCAAGCATATCAAGAGACGCTTCAATTCCATTCGGGACCAAGTCCAAGTGGGAGACATAGAGATTTGCAAGATACATACGGATCTGAATGTTGCAGACCCGTTGACTAAGCCTCTTCCACGAGCAAAACATGATCAGCACCAAGACTCCATGGGTGTTAGAATCATTATTGTGTAATCTAGATTATTGACTCTAGTGCAAGTGGGAGACTGAAGGAAATATGCCCTAGAGGCAATAATAAAGTTATTATTTATTTCCTTATATCATGATAAATGTTTATTATTCATGCTAGAATTGTATTAACCGGAAACATAATACATGTGTGAATACATAGACAAACATATAGTCACTAGTATGCCTCTACTTGACTAGCTCATTAATCAAAGATGGTTATGTTTCCTAACCATAGACATGTGTTGTCATTTGATTAATGGGATCACGTCATTAGGAGAATGATGTGATTGACATGACCCATTCCGTTAGCTTAGCACTTGATCGTTTAGTATATTGCTATTGCTTTCTTCATGACCTATACATGTTCCTGTAACTATGAGATTATGCAACTCCGTTTATCAAGGAACACTTTGGGTGCTACCAAACGTCCACAACGTAATCGAGTGATTATAAAGGAGTACTACAGGTGTCTCCAAAGGTACATGTTGGGTTGGCGTATTTCGAGATTAGGTTTTGTCACTCCGATTGTCGGAGAGGTATCTCTAGGCCTTCTCGGTAATACACATCACATAAGCCTTGCAAGCATTGCAACTAATAAGTTAGTTGTGAGATGATGTATTACGGAACGAGTAAAGAGACTTGCCGGTAACGAGATTGAACTAGGTATTGGATACCGACGATCGAATCTCGGGTAAGTAACATACCGATGACAAAGGGAACAACGTATGTCGTTATGCGGTTTGACCGATAAAGATCTTCGAAGAATATGTAGGAACCAATATGGCCATCCAGGTTCCGCTATTGGTTATTGACCGAGAATAGTTCTAGGTCATGTCTACATAGTTCTCGAACCCGTAGGGTCCGCACGCTTAAACGTTTGATGGCGGTTCATTATGAGTTTATAAGTTTTGATGTACCGAAGTTTGTTCGGAGTCCCGGATGTGATCACGGACATGACGAAGAGTCTCGAAATGGTCGAGACATAAAGATTGATATATTGGAAGCCTATGTTTGGACTTCGGAATAGTTCCGGGTGAAATCGGGATTTTACCGGAAAACCGGGGGGGTTACCGGAACCCTCCCAGGGGATGTTGGGCCTTAATGGGCCATAAGGGAGAAGAGGAGGGCCGGCCAGAGCAGGCCGCGCCCTCCCCTAGTCCGAATAGGACAAGGAGAGGCGGCGCCTTCCTCTCTCCCTCCCCCAAGTCCTAATCCAACTAGGAAGGGGGAGTCCTACTCGGTGGGAGTAGGACTCCTCCGGCCAGCGCGCCTCCTCCTAGGGCTGGCCGCACCCCTTGCTCCTTTATATCTGAGGGCAGGGGGCACCCCATGACACACAAGTTGATCTACGGATCGTTCCTTAGCCGTGTGCGGTGCCCCCTCCACCATATTCCACTTGGTCATATCGTCGCGGAGCTTAAGTGAAGCCTGCGCCCGATAGAGTCATATCGTCATGAGCTTAGGGCGAAGCCCTGCGCCGGTGGAGCATCATCATCGCCACCACGCCGTCGTCTTGACGGAACTCATCCCGACACTTTGCTGGATCGAGTCCGGGGATCGTCATCGAGCTGAGCGTGTCTTTGAACTCGGAGGTGCCGTGCGTTCGGTACTAGGATCGGTCGGATCGTGAAGACGTACGACTACATCAACCGCGTTGTTATAACGCTTCCGCTTACGGTCTACGAGGGTACGTGGACATTCACTCTCCCCTCTCGTTGCTATGCCATCACCATGATCTTGCGTGTGCGTAGGAAAACTGTTGAAATTACTGCGTTCCCCAATAGTGGCATCCGAGCCTGGTTTTATGCGTTGATGTCATATGCACGAGTAGAACACAAGTGAGTTGTGGGCGATATAAGTCATACTGCTTACCAGCATGTCATACTTTGGTTCAGCGGTATTGTGAGATGAAGCGGCCCGGACCGACATTACGCATACGCTTACGCGAGACTGGTTTCACCGCTTGAGCACTTTCGTTGCTTAAAGGTGACCGGCGGTGTCTGTCTCTCTCACTTTAGTTGAACCGAGTGTGACTACGCCCGGTCCTTGCGAAGGTTAAAACAGCACCAACTTGACAAACTATCGTTGTGGTTTTGATGCGTAGGTAAGAACGGTTCTTGCTCAGCCCGTAGCAGCCACGTAAAACTTGCAACAACAAAGTAGAGGACGTCTAACTTGTTTTTGCAGGGCATGTTGTGATGTGATATGGTCAAGACGTGATGCTATATTTTATTGTATGAGATGATCATGTTTTGTAACTGAGTTATCGGCAACTGGCAGGAGCCATATGGTTGTCGATTTATTGTATGAAATGCAAACGCCATGTAATTGCTTTACTTTATCACTAAGCGGTAGCGATAGTCGTAGAAGCAATAGTTGGCGAGACAACAACGATGCTACGATGGAGATCAAGGTGTCGCTACCGGTGACGATGGTGATCATAACGGTGCTTCGAGATGGAGATCACAAGCACAAGATGATGATGGCCATATCATATCACTTATATTGATTGCATGTGATGTTTATCCTTTATGCATCTTATCTTGCTTTGATTGACGGTAGCATTATAAGATGATCTCTCACTAAAATTATCAAGAAGTGTTCTCCATGAGTATGCACCGTTGCGAAAGTTCTTCGTCTTTGAGACACCACATGATGATCGGGTGTGATAGGCTCTACGTTCAAATACAACGGGTGCAAAACAGTTGCGCACGCAGAATACTCGAGTTAAACTTGATGAGCCTAGCATATAACAGATATGGCCTCGAGCACGGAGACCGAAAGGTCGAACGTGAATCATATAGTAGATATGATCAACATAGTGATGTTCACCATTGAAACTACTCCATCTCACGTGATGATCGGACATGGTTTAGTTGATTTGGATCACGTAATCACTTAGATAACTGGAGAGATGTCTATCTAAGTGGGAGTTCTTTAGTAATATGATTAATTGAACTTAAAATATCATGAACTTAGTACCTGATAGTATTTTGCTTGTCTATATTTACTGTAGATAGATGGCTCGTGCTGTTGTTCCGTTGAATTTTAATGCGTTCCTTGAGAAAGCAAAGTTGAAAGATGATGGTAGCAATTACACGGATTGGGTCCGTAACTTGAGGATTATCCTCATTGCTGCACAGAAGAATTACGTCATGGAAGCACCGCCGGGTGCCAGGCCTGCTGAGAGCAACGCCGGAAGTTGTGAGCGTCTGGCGAGCAAAAGTGATGACTACTCTATAGTTCAGTGTGCCATGCTTTACGGCTTAGAACCGGGTCTTCAACGACGTTTTGAGCGTCATGGAGCATATGAGATGTTCCAAGAGTTGAAGTTAATATTTCAAGCAAATGCCGGATTGAGAGAAATGAAGTCTCCAATAAGTTCTATAGCTGCAAGATGGAGGAGAATAGTTACATGGGTGAGCATATACTCAAAATGTCTGGGTATAATAATTACTTGATTCAACTGGGAGTTAATCTTCCGGATGATAGTGTCATTGACAGAATTCTCCAATCACTGCCACCAAGCTACAAGAGCTTCGTGATGAACTATAATATGCAAGGGATGACCAAAACAATTCCCGAGCTCTTCACAATGCTAAAAGCCGCGGAGGTAGAAATCAAGAAAGAGCATCAAGTGTTGATGGTCAACAAGACCACTAGTTTCAAGAAAAAGGGCAAAGGAAAGAAGAAGGGGAACTTCAAAAAAGAACAGCAAGAAAGTTGCTGCTCAAGAGAAGAAACCCAAGTCTGGACCTAAGCACAACTCGAGTGCTTCTCTGCAAGCGGCTGGACCTTTGGAAGCGGAACTGCCCCAAGTATTTGACGGATAAGAAGGATGGCAAGGTGAACAAAGGTATATGTGATATACATATTATTGATGTGTACCTTACTAATACTCGCAGTAGTACCCGGGTATTTGATACTGGTTACATTGCTAATATTTGCAACTCAAAGCAGGAACTACGGATTAAGCGAAGATTGGCTAAGGGGCGAGGTGACGATGCGGCGTGGGAAATGGTTCCAAAGTCGATGTGATCGCGGTCGGCACGCTACCTCTACATCTACCATCGGGATTAGTTTTAGACCTAAATAATTGTTATTTGGTGCCAGCGTTAAGCATGAACATTATATCTGGATCTTGTTTGATGCGAGGCGGTTATTCATTTAAAACAGAGAATAATGGTTGTTCTATTTATATGAATAATATCTTTTATGGTCATGCACCCTTGAAGAGTGGTCTATTTTTATTGAATCTCAATAGTAGTAATACACATATTCATATTGTTGAAACCAAAAGATACAGAGTTGATAATGATAATGCAACTTATTTGTGGCACTGCCGTTTGGGTCATATCGGTGTAAAACGCATGAAGAAACTCCATACTGATGGACTTTTGGAATCACTTGATTATGAATCACTTGGTACTTGCGAACCGTGCCTCATGGGCAAGATGACCAAAACGCCGTTCTCCGGAACTATGGAGCGAGCAACTGATTTGTTGGAAATCATACATACTGATGTTTGTGGTCCAATGAATGTTGAGGCCTTGGCGGGTATCAAGTTATTTTCTCACCTTCACAGATGATTTGAGCAGATATGGGTATATCTACTTAATGAAACACAAATCTGAAACATTTGAAAAGTTCAAAGAATTTCATAATGAAGTGGAAAATCATCGTAACAAGAAAATAAAATTTCTACGATCTGATCGTGGAGGAGAATATTTGAGTTCTGAGTTTGGTTTACATTTGAAACAATGCGGAATAGTTTGCAACTCACGCCACCGGAACACCACAGCGAAATGGTGTGTCCGAACGTCGTAATCGTACTTTACTTGATATGGTGCGATCTATGATGTCTCTTACTGATTTGCCGCTATCGTTTTGGGGATATGCTTTAGAGACGGCCGCATTCACGTTAAATAGGGCACCATCAAAATCCGTTGAGACGACACCTTATGAACTGTGATTTGGCAAGAAACTAAAGTTGTCGTTTCTTAAAGTTTGGGGCTGCGATGCTTATGTGAAGAAACTTCAACCAGATAAGCTCGAACCCAAATCGGAGAAATGTGTATTCATAGGATACCCAAAGGAGACTGTTGGGTACACCTTCTATCACAGATCTGAAGGCAAGATTTTCGTTGATAAATTCGGATCCTTTCTAGAAAAGGAGTTTTCTCTCGAAAGAAGTGAGTGGGAGGAAAGTAGAACTTGATGAGATAACTGTATCTGCTCCCTTATTGGAAAGTAGTTCATCACAAGAAACGGTTCCTGTGACAACTACATCAATTAGTGAGGAAACTAATGATATTGATCATGAAACTTCAGATCAAGTTTCTACTGAACTTTGTAGGTCAACCAGAGTAAGATCCGCACCAGAGTGGTACGGTAATCCTATTCTGGAAGTCATGTTACTTGACCATGGCGAACCTACAAACTATGAAGAAGCGATGGTGAGCCCAGATTCCGCAAAATGGCTGGAAGCCATGAAATCTGAGATGGGATCCATATATGAGAACAAAGTATGGACTTTGGTTGACTTGCCTAAATGATCGGCAAGCTATTGAGAATAAATGGATCTTTAAGAAGAAGACTGGCGCTGATGGTAATGTAACTGTCTATAAAGCTCGACTTGTTGCGAAAGGTTTTCGACAAGTTCAAGGGGTTGACTACGATGAGACTTTCTCACCCGTAGCGATGCTTAAGTCTGTCCGAATCATGTTAGCAACTGCTGCATTTTATGATTATGAAATTTGGCAAATGGATGTAAAAACTGCATTCTTGAATGGATTTCTAGAAGAAGAGTTGTATATGATGCAACCAGAAGGTTTTGTTGATCCAAAGGGTGCTAACAAAGTGTGCAAGCTCCAGCGATCAATTTATGGTCTGGTGCAAGCCTCTTGGAGTTGGAATAAACGCTTTGATATTGTGATCAAAGCATATGGTTTTATACAGACTTTTGGAGAAGCCTGTATTTACAAGAAAGTGAGTGGGAGCTCTGTAGCATTTCTGATATTATATGTGGACGACATATTATTGATTGGAAATGATATAGAATTTCTGGATAGCATAAAAGGATACTTGAATAAAAGTTTTTCAATGAAAGACCTCGGTGAAGCTGCTTACATATTGGGCATCAAGATCTATAGAGATAGATCAAGACGCTTAATTGGACTTTCACAAAGCACATACCTTGATAAAGTTTTGAAAAAGTTCAAAATGGATCAGGCAAAGAAAGGTTTTTACCTGTATTACAAGGTGTGAAATTGAGTCAGACTCAATGCCCGACCACAACAGAAGATAGAGAGAAAATGAAAGATGTTCCCTATGCTTCAGCCATAGGCTCTATCATGTATGCAATGCTGTGTACCAGACCTGACGTATGCTTAGCAATAAGCTTGGTAGGAAGGTACCAAAGTAATCCAGGAGTGGATCACTGGACAACGGTCAAGAACATCCTAAAATACCTGAAAAGGACTAAGGATATGTTTCTCGTATATGGAGGTGACAAAGAGCTAGTCGTAAATGGTTACGTCGATGCAAGCTTTGACACTGATCGGGACGATTCTAAATCGCAAACCGGATCGTGTTTTTATTAAGCGGTGGAGCTGTCGGTTGGTGCAGTTCTAAACAAAGCGTCGTGGCGGGATCTACATGTGAAGCGGAGTACATAGCTGCTTGAAAGCAGCAAATGAAGGAGTCTGGATGAAAGAGTTCATTTCCAATCTAGGTGTCATACCTAGTGCATCGGGACCAATGAAGATCTTACGTGACAATCTTTGGTGCAATTGCCTTGGCAAAGGAATCCAGATTTCACAAGAGGACCAAGCATATCAAGAGACGCTTCAATTCCATTCGGGACCAAGTCCAAGTGGGAGACATAGAGATTTGCAAGATACATACGGATCTGAATGTTGCAGACCCGTTGACTAAGCCTCTTCCACGAGCAAAACATGATCAGCACCAAGACTCCATGGGTGTTAGAATCATTATTGTGTAATCTAGATTATTGACTCTAGTGCAAGTGGGAGACTGAAGGAAATATGCCCTAGAGGCAATAATAAAGTTATTATTTATTTCCTTATATCATGATAAATGTTTATTATTCATGCTAGAATTGTATTAACCGGAAACATAATACATGTGTGAATACATAGACAAACATATAGTCACTAGTATGCCTCTACTTGACTAGCTCATTAATCAAAGATGGTTATGTTTCCTAACCATAGACATGTGTTGTCATTTGATTAATGGGATCACGTCATTAGGAGAATGATGTGATTGACATGACCCATTCCGTTAGCTTAGCACTTGATCGTTTAGTATATTGCTATTGCTTTCTTCATGACCTATACATGTTCACTGTAACTATGAGATTATGCAAGTCCCGTTTACGAAGGAACACTTTGGGTGCTACCAAACGTCACAACGTAATCGAGTGATTATAAAGGAGTACTACAGGTGTCTCCAAAGGTACATGTTGGGTTGGCGTATTTCGAGATTAGGTTTTGTCACTCCGATTGTCGGAGAGGTATCTCTAGGCCTTCTCGGTAATACACATCACATAAGCCTTGCAAGCATTGCAACTAATAAGTTAGTTGTGAGATGATGTATTACGGAACGAGTAAAGAGACTTGCCGGTAACGAGATTGAACTAGGTATTGGATACCGACGATCGAATCTCGGGTAAGTAACATACCGATGACAAAGGGAACAACGTATGTCGTTATGCGGTTTGACCGATAAAGATCTTCGAAGAATATGTAGGAACCAATATGGCCATCCAGGTTCCGCTATTGGTTATTGACCGAGAATAGTTCTAGGTCATGTCTACATAGTTCTCGAACCCGTAGGGTCCGCACGCTTAAACGTTTCGATGACAGTTCATTATGAGTTTATAAGTTTTGATGTACCGAAGTTTGTTCGGAGTCCCGGATGTGATCACGGACATGACGAAGAGTCTCGAAATGGTCGAGACATAAAGATTGATATATTGGAAGCCTATGTTTGGACTTGAATAGTTCCGGTGAAATCGGATTTCTGGGAAAACCGAGGGTTACGGAACCCTCCCGGGGATGTTGGGCCTTAATGGGCCATAAGGGAGAAGAGGAGGGCCGGCCAGCAGGCCGCGCCCTCCCCTAGTTCGAATAGGACAAGGAGAGGGGCGGCGCCCCTTCCTCTCTCCCTCCCCCAAGTCCTAATCCAACTAGGAAAGGGGAGTCCTACTCGGTGGGAGTAGGAATCCTTCAGCGCCTCCTCCTAGGGCTGGCCACCCCTTGCTCCTTTATATCACGAGGCAGGGGGCACCCCATGACACACAAGTTGATCTACGGATCGTTCCTTAGCCGTGTGCGGTGCCCCCTCCACCATATTCCACTTGGTCATATCGTCATGAGCTTAGGCGAAGCCTCGCGCCGGTAGAGTCATATCGTCAGCGGAGCTTAGGCGAAGCCCTGCGCCGTGGAGCATCATCATCGTCCTGCACGCCGTCGTCTTGTGGAACTCATCCTCGACACTTTCCGGACCGAGTCCGGGGATCGTCATCGAGCTGAACGTGTGCTGAACTCGGAGGTGCCGTGCGTTCAGTACTAGGATCGGTCGGATCGTGAAGACGTACGACTACATCAACCGCGTTGTTATAACACTTCCGCTTACGGTCTACGAGGGTACGTGGACATTCACTCTCCCCTCTCGTTGCTATGCCATCACCATGATCTTGCGTGTGCGTAGGAAATTTTTTGAAATTACTGCGTTCCCCAACAAAAACATGGGTCAGTTCCAGCAAAAAAAGAATATGGTTCCAGCAAAAAATGCCCCTTCTTGTAACATCCCCAACCAGTGGTTCCAGCAAAAAAATCCAGCCGAAGGTTGAAGCTTTACCAACAAAAATGGTCGCTGCCGGAGCTGGCATCTACAACTGTCGCCCGTTGTAGCACTGGGCTGACCGTTTCCAGCCAAGCCCGCAGTTGTGGATCTGTGGCTGTAGCCATCGCATCACGAGATTCAGAAGCGCGGGGGTGGGGGTGGGGTGGAGGGAAGGGAGGAGGGTAGGAGGGAGATGCACGGCGGAACAACGCATGGGAGGAGCAGCACATAGGAGCATGGGAGCGGAGGTGATTTCTCCGGCGACTTGATTTGGCCGTTCGCTGGAGGTAGGAGATAAGAAACGGGATGAATGAGTGGACAAGAAGCGTCTGCGCCGGATAAGGACGAGAGGAACGAGCGGTTGTGGGCCAGGTGGGCTGGGCTATCGTGGTCACATGGGCACCCAGGCACTGTTTTTGTTCAAGTGGAGTCGTACTAGTCGCACGCGACCGGCCGAGCGTTCGGCCGGTGCGCCGACGAAAAACGTTTCCCATATAAATAGCCCAGGGCCTGACTCGATTGAGCACATCAGTTGTGTTCATCATCCATCTAAGTATCTCATATAAGTTACGGACCGAAACATGGTGTTCGGCAGACTCAACGGCCAGATGGAAGCCAAGGCAGACGCGGTTTTGTTCATTGTGCTCCTTGGATGCTCCATGCTCATGTTGGTCTCCTCAACGGGTAATATATATGCTCCATCTGTTTTCAACGTACACTACAAAAGTTAGGATGAGATTGTGACCAACAATTGCTTTATACCCGTATATATTTACGGTTACTAGGTTTGTACTGCAAATAATTTTCCTGTGAGTATGCTTTCATATCATAAAAGTTACCTAATTGTTGAATACAAACTAAAAAACATTTGCATTTTAAAATGGAGGGATTGCTATTTTCTCATGCATGTCGTATGTATGTGCCTGTTTTCGCTTGTTATATTGTTTTTGGCGCAAGCCATCTGATGTATGTGCATGCACGCAATGCATTCTGTGTCCCATGCAGATGGTGAGATCGGCAGATCAGGTTGTCCTCGTCTTTCGGATGGCGATGCCATAGGCAAAGACGACACCCCGTTCCCAAAAATGTGCATAGGGAGGAGGCACGGCCCTGAGAACGTTGAATTCTGTTGTGCAACATTGCCAGGACTACCTTGCTGGCGAACGCAGGAAGAGTGCCTCCACGTTTGCCCATAGGTCTCATCGTTGTGATTAATCTCTATTCCTAATGAAGCAGTTGGTAGTCTTCGCCGGTCAATTTTCGTCCCACTTCCTCTGGTTATTTTTGGTACTTCTTCCCACCTCCCGCTGCCCACCGATCCCCCGCTTCCTCCCTCCCGATTGATAAAAAAACGGCAAGTTACAACGACGCCCACTGTGAACCGCGACGGTTCAGCGGTAAAAACATGATCTAAAAAAATCTACTATGGTTAACCTACGAAATTAAACCTGATCGTACGATCCGAAACAGAACCCCTCGCACCCGAAAAATCCACGAACTGCACGCACGCACTAGCGAGCAAGGCCTCCAGAGTGCCCTCGAGCGACCCACAATTCCCTCACCCTGGCTAGGGTTCCTAGCCCCTCCTCCTCCCCCGCCCCTCCTACTCCGCCGCCGCCGCCGAGTGCTTCCTGACCTCGCCGGGAGCAGATAGCAGGACCCCACCGCCGTGCCTCCCTCTCTCATTTCTCCTTTTTCCTCTCTCTCTCTCTCTCTCTCTCTCTCTCTCTCTCTTTCTCTCTCTCTCTCTCTCTCTCTCTCTCTCTTTTCTCTGAACTACGTGACGTTCCTCTCTGCAGGTGCCTTCATGGCCGCGTCATGGATCTCGGCGCCGTGGGCTGCTTGCTCCTCCTCCGACGGTCTGCGCAGGTGATGGCGAGCTATGTAGGTCAGCACCTCCTCTCATCTCTCTGCCAAGGATGCCTTGGCCTCTCCTTTCTCTGTCTGCAAGTGATGGCAGCGGGGGATCCAGGGCCGGTTGCGGACGGGAATGAGGACTGGTGGCAGCAGGGAATGAGATCTGGTAGCGGTCTACTCCTCTCTCTCTCTCTCTCTCTCTCTCTCTCTCTCCCCCTCTCTCTCTCTCTCTCTCTCTCTCGGTGCTGGACTGCTGGTGTCGCCGATGCATTATCAAGTTAGGGTGATCTTAGTCTTCTTCAAGGTGTTGACAGAACTGAAGAAGGGGACAGCGCCATGAGCCCATGAGAAACTTTGTGATGCAAATGAATCATCTCTGACTCTCTGTAACTTTGTGATTTTTCGACAGTGACAAGTTGACAATGAACTATTTTCCTGCTTGACTTGAATCGTCAATGTAATATGTTATGTATTGCTGGTGACATTTTATGTATTGCTTTGGTTTGTCCACAGTCAACCAAATTATGGAGTTTCAGTCATATATGTTGTCCGTTATTTCATACTCGCCGGTCTCCGACCGCCAGCGTCGGCAGCACCGCCGCCTCCTCCAACCCTCCTTGTCGGCCGCCCGCGTGCTGGTGCGAGGTAAGCTCGATGCTCCCGGCAAGGTATGTGATCAGATTCAGATGGGCTCTTCTTCCATTGCTCTATCTGCCTTTTAGTTGAACGGATCCGACGCTGGGAAATTTTATTTCAGGAAGCTATGGAGCTGAGGGAGCAGGCGCAGAATCTATGGTACACATCAAATCGAATCAATGGTGGTTTTCTACAGGCACATCAGTGCAAAAAAATGAAAATTGATAGCCTCTCCTTTTAGCTATCATACCATGTGTTGTGTCACTAAGTTACAGTATATACTGCGGTCTACATATTTTCAGATTACTGAAGTTTATAGCCCTCCAATGCAGAATCAGTATGCTTTATAAAATTATTCGAGTATTGCAAAATTGCATGATACATCAAATTGGAGCGTATTCTATTTTTTATGGACTGTGGACTTATGTTGCTTATTTAGAGGCTGCCGTACATGGATCAGGTATGATATTGATTGCAGAAATTTCTATACGACTTGTGAATTTCGACCTTGTTCTTCTTGATTTAGGAGAACTACAATTTTTTGGTGCATGATCTAAAATAGTTGCAACAAATCCTCCCTTAATGTTCTTAATGTTCTGTGGTACATTACTCTAATGTTTCAATGGATAATATATGGTATTGACTTGGACATTGGTGTTGTGGAACACTCTAGAAGGTTTTGGAACTTATAGAAGTATCAGTTGGCAGGGTCTGAAAATCATGGTGTAAGTGTTTCAGCCTATTAATCTGTAGATAAAAAAGTTCGTACATCTCTACCAATAAGGCAATAATCCCGAAGAAAGTTCTACTATTGCAAACGCTCCAACTGAACAAGGAATATGAATGTTTAAATGAAGAAAGAAGCCAGTTTCTCGAGAAGGAATACAGAATAATATTTTGGATTATTTACTTGAGGTATTTCCTTGACTTCATTCTTTATTTTCTCATCCCTCATTATTGGTACTATATAATGGCAATTTGGGACGTCCCAGCATAATTTTTTGGCAACATATGTTGCTTATTAGATGGCCATTTAGGATGGATCCGTGAATTTCTGAATTTACTCTCTTTTAGTTCTGCTAGGAGTGGGATTAATCCTTCTTTATATCTCTTTGTTAGTACAACCAATATTTTACTGAATAAAAATGTAACTCTTGATTAATGAAGTGGTAGTTGGTGGAGTACATAATTGATCAATTGTACGGCAGTGAATAAAATGTAACTCAATTGTACGGCAGTGACCATAATTGAACTGTTGATTAGTTGTCAACGATGTTTTCATAAACAAAATAATAATTTTTTTCTTATATTGGGAAAGTTGGGCTATAGATCATGATCATTAATCGAGTTCACTTTTTGGGCAGTGTAAGTAATAGACATTGGGCAGTAATCTGACTAAATTTACTGCAGTATAAAAGTTGTACAAGGTGGCTTAACATTTTAGTTGTTATTACTATTCAAAGGAGATGCATGTGCTGATTCATTTTAGCAGGAGAAAGTGGTTCTTTATTCTGTGAAAAAATGACAGAACTTGATTCACACACTCCATCTAATTCATGGCCAAAATTCAGGGTATGAGGAAGTGTGTGTTCAGATGAATCTAGCATGCCAATAACATCTGCTGGTTCCTGAGAACTCACATGAAGTAGTACTATACTAGCGGGCGGAGGCGCGGCGCCACGCCGCACCCAGGGAGAAACCCATGTTTGCGTTTGTGCTGTTTGCGTTTGGGGTGTAGCAGGCCATGTTATGTGATATTTTTAGTGCAATGGATGCTGAAATCTGTGGGTGCTATCTGTATGTGCAATGTACAGGTTGTCTGCAACTTCGTGTGCAATTTCAGAATAGATTGTCAACACTTATATATTCGATGTACAATCTCTGAATTAGAACAAGCTGCGTGCATCAATAGGTTTGAGACCACTGAAATAGTGTTACATTGATGTAATGTATTTTGAGGCCTCAAGTTTCGTTGTTGCTTAAAACCAACAAGGAACAATTAGCATTTTTCGCTCACACTGCAAGCTTGGCAAACTTCACTGTACATGCAGTGCCATTACATGTTGTCTCATTACATTAGTTCGATTTTCTGACTCTTAATTTCTCGCTCTGTTGGTTGCATTTTTTGTGAAACTAAGATAGTGAAGGCTGGTGAAGTAATAACATTTGATTTCAACAGTTCTGTATTGACAGTTTCTGGACAAAATTGACTAAATATTTCTGTACAATAACTTTTCCGATGGTATAATAAGAAACAAAATCCATTTTATTGGCTTATTATGATCAAAACTGAGAGTATATGCACCACTGTGAGTGATTTTGTAGAGCTGGAATGTTACGCTTCACTTTAATTGCTTTACTGATTTACGGACTAAGAATATTTCAATTTCGTGTGTCAGAAAAGTTGGTGAGCTCTCACATCTCAATCGGACTCTTGATTTGTTGCATATTTCTTCCAAGTCCATGACCTCTGTATGTTGATTGTTTTAGATGGTTTTCCCCGGTGAGAACATTTTGAAGGTTATCTCTTTAGGTTCTTGTATTTAGCTCACGGCTCCAACTTTTCTTGAAGGGAAACTCAAGGTTTCAACTTGATATGCCATCTCTTTCATTTGGTTTATTAGAGCATAGAATTGGCAAATTTAGTCGCCTAAAAGCAATTTTAGGTATAGGAGATATAAAGTGAGGGGAATCCTTTGTTTTTGTTCTTCTCTAACAGATACATAAATTTGTACCATGAATCAGACATGTGTGTGCGAGGAAGGGAAGAGGAGAGAAACTTTGACATTTTTCATAACTTTCTTTTTCCGTGGCAACGCATGACCGTGGCACCTTACAAGATGATAAAGATCAACACTGATGTTCTGATGTTCTAATAACTGCAAAATAGGAATGCATGGTACTTACGTAACCACATCTGTTTCCGTCTTCACTTTTGGGAGGATATTTCTTATTCCCTTTATGTTGACTTGTCCCCGATCGTAATATTGCAGCATCAATGGGCATGAAGGGCGTGGGTTGCAGACCAAATATTCTACATTGTACGGTCTATTTAAAGGTAACTGTACTAAACATCTTGTTCTTACTGCTCTTTACTCTTTAGTTAATACCATCAGTGTGGCACTCCTCCTTTTTAGCGTTCTTTTAGTTAGTAGCAGTATTTTTGAAGTGTTTCTGGTTCTCGCGGTGTTCACGATATTAGGCTGTAATTGTTGCTAGCCTGATCTTGGTAAATTTTCCTTGCTTAGTCTTAATATTGAAACTTTCTCGGAGGATCCAACCAAGGCCACATTTTTTATAAATAAGATGCAAGATTCTATTCTATCAACAGGCTTTGATGTGTCATCAGCAGCTCTATTACAAGTCTCTAGAGTCGGCTTACCCCACTTCATGTTACTGCTCTTTATTCTTTAGTTAAAACCATCATTGTGGCACCCCTGCTTTTAACATTTGTTTATTAGTAGCAGTATATTAAGAGTGTTTCTACCATTTTGCTGGAGGTTTTACTGGTGTTCTCGCTATTAGACTGTAATTATTGCCAGTCTGAGCAACGTAAAATTTCATTAGTCTCGAATATGGAAACTTGCTCGGAGGATCCAACCAAGGCCACATTTTCGATTAAAAAATGCAATATTCTGTTCTCTCAACAAGCTTTGATGTGTCATCAGCAGCTCTATTAGTAGTCTCTTGCATTTTTACCTTTTATGTTCAAGTATCCATAGAAAAGGTCACAGTACATCACTTTCATTTATATCGGATGTGCGCAACGAATCATCTGGTTACAATTCTGTAGATTTTCCCGCTACCCTATGGTTTGTAGTTAGTACCGAGTATTATAGTCCGTTTAGGCCTTGGAGTTGCGTAGGATATGCGAGCAATAGGTTCGGTGAAAAAGTCTTAGAGTCTAGGATGGATTTTTTTTTGTAGGCTTGTTGTGCCCATTCTGATGTACGAGCTATGACTTCCTTTGTTTTTGTGATGAAATAGTGTGTCCAGTATTTATAGTTTTGAATCATGGCAATGAATAAATTATGGATCAATGTCTTAGTAAGCTGGTTTGCACTCCTTCTGTCCCGAATGACGTGTCGAATAAATGGATGTATCTACATGTATTTTTAGTTTTATATATATATCCATTCCTATCCATTTCTGCGACAAGTAATTCGGGATGAAGGGAGTATTTGATATGGTAGTGAGAGATGCTCTTTTGATCCGATCAATCAATGATAGATCAAATAGCTTATTTCGCATTGTCATACACAATGCAGTATAATTAGAACAACCCTTGTTTATTTTATCCATTTCTCAGTTATATTTATTTTAGAATTAATTTTGACATTGCTTGATAGGACAATGATTTCTTATCTTTTTGTTAGATGATGCATCTTTCTAATTGCAGTGCAGAGGCTTCGAAAACAGCACGCATGCCAGCTTTTCCTGTGAGCCCGAGTCCATTATCTTGCCCCGTGGCAAAGAAGTATATTTCAAGTTTCTTGGGTGCGTCTGTTAGCTGCTAAGGTGGATTTAATCAGGCAGCTTATTGATCTCAAGAACTCTTCAATCTCAGATGGTCATCTCCCTTTCCAGCCGACATAGAAAGAAAAACTCAATGGTGATCCCAACATCTAGAGCCACTTTTAATCTATGGGAGCTCAATTCATTTTTTTAACAAAAATGTGAGTTTGGATGCGGTCTTTAGATGAATCAAGCCTGAGATCCACAGGTGTCGTGGGCTAATTAGCTGTGAGTTCCAAAGATGCAAAGTATTTTGTACCCTCCATTTGGAAATACTTGTCGCATAAATGGACAAAAGAATATGTATCTAGAACTATAATATGTCTAGGTACATCTTTCTCATTCAATAGTTCCGGACGGAGGGAGTATGTTTCATGAAAGAATATTAACGCAACAACTAATTTGTGATAACTACTGTATCATTTGGATCCTATAAATGGCATGTATATCATCTTCCTCTGGTTTCTATCAATAGGAAAGCTACGCTTGATAATGCACTCCATATTGGCTTAACGAGTGAATGCTTTGTTGTTGTCTCATGAGGACTATGTGATGCGTGATGAGGAAGAAGCGAAAGGAGCAATGGGATGGTGACATGCACATTGCCCTTGGGTATAAGGCGGAGGTGCTTACTAAAAAGATTGAGAAAGAGTGAGGGAGAGAGAGAGAGAGAGGAGAGATCGAGGTAGGGAGGAAGGGGGAGAGAGATCTTGCATGTACACGTCGGTAGGATAACTATTTTTTGTTTTGAGCAATGGGAGTAGCAGGAGAGGCTCCTACTGTTTATATATGAAACCCAAAAAATGGCGGATATTTACACATGAGTGGGATTACATAGCCATTCTGGCTAAAGGGTGAAAATAGAAATTACAAGGGTAGGTTGGTTACAAAATAGTCGATGAAGGTGGCCACCTTAGGGGAATTTCAGAATCAGTAAGTTACTTTTGATAGGATAACTGTGTTCTGAAATATTAATGAGATTTGGTGGTAAGTCACCATAAGTTTGTTTCCAATTTGTCAGGCATCATAACTTTCATGCCCGATATGTTGCAGAAATATTCTTTGATAAATATGTTTTTATCTCTTGATATTTTAGTATGATTGTAATTTTTTTATTCACGTATCATTCCAAGAAGCATTTTTGTTTGGGGGAAGAAAGAAGGGAAGAAAATGAGAGCGCTTAAAGTTAAAAAGAAGTCGCCAAGACAGCCCGTTGCAACGCACATGCGTTCTACTAGTCAACGTAGTGGGCCAATCTTTGATATTTCTGTCCATTGGAAAAATTAGAATGAAGGGAAATGAATAATATTTTCTTCATGGGGAGGAAACAAATAGTCATGCATGGATATGTATACAGAGATGGACCGGCTCTGCATCTGGGAAATTAATAATTTGTAAACTCATCTACAATTCCAGCATTACGCCTTTTATTCGCACAGGGCATCAAATATGTCGTTGCCACCCGTCTATGGTTGCTCGGTTTTGCCCCGTGTGGTGCGCGATGATCCATTGCTGTTGCTCACAAAGTCATTCGCTTCCACCCTCCCGTGGCCGGTTGCAGTTAAGACTAAGTATATTTGCATTTATTTGAGCCAATTATGATATATATGGTGGCAAGCAATCCTAAAATCAAACTGATTAGTGTGTTTCATTCGTATCATGACATTCCCAGCACCGAAATCTGAATAGTTAGACAACTATGTAAACCTTCATCGCCGGAATCGGAATGAAGGTTCATTTCCTTTTACACGACATCAGAATTTGCACGGTACTAAAGCCGCCTATAACTCACCACAGGATCAATTCTTACTGGAGCATAGCAGAACGCATGACAGACTCAGATGCACCACTCTCAAGTCTGAAGCATTCAAACGACGAGCATTCATATCCGTTCCAGGAACAAAGCAAAGTTGTACTAGAGGCTAGACCTACTACTAGATGAACTTCTCAGCTTATCCCACCGGCAACAACATTCCAACGATCCAATTATCACCAACGACATCCATGTTACCAAAAAGAGGCAATCAAGAAACCCAGCGCAGCTTTGAGAGCACGATCAGTTGCTCATGATGATGTTGGATATTACATCCCCAGAACTCCTTCATCTGCTTCTGGTTGCGGAGATCTGGTAGAAATATCAGGGAGTGTATAAGTGTGTAGTCTAGGATCATGTACAGAAGGAACATAGTTAAGTTAGCAAAACATACTTCCAATTTAACAGAATGGTGACAAGATATTAAGCAGATTATATATGCACATAAAAGCATGTGGCTTTTCAGGGAAAGCGGAACAAGACAGTATGCAGTGGACATCCGTCAGCAAATAGCACAGGAAGACACAAGCAAGTAAAAGTACTGATAATGAAAATAAATACAAAATGCTATCTGAAGAGAAGGTATGACTCACAAGCACTCGCGCTGTGGCGGACATAAATTTTCTCGACTGGTATACCATTTTCCATAAACAAATTTGCCAGCTTATGGACTCTCCCATCATCCTTTGAGCATGTGATCTTCACCATTCGAAGATCTTTGCAAGTAAATGATCTTCCCTGTAGTTTGATACCTGTTTCTGATGCCTCTCTGGCATTGAAGTTCTTTTGCAGATAAAAAGGTTGTTGTTAAGCATGTGCTAAAATACTCAAAACTAAAAGATAATCAAGTAAGCATAAGCCCCAAATATGTAATTACACATACAATTTTAAGTTGGAGAAAGAGCTTCTGTATATTAGGTGAGTGCTGCAGCAAGAAAATTAATGCATCAAAGTCTGCAGTCATACACCATTCGCCAAGAGACAGGGTCTTCAGGTTGCCAAAATTTGGACATGTATTCAGTTCCCTACTCAGAACAACCTACACATTGCACATAAAATGAGTGTTCAGCAATTAAACATAGTAATTTGAATCAATTTTATATTTTATATATTGAATACAAGAGGTTTGTTTAATATGCAGAGAAGAAAACAAACATACCAACCACGAGAAAGAAATTAAGACATATAGTGATGTGTTACCATGATTAGTACCTATTGGTAAAATATGATTCCTCATTCTTTTCTATAATGTGCAGGGACATTGCCGTTATACTGGTACGCAGACTCAAAATAGTTAATTACACAACGGTTTGAACAGTAATCATTTAAAAAGATACACTACTTCAAGAATGTAAAAAATAACAAACAATAATCTGAAATAATATATAATGTTCTCTTGAAGCTTCATACTTCCATATCTCATTGATTTCACCTACAACATTTGATGATAAAATGAGCTAGTACTAATTTCTTGATCTGAACTCTTCTCCAAGTCAACTGTGCCTTTCTAACCAGGTGTTGCTACTTATATAAGAAATGTGCTCATTGTACATGTGTATTATGTTGGGAGCAACATAAATTTCTTTTGCAAATATCAGAAAAAAGTTGTTAAGAAAAAAAACAATCATGGCTATATCAAGGAAGCACTGCACCCAATATCTGGGCCATGCATTTGCCTCGAGATGTGTCCCTGGCACAGGAAGTGGCAGAGAGATTAGAGGCCTATGCATATTATTAAGCAAGCGAGGCTATGCTATTCAACGAATGGGCCTTTCATAGGTTTATACTGTAGTACTGTTCACCCATCAGAGAGATTCGTCTGACATTGATGTCCAGTCTGTGTCGGCCCGTGAAGCCTGCTGCTCGCTCCATCTTCTCTTTCCTCCGGCGCACTCAACCACGTCCCTGTTGCCCGCCCCACTCATCTCCTTCCTTCATCTGCCCTATTGCCCGCCCCACTCATCTCCTTCCTTCATCTGGCCTGTTGCGCGCTCCATCTTCTCCGTCCCTGATCCAATGCTCGAATCCATGGCAGACAAGCCGACCCGGGTCACCAGTCTCCGGATGAGTCATGGCGAACCTGTACCCTTCATCGAGCCCTCTCCTCTTTCCTTCCCATGATTAAATCTGCAGCACAGCAGCACACCACTGTTGCCATTGCTGCAACGAACCATCGCGAGCCTGCGGTATCTCGCATCCAGTCCGTAGTGGAGCCACATATTGAAGGGAGATCAGGGGATCTCGATCTGTTCGAGCTAGATAGTTGGCATGGTGGTCAAGACGGCGGTACTGTTGCAGAAACTAGGTATGCATCTTTGTCGATCCATGATTTTTCCTTCTTCAATCAGCAGATCTACGGATTCATCACTAGCACCATCTCACTCGCGCAACGAAAATCTTTTCTTTCCCACACACCAGGATATCCTCTCCAATCTCTGTGGTAGTAGACGCCACTGTCCGTGCTAACGAGGATGCGGTAATCCAGAATACAGAGCCCATCGTACAGCAACCCACGGTAGCGGCGTCGGCTGCTGGAAACGGAGGTATGGATGCGATCTCTTATTCGGCATCTTTGATTTCTATCATTCAGATTTATCTCATCTATCTAGGCCGTGTGATTTTCAGGTGTCATTTGTTTTCTAGTTAAAATCGCCTTGCTGAATACTAGTCTGATAGTATCTATCTGCCATCGGAATGTCATGTAATCAGACGCGACACGTTTTGGTGTTATTTTGTTCTGTCGAGTCAATCCTAGGCAAATTATGAGCCGAGTTTGCAGTTTTGCACGCGGTTCTTCGTTAGTATGGCCACTTAATTATAATTCTGGTAATGGTTAATTTGTATGGTATAGAAATTAAGCTGTTCATGTCATTTCGCTTGCAGCAGCATTGCTGTTGTATATTTTGTCAAACTGAAAAGAGTTCGATAGCTGGATTTTTATACTATCATGTATTTCTGTAATTATATTATTTTCGTAGTAGCATTCTCGTTCGCCACAAAAGTCAAAATCACATGCCATGTCTGAGTTGACAGTATGTTTTATGGATGATCAATACAGGAACAAAGGTGTTACCGGCCTGATGCAAGAGTATGCCCGAGCAAGACAAGTTACCTGCAAGATTGTATTGCAAGAGCGACTAACAATCACAGTAAAGACTTATTTGCCCCCATTGAGGGCATATCGTTTGACACATGCAATGAAGCATATGAGATGTACAATTTGTTTTCATGGGAGAATGGGTTTGGGATTCGGCACTACAAAACAAGGACAAATGGAACAGGGTACAAGGCTATGCACGAGATAGTCTGCCAGTGTCAGGTATAATCAAGCCAATCAAAACATATACCCTTAGATATTTTTATATAAAGTTGTGAATGTCATGACCTGAAATTTCACTAAATGATAAGTTGGTTGTTTGGATGGGTGCAGGGCAAGAGTGAGAAAGAGAACTCTGAATCTTGTAGAACAAGATGCAAGGCAATGGTGCGCCTCCTTCGTACAAAGGACCATGGGTGGTATGTCTCCCTGTTTGTTAACGAGCACAACCACCCGTTGTCGGCTGGATATGAGGAGACGCGGTATTGGAATTCTCACAGTGTCATAGATCCTTTGCTGAAGGGCTTCATTCGGAACCTAAGGGAGAACAATGTCAGCCTGAGCAAGGTTTACAATATTCTTTGTGTGGCACATGGCGATGGTGCATCTGTACCGTTCCGCAAGGAGAATTTGAAGTACTTGTGCTCCCGTATTGCGCAAGAATCCATAAATGAAGACATATACAAAACAGTTGATCTGCTGCAACAAATGAAGACTGCTGACCCGAACCTGGAGGTGTCTGTAAATGTCGACAAGGAAGGATCTGTTCAGACTATTTTATGGTGCACCGGGAAAAACCGTGAAGATTATGCACACTTTGGCGATGTGGTCACATTTGATACAACTTACAGGACAAATCTTTATAACATGCCATTCGGCATATTTGTCGGTGTGAATAACCACTTTCAGTCCACTATCTTTGGAGGAGTTCTGATGCGACATGAGAATATTAAGGGGTTTGAGTGGGCATTTAGAACCTTTGTCGAGACAATGAATGGCAAGCATCCATAGACAATTCTGACAGGTTATTTCCAAAATTCATTATTATGTTTCCAATAAATCATGTTGACATATGTTGTTATAACCCTGTAGCTTATATGCCCTATGTGCAGACCAATGCAAGGCGATGGAAGGGGCCATAAAGAGTACATTGCCTAACACCCAGCATAGGTGGTGCAAGTGGCATGTATTGAGGTGTGCAAAGGAGAAGCTTGGGCCTGTTTACAGCAAGAACAGTGACTTCAAAAGGGAGTTCCATGCAATAATAAATGAAATTATATGCGTTAAGGAGTTTGAGTGGAAGTGGTCTGAACTTTTACAAAAATTCAATTTGCCCGATAATCCGTACCTAGAAAATTTATATAGCAAGCGACATATGTGGGCAAAACCATATTTCTCTGGTGTCTTTTGTGCTGGAATGACAAGTACCCAACGTAGCGAGAGCGCGAATCACATGTTGAAGCGGTACATACCCAGATCATCGCCCATGCATCTATTCGTCAAGCAATACAACAAGCTTCTTCAATCACGTTCAGCTGATGAGAGTAGACAGCAACACACCACAAAGATGGTAATATACCAATTCCATTCTCTTATAGAATTGAAATACGCATCATTAGTTATGAACAATTAGCATTATTATTAATCATGCTTGATGTTCATGGCGGATGTGATGGTGTACTGTGAATATAGGACACATGACTATTTTTTGACCACGCCACCAATTAATTTGTACTTGCTTATTTCCTGGTCCTAGGTGTCATGCTATATATGATGATTTCTTACAGATTTGAATATGTCACAGAAACGCCGCAAGTTAAACGGAGGATTTCCTATAGAAGCAGAAGCAGCCAAGATATACACGAGCGGAGTGTTTAGAAAATTTGAAGAGGAACTCTATGAATCTGCATCCCATATTGTGGCAAAATGCATAAGTGACACTGAGTTTGTAGTAACCCGTGCACGACCGGATTATCATGCTGATTATGAGATGAGGTCATACAAGGTCACATTCAGGGAAGGCCGCGAATTCATAGACTGTGAATGTGGATACTTCGACCACATTGGGATGCTCTGCCGTCACTCAATCAAGGTTTGACTCAATTTCAACATGATATAATGTTGTACCGTAATTTGTTTGTATCTCCGATTTCGTTGACATCTTTTTTTATTCTACTTTCTTGCTTGATATTTATAATGACCAACGATGTCTCGCAATTGGCTACCACACCTGATATGCAATGATGTGTTGAAGATACCACCTAAGAATATTGTGAAGCGTTGGACCAAATGGGCAAAGGACGTGCAGCCTTGCAACCTTCCTGTGCCACTTCCATTTGACCAGCAGGATGATCTGTCATACCGGCAGAATATTCTGTACATCGCCGCTCTTGAGACAGTCAAGGAGACATCTCGTTGCAAGAGCATGCTTGGCAAGACGCTGAGGGTTTTACAGGATCTGAAGACTGAGGCTATAAGTATGCGTTTGTCAGAGGAAGAAAGTCTCGCTGATTTGTCTGGAGGCTGTCTTGATGCAGACAATTTCATTACCATCACATCCTGTGATGATTTGAGGCCGCCTAAACGAGTGAAGTGCAAAGGCAGGCCAGCCACTGTAAGACCAAAATCCAGAATGGATTACGTATCGCTGTTCAAGCAGAAGAGCAAGGAGGTGAACAGATTGTATAGCGAGGAAAACGTACTGAAGGAGTCTGCAGTTAACACAGTGGCTGGTGACCTTGAGATTGATCCAAACACTCCCAGAAGGAAGGCGATAAAATGTGGTAAATGCAAGGGTGGAGGCCATAATAGGGCGTCATGCAAGAAGCGTGGCTTAGAACTTTAGATGATAGTCAGTGTAGGCTAATGATGTAACTGATCATTTGTGCCTCGTAGCAGAATGTTCCTCGCGTTCTTAAGAACAAATAGCTGACGTTTGTATTTTGGTGGTGTCATGATCCATATCTATGATACTTTATCTAGTGTCCATAAGAATATGGCAGGTCAAACTATTTTAGTGATTGTTCAAATATTAGTATCAGCTATTCGTAAATACAGGTGGTTTGTGTAATCGACCAGGCAAGCACCAGGTGATGAGGAAGTGTTGATTATGCCGGCATCAATAGGTGTGTACACGTTAGTACTTGTTGCATGTCTCTTTCTTTGCTACTAGTGGCGGAGCTTACACTGGTGGAAAAAAGGCCTTCGGTCGCGGTTCGCAACAACCATTAGTCGCGGTTGGGCAACCGCGACCAAATAAGCGCGACTAAAGCCCCCTTTAGTCGCGGCTGCTTAAGGACCGCGACTAAAGGCCCGTCCCACGTGGGCGCCAGCGGCCGTCGGGCGGAGGACCTTTAGTCGCTGGTCGCCTGCCCAGCCGCGACTAAAGACCTTGTGCTGCCCGCTCACGCCTAAATGTTTAGTACCACCTCGCTAGTTGAGAGAGCTCGAGAGTGGTTTATAAGCGCTGCTGCGCCCACCCACTCGAGCTCCTCTCAACTGCAGGCTTACGGGCCTAATCATTTACTAGCTATGTGCCTGTGGGCCTACTTGGCCTCTGTGGGCCTGAATCCTGGCCCATGTAGGGTTTCTAGTCGATTCAGGCCGTGGGGGTCCGGTAGGGGCACTATTTTTTCCAGTTTTTTGTTTTGTTTTCTGCATTATTATTTATTTTTTGTTGTTTTTTGCTTTATTTTTAATTCTTTTTGCTTTTAGTTTTAGAAAAATTATAAACTTTCTGTTAGTGCCATTAGTTTTCAAATTTGAAAACACTTTTTTGTTTTCTTTGTTGCTTTATTTATTTTATTTTGTTTCTACTTACATATATATTCAATATCAAATAAATTTGCATATGAATGTACAATCTCAAATAAATTTGAAATTAGAACCAAAAAGAATTCAAGAGGAATATACAATATATATTCAATATCATCGGATGACCATATACAATTTTGAACAAGTTTCCATACATGATTTAATCCATATAAAGTTCTACGTCCTCGTAATAGTGTTCTCCTTTAGGATGGAGGACTTCCTGCTCAACCATCCAGCTAGTTCCTCTTGAAGTGGTCGGAAGCGAGCTTCTAGACTAAGCATCATCCGGAGGTTATTCCTCCGAGCATTGGTATCACTCGGAACGGCCCGCTCAGAGGTGTATCTCCGGATCCTCTCACGAACATAGTATCCACATAGATTGGTCTTCGGTGGCTGAATATCCCCGGCATTCTTAGGCTTTACCATTTTGAATTCTAGCTCTTTTTGAATTCACCGACCTTTGTATCTACGTAACCGTCTCCAAACCCTACGAGGCAAAAGAAAATTAAGTGAACAAGAGAGTTATTAGTTACTTGATATTAGGAAATGAAACGAAATAGGCCGATCGATATAGAGCGCAAATGAATGAAAATAATTACTTCGCAGCATTCTTCTCATGTCGGCCCAAAGCTTTGGATCCATATTCAGAGAGTCGTGGACGAGACATTACGAGGTGTTAACTTTAATTACTAGCAGAATCCAGTGGAACCTGCGGACACGATACATGCACAGACGTCATGCATAACTCATCGATTAGCCGCCACATACCATGCATGGAGTAAACAAAAGAGAATTAATGTGCTCAAGACAGAAACACTCACCCAAAATGGTAAGGAAATAGAATATCACTTTTGAGTTCCTGCTTTGTAAGAAACTGCCACAGGTCTGCCTCCACGTCGGTGGGGTGACGCCCAACACATATCCATTAACGATGTGTGGGTCAATGAACCCAACATCATGGATGTTCCTTACTCTGCATTCCTTAATCTTCATTCTGCATGTATAATAGCGGACACAACAATATAGTTAGGACATATATATAGTGCAGGCAATATGAACGAGATGGGGTAGAAATTAATAAATCACTTACGTAACGTAGCAACCGATGATAGATTTGTCGAGCTCGCGCAGATTGAAAAGCTGGAACAATTCACTCCAAAGTGCAATTGTTACATAGTAATGTTTGAAGTGATGCTCATGTCTAACTTCCGCATAAATATATTCTTTGGCGTTTTATTTTTTATGTAACCCTTGTACCAATTCAGCAGACCTTTCATTTGGTCGTAGATCATTTTCTCGCAGGCTCGACTAGAGGCCCTTTCTTGACATATGTAATTACTACATCCTTCACTGGCGCCTCATCAAGGCCTAACAGTTCACGAAGAGTAATACCTAAGCTGGCCGCTTGTTCTCTGGCACTCGTTACAGTCAATCCATGTGCTGTCGCAGCTTGTATGATCTCGGGGGCAACACGGGCTTCCACTATAAGCGGGCAATCGATTGTTTACTTTGTTCCCCAAATTTGGGCAACTTGTTTCCGCTTTTTACTTTCGGCCTTCTCCCGCTCTTTGTTCTCCTTGAACATGAGTGCCTGCCTCGCGAAGTTCACGTGCATAGTCGCCAGCAGATTCTTCATGCTTGGGACGGTGTGCTCAAAATGACTTAGCCCACTTCTTTTGCTCATCGAATATACCGGCTTGGGCTCGGGCTCTCTTTTCTTCTTGCAGTCCGCCTTCCATTTCTCATAATGAGCAGCGGCCGCCGACTTCCTCGGCACTACGCTCCCAAGGCCTTGTGGGGAGAGGCTTCATGATGGCTCCGTACCTTTGTGGTCTTAGGTACATAAGGGTCCGGGTTAATAATCCAGGACTGCTTCGCTTCTTTGTCGGAGGTGGATTGGGGGCGGCGTCGATCACCCGCCGGACGAGGATCGGGGCGGCGGCTGATCACCCGCCGGACGTTGTGGATCGGGGCGGCGTCGGGTGGCGTGACGGAGGTGTAGGTGAACCGCCACCACCACCACCGCCACCACCACCACCGTAGGGGGTGGACTTGTTGTCCTTGGCGCCTCGCTCGAAACTTGATAAACTTCTTTTGCCATAGAATGAAATGGCGCTTGACATCTCCAAGTCTTTTCTCCCCTTCGTGTAGCAATGTCAATCTCTGTGTCCTCAAACCCTTGGACTATGTCCTCCACCGTGACACGAGCATAGCCATCTTGAATGGGGTTGTTGTGGTGGAGTGCTCGTGTAAACATGGTAAAGCACTGCCGATGGCTACCTTCATGGACATGTTCCCGATAGGATAATACAGATGACATTCTTTCATCTCCTTTATATCGTCCACGGGTAGCGAGGAGGCTCCGGTGCAGTAATTTCGACCACCCAGAGGCTCCGTGCAGTAATTTCGACCACCGGAGGCTCCGGTGCAGTAATTTCGATCGTCGGTGCATCTGCACCAGCCGGTGGGGCCTCCGTGGAAGCCACGCTGCTTCTCCGCTGCTGGCTTCCGAGATCCGCTGGATGATCTTCATGCTGCACCCGAGCTGCATCTCTTCGGCTACCAAGACACTCATGGTTTTCTTCATCACATCCATTTCCGATGCCAACCGCGCCACAACATCTGATTCCCCGATCCATCTTTCTCTTACGGCTTCAGTAATCAGACGGGTCATCGCCCTGGGGAACCCTACTTTCCACGGAATGTGCCCCATGCCTCGTACACGTCCTCCGTGTTCAGGATTCCCGAGGGCTTTTGTCGGTAGCGTCGTTCTCTCTGTTGAACTTGATCTTCCCTGTTGAGCATCCTTCATTGCGTCAATAAGGGCTTGGGTGGGTTTAATTAATTTGCCCCGGTAAACACACTCCCTGTCTCGGGTTCAGCGTTCCCCATGCCCGTACCACCAGCTTTTGGCCCTTGGGTCCCATCCCTCCGTACTGACGGATTCCTCGCGCCCTCATCTCGTTCTCCATCTTCTCCAACCTAGGCACCAAAATGCGATACCCTCCTGGCCCCATAACATGATTGTACTCCTTCTTAGCCGCATTTTCCTTATTTTTTCGATATTTCAATGAACTGCTCCGATTTCTTTTGCTTCACAAATTCTGGCCAATCATGTTTCAGTTTCTCATATTGTCCTTTGAAATCCGGAGTCTTGTTCTGCTTGACAAAGTCACGGGCTAGATTTTGCTTGAATTTCCGGAATGCGTCGGCCATCTTATGAAGAGCGAACTGTTTGACTAGCCTCCTCCTCTCCTTGTTTTCCTCAATCTTGTTACCCTCCTCATCGAATTTGTTGTATTCGGAGGTAGAACGAAATGTTCCATAAGCTTCTTGAAGCAATCTTTTTTGTTCTCTTATCGACAAAAGTGAAACCATCAATTCGTGCCTTCTTTGGCTCATTCCACTCTCGACGGTGATCGAGACGTTGTCTCTAACAATGGCTCCGCATTGGCTGACAAACTTGGTGGCGTTCTTGCGGGGCTCCAGCTGCCCGCGGTTGCACTGTCGACAACCTCGATGGTGCATGTTTCTCCTTGTTTCATCGTCTTGGTTGCGCCCACGCTTTGACGGCGTACTCGATTGTTTCGGACGATCCGGCCGAGGGCTAAAATAAGAAAGAGAGTCGCGCGCGTTAGTACACACATATTTATTCAAATCAGTTTGTTTGTATCACCAGGCTCAATGTATATATATACCTCGGCGCCGGAGGTGGTTGCTACTTCCATTTGAAGATCGTCGTTTATCGACGCTTTCTTGACATCTTCTTCTTGACCGCGCCCTTCATCTTCACCGTCAAGGTTCAGATAAGAAGAGATATCATCTTCTTCTTCTCCGGTCGGCACATATTGAATATCGCCGTTTATGATGCCGAACATATGTGCTTCACCGTCCGGATCATAGTTGTCCATAATCGGGTCAGCTCTATCGTCCGCCATTATGTCACCCTGAAAACATGTAGTAAAAACAAATTAATTAAGTGAAGAAGGGGCGGTGGCGGTGGCGGTGGCGAAAGGCGGTGGCAAAAGGAGGGGGGCCGAGGAAGGGGTGGGAGAGGGTGTCGCATGAGAGCGCGAGGCAGGGCGGCAGGCAGCGGCGTCACGGAGAGGGAGGCGAGGACAACACACATGTATAACCCTCGCCGCCTCTTATAAAATTCTAAATACATAGAAGGCAAGTGCATAACAGGTCAACAGACAGAGCTAGGCGTGTTCTAACGCAGCGCTTAGGCGATACCGGGCGAAGGAAACATCCGGAAAGTTTTCCGGTTCCGGACGTCTGCCAGACAGATGAACCGGAGAGGAAAGTTTGCAGGTTCGATAGGTTAGGGGTGTGTGGCGGACGAACGGTCTGCGTAATCGGATTCGTCTCGTCGCTCGAGCAACTTTCATGTACAAAGTTTTTCGATCCGAGCTACGGTTTATTTTCTATGATTTTCTAAAGTTTTATTGATATATTGTAATTAAAACTAATTCGAGAATAAAGATTAAATTGCTACTAGTGTTAACATAACAGTTTTAACTAACAGACTATTAGTGTTAACATAACAGTTTTAATTAGGTTAATTAAACTCAACAATTTAAGTTAATTAATTAATTAATTAATTAACTAATATATTTTTTATTATTCTTTTTTTATATCAACACAGTTTTGGGGGTGGGACCCCTCTGTCATAGGCACAGGGGCCTATCGGGCGTCGGCTTACGGGCGCGGGCGTGCGGGCGCCACCGCCAAGGGACGGCGGGCGTGGCCGCTGCTATAACCGGACGTCTGGACGGCGACCGACGTGCTGACGGGCGCCGCCATGAGGCAGGGCGCGGGCGACGACGGTCTGAAAGCTTGCTCGAGGGGGCGGCGGTTAGGGCTGGGCCGGGCTAGGGCTGGGGCGCGAAACCGGCGTCGGCGCGGGGGTTACAGGGGCGAGGGCGACGGCGGGCGAGGTCGAGGGCGACGGCGACGGCGGGCGGCGTCGAGGGCGACGGCGACGGCGGGCGGCGTCGAGGGCGAGGGCGACGGGCGGCGGCGAGGGCGCTAACAAAGCGCTGGAATCGGAGAAGACGAAACGGCGGGCGGCGTCGAGGGCTTGAATATATAGCCCACCCTTTAGTCGCGGTTGGCCACGAGGACCGCGACTAAAGGTACCCTTTAGTCGCTGGTCGCCCGCCCAGCGACTAAAGGGGTTTGGCGGTTTGGCGATCCCGCCCCCTTTAGTCGCGGTTGGGAAGGCGAACCGCGGCCAACCGCGACTAAAGGCCTTGTCTTTGCGCCCTAAATGTTTAGTCCCACTCGCTAGTTGAGAGAGCTCGAGAGTGGTTTATAAGCGCCACTGCGCCCACCTCTCGAGCTCCTCTCAACTGCAGGCTTCGGGCCTACTCATTTACTAGCTATGTGCCTGTGGGCCTACTTGGCCTCCTGCGGGCCTGAATCCCGCCCATGTAGGGTTTCTAGTCGTATTCAGCCGTGGGGGTCCTGTAGGTGGCACTATTTTTGCTTTATTTTTTAATTCTTTTTGCTTTTAGTTTTAGAAAAATTATAAACTTTCTGTTAGTGCCATTAGTTTTCAAATTTGAAAACACTTTTTTTGTTTTCTTTGTTGCTTTATTTATTTTATTTTGTTTCTACTTACAACAAAATACTTATTGTTGCTATTTTAGTTTTCTGCATTATTATTTATTTTTTGTTGTTTTTTGCTTTATTTTTAATTCTTTTTGCTTTTAGTTTTAGAAAAATTATAAACTTTCTGTTAGTGCCATTAGTTTTCAAATTTGAAAACACTTTTTTGTTTTCTTTGTTGCTTTATTTATTTTATTTTGTTTCTACTTACAACAAAATACTTATTGTTGCTATTTTAGTTTTCTGCATTATTATTTATTTTTTGTTGTTTTTTGCTTTATTTTTTAATTCTTTTTGCTTTTAGTTTTAGAAAAATTATAAACTTTCTGTTAGTGCCATTAGTTTTCAAATTTGAAAACACTTTTTTGTTTTCTTTGTTGCTTTATTTATTTTATTTTGTTTCTACTTACAACAAAATACTTATTGTTGCTATTTTAGTTTTCTGCATTATTATTTATTTTTTGTTGTTTTTGCTTTATTTTTTAATTCTTTTTTGCTTTTAGTTTTAGAAAAATTATAAACTTTCTGTTAGTGCCATTAGTTTTCAAATTTGAAAACACTTTTTTGTTTTCTTTGTTGCTTTATTTATTTTATTTTGTTTCTACTTACAACAAAATACTTATTGTTGCTATTTTAGTTTTCTGCATTATTATTTATTTTTGTTGTTTTTTGCTTTATTTTTAATTCTTTTTGCTTTTAGTTTTAGAAAAATTATAAACTTTCTGTTAGTGCCATTAGTTTTCAAATTTGAAAACACTTTTTTGTTTTCTTTGTTGCTTTATTTATTTTATTTTGTTTCTACTTACAACAAAATACTTATTGTTGCTATTTTAGTTTTCTGCATTATTATTTATTTTTGTTGTTTTTTGCTTTATTTTTAATTCTTTTTGCTTTTAGTTTTAGAAAAATTATAAACTTTCTGTTAGTGCCATTAGTTTTCAAATTAACATGATCCATTCAACAAAGTTTGGTACAATAAATTATTACACGTCATTTCTTCCCTTGTGTCCCTCGCTTGCTTACGATTGTGCCGTATCCATGGAGCATCCTCATCATTTAACTTAATGCTTGGGTCGGTGTTCACTTTGAAGGGCGGAATTTCAGCAAACATATTATAATCTTGACATGTCTGTCTTGTCCTCCACTCCCACGATGTTTCTTTTCCCCGAAAAGAACAATGTGGCGCTTTGGATCATCGCATGATGTACTGATCGCTTTTCTTATCTTTCCGCTTCCTCGGTTTGCTACTCATGTCCTTCACATAGAAAACCTGAGCGACATCTTTCGCTAGGACGAATGGTTCGTCAAGGTAACCAAGATTGTTGAAATCCACCATTGTCATTCCGTATTGCTGGTCCACCTTTACCCCACCTCCTGTTAGCTTGAACCATTTGCACCGAACAAAGGGACCTTAAAGGAGGGTCCATAGTCAAGTTCCCATATCTCCTCTATGTAACCATAATATGTGACCTCTTGCCCATTCTCGGTTGCTGCATCAAAGCGGACACCACTGTTTTGGTTGGTGCTCTTTTTATCTTGGGCGATCGTGTAAAATGTATTCCCATTTATCTCGTACCCTTGGAAAGTCGTTATAGTCGAAGATGGTGTCTTGGCCAACATGTACAGCTGATCTACAACATCATTGTCATTCATTAAATGTTTTCTCAACCAACTGCGAAAGTCTCCATGTGGGCCTTCCTAATCCAGGATTCAGGCTTCCCGGGTTGTCGAACGTAAAATATTCTTGTGTTTCTCAAAGTACGGAGCCACCAAGCTGGAATTGGTCAAGACGGTGTGGTGTGCTTCAGTCGAGAGAATGGCCGTCCATACATATCGTTGATTTCATTCCGATCGTGCCTTTTCCACTTAGTCTCCCCTCGTGCAGCGATCGAGGAAGACCAATCGGCTTAAGGTCAGGAACAAAGTCAACACAAAACTCAATTACCTCCTCATTTCCATAGCCCTTGGCGATGCTTCCTTCCTCGCCTAGCACGGTTCTGAACATATTTCTTTAATACTCCCATGAACCTCTCAAGGGGAACATATTGTGTAGAAATACAGGACCGAGAACGAAAATCTCTTCGACTAGGTGAACCAGGAGGTGCGTCATAATATTGAAGAAGGATGGCGGGAACACCAACTCGAAATCGACAAGACATTGGATCACATCGTTCAGTAACCGTGGTAGAACTTCCGGATTGATTACCTTCGAGAGATTGCATTGAGGAATGCACATAGCTTCACAATGGCTACTCGAACATTTTCGGCAGGAGCCCCTCAAAGCAATCGGAAGCAATTGCGTCATAATCACGTGGCAGTCGTGAGACTTCAGGTTTTGGAACTTTTTCTCCGCCATGTTTATTATTCCCTTTATATTGGACGAGAATCCAGACGGAACCTTCATACTGCTCGGGCATTCAAAAAAGATGACCTTCTCTTCTTTGGTCGAGCGTAGCTGGCACGACCTTGAAACCATTCCGGATGCCGGTCATCGTGGTCTTTCAAACGTTGCTTGGTCCTGCCCGTGCTTCCTTTGTATCATTTGTCTTCCCATACACGCCCAAGAAGCTTAGGAGGTTCACGCAAATATTCTTCGTAACGTGCATCACGCCGATTGCAAGAGCGGACATCTAGGACTTTCCAATATTCTAGCTCCTGCATTATAGATTTCTTCTTCCACATGGCTGCGTGCCCGTCGGCTCCCTTCGAACTGATTGTCCGCCAGGACCCTTTCCAAAGATGACTTTCAAATCCTTGACCATATCAAATACCTCGGCACCGGTGCGTTCCGCAGCTTCGCCGGTGATCTGCCTTGCCGTTGTAATGCTTGCCTTTCTTTCTTCTTGGATGAATTTTCGGAAGAAATCGACGATGCCCAAGGTACACGTTCTTCTTACAATTTGGCAAATGTACACTTTCAGTCTCATGTAAGCGATGCGTGCATGCATTGTATCCCTTATTTGACAGTCCCGAAAGGTTACTAAGAGCAGGCCAATCGTTGATGGTTACGAAAAGCAACGCCAGAGGTCAAATTCCTCTTGTTTGTGCTCATCCCACACACGGACACCACCCCACAGCTGTAAAAGTTCATCAACTAATGGCCTTAGGTACACATCGATGTCGTTGCCGGGTTGCTTCGGACCTTGGATGAGCACGGCATCATAATGAACTTCCGCTTCATGCACAACCAAGGAGGAAGGTTGTAGATGCATAGAGTCACGGGCCAGGTGCTATGGCTGGAGCTACGCTTCGCCAAAAGGATTCATGCCATCCGTACTTAGAGCAAATCTTATGTTCCTTGCGTCACCTGCAAAATCTTTGAACCATCTCGTCGATCTTTCTCCATTGCGTTCCATCTGCGGTGTGTCTCAACTCCCCGTCCGACTTACGGTCCTCTTTGTGCCATCGCAACAACTTGGCATGCTCTTTGTTCCTGAACAGACGCTTTCAACCGTGGTATTATAGGAGCATACCACATCACCTTGGCGGGAACCCTCTTCCTGGGTTTCGGCCCTCAACATCGTCACCGGGGTCATCGCCTCGATCTTATAACGCAATGCGGTGCATACCGGGCATTCATTCAAATTCTCGTATTCATCATGCGGTAGAGGATGCATTCGTTGATGCATGCATGTATCTTCGTAACCTCTAAACCTAGAGGGCAGACAACCTTCTTTGCTTCGTGCATCTTGGCGGGCAACTCGTTATCCTTTGGAAACATATTCTTCAACATTTTCAGCAATTTTTCAAATGCCGAGTCAGCTACACCTGCCTCGCCTTCCATTTCAGCAAATCCGATTGTGCAGCCCAGCTTTTTCAGACCATCATCGCATCCGGGTACAGCGCCTTTCAGTGATCCTCTAACATGCGATCCAAATTCTCCCTCTCCTTTTCAGTTTCGCAGCGGCCTCCGTGCATCGGCAATGGTCCGACCAAGATCATCAACGGATCATCACGTGCCTCTTCTTCACCTTCCCCTTCACCTTCAAAGCATCCTCCATGAAAGTATCACCGAAATGAGCAAGATAGCTTTCATCGATGAAATCATCCCTTCTTCATCTTCTTCCATTATAACCCCTCTTTCTCCATGCTTGGTCCAACAATTATAGCTTGGCATGAAACCCTTCAAGCAGATGCATGTGAACAACTCTTGAGGAAGAGTAACCCTTCTCATTCTTACAGATAACACATGGACAGATAACAAAACCCCCCGCTTGTTCGCATTAGCCACTACGAGGAAATCTTTCAAACCCGTAGTGAACTCACGGAGAGTCGGTTACCGTACATCCATTGCCGATTCATCTGCATTATTATAATATAAAATATATAATTAACCATCATGCATTTGTTAAACTAACTAGCTACAAACAATATAAATTAAACAATGAACTACACACATGCATATTGACACATCAAAGGTTCATCAAGTTGCTAATCATGATCAAGAGTGTGGCTCCAACACTTCATGTCATGTTTGTTTCATGCTCTTGGGGCATTTCATCAAACACCTTATGTGCATAAGAGGAACCAAAAGCAAACCTACACCCACTTGTGAAGAGAATGGCTCCAAATGGCTAAGTGTTGGCTGCTGGATGGGTATATATAGGGGAGGGCTTTAGTTGCGGTTGGCCCGGCAAACCGTGACTAAAGGTGCCCGAAGGCCTTTAGTCGCGGTTGTCCCGGCCAATCATGACTAAAGACCTCACGTGCGCCTGCCACCGAGCGCCTGGGCCCGAGCCTTTGGTCGCGGTTCACCTCTGTAATCATGACTAAAGGTCCCATTAGTCGCCAGTTCCTACAGCTTCGCGACTTATGGGGCTGGACGGAAGCCTGTTTTTCCACCAGTGTTAAAAGAAAAGGTTAGACGGGTCGGACTAAAAACAAGCAATTTTTTTTTGAAATTCTGAACCACAACCAAAATATAGGTCAACCATGAACCACTATTAATAAGTTAGCTAATACAAAATCATTGCGACATTAGACATGGACTTACTCACATCCTATTGCTATTACTTATCACTAGATGTAAGGAACTAAGCAAAATCGAGAAAGTCATGTTCCGCTCATGAGCTCACGATGAACATTAAATTCATAAATAAAAAAACAGGGGACCCAGTCCCCCACGTCGACCCCCTCTGGCGACACGGAGGCACCTATAAACTCAATAATGTGGAGCGCTCTCACTCCCCATATCTAAAACCGGTGTCGTCGCTGATCCATCCACATAACGTATCGGGACCAACAGTCGCACTGACCCATCTTCAGGAGAAAGATCCGCATCATCCTTGCTATTCCGGACATCCGTCGACGCCACCATGGCGCCCAACGGCACCACCGCCCTGCGCTCGTCCGTCAAGACGCGAAGATTCTGCAAGATCCGTGATCCGTCGTGCATAGCACCCGCCAACCAGCATGACTCAACAGTAGCACCCGCCGGCTAGGCTTGACTCGGCGTACCAACTATATCTCCCCGACTCATAGCCGGGACTAGATGACGAATCTCGAGATCCGACCACCTAGCCACAGGCCGGCCACCTCTGACGAAAGAGATGGCCACCACCGACGCGACCACTGGGCCCTCTACGCCACCGCCGCTGATCGAAAGGCAGATGGCTTCGCCGCCGCCGGCGCCCGAACAGGGCAGGCCACCACGCCCACAGCCCGCGCCGCCTCCGACACCGCCGCACCACGGCCATTGTCGTTGCCAACACTGCCACCACAACCGCCATTAGGACATCGGCCGCCCGCCACACCGCCTTAGTCCAGATCTTGGTCGTCATGAACTGCACCGGGCGCCACCGCAGTCCAGATCGGGGTCACAGCCTCAAGCTAGGGCGCCCCGCGTCACCCTATGACCCGCGAGAGGGAGGAGTGCCTCTGCCGACGCTGTCAAGACGACAAAGCTATGCCCGGCTGACCATGGGTGGCGATGGAGGGAGGGAAAGGAAGGAGCGATGACCCGGCGGCTATGGTACGTTGGAGCCCCTATATATAGACAAATCTCCTGTGGTGGAAAAATTGTCCATCAGCCGTCGTCCGTCTCTTTGTGTCCTGATCTTCTATGCTAATAGATTCTCTGCAACCTACCAGTAGACATGACTTTTAAAGTTCAGAGTCTAGCCCGTCAGTCGCTGCCGATACACGCAATGTTTAAAATTGAAGCATGGTCATCTCGCCTCCTAAAGATTCCATACGGCGACCCATAAAAAAACCCAAGAGGGAATAGAGCTAGGATAGCCGCACCATGCAACCAATAGACGCTGCTGATATCCTTTTTTTTACCATCCGTGCCTAGTCTAGACGCAGCTGGTCACGAGTGAAAATGTGTAATCCCTTTGCGCTGGGACTCTAAGTTCTGTCACGGGGCACCGAGACCTCTGGTAGACGGCATGCAGACATTTCAAGACCCTGCATGCTTTACACAGGGTAAGATTCTCTTTTTAGAGGAAAAGGGCTCAACGCCCCGGTTCCAATTGGATTACCAAGAGAAACCGAACAAGGTTTTGTTGCGATTACAAGCACGCGGGGGGAAAGAACACAGCACACTCGCCGCCCCAGCAAAATAAGAAAAGATCAAGCCACAAGCAACCGATCACTACTAGAGTATGAAAATAAGGTAGCGAAACTGGACAAAGGAGGGCTACATCAAACATAATAAATCATCACTCGCTCATGGCTCCTCTTGAGCACTGCTTCAGACTTAACCAGGATCCGGCCATAGCAGGAGGGGCGGGGATCTTGCTATCTGTTCCAGTTTCCGCACCACACGCAACACTATCCTTTTGGCGATGTTGTCCGAGCAACGAACTGCCCAACTGTCTAAGGTAGCGGCAATCTTCCACCACAGGACCTGCGTTCCAGACCAGGGGATATGATTGAAACACATATCATTACGATATTTCCAAAGAGCCCATAAGGCAGCAGAGTGTAAAAGGCGATCTGCTTGGTGATTTTTATTGAGGGACCACCATTTCAACATGTCATGAATAGACATTCTAGAATGATTATTAGAAATCTCCCCAATCACTCTCCAAAGCTCTCTGAAACAACGCAACCGAAAAATAAATGATCTATGCTTTCCGGATCACTACAGAAAAGACACGAAGTATCATCTACTACTTGTCTTTTCTGCAGATTATCTCTGGTCAATAGCTTATTGTGAACCATAAGCCAAAGAAAAATATGAATGCGGAGAGGAACTCTGATATCCCAGATAGAAACACTGCACCTGTGGGCAACTCCTCTAAAATTTATTATGTTGTAAAAGGACTTGACAAAGGTAAACACCTTTAGTGTCAAAGTCCCAAATAACAGTAGTCACACCTGTCTACCAGGGCAGTATTCTTGATATCATTGAATAACTCATTCCACTCTGCCAACATATCAAGGGAAAAACATCTTCTAAAAGTGATCTTCAGGTTAATACCGTCCCAAGCTTCACGAACAGAAAATCATTATCAAGACATGCAAATGAATTTTGAATACCTTTCCTCAACATAGGTTTTTCCAGGTTTTTAATTTGCTTCAGCTCTTGGGCTTTCTGGATAGCAGGCCTGTCATCCTTCTTGATTCTGGTACTAACCCTAGAAGCAACCACAGGGCCCCAATTCTGTTGAGTACTAGGCTTTTTCTGAATCTCAGGGATATGACCAAAAGCAGCAGCTTCAAATCTCTCCAGCAGTGGGCCACCCAAATTGAGCTCGAATGATCCATGCTACAAACCAGCAATGCTGTGAACGGGGGAAAATAATCTTGGCAGTGTTTGGTCTAATTAAAAGAGCGCCCTATTTACACCAAAATTCTGGAAACAAAAAAATGGTCAAATGCCATCCAAGACGTCCAGTCCCTGCACCTCATATGGCGCAGCCAACAATAAATAAGTCTACTGGGTCATAGGGGACGCATTGTGATGGCTGCGCCGCCCATAGCACGTATAAAAGAAAGCCACATGGCATGGCACCACGCCGTGTGACTGGAACGGGATGCCACATCATTGTGAAGGCCGTTCGAGGCACACCTTCGTGACGTACATTGGACATCTTCGGTGACGTCTGTACCTTGTACAGGTACTATGCAGGTCCTGGTGTTTGTACCTTGTACAGGTACTATGCAGGTCCTGGAACACCTTTGGTGACGTTTGTACCTGGTACAGGTACTATTGTAGTTCCTGGACCACCTTTCATGATATCTGTACCTGGTACAGGTTGTAGTTCGTGGAACACCTTCCGTGATGTCCGAACCTGGTGCTAGCGGCGTCAAAGGCAACGCCTACGAGTTGGCTTTTTTTATTTAGTTTAAACTTGTTAAATATTGTCAGGTTTGCATGTAAATATATTAAACTTACTTAATTCATTTGGTATCCATGAAGTTCAATTGTTTGGTGAAATGTTTGCTTGACATGTGAGGGGACAGTTCAAATGACAGTTGGATTGCCGGCTCTCCAAAATGTGTCCGTAGATGTGTCCATTTAACATTTGATGTGTCGATATGAGATACAACACTGGAGTTGTCCGCTTTTAGAAGTTCATTACTGAATCCTTTATATCGCCGGGAGCCGAGTGCAAAGTCAATTGGAAGACGGTTTGTAGACAAATGAAGTTTGGTGGTCTACGATTCTCAACACCGACAAGTTTGAGCATGCTCTGCGTCTTTGGTGGCTTTCTCTTTGCTGTCGCTGTTGCTCCAAAGACCACGGCCGCCTACCAGCCTTTACTTGAACTGCAACTTCCGCAGACCTACACCGATACACTCGAGATCCACGATGCTTCTTATCCTCCGTCGGTCCAGACAACTCCTCCAACCACCGCAAAGGTACTGTTTTCCCATACGATAATCACCATGGCCGGCGAGTGTTAGTTGGATTGCTCCTACTTAATTTTGTTGTCCCTGCCTCTTTGAAACAATGGATTCATATATGAAGTAAATATACAAGCATTATGTCAAGTCGTCTGATGATTCTTCTGGCGAGGAGAGGACTACTCGAATGAGATGCACTAATTCAGGCAGTAATATTGGTTGTTACTCATAACTTGTACCTGGTACATTAACCCATCATAAACATACATGTACCTGGTATAATCAATGCACAGTAATTGAACTTCATATGTTCGGCCGCCACATGGATGCTCCTGTACATGGTACATTAATTGGAGAACCTTATACTTGTATTTGGTACATGTAGACATACTTGTACCCGGTACATTAACTGGGCAACTGTATACTTGTACCTGGTACAGACGGGCATATTTATATCTGGTTCATTAAGTGAACAACTGTATACTTGTATGTGGTACATTCATGCATACTTGTACCTGGTACATTTAGGCGACCCCACCAAACAACACCCAACAAAATAAGAGTACTGACAAAATGGAGAACACTTCTTTTCGGTGAGCATCATGCAACTAATGTGGCCGATGTACCTCCAGCCCACCAGGGTTCAAATCCTGGTGCTCGCATTTATTCCTGTATTTATTTCAGGATTTCCGGCGATGCGCATTCAGTGGAAGGAGATGTTCCCGTCAACAACGAGGTGCCTACTGTGACTTCATAAATTTTAAGATGATATGCCGGCTCAGTCTTTCGGAGGTGCTCATAGGTAAGTTTGAAAAAGGGCCAGAACAATGATTTTGCCCGATAGTGAAGAAAATTGTTTTATTGTCCAGCTCTCGTATATAACAAAAATTGAGGAAAAATTCCGTCCGTAATAGTGCGGAGACATGGGCGAGAACCGCGTCAGCACCATCACGTCTTCCTTCACGTTTGCACATCGATTCAAAATTTCCACAGGTCCCTCTGAGTCACAAACAACTCAAGCATATGTAGATATGCGTAAGATCAAAAACTTTTCCTTGTGGCAAAATCTATTAATTTCATAGACTAAAAATGGCTAAGATCAACATTTCTTAAATCATGCGCGACATATCAGGTTCAGCAAAAAAAGGACGTCGATACATCGCCCAGTTTGTTTGCCGTGGCGATGCTGACACTGTCAATCGCCATCCACATCCCTACTCCCTCCTTGTCACTTGTCATGGTCACCGTTGAAACTCCAGCGAAAACGAGTAGTGAGGTACATAAATGATAAAAATCGTTTTATAATTTTTATCATATCATTTAGCACGAAAGTAGCTCGAGATCGACTCGAGATCGTTCATGGATGAGGCAAATCCTATGTCTCCATTTTGAAGAAAAAAATTCAGGAGCCAATGGCACCTTACCATAAATAAAATCAATAACAATCAATAACAACCTGTCAACTAGGCTATGTGCACCATGCTGGTCTATTCTGGACTAGACAACGACAGCGGTGCATGTGAGTAGACAGGACAAGCCAACCCACTGTTTGGGCAAAGCCTAGTACTCCTACCTAGGAACCTATAGCCTATCATACTGCATGTCTACGCTGCTACACCGAGACAAAACTGCTAATTACCCCGCATGAGCCCAAAAGGCCGTGTCAGTAGCACGAATCTTGGGAGGTATTGAACGGGCTGGATAACAGGGCGCAGTGCGCTCAAGCGCAGCTACAACTTTCCCATCAAGGAAATTTTCATATATACTCGAAGATAGAGAAAATAGTAAAAGGTGGTGACAGCTATACCTCTCCAGCATCAGTCAACAACTCCAAAGTTCTAGCACTTGAAAGACTCTGAAGAATATGACGGCCACCTAAAATCTTCGCATCATTGCATTCTCTATATCCACCATAGATACTGTCTTTACTGGAAATCAGGCCTTTACCTTTGTAGCCATACTTTGCATCATTTGCAATCTCACTGTATGCATAGGTATTGTCATCGCTGTCGATATCACCACCATAATCATAATTATCCTTGTAACGATTATGCCTGTAAATTCCTTCAGCAAAACCATGTCCATATCCAAACCTTATAAAATCATCATATCCAACATTATTACTCAAGGAAGACTCATCATGAATCTTTGAGCTCTCTGTCCAATCATTATCGCCGCTATCATCCTCGTCGTCATCAGTAGTTCCATCACAATAATCTTCATCGCTGATGTATTCATTGTCATCACCCAAGAAAGAGTCATCAAGTATGATAGTAGCTGTGACAAGTGACCCCAAATTCTTGAATGATGGGACTCGGACGTAAGGTGTGATGAGGTGCAGAAGTAGGAGGTTCGGAGCAGCAATGGAGAAGGCGCAACTGATCTCGCATTCGAGCATGATTGAAGTCTTCAAAGAGGCGGACACAATCCTAGGGCCCGTCACCAAGCAATCCTTCAGACCTAGTACTTCCAAAGACGTGCAACTAGAAGAAAGCTGCCTGAGGATCCTGTAGTCGAGCATGGCATACGACAACTTCAAGACCTTGAGGTGGTAAGAGATGAACGACGCGCGGTCCAACGACGCGATCTCCGAGCAACGCCCGGTGAGATGGATAACCCGCGCGTTGCGCTTGATGGCGGCCCTCATCCACGCGCTGGCGTCGTCATCGGTGAAGCCCGCTTCTTCGTCGCTCGACCGCAGGCGGAGCATGACCACGGGCGCTGACGCGTCACGTAGGAGGAAGAGCCGGTGCACGAAGTCGCGGAACTTCTCAGGCGGGTCGCCGTAGCGGCCAGTGGAGGGGCGCACGCTGAGATCGAGGCAGGGCGCGGATGCCCAGAGGTGGCGCCACCGCCGGGCGAGCACGCAGGTGCGGACCACCTCCCACGCCTTCAAGAATGACATGATGTGGTGCAGGAGCTCGTCCGGGAGGGCGCTGAGGCGGTCGCGCTTGGCGGTAGCCCAGCCGGCGCCGCGGCGGTGGCCCGGGCGCTGGGTGGTGCTCCGGTGCATTTCGTCGAGCCGAAGATCTGCATGCAGGTTTAGCGACACCACGGGGCTCAGCCTTGTCAGTCAGGATTTTGAATGATGGAACGGAACATAACATACCAAGAGAGTCTGCTTGAGATGGCCAAAACTGAATTCCGCCAAGGGACACTCACGTACACAAGAGCTAGCAGAAGCACTTGATCGGTTCCTGTACAAGCATGCACTAGTACATGAGCCTGACTTGTAGTACAAAGTTGAAGGTTTTTTAAACCTTCATCAAAGGATATGGAGCGCATTGCCGTTTGTTAAGGAAACTGACACAAACAAACTGCGAGTGGAATGTCACAAATTCTCCAAATCCACTACCCAAAATAGTAATAAAATGATTGTACATAGCGGCGGCGTTGCCGGAAAGGAAAACAGGGGAGAGATGGCCACCTTGCAGCTTGGGTGCGGACGGCGTGAGCTCATCCACGTCGTAGATGTGCCGGAGGAGGGCACGGTGAACGTCACACGGTGCCTCGAAGGCACCTATGCCAGCGGGGCCCGGCCCCGCCATGGAGCTCACCGTCGCGACGACGGCCAGTTGCCGCTTGGAGATGTGGGGCGTGATGTCCGGTGGCGGCCTTGAGTCGGAGTAGCTGGGGAAGGGAAGGGATGCGCTTGGCACCGGATCTGGAGCGCCGCCGTGAAGCAACAGGGGAGATGGTCAGATGGGACTTCACGGGAGCAAATCCTGAAATAAGAACTGTCGGCGCCCCTGCGCTCTCTTAGAGCTTAGGCACTCTCGGCCATCGGATCGATTTCTTGATGCGTTTTCGACCATTCGATCTCGCTCCCGGAAGTTGTTGGCCATTGGATCAAACTGAGCGTGCCACCGCCTGCTATTTCTATGCCCCGCAGAGGGCATTTTCGTCATTTCACGTCTTAGGTTAAGTTCCGATTTGCTGCCTCCTCCCCAATCAGTGCTAGGACTATTACGGGAGCAAATTAACTAGAAACGAGGGTCCTTTGTGCACACAAGCGCGCATTTCTACGTAGACACGTTGAATCTCTGCCATCCATTCTCAATCCAGTGGTCCGGCTTCGAGTTTTCTATTTTTGCGACTAATGGCCAGATACTATATTAGTCGCCCGGCCAATATGGCGACTTTTGACTGAGAATGTCATTTTAGCATACTAGACATTCGGCCTTCGGCCTGCATAATTTTGGACTCCATATTCAACCCTTCGAATAATGTGGGACGTTGGTTTGGGGCATGCGTCATTCGTCAACTGCTCGAGCGGAGGGAAGTTTCGGCTCGGTCTCTTCCTCACGCATGCAGCCCGATCAATGTCGTTGTCGCCCGTGCAGTTGTCGCATCCGCCCCTAACAATGTTGCAACCACGTATCCACCTGGAAGAGTGCCAACTAATGGTCATCGTCATGTTTCCCACCTGCCCCAATTCCAGCCGGAAAGCGCCCATTCGCGGGTATATAGACCCATTACCTTTGCCATTAATACCACATTTAACCTCTCTTCCTCGTCTCCATCGCCAACACACTCACCTCATCAACCCCCCCCCCCCCCCTTCACCGGCCGCCACCCTGCCCCCTCTCTTCCCCTCTCTGTCCCTGCTGCCCACTCAATCTCATCGACCATGCCGGTGCGGCCACGTCCTCCCCGGCAAGACCTAAGAGGTCCACACTGAGAGAGGGTTTTGGGAGAAGATGTGGGACTACTTCAAGTGGATCTAGGATGATGCGCACCGTAAGGCTGAATCAGTCGTCGTCCACGCCCGCCAACCCATCGCCCTTGAGTATTTTGACTAAATGTTGGTGCCAGCCTAGGCAGAAATGGGCGTCGCGCTCACGCCGGCTTTAAAATGCACAATATGACAACTCTTCTAGAGTTGCTCTTACATCCCGCCAGCACAACCCATAAAACCGCCCCAACTCTGCACCATGTTTTGTGGTTTGGTCAAGCCAAGCCTACTTTGTGAGACCACAAGCGGTGGGGCGGAGATGAATAAAGGGTGGCAAAGAAGAGCCGTCAGGCGACAACCAAAACAAAGATTTGCCATGGGGCAAGGTTTTGCCAATTAGGTGGACTAGGACACGAGTCCGAGTAGAAGATATTTCCATCTGGTTTACGTAGTTGGAATACTGGCCATCACACATATCATCTTGACAAGTGGACCCAACTGGTTAAAATCAGGGCAAACCGGCAAAGTGTTAAATTGGGTTAAACGTGACACAACACAACAATTTTGGGGTACAATGTGGCCAGAAATTAAATGGGGCAAATACTATCACAAATACACAAACAGTGGTAAAAAGTGAAATTCACCATCTTATTAACAATGTCCTTTTTCAACAAGAAAAATGTGGTGTATTTTTCAGGTGTTAGTATTTGTTATTCTGAGAGAAAATACCTCGCTGCTCATACTTGTAGGCGCACATGATTGCAGAGCATGACGCTTACTTCAATATTCAACCTGTTGTATATGAAGTGTATTTTCCTTTTTACTACATGTGAAACGCATTTCAAAATTTCGATTTTTTATTGATTTCAATATACAACTGTACTAAACTTCCAAAGATTAAAAAAAACCTTGACAAATGAACCCTACAGTCATACTGTCCGAGTGAAATAACAAAGCATATCTAAGCTGCACCACAATTCAGGCACGGCGCATCCATAATTTATTTTCTGTTCTGGTTAAAAGTCAAGGTTTACTACAGACCACACATAAGAATTAGGCCCCGTTCGGATCTCGTCTAGCTTCGCAGAATAGCCAGCTTCCCGTGAAGCCAGCCGCAGCCAGCTTCCGACGGGAGCAGCAATTCGTTCGGCAAGCCAGCTTCTTGGTCGTACCAGTTTCCAGCGTATAGCCCATATATTAAGCCAATTTGGAGCAGGCTGAGAGCCCAAGTGGCTGTGAAAGAGGCATGGGTTATAGGCCCAGTTGGATTGGTGAAGTTATTTTCAGCCCATGGGGCAGGTTCGCTGGTGAATGTTATGTTCGCTCGTCAGTTTCCCTCGTACCGGTTCGGTCGACTCACTTGGCGGTGGTATTGCTTTGTAATTTCACTCAACTTCATCTCCTTTGTTTTCTGGGATCTGGGAAAGGCTAGCTTCTCCTTCTCCTCAGTTTTTGCACTACGAGGCCGCCAGCTTCTCGATTTCAACTCCGTGGATTTAGCGCGTTCAGCTCAGCTTCTTGCGGGAGTTGACGAAGCTGGAATCTGGAGTGGTTCCGAACGGGCCCTTAGTTTATAGTATAGGAAGAACATCCCAACGATTTGTGGCCCATGCTACTAAAAAGGACGTCAAAAGATCCGGTGAAGCTTTGAAAGCATCATCAGTACTACATGGAGATCAAGGGTTCTTACTGCACCTTGCTAACTACATAATGGATGGTCAATCGCCGACAGGATTTAATATCTAGAAGACCCCTCGTAAACTTCTGGATGTTACATCCAGTCGTCCCCACATTCATCCAGTTCTTGCTTGGCGAGGTCCCTCATAAACTTCTGGCCACGGAGATCTGGTAGAAATATAAAAAAGTAGATGACTGTAGATTAGGACCATGCATGAAAGAACATCTTTTAATTAACAGAATACACTTCTCATGTAACAGAATATCGATGATACACTAAGCAGATTATATGCCCATTTATACGTATTTAGCTTTTCAGGAACAAGGCAATGTGCTCTTTACATCTCAGTAAATAGCATATGAACACATAAAGCAGTGAGGAAATACTGATATTGCAAGTAAATACGAAATGGTGTGTGAAGAAAAAGGTATGACTCACAAGCATTCCCACTCCGACGCACATAAATATTCTCTAGCGGTATACTATTTGCCCTGAACATATGTGCCAAGGTGTGGACTCTCCCATCGTCCTTTGAACATTTGATCTTCACCATTCTAAGTTCTTTGCAAGTAAATGATCTTCCTTGTAGTTTGATACATGTTTCCAATGCCTTCCTTGTGCTGAAGTTCTTTAGGAAATTAACCAAATTGTCATTAAGTGTGCGATTAGATACTAAAAACTAAGAAAAATGAAGTCAAGGATCAAGTAGCATACACCAAATATGTAATCACACATACCAATTTAAGTTGGAGAAAAAGCCTCTTTATACTAGGTGAATGCTGTAGCAAGAAAATTAATGCATCGAAATCAGCGGCCATACACCATTCACCAAGGGACAGGGTATTTAGGTTGCTAAAAGTTGGACACCTTCTCAACTCCCTACTCAGAACCACCTTCATATTGCAGACAAAAGAGTATTCAGCAAAGAACGGTAGTAACTCGAATCAACTTCTCACATTAAAAACTACATATGGATGGTTTATTCAACAAAAAGAAGATACCCATCTCAGGTTGCTAAAAGACTCAATGCCCGAATACTGCAGAAGATAGAGAGAAAATAAAAGTCATCTCTCTTCTCCAAATTTCCAACCCAACACCGTTCCCTATACAATTCCTTAATCCTTTTCGTCTCCCTCCTATCATCTCTCTTCTCCAAACCAATCTTGTTCCTTAATTCTCTCATCTCCTTTCTCGAAACCAGACGCGGTGGCTTTAATTCAACTAGCTTCGATCCATTGGCTGCCGCCTCCTCTCACGTGGATCCCTCTTGCAATTCCCTCTCGTTCTCACGCGGATCCCTCTCCCATCCAACGCCTTCCCGCAATTCCCGCTCGTCCTCACGCGGATCCATCTCCCATCTAACGCCTCCCCACAATCCCTTTCGTTGATTAGCTGCTGGCGCTCTCTCTCTCTCTCTCTCTCTCTCTCTCTCTCTCTCTCTCTCTCTCTCTCTCTCTCTCTCTCTCTCTCTCTCTCCCTCTCCCTCTTTTTATGGCCTTGCGCCCCACAAATTGCTCCTCTTTTCTCTTCAATAGTCAAGCCACCAACACCTCACATCATCTACAACAAGTACACCGAGCGGCCAGCCACCAAAGGCGGCTCTGATGAAGCAGTGCACGAGGTGATAGGACGGCACTAGGAGATGGTCGGCCGTCGGTCAGATCGGTCGGTCGGGTGCGCAGCAGGAGGTCGATCGACCATGTCGTGTTCATGCGCGCCCTTAGCCTGAGCATGCTCTAGTTTTGTGGCCACACCCCTTTCTTTGTGAGAGTGCATCCTTTCTCGATCTAACATTCTCTTCGTTAAATCTTGGCATGGCACCACTCAGACTGATGAGTTTTTCTTTTCTTTTGTGAACCCTGTAACACAATGATGCTTATGTATGTTTGTGTTGTACGTGGAGGCATTTGATAAGCATGATTACGCAGTTGTATCAGATCGGATTTCTACACACAGGTACATTATATATGAAGAAAATATGCCCTAGAGGCAATAATAAAATTATTATTTATTTCCTCATATCATCATAAATGTTTATTATTCATGCTAGAATTGTATTAACCGGAAACATAATACATGTGGGAATACATAGACAAACATAGTATGACTGTGTTTCCTAGCCATAGACATGAGTTGTCATTTGATTAACGGGATCACATCATTAGGAGAATCATGTGATTGACTTGACCCATTCCGTTAGCTTAGCACTTGATCGTTTAGTATGATGCTATTGCTTTCTTCATGACTTATACATGTTCCTATGACTATGAGATTATGCAACTCCCGTTTACCGGAGGAACACTTTGTGTGCTACCAAACGTCACAACGTAACTGGGTGATTATAAAGGTGCTCTACAGGTGTCTCCGAAGGTACTTGTTGAGTTGGCGTATTTCGAGATTAGGATTTATCACTCCAATTGTCGGAGAGGTATCTCTGGGCCATCTCGGTAATGCACATCACTATAAGCCTTGCAAGCATTGTAACTAATGAGTTAGTTACGAGATGGTGTATTACGGAACGAGTAAAGAGACTTGCCGGTAACGAGATTGAACTAGGTATTGAGATACCGACGATCGAATCTCGGGCAAGTAACATACCGATGACAAAGGGAACAACGTATGTTGTTATGCGGTTTGACCGATAAAGATCTTCGTAGAATATGTGGGAGCCAATATGAGCATCCAGGTTTCGCTATTGGTTATTGACCAGAGATGTGTCTCGGTCATGTCTACATAGTTCTTGAACTCGTAGGGTCCGCACGCTTAAAGTTCGGTGACGATCGGTATTATGAGTTTATTTGTTTTGATGTACCGAAGGTAGTTCGGAGTCCCAGATATGATCACAGATATGACGAGGAGTCTCGAAATGGTCGAGACATAAAGATCGATATATTGCATGACTATGTTCGGACACCGGAAAGGTTCCCGGAGGTTTCGGACATTTACCGGAGTACCGGGGGTTACCGGAACCCCCCGGGGAGTTAATTAGGCCTCATGGGCCTTAGTGGGAGAAGAGGAAGGGCGGCCAGGGCAGTCGCACGCCCCCTCCCCCTCTAGTCCGAATTGGACAAGGAGGGGGGCGGCGCCCCCCTTTTTCCTTCTCCTCCTCTCTCCCTTCCTTCCCTCTCCTACTCCAACAAGGAAAAGGAGGAGTCCTACTCCCGGTGGGAGTAGGACTCCCCCCTTGGCGCGCCCTCCTCCTGGCCGGCCGCCTCCCCCCTTGCTCCTTTATATACGGGGGCAGGGGCACCTCTAGACACACAAGTTGATCTGTTGATCTATTCCAGCCGTGTGCGGTGCCCCCCTCCACCATTTCCACCTCGGTCATATCGTAGCGGTGCTTAGGCGAAGCCCTGCATCAGTAGCAACATCATCACCGTCATCACGCCATCGTGCTGACGAAACTATCCCATGAAGCTCTGCTGGATCGGAGTTCCCGGGACGTCATCGAGCTGAACTTGTGCTGAACTCGGAGGTGCCGTACGTTTGGTACTTGGATCGGTCGGATCGTGAAGACATACAACTATATCAACCGCGTTGTGCTAACGCTTCCGCTTTCGGTCTACGAGGGTACGTGGACAACACTCTCCCCTCTCGTTGCTATGCATCACCATGATCTTGCGTGTGCGTAGGATTTTTTTTGAAATTACTACGTTCCCCAACAGTGGTATCCAAAGCCAGGTTTATGCGTAGATGTTATATGCACGAGTAGAACACAAGTGAGTTGTGGGCGATACAAGTCATACTGCTTACCAGCATGTCTTACTTTGGTTTAGCGGTATTGTTGGATGAAGCGGCCCGGACCGACATTACGCCAGACGCTTACGGCGAGACTGGTTCTACCGACGTGATTTGCACACAGGTGGCTGGCGGGTGTCTGTTTCTCCAACTTTAGTTGAACCGAGTGTGGCTACGCCCAGTCCTTGTGAAGGTTAAAATAGCACTAACTTGACAAACTATCGTTGTGGTTTTGATGCGTAGGTAAGAACGGTTCTTGCTCAGCCCGTAGCAGCCACGTAAAACTTGCAACAACAAAGTAGAGGACGTCTAACTTGTTTTTGCAGGGCATGTTGTGATGTGATATGGTCAAGGTATGATGCTATTTTTATTGTATGAGATGATCATGTTTTGTAACCGAGTTATCAGCAACTGGCAGGAGCCATATGGTTGCCGCTTTATTGTATGCAATGCAATCGCCCTGTAATTGCTTTACTTTATCACTAAGCGACAGCGATAGTCGTAGAAGCAATAGTTGGCGAGACGACAACGATGCTACGATGGAGATTAAGGTGTGACACCGGTGATGATGGTGATCATGACGGTGATGATGGTATGATTGTGAATCGCTTCTGCACTCCGATTCAATAACTCTAAGTAATTTTCATTGCTTACGAGTTTAATAATCCTTCAAGTCATTCCTAGCCTGACCAGCAATATCATTATCATGCTAAATTTTAACTGTGCTACCTGGTCCTTCTTCCTGGAGCACAATTTTCGACGATGAGCTAAGCCTACGTCAATTTTCCTCATCATATCGTTTCGCCTCAAGCATGATTCGAGTTGGTGTCGAATCCTTGGTTCTCGTAGCCTTTCACTTCATTCTTCCTTTTCTGCTCGATGGCATCTTCATAGAGTCTTTCGACAAAATTTGTCGTGATCACCGTCAACACTTTGTCTTCTTCAGAGATGACAATTGAATTCATGGTGAGAAATACCATCCGTGACCTTCGATGATTTGAGTTATCATTGACAACCCCCCTTGTCTTCTTTCCAACACATGTTTGATCACGCCTTGATTAAACCTTGGACTCCTTGCTATTCCTGCAATTGTTCCTTGTGTATTTCTTGTGATCTTCAACTCCAACCCCTACTTGTAACACCATGTTAATACTACCTCGAAGCATGACTGAGGTATTCCGAATATCAACAGGAACATTGGAAGCACATTGTCGAATGTTTCTTGATCTATTATCCAAACACCGTTGTATGGGTAATATCATGATTCTTCCCTCGCCCCCTTTATCTAAATGCTTTTGAACTTGCTGTCATATAATGTATATCCTGCTCCGCTTCCCCTTGGGAACGATATACTCCCAATTCTTGTGTGTAAACACATTTTCCTTTCCACTGTTCTGGTTAATCTAATGATCGCCTTTTCCTTTCCATTGGTTTGTTTAAACCTACTTGTGATCTATATGATCTAAGCAGTATTAGTTCCTGCTTATGAAAACACCTCGGTGTACAATTTGTCAGTAAGACCTTGTTATTATTGCTGTTGACATTCCGGTAACCACCGATGGACGAGAACTTTGCCTATTGGTCCGCCTCATTCAACGAGCAGGAAAATGGTTCTCTTCGTCCCTCGCCCTTGGTACTGACGTTGTTGGCAACATAACTGACAGTCTATCATCTGACATGCCTTGCTATCGGTCCCCTTTCTACTTTTAACCCACATGGTGGGCCCATAACCCACAGTTCCACAGGATCGAAACCTGACTCTCTTGTATACCCCTGTTTCTAAAAGTTTTTCCTCACGCTTGGTTTCGTATGTAATTCACGAGTCACCTTCCGAGAGATCACCAATTCTGGTATCAGACAAAATACTTATTCCCATCGCTCTGAAACTCTTCCACACTCTGTTTCAGGCAACGAACGATTGCCTACCCGATTGAAGCTTTTTATTGCACCTTCTTACCTTGCTCACGATGACTTTCTTGGATTTCAACTTGAGAGATGCCTCTATGCCACGTTCACTGAGATAGCCCTGTGTACCTATCTTGTATTGAGCTCCGTCCTTCCCGAGTCTTTCTCCCTTACTCCGCCTCTTAAATCTCGGGACGGGATTTCTTGTAGTGGAGGAGATTTGTAACACCCCAAGAATCATGCTACAGTAATCCCCTTCTAATGATGCCTTGTCATCATTGTTACTGTTGCTAATCTTCACTTGATCCAAATCACCGATTCAAATTCAAATCCAATCTAAAGTCAAAAACTCTTATTTGTCAGACAGGAGATCTAAAATGTTCATCTTGTGGCAAATAGTCATTTGTTAATATCGATGGTGAACCAACATTTTTGAAAAGTATTTTAATGGTCTTTTGCGAATATAACAATGGCTAAAAATAATTAGTAAATGCTTTTTAAGTTGTACAAATACTAAACTATTTCAAAAGCCTCACAACCTTTTTGTGACAGTGCTAACTGTTGCAATGTAATTATGTGGCCAAGTCCCACATTTTACAAAATTCTTTTGGCAGCCCAAATATTTCTATGCTTTTTTTGTAAAAAGAAAAGAGCAAAAGTAAAAGAAAAAGAAACCCCCCTGACCCCCCTAAGCCTTAGTCATCTGGGCGGCCCAACCCAGCAGCCCACCTCCCCCCGGGCGCCTCCCTCCTCGCTGTTCACCCGACCCAGCTATCAAGGCCACGGTCGCCATCGAACCCTGTCGCCGTCCCCGTCGGGGAAGGGATAAGGGAGACGTCTGCTCGACCCCTCGGGCTCCCCGCACCCACTCACTCCTCCTGGACGCGCACTCTCCCCTCTCTCCCTCTGGCCTCGCCCCCTTCTCCAGATCCACCTCCTTCCCCCTTCAGATCCGCTCGCCCCCAGCGCCGTCGTCGCCGTTGTCGACGACCAGCGTGGCCACCGTGCGCCCCTAGCCACCTGTACATGTCCAGAAGCCCCGCGGGAGCTGCCTTCATCGACTACAACTCCGGATCGGAGCTGGGAGGTCGCCGCCACGTCATCTGCACCTTCTTCCTCAACTACGGCCGCCGCGTCCTCGCCGTCGATCTGCGTCATCCCGTCCTCCACGGCCTCCCCGAGAACTCCATCCGCCCGTTAGAGCTCCTTTCCCCATCCCCTCTTTTCCTTGCTCGATTCGTCGCCGTATCGTCGTCCTCACGAGCCTGGCCGCCATGGCCGACGCTTTGCGTCCGAGCGCAGGCTCGCCTGCCCATCCCCGTGCCCCTGCTCCTCGCAGCGCGCCCGCAGCCGCTCTTGGTCGCGCCCTGCCTTGCGCCCGGCTGCGCTGACGACGCGTCCGCCCCGGCGTTGTCGCGCTCCCGGACGCCCCTGTGAGCCGCCGCGCCCGGCCCTGCATCCAGCCGCCCTGCAACCGCGGCCTGCATCGGCCCCTCGCCCTGCGTCGCTCAGCGGCCCAAAGGCTCACGCCGTGCAGCGCCGCGCCCTGCGCCCAACTCGTGTGCATGCCGCCGCTGCTCTGCTGAATCTACTCCTGCTGCTAATTGGTGTAGCTATATGGCTAACTTTGCGAATATTACACGGACTAGCTCCCTTGGCAGCCTCTAATCAGCAGTTAAACAACTGCTAACAGTGGTAAAAATAATATGAGTAGGTAGTCTACTTGACAAACTCCATTTTACCCCACTGGACCAAATCCATTTGATGCATGGAATAAATCCTATGAAAATCACAAAAGGCTATCTTTTGTTAGCAAAAAACAGAACTGTGTGTGCGTGCGTGTATTCTATGTGTGTTGTGGCTGGCCGGCTCTCCGTTAGCTAATTAGTACTCCTACTAGTTAGTCTAATCAGTGGTTACGTATAGTGCAAATGACAGGTGGACCCCCCCCCCCTCTAAATATCCACTTAAAAAGAAATGTAAGATATGTGTGTATGACATCTAGGCCCCATCTACAGTTCTGACCAGTCAACAGTCAAACAGTTGACTGTTGACTGAGTCAACTGGGACCCCCCTGGACCCACTGTCAGCCTCTAGTGACCCTGTTATGTACACTCTGCCGGGTGCACATAGCAATTTCACCTTTTATACCGAATTAGTAATGATTTCAGGAATTGTTTAAATCTTTGAAAAATCATATAAAATAATCCGTAACTCGGATTAAAATATTTTATACATGAAAGTTGCTCAGAGCAACGAGACGAATTCGAATATGCAGCCCGTTCGTCCGCCACACATCCCTAGCATAGCAAACACGCAATTTTCCCCCTCCGGCTCCTCTGCCCGAAAACGCGAAACGCCGGGGATACTTTCCCGAATGTTTCCCCCCCTTCACCGGTATCACCACATACCGCGTTAGGGCACGCCTAGCATCACGCTTTGCTTTGTCATGCATCGTCATGCATCTGTTTGCTTAAATATTCATTGTTTCTTCCCCCTCTTCTTCCGCTAGACACCGAGACCGACGATGCTGATGCCCCAGTTCGACTACGGAGTTGACGACCCCTCTCTCTTGCCAGAGCAACCAGGCAAGCCCCCCCTTGATCACCAGATATCGCCTATTCTACTCTATACTGCTTGCATTAGAGTAGTGTAGCATGTTACTGCTTTCCGTTATTCCTATCCTAATGCATAGCCTGTCCTTGCTATTACTGTTGTTACCTTTACCTGCTATCCTACTGATTAGTATAGGATGCTAGTGTTCCATCAGTGGCCCTACACTCTTGTCCGTCTGCCATGCTATACTACTGGGCTGTGATCACTTCGGGAGGTGATCACGGGCATATACTATATACTTTACACTATTACATTACTCGTGATATCTTTGTTAGGAGATGAAATTGAAAGGACAGGTGGCTCCATCCCGGTAGAGGTGGGCCTGGGTTCCCGACGGCCCCCGACTATTACTTTGTGGCGGAGCGACAAGGCAGGTTGAGACTACCTGGGTGAGAGGTGGGCCTGGCCCTAGTCGGCGTTCGCGGATACTTAACACGTTTAACGAGATCTGGGTATTTGATCTGAGTCTGGCCATTTGGTCTATACGCACTAACCATCTACGTGGGAGTAGTTATGGGTATCCCGACGTCGTGGTATCAGCCGAAGCACTTCGTGACGCCAGCGACTGAGCGGCGCGCGCCGGATTGGACTGGAACGCCTGTTAGGCTAGGTCTGCTTCTGGCCGCCCACGCAACGTGCAGGTGTGCATTGGGCGATGGCCCCAGACCCCTGTGCGCTTAGGTTTAGACCGGCGTGCTGGCCTCTCTGTTGTGCCTAGATGGGGCTGCGACGTGTTGATCTTCCGCGGCCGGGCATGACCCAGAAAAGTGTGTCCGGCCAAATGGGGATCAAGCGTGTTGGGTTATGTGGTGCACCCCTGCAGGGAAGTTTAATCTATTCGAATAGCCGTGATCATCGGTAACAGGACGACTTGGACTTGTACCTTGACCTTATGACAACTAGAACCGGATACTTAATAAAACACACCCTTCCAAGTGCCAGATATAACCCGTTGGTCGCTCTCTCTCAGGGTTACGAGGAGGGATCGGGTAGGACTATTGCTATGTGATGCTACTTGGAGGACTTGATCTTCTCTGCGCAACAAGCTGCAAAGGCGGAGGTGACCAAGCGTAGTCTTCGATAAGACTAGCTATCCCCTCTTATTCGGCTTTCTGCGATTCGGTCCTTGATATGGCCCTTTACACATATATCCATGCATATGTAGTGTAGCTCCTTGCTTGCGAGTACTTTGGATGAGTACTCACGGTTGCCCTGTTCCCCCTTTCCCCCCTTTCTTTACCCGGTTGCTGCGACCAGACGATGGAGCCCAGGAGTCAGACGCCACCGTCGAAGATGACTACGACACTGGAGGTGCCTACTACTACGTGCAGCCCGCTGACGACCACCAGGAGTACTTAGGAGGATCCCAGGCAGGAGGCATGCGCCTCTTTCGATCTGTATCCCAGTTTGTGCTAGCCTTCTTAAGGCAAACTTGTTTAACTTATGTCTGTACTCAGATATTGTTGCTTCCATGACTTCGTCTATGATCGAGCACTTGTATTCGAGCCCTCGAGGCCCCTGGCTTGTATTATGATGCTTGTATGACTTATTTTATTTTTAGAGTTGTGTTGTGATATCTTCCGTGAGCCTCGATCTTGATCGTACACGTTATGCGTGTATGATTAGTGTACGATTGAATCGGGAGCGTCACAAGTTGGTATTAGAGCCGACTGCCTGTAGGTAGCCCCCTTTCCAGCTCTTTGGCCGAAGTTGAGTGTAGTCACTGAAAAACTTTTACTAACATGGCTGTGCGGCTTATGGGCCCACGTCGCCATTGGATGATGTTAGAATCTTTTATTCCTCGTCTTTACTCTGGGACTCTGATCTCTCTTCTATTTGGGTTAAAGATTTTAATAACTCTAACCTTAGGTTTTCGTAACTACTTCCTCCCGGAGAGCCCCTCATTCTAGATGGTCGCTTGGTGCACCAGAAGATTCTGCAGATACTCCTCGATGTTTCTCAAGACCACATGCCTTTGCCTTGCAGTTCTCGAAACCTGAATAATCCCGTGAATAACATCCTTGCCGCTTGTACCTTCATACCCAGTTGCTCCTATTATTACAAGATGTACTCTCCGTTGTTTCGAGCATCCTTTGTGCCTTCTGCTTTGCGGCTTCTTTTTGCACTACGGATAATTCGCTGAACCCGTTCATCCCCAGTTGTTCACATGCTTTCCAAAATACTTGGAAATACTATGTGATCTTCCAAAAATCCTCTGCAGCCTATTGCTCTTGATTCTCCTTGCCTGCTTGCATTAGGATTAATTCCATATGCCTAGCAATATTCTTTAAAATTCTTTTTGGTTGTCATTCTGTTCCTATGGATTCAACGTGTGAGCGAATACTCGCAATCATCAATTAATCCTTGGAAATTTTCTTTCCGGCTTCGACATCGCTCCGGTTATGAGCTGGTTCTTGCCCAATCAAGACTTGATCGGGTGCACCTCTAAGTCTATCCAACTTACTCATCTTTTGATCAGAGCCTCTGCTTCTGATCCTTCGTCTTGAAATCATAATTCCTTTGTACCCAATCATCGAATCATTCAAACGTTTCTATAAGCCAATGCCTTTGCAACCCCTTCTTCATCTGATTGATTACCGATAATCACATTAAGTCTATCGTGAATCGCCAGATCCATTGCTGGGTTGTTATCCGACTGTGTCCTTCACATCCAAATTCTTGTGAGTTTTTCCCTGATATATAATATCTTCGGTAAATTGTATCATCTGCTTTGACTTCGATACTCTGCTTTCGAACTCGTATCTTTTGTTTGGTTGATGGTTGTATAGATTCGTAAAAATGCCCCGATAGGTTGAACTTATGCCTTCCATAATCCTATGAACCCGAGAGTTCTCACGAGTCTTACTCTTCTGGTACTTCGCGGATAAATCTTACACTACAATTTCTTCGAAAACGAGGAGTGAATGAAAGGTTATGCATTGAAGAAGTGGGAGTCGACCCTGAACCTTTGTGTTCATGCCCATGGGCCCGACGTAGAACTTATCATGGAAGCTGCTCGTAAAAATAATTACCCCTTGTTATAGGTTCATCTTGTATCGGTGGTTTGATCATTCATAACCGCGGTTCCGACCATAGTTTCTTCTTAATTCCATTTCCCAGACAAGTTAAAATACTTGTCTCCTGCAAGTCATTTCACCTGTCCAACCTCTAATTTGATCTACCTTCAAGTATTGCCTCATGTTATCTCGAGAATAACAAAGAACTATGTTCCTTCCTATGAGTCTTCTTCTAGTATTGCTACTCACCGATTTCAAATTTCCCTCTGGTTCTGAGTTGTTAGTCACTCGAGAACACCGATAAGTGAATCGCTTCTGCACTCCGATTCAATAACTCTAAGTAATTTTCATTGCTTACGAGTTTAATAATCCTTCAAGTCATTCCTAGCCTGACCAGCAGTATCATTATGATGCTAAATTTTAACTGTGTTACCTGGTCCTTCTCCCTGGAGCACAATTTTCGACGATGAGCTAAGCCTACGTCGATTTTCCTCATCATATCGTTTCGCCTCAAGCATGATTCGAGTTGGTGTCAAATCCTTGGTTCTCGTAGCCTTTCACTTCATTCTTCCTTTTACGCCGATGGCATCTTCATAGAGTCTTTCGACAAAATTTGTCGTGATCACCGTCAACACTTTGTCTTCTTCAGAGATGACAATTGAATTCATGGTGAGAAATACCATCTGTGACCTTCGATGATTTGAGTTATCATTGACAACCCCCCTTGTCTTCTTTCCAACACATGTTTGATCACGCCTTGATTAAACCTTGGACTCCTTGCTATTCCTGCAATTGTTCCTTGTGTATTTCTTGTGATCTTCAACTCCAACCCCTACTTGTAACACCATGTTAATACTACCTCGAAGCATGACTGAGTTATTCCGAATATCAACAGGAACATTGGAAGCACATTGTCGAATGTTTCTTGATCTATTATCCAAACATCGTTGTATGGGTAATATCATGATTCTTCCCTCGCCCCCTTTATCTAAATGCTTTTGAACTTGCTGTCATATAATGTATATCCTGCTCCGCTTCCTTGGGAACGATATACTCCCAATTCTTGTGTGTAAACACATTTTCCTTTCCACTGTTCTGGTTAATCTAATGATCGCCTTTTCCTTTCCATTGGTTTGTTTAAACCTACTTGTGATCTATATGATCTAAGCAGTATTAGTTCCCTGCTTATGAAAACACCTCGGTGTACAATTTGTCAGTAAGACCTTGTTATTATTGCTGTTGACATTCCGGTAACCACCGATGGACGAGAACTTTGCCTATTGGTCCGCCTCATTCAACGAGCAGGAAAATGGTTCTCTTCGTCCCTCGCCCTTGGTACTGACGTTGTTGGCAACATAACTGACAGTCTATCATCTGACATGCCTTGCTATCGGTTCCCTTTCTACTTTTAACCCACATGGTGGGCCCATAACCCACAGTTCCACATGATCGAAACCTGACTCTCTTGTATACCCCCTGTTTCTAAAAGTTTTTCCTCACGCTTGGTTTCGTATGTAATTCACGAGTCACCTTCCGAGAGATCACCAATTCTGGTATCAGACAAAATACTTATTCCCATCGCTCTGAAACTCTTCCACACTCTGTTTCAGGCAACGAACGATTGCCTACCCGATTGAAGCTTTTTATTGCACCTTCTTACCTTGCTCTCGATGACTTTCTTGGATTTCAACTTGAGAGATGCCTCTATGCCACGTTCACTGAGATAGCCCCAGGTACCTATCTTGTATTGAGCTCCGTCCTTCCCGAGTCTTTCTCCCTTACTCCGCCTCTTAAATCTCGGGACGAGATTTCTTGTAGTGGAGGAGATTTGTAACACCCCGAGAATCATGCTACAGTAATCCCCTTCTAATGATGCCTTGTCATCATTGTTACTGTTGCTAATCTTCACTTGATCCAAATCACCGATTCAAATTCAAATCCAATCTAAAGTCAAAAACTATTATTTGTCGAGACGGGGAGATCTAAAATGTTCATCTTGTGGCAAATAGTCATTTGTTAATATCGATGGTGAACCAACATTTTTGAAAAGTATTTTAATGGTCTTTTGCGAATATAACAATGGCTAAAAATAATTAGTAAATGCTTTTCAAGTTGTACAAATACTAAACTATTTCAAAAGCCTCACAACCTTTTTGTGGCAGTGCTAACTGTTGCAATGTAATTATGTGGCCAAGTCCCACATTTTACAAAATCCTTTTGGCAGCCCAAATATTTCCATGCTTTTTCTGTAAAAAGAAAAGAGCAAAAGTAAAAGAAAAAGAAACCCCCCTGACCCCCCTAAGCCTTAGTCATCTGGGCGGCCCAACCCAGCAGCCCACCTCCCCCGGTCGCCTCCCTCCTCTCTGTTCACCCGACCCAGCGACCGCGCTCGCCGGTCGCCATCGAACCCTGTCGCCGTCCCCGTCGGGGAAGGGATAAGGGCGACGTCCCCTCGACCCCTCGGGCTCCCCGCACCCACTCACTCCTCCTGGACGCCCACTCTCCCCTCTCTCCCTCTGGCCTCGCCCCCTTCTCCAGATCCACCTCCTTCCCCCTTCAGATCCGCTCGCCCCCAGTGCCGTCGTCGCCGGTGTCGACGACCAGCGTAACCACCGTCGCCCCTAGCCACCTGTACATGTCCAGAAGCCTGCTGAGCTGCCTTCATCGACTACAACTCCGGATCGGAGCTGGGAGGTCGCCGCCACGTCGTCTGCACCTTCTTCCTCAACTACGGCCGCCGCGTCCTCGCCGTCGATCTGCGTCATCCCGTCCTCCACGGCCTCCCCGAGAACTCCATCCGCCCCGTTGTGAGCTCCTTTCCCCATCCCCCTCTTTTCCTTGCTCGATTCGTCGCCGTATCGTCGTCCTCACGAGCCTGGCCGCCATGGCCGACGCTTTGTGTCCGAGCGCAGGCTCGCCTGCCCATCCCCGTGCCCCTGCTCCTCGCAGCGCGCCCGCAGCCGCTCTTGGTCGCGCCCTACCTTGCGCCCGGCTGTGCCTCGACGCACGCGTCCGCCCCGGCGTTGTCGCGCTCCCGGACGCCCCTGTGAGCCGCCGCGCCCGGCCCTGCATCCAGCCGCCCTACAACCGCGGCCTGCATCGGCCCCTCGCCCTGCGTCGCTCAGCGGCCCAGGCTCACGCCGTGCAGCGCCGCGCCCTGCGCCCAACTCGTGTGCATGCCGCCGCTGCTCTACTGAATCTACTCCTGCCGCTAATTGGTGTAGCTATATGGCTAGCTTTGCGAATATTACACGGACTAGCTTCCTTGGCAGCCTCTAATCAGCAGTTAAACAACTGCTAACAGTGGTAAAAATAATATGAGTAGGTAGTCTACTTGACAAACTCCATTTTACCCCACTGGACCAAATCCATTTGATGCATGGAATAAATCCTATGAAAATCACAAAAGGCTATCTTTTGTTAGCAAAAAACAGAACTGTGTGTGCGTGCGTGTATTCTATGTGTGTTGTGGCTGGCCGGCTCTCCGTTAGCTAATTAGTACTCCTACTAGTTAGTCTAATCAGTGGTTACGTATAGTGCAAATGACAGGTGGACCCCCCCCCCTCTAAATATCCACTTAAAAAGAAATGCAAGATATGTGTGTATGACATCTAGGCCCCATCTACAGTTCTGACCAGTCAACAGTCAAACAGTTGACTGTTGACTGAGTCAACTGGGACCCCCTGGACCCACTGTCAGCCTCTAGTGACCCTGTTGTGTACACTCTGCCGGGTGCACATAGCAATTTCACCTTTTATACCGAATTAGTAATGATTTCAGGAATTGTTTAAATCTTTGAAAAATCATATAAAATAATCCGTAACTCGGATTAAAATATTTTATACATGAAAGTTGCTCGAGCAACGAGACGAATTCGAATATGCAGCCCGTTAAATCGCCACACATCCCTAGCATAGCAAACACGCAATTTTCCCCCTCCGGCTCCTCTGCCCGAAAACGCGAAACGCCGGGGATACTTTCCCGAATGTTTCCCCCCCCTTCACCGGTATCACCACATACCGCGTTAGGGCACGCCTAGCATCACGCTTTGCTTTGTCATGCATCATCATGCATCTGTTTGCTTAAATATTCATTGTTTCTTCCCCCTCTTCTTCCGCTAGACACCGAGACCGACGATCTTTGATGCCCCGGTTCGACTACGGAGTTGTGACCCTCTCTCTTGCGAGCAACCTGGCAAGCCCCCCCTTGATCACCAGATATAGCCTATTCTACTCTATACTGCTTGCATTAGAGTAGTATAGCATGTTCTTGCTTTCCGTTATTCCTATCCCGATGCATAGCTTTGTCCTTGCTATTCTTGTTGTTACCTTTACCGCTATCCTCTTGATTAGTATAGGATGCTAGTGTTCCATCAGTGGCCCTACACTCTTGTCCGTCTGCCATGCTATACTCTTTGGGCTGTGATCACTTGAGGTGATCACGGGCATATACTATATACTTTACACTATTACATTACCGTGATACTGTTAGGAGATGGGGGCTGAAAGGACGGTGGATCCATCCGGTAGAGGTGGGCATGGGTTCCCGACGGCCCCATTGTTACTCTGTGGCGGAGCTGACAGGCAGGATGAGACTACTGGGTGAGAGGTGGGCTGGCCTGGTCGGTGTTCGCGGATACTTAACACGTTTAACGAGATCCGGGTAGTTGATCCGAGTCCGCCATTTGGTCTATACGCACTAACCATCTACGTGGGAGTAGTTATGGGTATCCCGACGTCGTGGTATCGGCCGGCACTTCGTGACGCCAGCGGCGCGGCCGATTGAATTTGGAACGCCTGTTAGGCTAGGTCTGCTTCCGTCCACGCATAGCGTCAGGTGTGCATTGGGCAATGGGCCCGGACCCTGTCGCGCTTAGGTTTAGACCGGCGTCTTGGCCTCTCTGTTGTGCCTAAATGGGGCTGCGGCGTGTTGATCTTCCGCGGCGGGCATGACCCGAAAAGTGTGTCCGCCAAATGGGATCAAGCGTGTTGGGTTATGTGGTGCACCCTGCAGGAAGTTTAATCTATTCGAATAGCCGTGATCATCCGGTAATGGGCGACTTGGACTTGTACCTTGACCTTATGACAACTAGAACCGGATACTTAATAAAACACACCCTTCCAAGTGCCAGATATAACCCGGTGGTCGCTCTCTCTCAGGGTTACGAGGAGGGGATCGCCGGGTAGGACTATTGCTATGTGATGCTACTTGGAGGACTTCAGTCTTCTCTCTGCAACAAGCTGCAAGGCGGAGGTGACCAGAAGCGTAGTCTTCGATAAGACTAGCTATCCCCCTCTTATTCTGGCTTTCTGCAGTTCAGTCCACTGATATGGCCCTTTACACATATATCCATTCATATGTAGTGTAGCTCCTTGCTTGCGAGTACTTTGGATGAGTACTCACGGTTTCCCTGTTCCCCCTTTCCCCCCTTTCTTTACCCGGTTGCTGCGACCAGACGATGGAGCCCAGGAGTCAGACGCCACCGTCCAAGATGACTACGACACTGGAGGTGCCTACATCTACGTGTAGCCCGCTGACGACCACCAGGAGTACTTAGGAGGATCCCAGGCAAGAGGCCTGCGCCTCTTTCGATCCGTATCCCAGTTTGTGCTAGCCTTCTTAAGGCAAACTTGTTTAACTTATGTCTGTACTCAGATATTGTTGCTTCGGCTGACTCGTCTATGATCGAGCACTTGTATTCGAGCCCTCGAGGCCCCTGGCTTGTATTATGATGCTTGTATGACTTATTTTATTTTTAGAGTTGTGTTGTGATATCTTCCCGTGAGCCCCTGATCTTGATCGTACACGTTTGCGTGTATGATTAGTGTACGATTGAATCGGGAGCGTCACAAGTTGGTATTAGAGCCGACTGCCTGTAGGTAGCCCCCTTTCCAGCTCTTTGGCCAAAGTTGAGTGTAGTCACTGAAAAACTTTTACTAACATGGCTGTGCGGCTTATGGGCCCACGTCGCCATTGGATGATGTTAGAATCTTTTATTCCTCGTATTTACTCTGGGACTCTGATCTCTCTTCTATTTGGGTTAAAGATTTTAATAACTCTAACCTTAGGTTCTCGTAACTACTTCCTCCCGGAGAGCCCCTCATTCTAGATGGTCGCTTGGTGCACCAGAAGATTCTGCAGATACTCCTCGATGTTTCTCAAGACCCTGTGCCCACTGCCTTGCAGTTCCTGAGCACAGATAATCCCCGTGAATAACATCCTTGCCGCTTGTACCTTCATACCCAGTTGCTCCTATTATTACAAGATGTACTCTCCGTTGTTTCGAGCATCCTTTGTGCCTTACGCTGCGGCTTCTTTTTGCACTACGGATAATTCATGAACCCGTTCATCCCGATTGTTCACATGCTTTCCAAAATACTTGGAAATACTATGTGATCTTCCAAAAATCCTCTGCAGCCTATTGCTCTTGATTCTCCTTGCTTGCTTGCATTAGGATTAATTCCATATGCCTAGCAATATTCTTGAAAATTCTTTTTGGTTGTCATTCTGTTCCTATGGATTCAACGTGTGAGCGAATACTCGCAATCATCAACTAATCCTTGGAAATTTTCTTTCCGGCTTCGACATCGCTCCGGTTATGAGCTGGTTCTTGCCCAATCAAGACTTGATCGGGTGCACCTCTAAGTCTATCCAACTTACTCATCTTTTGATCAGAGCCTACGCTCGATCCTTCATCTTGAAATCATAATTCCTTTGTACCCAATCATCGAATCATTCAAACGTTTCTATAAGCCAATGCCTTTGCAACCCCTTCTTCATCTGATTGATTACCGATAATCACATTAACTCTATCGTGAATCGCCAGATCCATTCTTTGAGTTGTTATCCATTGTGTCCTTCACATCCAAATTCTTGTGAGTTTTTCCCACGATATATAATATCTTGGTAAATTGTATCATCTGCTTTGACTTGATACTCTGCTTTCGAACTTCGTATCTTTTGTTTGGTTGATGGTTGTATAGATTCGTAAAAATGCCCGATAGGTTGAACTTATGCCTTCCATAATCCTATGAACCCGAGAGTTCTCACGAGTCTTACTCTTACGGTACTTCGCCCGGATAAATCTTACGCACTACAATTTCTTGAAAACGAGGAGTGAATGAAAGGTTATGCATTGAAGAAGTGAAGTCGACCACTGAACCTTTGTGTTCATGCCCATGGGCCCGACGTAGAACTTATCATGGAAGCTGCTCGTAAAAATAATTACCCCTTGTTATAGGTTCATCTTGTATCGGTGGTTTGATCATTCATAACCGCGGTTCCGACCATAGTTTCTTCTTAATTCCATTTCCCAGACAAGTTAAAATACTTGTCTCCTGCAAGTCATTTCACCTGTCCAACCTCTAATTTGATCTACCTTCAAGTATTGCCTCATGTTATCTCGAGAATAACAAAGAACTATGTTCCTTCCTATGAGTCTTCTTCTAGTATTGCTGCTCACCGATTTCAAATTTCCCTCACGGTTACGAGTTGTTAGTCACTCGAGAACACCGATAAGTGAATCGCTTCTGCACTCCGATTCAATAACTCTAAGTAATTTTCATTGCTTACGAGTTTAATAATCCTTCAAGTCATTCCTAGCCTGACCAGCAATATCATTATCATGCTAAATTTTAAGCATGCTACCTGGTCCTTCTTCCTGGAGCACAATTTTCGACGATGAGCTAAGCCTACGTCGATTTTCCTCATCATATCGTTTCGCCTCAAGCATGATTCGAGTTGGTGTCAAATCCTTGGTTCTCGTAGCCTTTCACTTCATTCTTCCTTTTCTGCTCGATGGCATCTTCATAGAGTCTTTCGACAAAATTTGTCGTGATCACCGTCAACACTTTGTCTTCTTCAGAGATGACAATTGAATTCATGGTGAGAAATACCATCCGTGACCTTCGATGATTTGAGTTATCATTGACAACCCCCCTTGTCTTCTTTCCAACACATGTTTGATCACGCCTTGATTAAAACTTGGATTCCTTGCTATTCCTGCAATTGTTCCTTGTGTATTTCTTGTGATCTTCAACTCCAACCCCTACTTGTAACACCATGTTAATACTACCTCGAAGCATGACTGAGTTATTCCGAATATCAACAGGAACATTGGAAGCACATTGTCGAATGTTTCTTGATCTATTATCCAAACATCGTTGTATGGGTAATATCATGATTCTTCCCTCGCCTTTATCTAAATGCTTTTGAACTTGCTGTCATATAATGTATATCCTGCTCCGCTTCCTTGGGAACGATATACTCCCAATTCTTGTGTGTAAACACATTTTCCTTTCCACTGTTCTGGTTAATCTAATGATCGCCTTTTCCTTTCCATTGGTTTGTTTAAACCTACTTGTGATCTATATGATCTAAGCAGTATTAGTTCCCTGCTTATGAAAACACCTCGATTATACGGTTTGTCAGAAAGACCTTGTTATTATTGCTGTTGACATTCCGGTAACCACCGATGGACGAGAACTTTGCCTATTGGTCCGCCTCATTCAACGAGCAGGAAAATGGTTCTCTTCGTCCCTCGCCCTTGGTACTGACGTTGTTGGCAACATAACTGACAGTCTATCATCTGACATGCCTTGCTATCGGTCCCCTTTCTACTTTTAACCCACATGGTGGGCCCATAACCCACAGTTCCACATGATCGAAACCTGACTCTCTTGTATACCCCCCTGTTTCTAAAAGTTTTTCCTCACGCTTGGTTTCGTATGTAATTCACGAGTCACCTTCCGAGAGATCACCAATTCTGGTATCAGACAAAATACTTATTCCCATCGCTCTGAAACTCTTCCACACTCTCTTTTAGGCAACGAACGATTGCCTACCCGATTGAAGCTTTTTATTGCACCTTCTTACCTTGCTCTCGATGACTTTCTTGGATTTCAACTTGAGAGACGCCTCTATGCCACGTTCACTGAGATAGCCCCAGGTACCTATCTTGTATTGAGCTCCGTCCTTCCCGAGTCTTTCTCCCTTACTCCGCCTCTTAAATCTCGGGACGAGATTTCTTGTAGTGGAGGAGATTTGTAACACCCCGAGAATCATGCTATAGTAATCCCATTCTAATGATGCCTTGTCATCATTGTTACTGTTACTAATCTTCACTTGATCCAAATCACCGATTCAAATTCAAATCCAATCTAAAGTCAAAAACTCTTATTTGTCAGACAGGAGATCTAAAATGTTCATCTTGTGGCAAATAGTCATTTGTTAATATCGATGGTGAACCAACATTTTTGAAAAGTATTTTAATGGTCTTTTGCGAATATAACAATGGCTAAAAATAATTAGTAAATGATTTTTAAGTTGTACAAATACTAAACTATTTCAAAAGCCTCACAACCTTTTTGTGGCAGTGCTAACTGTTGCAATGTAATTATGTGGCCAAGTCCCACATTTTACAAAATCCTTTTGGCAGCCCAAATAATTCCATGCTTTTTCTGTAAAAAGAAAAGAGCAAAAGTAAAAGAAAAAGAAACCCCCTGACCCCCCTAAGCCTTAGTCATCTGGGCGGCCCAACCCAGCAGCCCACCTCCCCCGATCGCCTCCCTCCTCTCTGTTCACCCGACCCAGCGACCGCGCTCGCCGGTCGCCATCGAATTTCTGTCGCCCGTCCCGTCGAGAAGGGATAAGCGGCGATCCCCTCGACCCCTCGGGCTCCCCGCACCCACTCACTCCTCCTGGACGCCCACTCTCCCCTCTCTCCCTCTGGCCTCTCCCCCTTCTCCAGATCCACCTCCTTCCCCCTTCAGATCCGCTCGCCCCCAGCACCATCGTCGCTGTTGTCGACAACCAGCGTGGCCACCGTGCGCCCCTAGCCACCTCTACATGTCCAGAAGCCCCGCGGGAGCTGCCTTCATCGACTACAACTCCGGATCGGAGCTGGGAGGTCGCCGCCACGTCGTCTGCACCTTCTTCCTCAACTACGGCCGCCGCGTCCTCGCCGTCGATCTGCGTCATCCGTCCTCCACGGCCTCCCGAGAACTCCATCCGCCCGTTGTGAGCTCCTTTCCCCATCCCCTCTTTTCCTTGCTCGATTAAATCGCCGTATCGTCGTCCTCACGAGCCTGGCCGCCATGGCCGACGCTTTGCGTCCGAGCGCAGGCTCGCCTGCCCATCCCCGTGCCCCTGCTCCTCGCAGCGCGCCCGCAGCCGCTCTTGGTCGCGCCCTGCCTTGCGCCCGGCTGCGCCTCGACGCACGCGTCCGCCCCGGCGTTGTCGCGCTCCCGGACGCCCCTGTGAGCCGCCGCGCCCGGCCCTGCATCCAGCCGCCCTGCAACCGCGGCCTGCATCGGCCCCTCGCCCTGCGTCGCTTAGCGGCCCAGGCTCACGCCGTGCAGCGCCGCGCCCTGCGCCCAACTCGTGTGCATGCCGCCGCTGCTCTGCTGAATCTACTCCTGCTGCTAATTGGTGTAGCTATATGGCTAGCTTTGCGAATATTACACGGACTAGCTCCCTTGGCAGCCTCTAATCAGCAGTTAAACAGCTGCTAACAGTGGTAAAAATAATATGAGTAGGTAGTCTACTTGACAAACTCCATTTTACCCCACTGGACCAAATCCATTTGATGCATAGAATAAATCCTATGAAAATCACAAAAGGCCATCTTTTGTTAGCAAAAAACAGAACTGTGTGTGCGTGCGTGTATTTTATGTGTGTGGTGGCTGGCCGGCTCTCCGTTAGCTAATTAGTACTCCTACTAGTTAGTCTAATCAGTGGTTATGTATAGTGCAAATGACAGGTGGACCCCCCCCTCTAAATATCCACTTAAAAAGAAATGCAAGATATGTGTGTATGACATCTAGGCCCCATCTACAGTTCTGACCAGTCAACAGTCAAACAGTTGACTGTTGATTGAGTCAACTGGGACCCCCTGGACCCACTGTCAGCCTCTAGTGACCCTGTTGTGTATTTCACCTTTTATACCAAATTAGTAATGATTTCAGGAATTGTTTAAATCTTTGAAAAATCATATAAAATAATCCGTAACTCGGATTAAAATATTTTGTACATGAAAGTTGCTCAGAGCAACGAGACGAATTCGAATACGCAGCCCGTTCATCCGCCACACATCCCTAGCATAGCAAACACGCAACTTTCCCCCTCCGGCTCCTCTGCCCGAAAACGCGAAACGCCGGGGATACTTTCCCGGATGTTTCCCCCCCTTCACCGGTATCACCACATACCGCGTTAGGGCACGCCTAGCATCACGCTTTGCTTTGTCATGCATCGTCATGCATCTGTTTGCTTAAATATTCATTGTTTCTTCCCCCTCTTCTTCCGCTAGACACCGAGACCGACGATGCTGATGCCCCAGTTCGACTACGGAGTTGACGACCCCTCTCTCTTACCAGAGCAACCAGGCAAGCCCCCCCCCCCTTGATCACCAGATATCGCCTATTCTACTCTATACTGCTTGCATTACAGTAGTGTAGCATATTACCGCTTTCCGTTATTCCTATCACGATGCATAGCCTTTGTCCTTGCTATTCTTGTTGTTACCTTTACCGCTATCCCATCGATTAGTATAGGATGCTAGTGTTCCATCGGTGGCCCTACACTCTTGTCCGTCGCCATGCTATACTCTTTGGCTGTGATCACTTCGGGAGGTGATCACGGGCATATACTATATACTTTACACTATTACATTACCTGTGATACTGTTAGGAGATGGGGGCTGAAAGGACGGTGGCTCCATCCCGGTAGAGGTGGGCACAGGTTCCCAGCGGCCCCGATCGTTACTTTAATGGCGGAGCTGACAGGGCAGGTTGAGACTACAGGTGGTGGTCGGCGTTAGCGGATACTTAACACGTTTAACGAGATCCGGGTATTTGATCCGAGTGCGGCCATTTGGTCTATACGCACTAACCATCTACGTGGGAGTAGTTATGGGTATCCCGACGTGCGTGGTATCAGCGAAACGCCGTGACGCCTTGACGGCGGCGCGCCCGGATTGACTGGAACGCTGTTAGGCTAGGTCTGCCTTCCGGCCGCCACGCAACGTCTTGAGGTGTGCATTGGGCGATGGGCCGACCCTGGCGCTTAGGTTTAGAACCGGCGTCTGGCCTCTCTGTTGTGCCTAGATGGGGCTGCGGCGTGTTGATCTTCATGGCCGGGCATGACCCGAGAAAAGTGTGTCCGGCCAAATGGGGATCAAGCGTGTTGGGTTATGTGGTGCACCCTGCAGGAAGTTTAATCTATTGAATAGCCGTGATCTTTGGTAACAGGGGCGACTTGGAGTTGTACCTTGACCTTGTGACAACTAGAACCGGATACTTAATAAAACACACCCTTCCAAGTGCCAGATATAACCCGGTGGTCGCTCTCTCTCAGGGTTACGAGGAGGGGATCGCCGGGTAGGACTATTGCTATGTGATGCTACTTGGAGGACTTGAGTCTTCTCTACGCAACAAGCTGCAAAGGCGGAGGTGACGAAGCATAGTCTTCGATAAGACTAGCTATCCCCTCTTATTCGGCTTTCTGCGATTCGGTCCAATCGATATGGCCCTTTACACATATATCCATGCATATGTATTGTAGCTCCTTGCTTGCGAGTACTTTGGATGAGTACTCACGGTTGCCTTGTTCCCCCTTTTCCCCCTTTCTTTACCCGGTTGTTGCGACCAGACAATGGAGTCCAGGAGTCAGACGCCACCGTCGATGATGACTACTACACTGGAGGTGCCTACTACTACGTGCAGCCCGCTGACAACGACCAGGAGTACTTAGGAGGATCCCAGGCAGGAGGCCTGCGCCTCTTTCGATCTGTATCCCAGTTTATGCTAGCCTTCTTAAGGCAAACTTGTTTAACTTATGTCTGTACTCAGATATTGTTGCTTCCGCTGACTTCGTCTATGATCGAGCACTTGTATTCGAGCCCTCGAGGCCCTGGCTTGTATTATGATGCTTGTATGACTTATTTTATTTTTAGAGTTGTGTTGTGATATCTTCCGTGAGTCCACGATCTTGATGCATTAATGCGTTTGCGTGTATGATTAGTGTACGATTGAATCGGGGGCGTCACAAACAGTCCAGCCAAAGGATATAGTCCGGCTGTCCGGATACCCCCTAGTCCAGGACTCCCTCAGTAGCCCCCGAACCAGGCTTCAATGACGATGAGTCCGGCGCGCGGATTGTCTTCGGCATTGCAAGGCGGATTCTTCTCCAAATTCTGAATACTTGTTTGAATAGTGTCCGGCTTCCCATAAATGTTGTACTTGGCTTCTGCGCCTAATAATGGAGATCCTCAACGCGTTGAGCGAATCACGAAGCCGGGCATTTTTACAATTGCCACCCTAGCCATGTAGGCAAATCGCCTATTAAAGAGACGGGGATTCACCGATCCATATCATACCATCCTCCCATAGTGAGTATCCATCGGAGCACGCCTGGAAAAAATCCATTCCAACATGGCGATCGCAGTGATTCCTCCTCTCGCCCCCGTAGCCCTAAGCCCGGTGATGGGAAGAAGTGTTTGGTCCCGCATAGCCAACTAGTGCGGCTACAGACCTGTGATTTCTCCCCAGCGTATATGGTCCCGTTCGAGCCGGGCTGCCACCTATAATGGCGGAGAACAAGCAGAGCTTCCCCAATCCCTCCAAAGGGAGCAGGTATGCCTTGTCCCTTATTTATTAAGGGGACTAGGATTTCCAATTCACCCGTTCCTCCGCGGGCTCCTGGAGTTCTACGGCCTCCATCTGCATAATTTCACTCCTGCCTCCATATTGCACATTGTTGGCTATGTCGCTCTTTGCGAACTGTTTCTGGGTTGCGAAGCTCACTTCGAGCTATGGAAGAGGCTATTCTGCCTCGTACCCCATACACAGGAGGGGTCATTGTTTCAAGTGGGCGGAGCCGAAATATGGCGCATCGCCGGGACCGGATACCTGTCCGGCACCCCGAAGAAGGCATCCGAAGACTGGCCTTCAGAGTGGTTCTATATAGAGAACGTCCCTCTTCCGGATCCTATTCGGATCAGCCTCCTGAGTTTAATAATGTTCCTTTGAAGAAACGCCTAAGTTGGCGACCAAGGAGCCCTCAGGAGGAAGATGATAGGGACGTTTCTTACTTGATGAGCCGGATAAAGGTGCTGGCTCTATCAGGACTGGCTACAACCGAGGTTATGTCAATATGCATTATGCGAGGGGTGTAGCCGCTTCAATACCGAGGCCACCCAATGTGGGACTTTAACGGGGAAGACGATGCCACCCGCTGCGGCCGTAAGGGGCCGGACTCCGTTGCCGCTCTGGCAAAAATTCTGTCCGGTATGTACAAGGGATAGGAAGAGGAGTTCCTCCGCATCAAACGCGGGAAGGATTCTCCATGTACAATCCTCCGAGCTGGGTAAGCTGCCACTTTTCATGCCCTTCCCTTCCGCATTTCCACAATAAATGTCTTATTTTGCCCGTTCACCACAGGAGCTGCGTAAGGCAGTAAGGGAGATAAATAGCCCACCTCCACAGCAGGAGGAACCTGAACGGCCCCTCGACCCGGCCTTCAAGAGGATCCGGACTTATTCGTGGAGCTAATCGATAGGATATTTTATCAATTAAGCCGTGATGAGGCCATGGTGGCTATTACAACCGACTATCCGGGGCTACTCCCTGCCTCGCAGGTAAGTGAGACCAGAGGCCCAACCTTTGAGAGGTATCCCTTTCCACGCACCTTACCTTCCATATCTGCACGGTGTCTTACAGGGAAGGTCCTCCGGACGCCATGCCGAGCCCGTGGCGAGTTGCCAGCAAGGGGTACTGAGGCCAGGCAGGCTGAAAAGAAAAGAGGTTCAGACTGAGACGCCAGTGCAGAGGTATGATATAAAACCTCGGTCCGTGGGTTTGTCTTTGAAAACATAATAACACCCATGTTTCCCAGAAGGAAAAATACTCGCCGGACTATATCTGGAGAAGTTGCTGATCACGCCTCCACTAGTCGGGCTCCAGGGCCGGACAAGGAGGCGGGGCACGCGTGGGACGTTCCTCCTACAGAGGATGCGGATAAAATCTCCGCTACAAATTCCGAAGTGGAGAGCGCCATGAATCACAGGCATCGCCGGGCCGTACTCCGTGACGCTTGTTTCTCCCAAGAGGCGTTTGATGCCTTCAATTCGGGAGACGCGTACATCCGTGCTGCTCAAAATGGTCTTGCCAGAGCCACAGACCAGTATGTAAAGGATATACGGGTAAGAAAATTTGATGATTATATATATCAAGAGCCCACGAGACTTGAAACAGTTGGCACAACTGATTTAAGGATCATTATGTGTCTGAGTTCTTACAGAAGAATACCCAATTGTCTCAAGAGCTGGAAGAGTGCAAGGCCCAGCTACGGGCGCGATGGCGCGATTGAAGGAGTCCGAGAAGGCCCCTCTGGTAACACCTGCTTTAAAGAATGACAGGTACCATATAGGATGCAACATGCATGCAATTCTGACAATAAATATTGCAGATGACGCCGGAGTGAATCCGGATGAGCAACATGTCATACGGCGACTAAAGGCTGGCGAGCGCGTGCTTACAAAGGTTAGGCAGGAGAAAAATGATCTCCAAGATGCCAATACCCAGCTGAGCATGGAACTAAAGGATGTTCGCGCCCAGCTGTCAGACTCCGTGAAGGAGAACAAGCGGCTTCGACGCGGCATTTTTAGTAAGTGCTTGAACGAACTTCAAAAAGAGTTCGGTGAAGAAGCCAGCTAACAGAGTTATGTCTGCAGGTATGCTGACAAGTCGTCTCGCAAACGAGATGCCCGGGTGTGCGGGTGATCTTCTACCAGAGCTCTCACAACTGCACGAACAAGTTCGGAAGGTGATGCAAGGTATTGCCCAGGCCTTGTGGCCATCCGTCTCCCTGCCTGAAGGCCTTTGAGGACTTGCAGAGAAGCTCAAGGGAGCACGGCGGCGCTTTCGATTATGGAAGGTATCGGCCTGCCGTCAAGGTGCCAGGGAAGCCTGGGCCATGGTGAAGACGCGGTATACCAAGGCTGACCCAAACCACATGGCCGAGGTCGGACTGTGGGGCACAGTGGGAAAGAAATCCCTGTCAGTTTGGTGTATCACCAAGTAGAGTTAGCCGCCAAGTATTCCCAACAGGATTGTAGGCTAGACAGCCTGTTGGATGGCACAGAAGAAGAATTTAGTCAGTCTAAGTGACTATGTAATTTGAATGACATGTAGAATGTCTCTAGCCGGATTGTAAAGCATTTGTCATGGCGGACCTTTTCGCTTCAACCTCTGGACCCGATAGTCCGGAGTGTATCCGAATACCATCTCAGTTATGTAAAAACTGGGGTATGCGTGGAAACCAGGCGTAGGGGTCATAAGTGCTTGAATAGACAAGTACCCAACTAGTTATGTTATATTACATGGGTAGTAAGAAACATCTTCCAGGGAGAATAGTTCCGTTAAGGGTTCCTTTCCCTGGGTACGCATGCCCTAATGTGCATGTCCGAACTGCGAGAAGAGACGCAGGCAAAAACATCTGGGGGCAAGTGGAAAAAAAGAGGTCATCTTTTATTCACCGACCGAATATTCCCTTAAGAACGCTAGCTTTCGGCTTCACCCAGTCTGAGGTACACATCCGGCTGACCCGGCAGTAACAATCGCAGAGGTGCTCCCCTTATGCCCTAGCCGAATTAACGGGAACATAGGGCATAAATACAAGAGCCAGGCAACCCAGCTTGGCCAAAACTTAAGTCATATCGATGCATATAGTGGCGAAAAAAGGTACATGCGGAAGAATAACACATGTGCGGGGCATGAAGCCCATAAAATATTTAAGCTTCTGCATAGGAAGCCCCAGGTATAATGAGCGCGGCTGGTGCATCAAGATTGTGTAGTCAAAACACATTTTAGCCCTTCAAGGCCTTGAAAGAAAAGGGAAAGAAAGAAAGAAAAGACAGGTAACGAATGTATAAAAATTTGACAGAGGTAAGGAGACGAACACGGAGTCCGGCACTAGGCATAGAATCTTCGGAGTCTAGCTGCATTCCATGGATTTGGCTCGAGGCGGTTGTCCGATGCATCCTGCAGACGGTACGCTCCACCGGTTAAGACCTGGTCAATAATGAAGGGACCCTCCCATTTGGGCTTGAGCTTGTCCTTTTTCTTATCCGGTAGGCGTAGAACGAGTTCGCCAACGTTATAAGTTTTGGCCCATACTTCTCTGCTTTGGTATCTTCTAGCCTGTTGCTGGTAGAATGCGGAACGAGCTTTTACCACGTCACGCTCCTCCTCGAGGGCGTCCAAACTATCATGCCGATCACGCTCGGCCTCTCTCTCTTCGTACATGCGCACTCGAGGTGAGTCATGAATTATGTCGCAGTGCAGAACCGCCTCTGCGCCGTACACCATAAAGAACGGTGTGTATCCGATAGTGCGATTCGGCGTGGTCCGCAGGCCCCAGAGTACGGAGTCGAGCTCCTCTACCCAGTGCGTTTTAGATTCCTTTAACGACCGCACTAATCTGGGTTTGATGCCGCTCATGATAAGACCATTTGCTCGTTCGACTTGACCGTTAGTTTGTGGATGATAGGCGAGCCTAATCGAGCTTGATGCCCATGTTGCTGCACCATAGTTTCACCTCGTCGGCAGTGAAGTTCGTGCCGTTGTCAGTGATGATGCTGTGGGGGACACCATAACGGTGTACAACCCCGGATATAAAGTCTATCACTGGTCCGGATTCGGCCGTTTTAACAGGTTTGGCTTCTATCCATTTGGTGAATTTATCCACCATTACCAGTAAGTATTTTTTCTTATGGGTTCCCCCTTTAAGGGGTCCAACCATGTCAAGCCCCCAGACCGCAAAAGGCCAGGTAATGGGTGTCGGTGTCAAAACCGGCGGATCTCGGGTAGGGGGTCCCGAACTGTGCGTCTAGGCGGATGGTAACAGGAGACAAGGGACACGATGTTTTTACCCAGGTTCGGGCCCTCTCGATGGAGGTAATACCCTACTCCTGCTTGATTAATATTGATTATATGGGTAGTACAAGAGTAGATCTACCACGAGATCAGAGAGGCTAAACCCTAGAAGCTAGCCTATGGTATGATTGTTGTTCGTCCTACGGACTAAAACCCTTCGGTTTATATAGACACCGAATAGGGTTAGGGTTACCTGAGTCGGTTACAATGGTAGGAGATCTACATATCCGTGTCGCCAAGCTTGCCTTCCACGCCAAGGAAAGTCCCATCCGGACACGGGACGAAGTCTTCAGTCTTGTATCTTCATAGTCTAGGAGTCCGGCCAAAGATGATAGTTCGGCTATCCGGACACCCCCTAGTCCAGGACTCCCTCAATAGGGATTGTTTGTAGGGCGACGGGTGGCATATGGCTTTGGTTTGCAAAGAGCTCGCAACCGACGCAGCATTGGACCAAGTCCTGTGCGTCTGCTCGGGCCGTCGGCCAATAAAATCTTGTACGGAAGGCCTTACTTACGAGGGCCCGGGATGCGGCGTGGTGGCCACCGAGTCCGGCGTGAATTTCTGCCAGAAGCTTCCGCCCTTCCTCTTCGGAGATGCACCTTTGAAGGACTCCGGTGGTGCTTTTCCTATAGAGCTCTCCCTCGTGGACCTTGTGCGCTTTAGATCGTCGCACAATGCAGCGTGCCTCATTTTGGTCCTTGGGAAGTTCTTGCCTGGTTAGGTAGGCCAGGAATGGTTCAGTCCATGGGGCGATGAAGGCCATTATTACGTGGGCCGAAGGTGTTATTTCGTTGGCGGAGCCGCCGATTATGTTAGAGTGTTCGGCATCTGGCGTTGTAGCCGGGTCCGGACTATTGTTGCTTGTTTCCCCTTCCCATGCCACGGATGGCTTAAACAACCTTTCCAAGAATATGTTGGGTGGGACCGGATCGCGCTTAGCACCGATATGGGCAAGGACGTCCGCCGCCTGATTGTTTTCCCAAGCTACATGGTGGAATTCGAGCTCCTCGAACCGAGCTGACATCTTGAGTACGGCATTGCGATAAGCCGCCATTTTTGGATCTTTAGCCTCGAAGTCTCCATTTATTTGGGATATTGCGAGGTTCGAGTCCCCGTGCACCTCCAGGCATTGAATGCCCATGGAGACTGCCATCTAGAGACCACGTAACAGGGCCTCATATTCAGCGGCATTGATGGAGTCTGTATACAGTATTTGGAGTACATATTGGACTATCTCCGGTAGGGGACGTCAAGACGATGCCAGCCCCCAGACCGGCCAACATTTTAGAGCCGTCGAAGTGCATAATCCAATTGGAGTATGCGCCGTATTCCTTAGGGAGTTCGGCTTCTGTCCATTCGGTGACAAAATCGACCAATACCTGCGACTTAATAGCTCGCCGAGGTTTATATGTTATGTCGAACGGGAGGAGCTCTATGGCCCATTTGGCAATCCGGCCTGTGGCGTCACGGTTGTTTATTATGTCGTTCAGTGGCACTTCAGAGGCCACTGTAATTGAACACTCTTGAAAGTAGTGCCGTAGCTTCCGGGATGCCATGAATACCGCATACGCTATCTTTTGATAATGCGGGTACCGTGATTTGCATGGGGTGAGGACAGTGGATACATAATATACCGGCCTTTGAAGGGGGAATTTATGTCCGTCCGTTTCTCGTTCGACGACGAGTGCTGCGCTTACGACTTGATGAGTCGCCGCTATATATAGAAGCATCGGTTCACCGATGTTTGGCGCGGCCAGGATTGGTTTGGTGGCCAGTATGGCTTTTATTTCTTCTAGTCCGGCCGTGGCAGCATCCGTCCACTCGAAGTGTTCGGTGCACCGAAGAAGGCGATAAAGGGGTAGTGCCTTTTCTCCTAATCGGGAGATAAAGCGACTTAAGGCCGCAATGCATCCAGTTAATTTCTGGATTTGCTTGAGGTCTATTGGGATGGCCAATTGTGACAGGGCTCGGATTTTAGCCGGACTTGCTTCAATCCCTCTACTGGAGACGATGAAACCCAGGAGCTTTCCGGCGGGCACGCCGAAAATGCATTTTTCCGGATTGAGCTTGATGTCGTATGTTCGGAGGTTGTTGAATGTAAGCCTTAAGTCGTCTATTAAAGAGTCGACGTGTCTGGTTTTGACGACCACATCGTCTACGTGTCGTCCACTGTTTTGCCGATTTGCTTTTCCGGGCATATACGAATCATGCGTTGATACGTTGCACCGGCGTTCTTAAGCCCGAAAGGCATTGTGTTGAAACAGAAGGGGCCGTATGGCGTGATAAACGCCGTTGCGTCTTGGTCGGACTTGGCCATCTTGATCTGGTGGTAGCCGGAGTATGCATCGAGGAAGCACAATGAAGTCGACACATAAGCGCCTGGTTTTGACGACCACATTGTCTACGTATGTGTCCCGCGGTGGGGTCGATAATTTGATCGATGCGGGGGAGGGGGAAGGGATCCTTTGGGCAAGCTTTATTGAGGTCTTTGAAGTCGACACATAAGCGCCAGGATTTGTCCTTCTTTGGTACCATCAACAGGTTTGCTAGCCAGTCTGGGTGTTTTATTTCTCTGATGAATCCGGCCTCCAATAACTTGGCTAGCTCCTCGCCCATAGCTTGTCGCTTAGGTTCGGAGAAGCGCCGAAGAGTCTGCTTGATCGGCTTGAACCCTTTTAGAATGTTAAGGCTATGCTCGGCCAACTTGCATGGGATTCCTGGCATATCTGATGGGTGCCGAGCAAATATATCCAGTTCTCGCGAGAACTCCCGTAGTGCGGCGTCCACATCGGGGTTTAACTGTGCCCCAATTGAGGTTGTTTTGGTAGGGTCCGTTGGGTGGACTTGGGATTTGACTATTTCGTCCGCTGGTTTGAAAGAGATGGACTTGGATCTTTTGTCGAGTATCACGTCGTCCCTGTCCACGGTCAAGCATAGCGCAGTTAACTCCTCTGCCGCTAGGTCTTCGGATAGTGCCTCGAGGGCTAGTGCGGCTGTTTTGTTTCCGGCACGGAGCGCTGATACGTCTTCAACGTATCTATAATTTTTTATTGCTCCATGCTACTTTATCTACTGTTTTGGACTATATTGGGCTTTATTTTCCACTTTTATATTATTTTTGGGACTAACCTATTAACGGAGGCCCAGCCGAAATTGATGTTTTTGCCTATTTCAAAGTGTTTCAAGAAAGCGGAATATCAAACGGAGTCCAAACGGAATGAAACCTTCGGAAATGTGATTTTCTCACCAAAGCGTGATCCGGAGACTTGGACCCTACGCCCAAGGAACAAGAGGCGTTCACGAGGGTGGGGCGCCCCCTAGGGCGCCCCTTCCTCGTGGGCCCCTGTTGCTCCAGCGATGTACTCCTTCCTCCTATATATACCTCACGCCCCCAAAGCGATGGAATCACGGAGCCAAAACCTAATTCCACACCGCAACTTCCTGTATCCACGAGATCCCATCTTGGGGCCTGTTAGGAGCTCACATGGGAGGCATCCACCACGGAGGGCTTCTACATCATCACCATAGCCTCTCCGATGAAGTGTGAGTAGTTTACTTTAGACCTTCGGGTCCATAGCTAGTAGCTAGATGGCTTCTTCTCTCTTTTTGGATCTCAATACAATGCCCCCCCTCTCTCGTGGAGATCTATTCGATATAATCTTCTTTTTGCGGTGTGTTTGTTGAGACCGATGAATTGTGGGTTTATGATCCAGCTTATCTATGAATAATATTTGAATCTTCTCTGAATTCTTTTATGTATGATTGGTTAACTTTGAAAGTCTCTTCGAATTATCCGTTTGGTTTGGCCAACTAGATTGGTAGTTCTTGCAATGGGAGAAGTGCTTAGCTTTGGGTTCAATCTTGCGGTGTCCTTTCCCAAAGTGATGAAGGGGCAGCAAGGCACGTATTTTATTGTTGCCATCGAGGATAACAAGATGGGGTTTTTATCATATTGCATGAATTTATCCCTCTACATCATGTCATCTTGCTTAAGGCGTTACTCAATTTTTAACTTAATACTCTAGATGCATCTTTGGATAGCGGTCGATGAGTGGAGTAATAGTAGTAGATGCAGAATCGTTTTGGTCTACTTGTTTTGGACGTGATGCCTATATACATGATCATACCTAGATATACTCATAACTATGCTCAATTCTATCAATTTCTCAACAGTAATTTGTTCACCCACCGTAGAATACTTATGCTCTTGAGAGAAGCCACTAGTGAAACCTATGGCCCCCGGGTCTATTCTCATCATATCAATCTCCATCGATTTAATGCTTGCTTTGGTTTACTTTGCCTTTTACTTTTTTTACTTTGCATCTCTATACCAAAAATACCAAAAAATATTATTTATCATCTCTATCAGATCTCACTCTCGTAAGTGACCATGAAGGGATTGACAACCCCTAATCACGTTGGTAGCGAGTAGCTATCATTTTGTGCAGTGCACGAGGGACTTGTGCATGGCCTCCTACTGGATTGATACCTTGGTTCTCAAAAACTGAGGGAAATACTTATGCTACTTTGCTGCATCATCCTCTCCTCTTCAGGGAAATCCAACGCAGTGCTCAAGAGGTAGCAAGCACTATGTCCGGATCACTAGCTAGAGTGATAATTCCATTGGGCCCAGGCATTTTGAGCTTCATGTACCCGTAATGGGGTATAGCTTGGAAGAACGTGAATGCCTCCCGCCCTAGAAGGGCGTGGTATCTGCTCTTGAGCAGGGCCACTTGGAATGTTATTTCTTGGACCTGTAATTTTCCGTTGTGCGAATACCACATCTAGTGTGATTTTCCCAGTATAGCGTGCCTCCCGACTAGGGATGATTCCTCTAAAGGTTGTGCTGCTTTGCTCAATGCGGTTCCAGTCTATTTCCATTTTGTGAAGAGTTTCCTCGTAAATGAGGTTTAATCCGCTACCGCCGTCCATGAGCACTTTAGTGAGCCGAAAGCCGTCCACAATTGGACTAAGGACTAATGCGGCTGGTGCTCGGGTTGTTCGACATTTAGGTTAAATCCTTTGGGCTGAAGGTGATAGCCGTGTCACTCCATGGATTTATTGTTGCCACCTGGCAGATCTCGGCAAGGCTGCGGAGTGCTCGCTTGCGCCTATTATTTGAGTCGAATGTCTCGAAGACTGTTAAGACCATATTGTAATTCACGGGATGTTGCTCTGCGGTGTTTTGAATGAGGAGATCCTCACCGCTCTTAGCAACCTGCTGGAGTACCCAACATGCTCTAAGGCTGTGTGTTGGTGTGGTATCCACCATACTGTGAATTTTGCAGGGTCCGTTAAGCCATCCCTCCAATACGGTTCCGTGCCCTGTAGTGGGCTTTTGCTTTTTTGTGATTGAATCGGGTGACTTACGGGGGTGCACCCTTTTTATTCGGACTGGGTATTTAGCCAAAGCCGGATTATCCCAAAATGTTGTTTCGGTTTTCTAGGCGCTCTCCATCACACAGTATTTCCGTACTATGGCCGCCAAGTCAGTGAAGTGTGCTATGTTGCGGCGGCTTATGGCGTTAATGATTCCCTTGTCCGTGCAATTATTGCAGAAGAATGAAATTGCGTCTTCCTCTTGACAGTCCTTTACCTTGTTCATTACAAGGAGGAATCTGGCCCAATAGTGATGTACTGTTTCCTGGGGCTCTTGTCTAATGTGGGAGAGATCGCTTATATCTGGGTGGGTGGGCGGATTTAAGTCCGAACCCTAACCCGATCTGAGACCCGGGGGCATGGGAGTTTCCGATCTTGGAGGTTCGGGCTCCGGGATGTCGCCCGATAGGTGCAGCCTTGTCGATTCTATGTTCAAGGCTTGGGGATGTCCTTCCGTATACAGATATCCGGCTCGGAGAGCTCTGTAATCTGGACATAGTTTGTCCTCAAGATTGAGGAAAAATTACCGCATTGTTCCTCCACCACCGCTATCTGATGGGTGACCGGCGGAGAGTTAATCTCCCTTTGGTCGGGTTTAAGCCCGATCCGATCATATAGTCCATAGCGACTCCCAAAGCGGCGATGCGATCCAAGAGCTCATTTAGGGAAGAGAGCTCCATCGGATCCATCTGCTCAGCAAGTTCCGAGCCGACGTGGAGGCTGTTTTCGATGACCCGAGAAGTCATCGTCGGTAGCGGCAACGAGCAGGCGGTCATGACGAACTTCGCTTAGCCGGAGAGTCGGCCGACAGCCTGTGGCTCCCGAGGTGACGCTGTCCTTGACAACGAGACGAGACATCCTTCCTTATGGTGACGGCACGGTGGAACTCTCAATGAAAGCACCAATGTCGGTGTCAAAACCGGCGGATCTCGGGTAGGGGGTCCCGAACTGTGCGTCTAGGCGGATGGAAACAGGAGGCAAGGGACACGATGTTTACCCAGGTTCGGCCCTCTCTATGGAGGTAATACCCTACTTCCTGCTTGATTGATCTTGATGAATATGAGTATTACAAGAGTTGATCTACCACGAGATCGTAGAGGCTAAACCCTAGAAGCTAGCCTACGGTATGATTGTTCTTGTCCTGCGGACTAAACCCTCCGGTTTATATAGACACGGGAGGGGGCTAGGGTTACACACAGTTGGTTACAACGGAAGGAGATCTACATATCCGTATCGCCAAGCTTGCCTTCCACGCCAAGAGAGTCCCATCCGGATACGAGACGAGGTCTTCAATCTTGTATCTTCATAGTCCAACAGTCCGGCCAAATGATATAGTCCGGCTGTCCGGATACCCCCTAATCCAGGACTCCCTCACCCCCTCTCTCGTGGAGATCTATTCGATGTAATCTTCTTTTGCGGTGTGTTTGTTGATAACGATGAATTGTGGGTTTATGATCAAGATTATCTATGAACAATATTTGACTATTCTCTGAATTCTTTTATGTATGATTGGTTATCTTTCCAAGTCTTTTCGATTTATCAGTTTGGTTTGGCCTACTAGATTGATCTTTCTTGCAATGGGAGAAGTGCTTAGCTTTGGGTTCAATCTTGCGGTGTCCTTTCCGGTGTGATGAGGGGCAACAACGCACGTATTGTATTGTTGCCATCGAGGATAACAAGATGGGGTTTACATCATATTGCATGAGTTTATCCCTCTACATCATGGCATCTTGCTTAAAGCGTTACTCTGTTCTTATGAACTTAATACTCTAGATGCATGCTGGATAGCGGTCGATGTGTGGAGTAATAGTAGTAGATGCAAGCAGGATTCGATTTACTTGTCTCGGAGGTGATGCCTATATACATGATCATACCTAGATATTCTCATAACTATGCTCAATTCTGTCAATTGCTCAACAGTAATTTGTTCACCCACTGTAAATACTTATGCTCTTGAGATAAGCCACATGTGAAACCTATGGCCCCCGGGTCTATTTTCCATCATATTAATCTCCCAACACTTAGTTATTTTCATTGCCTTCTATTTTACTTTGCATCTTTATCATAAAAAATACCAAAAATATTATCTTATCATACCTATCAGATCTCACTCTCGTAAGTGACCGTGTAGGGATTGACAACCCCTTATCGCGTTGGTTGCGAGGATTTATTTGTTTGTGTAGGTGCGAGGGACTCGTGCGTAGCCTCCTACTGGATTGATACCTTGGTTCTCAAAAACTGAGGGAAATACTTACGCTACTTTGTTGCATCACCCTTTCCTCTTCAAGGGAAAACCAACGCAGTGCTCAAGAGGTAGCAATATGATATAACAAGATGGTATCTCGCTAGCCCTTTCTGAGACCGCAAAACATAAATGCAGAGCACCTTTAAAGATCAAGGACTGACAAGACATTTTAATTCATGGTAAAAGAGATCCAGTCATAGTCATACCCAATATAAATTAACAGTAATGAATGCAAATGACAGCGGTGCTCTCCAAATTGGTGCTTTTTAATAAGAGGGTGATGACTCAACATAAAATTAAATAGATAGGCCCTTCAGCAGAGGCGAGAGATTTGTAGAGGTGCCAGAGCTTGGTTTTGAAATAGAGATAAATAATATTTTAAGCGCCATACTTTCATTGTCAACATAACAACCAAGAGATGGCTATATCTTCCATGCTACACACATTATAGGCGGTTCCCAAACAGAATGGTAAAGTTTTACTCCCCTCCACCAACAAGCATCAATCCATGGCTTGCTCGAAAACAACGAGTGCCTCCAACTAACAACAGTCGGGGGAGTTTTGTTTGCAATTATTTTGATTTTATTTGCATAAAGCATGGGATTGGGCATCCCGGTGACCAGCCATTTTCTCGTGAGTGAGGAGCGGAGTCCACTCCTCTTGAGAATAACCCGCCTAACATGGAAGATACGGACAGCCCTAGTTGATACATGAGCTATTCGAGCATACAAATCATAATTTCATTTGAAGGTTTAGAGTTTGGCACATACAAATTTACTTGGAATAGCAGGTAGATACCGCATATAGGAAGGTATAGTGGACTCATATGGAATAACTTTGGGGTTTAAGTGATTGGATGCACAAGCAGTATTCCCGCTTAGTACAAGTGAAGGCTAGCAAAAGACTGGGAAGCGACCAACTAGAGAGCGACAACAGTCATGAACATGCATTAAAATTAATAAACATTGAGTGCAAGCATGAGTAGGATATAATCCACCATGAACATAAATATCATGGAGGCTATGTTGATTTTGTTTCAACTACATGCGTGAACATGTGCCAAGTCAAGTCACTTAAATCATTCAAAGGAGGACACCACCCTATCATACCACATCACAACCATTTTAATAGCATGTTGTACATAAGATGAACCATTATAAACTCCTAGCTAATTAAGCATGGCATAAGCAACTATAATCTCTAATTTTCATTGCAAACATGTTTATTCATAATAGGCTGAATCAGAAACGATGAACTAATCATATTTACAAAAGCAAGAGAGGTCGAGTTCATACCAGCTTCTCTCATCTCAGTCAGTCCATCGTACATCTTCATAATTGCCCTTCACTTGCACGACTGAATGATGTGAATAATAATAATAGTGCACGTGCATTGGACTAAGCTGGAATCTGCGAGCATTCAGTAAACAGGAGAAGACAAGGCAATATGGGCTCTTTGTTAAATCAACAATAATGCATATAAGAGCCACTTCAAAAATTTAATCATGGTCTTCTCCTATCGACCCCCAAAGAAAAGAAAAGAAATAAAACTATTTACACGGGAAAGCTCCCAACAAGCAAAAGAAGAACAAGAAATCTTTTTGGGTTTTCTTTTTAATTACTACTACTACGGCAAGAAAGTAAACTAGCTAAAAGCTACAACTAATTTTTTTTGTTTTTCTTAAGGTTTATCAAACACACAAGAAGAAAGCAAGAAAAAGAAAATAAACTAGCACGGATATTACAGTGAAAAAGTATGAGCACTGACAACTAGCAATGAGTGTGTGAACATGAATGTAATTTGATTAATGAAATCGTACTCCCCAAGCTTAGGCTTTTGGCCTAAGTTGGTCTATTGCACTGACTGGCTGGCGGATATCCATAGTTGTAGTTGGGGTCGTACTGAGATGCAGTAGTCATTGCATCGTGGGCTGCAGCTTGGAGGCGAGCTATCTCATCCCTCCTCTTATACTCATCCGCCTCCTCTCTGGTTATAAAATATCTTCCCTTTGTCTGAAAGTCAAAGAAGGTAGAAGTAGGGAGAGCGACATGATAGGTGCGTCGTCTGTCAAAGATTAGTCGGTACTGGAGGAACTGATCGTTCCTCTCAACAAAATGATGACGAACCATAGCCTCATAATCTAAATAAGCAAGAGGCAACTCAATATCATCCTCACGTATGGTTACACCAAGAAAATTAGCTATACGGGTTGCATAAATTCCACCAAAGAAATCTCCATTAAATCTATTATTATGCAACCTACGTGCAACAATGGCTCCCAAATTATAATGTTTATCTCCTAACACAGCACTCCACGAGAACAACGAGGTCGAGGACACACATGTGACATGCTTCATCCTTACCATTTATGCACCTACCTATGAAGAGAGCAAAATTATGTATAGAAGGAAAGTGAATGCTCCCTATGGTAGCTTGTGCTATGTCTCTAGATTCACCCACTGTTATACTAGCAAGAAAAATCTCTAAACTCATATTTGCGAGGCTCACTAGTACTACCCCATTGTGGAAGTTTGCAAGCAGTGGTAAAATCCTCTAAGTCCATAGTATAAGAATTTTCATAAGATCAAACAGGACAGTTTGAGAATTACGTGAAGATGAAAATTCAAACCTCCTCACAAAGGAACTAGTGAGATAGTGGTACTGATGGCACTTGTCTACCTCGAAGCTCACAAGATCAGTGTTACGCAAATATGCGTTAAATTCTTCCTTAATTCCTGCTTGATCCATGAAGTCCTCTCAAGGCCATTCACAAGGCCGCACTGGAGCGTCTCTTGGTGGTTCATCATCGGCATCACGCATTGCAAGCCTGGGTCCTTGCTTCCTTGAAGAACCACCTTGGTACATTTTCCTAAACATATTTCTTCCTCTGAAAAATTTCTGAAATTTTTAGTAACTTCAAATAAAAGTGAACCAAACTCAACAAAATTGATAGCAACTACTCCTACAAGTGCCTAGAGCCTATATCATGCATTAGAACTACTAGGAACCATATAAATTTGACATGCATGCTCAAGAACATGGTCACCTAGGCAGCACAAATTTGCAACGAATAAAGCACTAGAACAAAAACTAATTGGACCAATGGAGGAGTCACATACCAAGGAACAATCCCCCAAAGCAGTTTTGTGAGAGGTGCTTTGAGCAAGGAGATCAAAAATGGCAGCAAAATGAGCTAGAACTCGTGCTTGAGCTGGATGGTGATTTTTTTTGGGAGGAAGAAGTGTGTGGGTGCAGGAATAAGTGGAGGGGAGCCACGTGGGCCCACGAGGCAGGGGGCGCGCACAGGGGGTGGGCGCGCCCTGGACCCTCGTGGCCAGGTGCCAGCTCCCCCTGCTGTGTTCTCAGTGCCAAATATTCTCAAATATTTCAGAAAAAATCATATTAAATTGGCAGGGCATTTGGAGAACTTTTATTTTCGGGGTATTTTTATATTGCACGGATAATTCAGAAAACAGACAGGAAAAATACTAATTTTAATTTATTTCAACTAAATAACAGAAAGTAGAGAGAGGGTATAGAAGGTTGTGCTTTCTAGCTTCATCCATCTCATGCTCATCAAAAGGAATCCACTAACAAGGTTGATCAGGTCTTGTTAACAAACTCATTTCGAATAACATGGAACCGGAGAAATTTTGAGTAACACTATGTTACCTCAACGGGGATATGCACGTCCCCAATAATAATAATAATATCATATCTCTTTTTGACAATAGGAATAGGAAATACAAAACCTCCAAAAATAATCGATGGAATTTTTCCAATAGAAATGATACTGTGGACTTGAGGTTGTTTCCTCAGAAAGTGTACCATGTGCTCATTACCATTAACATGAAAAGTGACATTGCCTTTGTTGCAATCAATAACAGCCCCTGCAGTATTCAAAAAAGGTCTTCCAATAATAATAGACATACTATCGTCCTCAGGAATATCAAGAATAACAAGTTCCGTTAAAATAGTAATGTTTGCAACCACAACAGGCACATCCTCACAAATACAAACAAGTATAGCAGTTGATTTATAAGGCATTTGCAAAGATATTTCAGTAGGTGTCAACTTATTCAAATCAAGTCTACGATATAGAGAGGCATAACATTAACACCGGCTCCAAGATCACATAAAGCAGTTCTAACATAATTTCTTTTAGTGGAGCATGGTATATTAGGTACTCTTGGATCTCCAAGTTTCTTTGGTATTACACCCTTAAAAGAATAATTAGCAAGCATGGTGGAAATTTCAGCTTCCGGTATCTGATACGTCTCCAACGTATCTATAATTTTTGATTGCTCCATGCTATATTATCTACTGTTTTGGACAATATTGGGCTTTATTATCCACTTTTATATTATTTTTGGGACTAACCTATTAACGGAGGCCCAGCCCAGAATTGTTGTTTTTTTGCCTATTTGAGTTTAGCGGAAAAAGAATATCAAACAGAGTCCAAACGGAATGAAACCTTGGGGAACGTGATTTTTGGAACGAACAAGATCTAGGAGACTTGGACCCTACGTAAGAGATGCTTCCAGGAGGCCACGAGGTAGGGGGACGCGCCCACCCCCCCAGGGCGCGCCCTCCACCCTCGTGGGCCCCATGTTGCTCCACCGACGTACTTCTTCCTCCTATATATACCTATGTACCCTCAAACGATCAGATACGGAGCCAAAAACCTAATTCCACCGTTGCAACCTTCTGTACCCACGAGATCTCATCTTGGGGCCTGTTAGGAGCTCATGGGAAGGAATCGATCACGGAGGGCTTCTACATCAACACCATAGCCTCTCCGATGAAGTGTGAGTAGTTTACCTCAGACCTTCGGGTCCATAGTTAGTAGCTAGATGGCTTCTTCTCTTTTTGGATCTCAAAACAATGTTCTCCCCCTCTCTCGTGGAGATCTATTCGATGTAATCTTCTTTTTGTGGTGTGTTTGTTGAGATCGATGAATTGTAGGTTTATGATCAAGATTATCTATGGACAATATTTGAATCTTCTCTGAATTCTTTTATGTATGATTGGTTATCTTTGCAAGTCTCTTCGAATTATCAGTTTGGTTTGGCCTACTAGATTGATCTTTCTTGCAATGGGAGAAGTGCTTAGCTTTGGGTTCAATCTTGCGGTGTCCTTTCCCGATGTGATGAGGGGCAGCAAGGCACGTATTGTATTGTTGCCATCGAGGATAACAAGATGGGTTTTTTATCATATTGCATGAATTTATCCCTCGACATCATGTCATCTTGCTTAAGGCGTTACTCTGTTTTCATGAACTTAATACTCTAGATGCATCTTTGGATAGCGGTCGATGAGTGGAGTAATAGTAATAGATGCGCAGGAGTCGGTCTACTTGTCTTGGGCGTGATGCCTATATACATGATCATACCTACATATTCTCATAACTATGCTCAATTCTGTCAATTGCTCAACGATGAATTCATTCACCCACCGTAAAATACTTATGCTCTTGAGAGAAGCCACTAGTGAAACCTATGGCCCCCGGGTCTAGCTTCATCATATTAATCTTCCAACACTTAGTTATTTCCTTTGCTTTTATTTTACTTTGCATCTTTATCACAAAAATACCAAAAATATTATCCTGTCATATCTATCAGATCTCACTCTCGTAAGTGTAACACCCCAAAAAATTAGCCAAGTTTTAAATATTAAAATTTTTGCCAGGAGTTTTAAATTTTTTATTTCTGTTGATTTCAGAACTCTTCTTTTAATATTAAGGTGTCTTTTCCTTGTGGAGCTTTCCAAACATATTGGACTTCTATGCTCTCTGTATAACATTTTCTTAATTAGTAGGTTTATTTATTTAATTATTTCACCCTGAGCTTTATTCATTAAAATGTATTGTTTTAAATGTTGGAGCTCTTTTTGAACTACAACCATTTGATAGAATCACTTAAAATTCCAACCAAAATTTGGAGATGTCATGTGATGTCTCTAAATCACTTGTGTGCAATAATATAATTATTTCATTGCATATTTTGAGTTTTATAGCTGTTTTTCAAATCTGGTCCAGTGGACACTTTTGCACTATAGCCTAATTAAATATTTCCCTAGAGCCTCCACCAAAATTTTGGGATGTCAGTAGTAGCATGCCATCCAATTTTATGCAAAAACCTAGTGTTGTTCCTTGGAAAAATTGAGTGAATCATCCTCATCTTCATTCTGGTGCCATTTGGTGATTTGTACTGCAACCATCTCCTAACTTGCTTCTTCATCCATAATTCCTTTTCCTACTTATAGTCCTCCTTGCCAAACCCTTAAGTCGGAAGAGTGGACCCTTTGGAAGATTTCTGGTTCATGAAACAGTGCCATTCACTTTCAGCCCAGAACTGAAGTTTTGCATAACTTGCACTAACAAGTTTCTGCTTTTGTCAAACTAACTTCACCACCCCCTTATCCATCCAAAGAGACACTGATCTGGAAATTTGGCCACTCCAAGAAATTCCTAAGTGCCCTTGGCATTTTGTCAAACACCTTTCGGGCATGATCAGTTTTGACATGAGTCTTTATGCTGCCTTTGTGGACTTGATCCCTGGCCAAACCCGGCATGTCAAATAGTTTTGCCTTAGACTATAACCCCACCCTGCTGACTCTCTTGTGGTTTGGAGCCCCTATCATGCCATGGCATTTAAATCGAGCACGTTAAAATGCGTGCTCACGAAGCGTAGCGCTGCAGCGTATTACCGATCTGCGCCCGAAACCGACACGTCGCGCCCTGGTTCGCCACCGCCTGCGAGCCACGCCACTCGCTTGGTTTCTCAGCGTCGCGCCAAGAGCCCGACCGCCTCCTCGCCCCCTGCGGCGTTGCCCGGCAAGCCGCTTGGTAGCGCGCCAGCGGCAACGCATCCGCCACCCCCATGGGCAGCACCATCCAAACCACCACGGCCCGGCTTTCGCCTCCTTCGACAGTGTAGTAGTAAATGCGTTAGCCCACAGAACTAGCCAGCCACCGCCACGTCGCCCTGCAGCACAGAGAGGCGGTTCACCGCCGTTCTTATCTCCGGCCACGTCGGACCGACCTAGCCACGCTATATAAGGAAGCCCCGAGCGTCTCCGAGCCCTCAGGTAGCCTCACGCCGTCTCACTAGTGCCCCCATTGCCACCAATTGAAGGGGACCAGGTCATCTTCAACCTCTCCAGTCAGTTCGGCCACCGCCCGTCACACGGCTCCGTTCGGCGCAACCAGGGCCTCCCCCTCTCCACTCTCTTTACCAGAAACCCTCTCTTCCTCCCGTGAACTCCTCCCCTGCTCAGTTTGGATCGGGAACCACCACGGCCCCAAAACCACTTCGCCCCCGAAGCTTTCCTCCGCCGCGGAGCTCGCCGCCGGCGATTTCCTCCACCTCCGACGACCCTGCGACCACCGGAAGGACCTCCCTGGAGCGGCGGATCTATCCCTGCATTCGGATGACCGTGAAAAACCGCCGTTCGCCGGCGACGATCGCCGGACGTCCCGCCTCTGCTCGGGCAGAGAAGAGAAGGGAGTGGGGACTAGTCAAACCTGACTAGTGGCCCCCCTGGACCCACTGTCAGTGACACCCCGCGCGTCCACGCTGGATAAGTGGAGGCGTAATTTCAAAATACGCTCGACGTGGTCGGTAATCGAATCGTTTTCTTTCTTCTGGTTTTCTGTTTTATTTTAAAATCAGATTTTGACGAACATTATTTATCTATAACTTTTAAATACAACTCCAAATGAATTGATTCTTTTTCCTACCTCTCTCAAATATGGTCTAGTTTATTTTAAGATTTATTTGAAAAAATTCAGACAATTTTTTGTGCTGTTTTGATTTTATGTAGTAATTCAAATATATTCTTTTAAATAGGATTTTTGAAGATTTCAAGATGTTTTGGAATGCACCCTGCTTTCCCATGACCTGAAGGCAAGCATTCTGAACCCTGGTGTAATTTTTGTCTGTTGCTTGGCACGGTGACAACACCACCCCGACACGAGCATACGTCATTTTATGTGAGGATGTGATCCTACTCATGAGTGCATGTTAATGAATTTCATGCAAATGGAGTTGATATGATTGTGATAGGAATCACCGTCATATGCCTTTCATGCATGCCGGGAGGAAAGCCGGGAAGGCCTCTGTCTTGGGTAGACACGGTCTTGTCCCTAGTCCTCCGTCGAGACGGACGTGCCCGGTATGGCATGAGGGGGTATGTCGCGTGGTGTTTATATCTGTCGTTTGAAGTATATGCATTGTCATACTAATCTTGCAGGGAACATTACAACCTCCTGAGTCGACCGTAGATCGAGTCTTGTGCCAGTAACCCCCATACTTGCTTCGTACTACCACTCGTCTCTACAACAAGTAGATGCGGTTTAGTAAGTTGTCAACCCCTTTCCTAGCACACACACCGTCTGAGAGAGGCCATGGTGGAAGATACTGGGAGGCCTCCGGTAGTCATACCATCGGGTCCGGGAGCATGGGTGTTTCGGTTGTAGCCGAAGGGGCAGCTCCCAGGTTCTTGTGCAGGTATAAATTTTGTGATCCCATGTTACGTCGAGGTTGTAGCCTCCCCACTTAGAGTTTTGCTTAACAGGTTTCGTGGGCGATTCCAAACACATGTGAGTTAAGCTGGTGTGTGCAAGTTAGGAGTGTTTTCAACAAAAAGACCGTAGACGGAATTAGTCCCGATGGACTAAAGGAATCCGTTACTCATGGGTAAAGAGTACACCCTCTGCAGAGATTAAACCTAAACGAATAGCCGTGTCCATGATTAAGGATTACAGTCTGGGATGGGTCAAGTGTCGGTCTTAGTGTCGGTCTTCGGAGGTGAAACTGTTAAACCAGAACCGGAATCACAACTCGTGACTTGTGATAATTATGATTATTATTATTATTGTTGACTAACCCATGATATTATTGGTATTATCGAATATCCCTGGGATGGTTCTACCTCCTGGATATTCACTGTATTTATTTATAGGCCCTTTATGTGGTGTCGCTCAGACGCCCGACTGCGGCATTGTTCTTGTTTATTTAAAAGCCCTTTATGTGGTGTCTCTCAGACGCCCGACTGCAGCATTGTTCTTGTTTATTTAAAAGCCCTTTATGTGGTGTCGCTCAGACGCCCGACTGCGGCATTGTTTTTGTTTATTTTAAAGCCCTTTATGTGGTGTCGCTAAGACGCCTCGATCATGACATTTCTTTTTAAGCCCTTTATGTGGTGTCGCTAAGACGCCCGACTGTGGCATGCTTGTTATTTATTTGATAATTTTAATACTACTATGTTATTGCATACTCATAAATAATATGCTTGCACGCATCAGAGTTTTAGTTATCTTTTGTGACTGACGTCATGAGCATAAAATATTTTCAGCACATCATTGTTAAATTATGCCTGTGTTCATAATGTTTGCGAGTACATTCAAAGTACTCACTGGCTTGTCCCTGGCTATTGTCTTGGCCAGATTTCTTGCTTGGAGAGGAGCATTGCGATGACAGCCCTGGAACCTAAGCAATGGTGATAGCAGTCTCACGAAGATAGGAGTTAGCCTGGTCAGCTGTTCCTGTGGAAAAATGGAGTTCCATGGACACTGATGATCCACAAACCGCTTCCGCCATCAACCACTAGAAACCATTTGTTGTACTCACAGGCCAGAATGGTCTTGTACTACATGTTTTGTATTTTGCTTGGAATTTCTGTATCAAGTTGGTGCCTCATCAGCTAACAGTAATCATGGGGCTGATGAGCACAACGGCCATTTTCTGGAAATCAATACCCGGAGATTTGGTCCCCACAAACTTGGTATCAGAGCCTGGCTGACCATTGGCTAATCCTATCTTAGCCAGGTCAATAAACTTAGGCTAACAACCCACCAAGCCATAACCAAAACCTCAGCCAAGCTTCTCGCACAAGATAGCCACACAGTGACCCGACGCTTTTGGGAGTCGGTGCCCAACCTATCAACCTAGCCCGTCGATCACGCACCAGTGACCAGCACCCAAGGTGTCTCATTCGCAAGCGTGCGAAGGAAGACTTCGTCCCCTTTTTCTATAAAAGGGACACGCTCGCCTCAACCCAGCCCAGCACAGCCGCTACCCCAAAACCGAGCCACAATGCCTGGTCCCGTAGTGCACCATGAGACTACAGCAACCAACCTTGGAGGTTTTGTGACCATACTGCATAAACCTTACCCGTCGTGCCTATGCGTTAGAAGAGCCACCCGAATATGTTGTGTACCAAGGACCCATAAGTGGTGAGAGCCGTCAATGCAGGCCCTTTGTACATATCTACGGTGAGGGGTGCGGCACCGGCGCCCTACTGAGTTCACCGGAAGAACCACTTCCTTTGAACCACAAGCCATCCAACTAGCTGCTCGAGAGGCTATAGTTCATCTCGGGCACTGTCGCCCGAGTTAATCGTCGCTCGTTCCACTACTACCCCAGCGTGAAGGGTATAGTAGACCACCCCAAGTTGCCAACGGAGATCACGAGACGGATCCTGCATTGCTGCACCTAGTGCGCTATGTAAGTGCACTGGAGGAACTGTTCGATCAAATCACCATTGATCTGATCGTAGCTCGTGGAGAGCTGGTTCGTCGAGCCCCGGCGAGAGAAGAGAACGAGCCCAACGCCGACAACCCGGTCGTCTTTGTTGGACACCCGATCGAGACCACGAGGTCAGCCCAGCCGTTAGCCAAGGTGCTTTGATGACCCCAGAAGTACTTCGTCGCCTCCTGGGAGCACATTCCAACGGGGTTGTAGTCAACAATCCCCGCGATGGTCATCATCACTACCCTGAGCCTGCAGCCCCTCAGCCCTCTCCAGCTAATTCCGACGGTGAGAACCGTGGAGAAGCCTCGACATCCACAAGGGACGCCCGCTTGGATGTAAACGAAGTAGACTAAGTCACTCGAGTAGTGGCGAGTCCCAGTGTATCCTTGCATTGTAATCCTATGATCCCTTAAATTAACGCAGCCTGGCATCGTGCATCTGTTTTATATAGTAGTCTTGCATTGATGTATTAGCATGCAGTGTGATTTCTCTATCCTTGGCGCAACCACCAAAAACCGCCCCGACAACACCCACAGTGATACGTCACTTTAGTAAGATGTGTGTACCTGTGGTTGACCCCGAGCTGAGCCGGCCAATTCTTTACTTTCTACCACGGTAAATGACCCAGCCCCGATGCTATAAAAGGACCACCGAGTGACCTTGCCAAGCACCCCTCACCTTGTGCACCATCCTCACAACCATTTCTTGCCATGCCAAGCCCTAGTATCTATCTGAGGACTCCAGATGCTACCCCAGGTAGTTTTGTCAAGATATTGTGGGATTTTACCCACGGTACCATGCCATGGGCGCTACCCAGCCACCCGGTCACGAGCTGTTCAAATCGAGAATCACCCCTTCCACCTCGAGATATTGGGCAGCCGTGCACATCCCTCCTGTAAACCCAAACCAAGACCCGACAGAAGTCTCCTTCGTAGGGAAATCTATGCCAACCCCGCATATGGCCGTAGAAGCTGCGGCGTACGAAGCGCTCGCTCGCCTTCGATTCGCGGTACCCTATGCCAGCGAATGAGGGTATTATTATTTCCGAGCCATGCAGCACCCGGAGGAGTAACATCTTTTCCAGGTGGACGTATTGAGAGAGACCCAGTCTTGGCCAACCTCGTCCAATACGTCATCGCTCAAGAGCGTTTAACCCAACGCGTGATGGGTTATCTGCAAAGCCTTGCGGATTTAAATCCTCAGATCGCCATCGGCAGATCACTGAGGCCCGACCAGGAGAGACACCTTCATCGACTGGTCAATCCACTTCCTCCGATAGAAGAAGAGTGTATCGATGCATCGAGCGTTTTCTCGAGGACCCGTCCAGTTACTGTTTTCAATTTAGATGCACCGCTATTTTATTACCGCAACTTTTATTTATGTGTTGTAACTTATGCTTAGTACCCCGAGTTTCGCGGCGAGTAAAGCATTAACGTAAGTAGCTCGGTCGCGGTTTGACTCTAATGTATTACTGTTTTCTCTCACGAGAAATCACAGGTGAGATTTCTTTTCCACGAGTTGCCGCGCCGTATATTTTCTCACGGCATAGATTATTTATTTCACGCGGTACCACGGCAGCAGACTCACCACCACGATTACGGACACATACACTGCTTGCAAAATTTTGCAAGCGTGTTGCGTCTAACTAAGCACTTCCGACAACAGCGATTAACACCCGACACTCCCCACCTACTCCTCGTGATCACCGCCACGCGGAGAGCCAGCAAGCGAGCAGCGGCATCGCGGCGATCGTCGAGGATCGCCGTGCACGAGGCGAAGAGCCCAGCACGCTGCCAGCCCTCCGCCTGGCGGGATCACGTACGATCCGGCACCACCTCCGCCATTAGCGCCTCATCTCGAGCTCCGGCAAGCGGAAGCAGAGGAGAAGGAGAGAGAAGGAGGAGCGAGGCCAGTGTGAGTAAGAAGAGGAGAACGCCGCGGTCGTTTTATAAGCCCGAGCTTCGGTGTACGGTGGGCGAGGTCGAAGCGCCGCTCGTCGCCCGACCGCCCGGTGTTCGGAGGCCGAATCCAGCAAAGGCCGACAGCGCTGCCCGCTGAGGTGAGTGCACGCTGCACCGGCAGCTAGCACGCCAGCGCACTATCATGCACGGCCTAGGTGCCCTCTGGCGCTAGGCGTCGCCCGGTGGAGAAAGCGGGAAAGCGAGAGAGAGGAAGAAGAAAGAGCCGGAGGAAGAAGAAGAGGCTGACCGTGGGCCGGGTCCACCAGTCGACCAGAGAGAAACCTGTGCACTTTCGGGTGCGACCAGCGTATTTTAAGATTTAGAATTTATTCTAAATTTATGTCCAATGTAGAAATCGCTAGTTTTCCCCCAAAACCGTGGATTTTTTCCCACACCGCGCCAATACCCCCATACTGTATTTTTGCACCACTTATTGCTCTCACTGTAGCCACTTTCGTTTTAATGCAAATTTATTTAAATTTAACTCTTAGCAAATCTCGAGGACGAGATTTTTCCTAAGGAGGGTAGTAATTGTAACACCCCAAAAATTTAGCCAAGTTTTAAATATTAAAATTTTTGCCAGGAGTTTTAAATTTTTTATTTCTGTTGATTTCAGAACTCTTCTTTTAATATTAAGGTGTCTTTTCCTTGTGGAGCTTTCCAAACATATTGGACTTCTATGCTCTCTGTATAACATTTTCTTAATCAGTAGATTTATTTATTTAATTATTTCACCCTGAGCTTTATTCATTAAAATGTATTGTTATAAATTTTGGAGCTCTTTTTGAACTACAACCATTTGATAGAATCACTTAAAATTCTAACCAAAATTTGGAGATGTCATGTGATGTCTGTAAATCACTTGTGTGCAATAATATAATTATTTCATTGCATATTTTGAGTTTTACAACTGTTTTTCAAATCTGGTCCAGTGGACACTTTTGCACTATAGCCTAATTAAATATTTCCCTAGAGCCTCCACCAAAATTTTGGGATGTCAGTAGTAGCATGCCATCCAATTTTATGCAAAAACCTAGTGTTGTTCCTTGGAAAAATTGAGTGAATCATCCTCATCTTCATTCTGGTGCCATTTGGTGATTTGTAATGCAACCATCTCCTAACTTGCTTCTTCATCCATAATTCCTTTTCCTACTTATAGTCCTCCTTGCCAAACCATTAAGTCGGAAGAGTGGACCCTTTGGAAGATTTACGGTTCATGAAACAGTGCCATTCACTTTCAGCCCAGAACTGAAGTTTTGCATAACTTGCACTAACAAGTTTACGCTTTTGTCAAACTAACTTCACCACCCCTTATCCATCCAAAGAGACACCGATCTGGAAAATTTGGCCACTCCAAGAAATGCCTAAGTGCCCTTGGCATTTTGTCAAACACCTTTGGGCATGATCGGTTTTGACATGAGTCTTTATGCGCACTTGTGGACTTGATCCCCAGCCAAACCAGCATGTCAAATAGTTTTGCCTTAGACTATAACCCCACCCTGCTGACTCTCTTGTGGTTTGGAGCCCCCTATCATGCCATGGCATTTCGTCGAGCACGTTCCGTGCGTGCTCTGGGCGCGAGCAGAGCACGCTATTGCACGTGCCACGCCCGAGCCGACACGTCGCGCCCCTGGTTCGCCACCGCCCTGCAGAGCCACGCCACTCGCTTGGTTTCTCGCCGCGTCGCGCCAAGAGCCCCGACCGCCTCCTCGCCCCCCCCTGCAGCGTTGCCAGCAAGCCGCTTGGTGGCACGCCCGCGGCCGCATCCGCCACCCCCATGGGCAGCACCATCCAAACCACCACAGCGCCGGCTTCGCCTCGCTCGACAGTGTAGTAGTAAATCGTTAGCCCCTGGAACTAGCCAGCCACCGCCACGTCGCCCTGCAGCACAGAGAGGCGGTTCGCCGCCGTTCTTATCTCCGGCCACCTCGGACCGACCTAGCCACGCTATATAAGGAAGCCCCGAGCGTCTCCGAGCCCTCAGGTAGCCTCACGCCGTCTCACTAGTGCCCCCATCGCCACCAATTGAAGGGGAGCAGGTCATCTTCAACCTCTCCGGTCAGTTCGGCCACCGCCGTCTCCCAGCTCCGTTCGGCGCAACCAGGGCCTCCCCCTCTCCACTCTCTTCACCAGAAACCCTCTCTTCTTCCCGTGAACTCCTCCCCCTGATCAGTTTGGATCGGGAACCACCACGGCCCCAAAACCACTTCGCCCCCGAAGCTTTCCTCCTTGTGAGCTCGCCGGTGATTTCCTCCACCTCCGACGACCCTGCGACCACCGGAAGGACCTCCTAGGAGCGGCGGATCTATCCCTGCATTCGGATGCCCGCGAAGAACCGCCGTTCGCCGGCGACGATCGCCGGACGTCCCGCCTCTGCTCGGGCAGAGAAGAGGAGGGAGTGGGGACTAGTCAAACCTGACTAGTGGCCCCCCTGGACCTTGTCGGTGACACCCAGCGTCCCACGCTGGATAAGTGGAGGCGTAATTTCAAAATACGCTCGACGTGGTCGGTAATCGAATCGTTTTCTTTCTTCTGGTTTTCTGTTTTATTTTAAAATCAGATTTTGACCAGAACATTGACTGTCTATAACTTTTTAAATACAACTCCAAATGAATTGATTCTTTTTCCTACCTCTCTCAAATATGGTCTAGTTTATTTTAAGATTTATTTGAAAAAAATTCAGACAATTTTTTTGTGCTGTTTTGATTTTATGTAGTAATTCAAATATATTCTTTTAAATAGGATTTTTGAAGATTTCAAGATGTTTTGGAATGCACTGTCACGCCCAATATGCGACCCTATCCAAAAGGAACTCGACGGTCCCACCAAGGATAGACCCGCATATTGAAACGCTTTTGCAAGGTGGATGTCATTACATCAACATTACCTAATAGATGGGGATACATACATAAGGCACAAATGCCACAAGAATACAACAACATCATATACAATAACAACATCCGACTACGGATGAAACATAAACAGAAACTCAAACAACATCCACCCTGCTAGCCCAGGCTGCCGACCTGGAACCTATCCCCTGATCGAAGAAGAAGCAGAAGAAGAACTCCAACACAAGCAAACATCGCTCTCACGTCATGATCATCGCAAACCTGTACCTGCAACTGGTGGTGTAGTAATCCGTGAGCCACGAGGACTCAGCAATCCCATTACCATGGGTATCAAGACTAGCAAAGCTTAATGGGAAAGGAAGGGGATAAAGTGGTGAGGTTGCAGCAGCGGCTAAGCATATATGGTGGCTAACATACACAAATGAGAGCGAGAAGAGAAACAAAGGAACGGTCGTCAATTAGTAATGATCAAGAAGTGATCCTGAACTCCTACTTACGTTAGACATAACCCAGAAACCGTGTTCTCCTCTCGATCAACCCCGAAAAGAGACACTCACGGTTACGCACACGGTTGGTGTATTTTAATTAAAATCAACTTCGGGTTTTCTACAACCGGACATTAACAAATTCCCATCTGCCACATAACCGCGGGCCCGGCTGTCGAAAGTTCAAACCCTGCCGGGGTGTCCCAACCTAGCCCATTATAAGCTCTCGCGATCAACGTAGGAGATTCCTTCTCCCGGGAAGACCCGATCAGTGTCGGAATCCGGCTACAAGACATTTCGACGGCAATAAAATAAGTCCAAGAAGACCGCCCGATGCGCCGGCTAATCCCGATAGGAGCTGCACATATCTCGTTCTCGTGGCAACACCGGATGAGACAGGCTCTGAGTAAAACCAATCCTCAAGTTGCCCCAAGGTGGCCTCATGGCGGCTCGGTTCGAACCAGCACTTAGAGAAGCAGCGGCCCGGGGGCTAAATAAAGATGACCCTCGAGAGAGCGACTCCCAAAGGGAAGAATAGGTGGTGGTGAGGCAAATGGTAAAACCAATGTTGGGCCTTGCCGGAAAAGTCTTATTCAAAGCGAACTGTCGAGGGGGTCCCATAAATCACCCGACCGCGTTAGGGACGCAAAATCCGGGAACATAATACCGATATGACGGAAACTAGGGCGGTAAGAGTGGAACAAAACACCAGGCATAAGGCCGAGCCTTCCACCCTTTACCAAGTATATAGATGCATTAATTTAACAATAGATATTGTGATATCCCAACAAGTAAACATGTTCCAACAAGGAACAACATCTCCATGTTCCAACAAGGAACAAACTTCATCTTCACCTGCAACTAACAACGCTATAAGAGGGGCTGAGCAAAGCGGTAACATAGCCAAACAACGGTTTGCTAGGAAGGGTGAAAAAGGTTAGAGGCTGACATGGCAATTTGGGATGGCTTGATAAACAGGTAATAGGTAGCGCAACATAGCGATAGAACGAAGCAACTAGCATAGCAATGATAGTAGTGAGATCCAGGGTAGCGGTCATCTTGCCTGAAATCCCGCAAGGAAGAAGAACGAGTCTATGAAGAAGACGAATGGATGAAGCCGAACCAAGCGTGAGCGAACGAATCCTCACGATCGCAGCTAAACAGGAACTAACAAGAAGAAGCACACAACATAGTAAACACACCACACATGAACAAGACAAGATGCACAACAAACATGATGCATGACAAATCTAGATGAGGCTACTCATGGCAAGAGATGATGCAAACAAGAGCAACACATCAAAGCAAGTTTAAATGAGGCCGGGAACAACATATACCAATTCCGGTAAGTCCTCATATGCAAATTTCGAAATAGGTCCAGATCTGGATAACTTTATGTTCAAGTTGTTAAACAGCAATTTAAGATGCACCACGATGATCTACACGAAATTCTAGTCAAGTTACATATAAAGTTCATTAGATTCGGAGCAACGGTCTAGAAGATATGAGCAAAACAAGATAAGCATGACATTGATGCAAAATGCATAAAAACATCAAGAGAACACCTCAAAACAAGGATGCAACATGATAATATGCAACTACATGGAAAATCAAGCAAGTTTCATATAAAGCACGCTCAAAACGGAGCAACGGATCAACACATACACCCTATACAAGTTAAGACAACAATCTGTCCAAAACAGCAAGTAGGCATATTGCAAGCACCAAAACAACATTCTACAGGACCTCAACATAATAACAAAAGGCATGGGCATGATGTACAGGTAAAGCATTACAAAACATGAACACTGAGCTATCTCCAGAAATCACTAGAACATGCTCAAAAACACATGGCAAGATTGCAAATCATAACAGTTTCAGACTTTAGCAGAAATTACATCAGGTTGCAATGTTTAGAGCTATCGAACAACATGCTACAGGAACTTATAATAGCAAGACAAGGCATGGCATGAATCCACTAAAAGCATAGAACAAAAGTCCTTTAGTGACCATAAGCCAAAAAGGATCCGAAAATATGATGGCACCCACGTAAACATGGCAAGTCATATTACAGATTCATACATGGAAGAAACAACAAGTAGACATGTCGGTGAGCTTGAACAACTCACTAAAGAGCAAAACATGGCATGGCAAGGCAACCAACAGCAAGAAGACATGGCATAGAAGCTATACATGGAAAGAACAACATCATAGCATGCAAGGATCAACTACAACAACCTTGGCAAAATTGAATAACATGTAAACAATCTGCCAGGAAACATTTTATAGCAAAAGTAGAGCTCGATTGACTCAAGCTATGGCACTCCATAATTTCAAACAAGGGCATGGATGGATAGAGCAAGACATTTTTAACAAAACATCCTTACTGAAGTATCTCAAAATAAGCATGGATCTCTCAGTAGCATCAAGTTAATATGGCATAAAAATATAACAGAATCTGCCAGGAAAACAGCAACAGCAAGTACCCTACTTAACAAGCTTGATGCACTCACTACACAACTCACAAAAATACATGGCAAGCACCCCTGGAAAGATGACATGGCATATTACAAAACACATGTAGGACTCAAGTTCATAGGATGCACACATCAATCATGGCAAAAATGACAAAAGTGCATGTTCTGATAAGAAACTGAAACTAACATCACATAACACTCTTCGAATAGCATTTCGGGCATCAAGATAAGCTCAAGTGAAAATGCTGCAATGAGATGAAATGATCTACTCATCGAGGCGAACATTTTTACATATTACACGCGCAAAACGAATCAACGATGACAGAGTTATGGCATGATGAAATTGGCATAAAAATAACACAGGATTCGGGACTTAGAGAAATATGGACCTCGGGGAAAAAGTCAACCAAGTGGGCTCGGCCCAGGTTGCGGGGAGGAGGCCGGCTTGGGCCGGTCGGAGTTGGGCTGGGCCAGAGGGAGCTGGGCCGGCAGGGGGCGCGACCCACGTGGCCGGTGACGCCTGCCGTCGTCTCTCCCGAACGGGGACGAGACCGGCGGCGCCAGCAGCCAACAACGACGGAGGACGGCGGGTCTCGGCGATGGGGAGGCAGAGGAGGCAAGATCCGGCGAGGGGAGGCCGGATCCAGGCATCGGGGTTCCGTTCCCGGCGATTTCCGTCCGGTCCGAGCGAAGACGGTGCCGGCGACGCGATCTGCAGAGGAGAGAGAGAGAGAGAGAGGAGCCGGGTGAGAGAGGGAGGAGACGCAGGGAGGAAGAGGGAGATGGGGACGGCGAGGCTCTGGCCTAGCGGGGAGTTCGTCGGCGGCGGGGCTCGGGTCGCCGGACGGCACGGCGGCGGCGGTAGAAGGCGGGGCAGGAGCTGGGCGCTGGGCGCTCGGGCGAGGGAGCAGCGGCGCGGGGAACCCGGGCGGGCGCTGGCTCCTCCGGGCCAGATCCGGCCAGGGCGGGCAGATTCTGGGCTTCAAGGGCCGCATGTGGCTGGGAGGCTCGGGGTGAGGTGGCGATGCCACATGGCGGGCGATGTGGCTGGCGCGAGGAGGCGACGTGGCGCGTGCGGATTGGTCCGGGGCGCGCCGGCGGCGGCGCCAAGTGGCGGAGGTGGAGTGGGGCGGCGCTGAATCCGAGGAGGAGGGAGGTTGGCTGCGGTGGGGAGGCGGCTAGGGGTAGGTGAAGGCTAGGGATGCCCAAATTAGGAAGGAGGGGTGATTATATAGGGTAGGGGGGCTAGGGTTTAGTCTCTAGGGGGTTTTCGGAGCGTACGATCGCCATCGAACGGCTCCGGAGCGGAGAGGGACTAAGAGAGGGGTTGGTGGGCTGTGACTCAAAGAGGGCTTTGCGGTTACCCGGTTAACCGTTGGAGTACCAAACGACCTCCAAATGATCCGAAACTTGACAGGCGGTCTACCGGTGCTATACCAAGGCCGCTTGACAAACCTCGTTCCATTCCGAGACCGTTTAACATCCGCACATGAAAAGAGGTAAAAGGGGGCGCCGAGAGACATAGGAGTGCCGGATTGCAAAACGGACAACGGGGAAAATGCTCGGATGCATGAGACGAACACATATGCAAAATGAAATGCACATGATGGCATGATATGAAATGCAGATGATGACATGGCAAAGTGCAACACGCAAGCACATGACATGGCAAAGACGGCGAATAACTAGAAGACACCTGGCGCAACGAATCCGGGGCGTTACATGCACCCTGCTTTCCCATGACCTGAAGGCAAGCATTCTGAACCCTGGTGTAATTTTTGTGTGTGTTGCTTGGCACGGTGACAACACCACCCCGACACGAGCATATGTCGTTTTATGTGAGGATGTGATCCTACTCATGAGTGCATGTTAATGAATTTCATGCAAATGGAGTTGATATGATTGTGATAGGAATCACCGTCATATGCCTTTCATGCATACCGGGAGGAAAGCCGGGAAGGCCTCTGTCTTGGGTAGACACGGTCTTGTCCCTAGTCCTCCGTCGAGACGGACGTGCCCGGTATGGCATGAGGGGGTATGTCGCGTGGTGTTTCTATCTGTCGTTTGAAGTATATGCATTGTCATACTAATCTTGCAGGGAACATTACAACCTCCTGAGTCGACCGTAGATTGAGTCTTGTGCCAGTAACCCCCATACTTGCCCATTACTACCACTCGTCTCTACAACAAGTAGGGTACGGTTTAGTAAGTTGTCAACCCCTTTCCTAGCACACACCGTCTGAGAGAGGCCATGGTGGAAGATATTGAGGCCTCCGGTAGTCATACCATCGGGTCCGGGAGCATGGGTGTTTCGGTTGTAGCGAAGGGGTAGCTCCCAGTTCTTGGCAGTATAAATTTTCTGATCCCATGTTACGTCGAGGTTGTAGCCTCCCCACTTAGAGTTTTGCTTAACAGGTTTCGTGGGCGATTCCAAACACATGTGAGTTAAGCTGGTGTGTGCAAGTTAGGAGTGTTTTCAACAAAAAGACCGTAGACGGAATTAGTCCCGATGGACTAAAGGAATCCGTTACTCATGGGTAAAGAGTACACCCTCTGCAGAGATTAAACCTATTCGAATAGCTGTATCCATGGTTAAGGATTACAGTCTGGGATGGGTCAAGTGTCAGTCTTAGTGTCTGTCGGTGTACTAGAGTAGGGGTACCCTAGTATCCCGTGCTAGTGCCGCAGACGATTCTGACACCAGCGGCAAGGTTTGCCTCGTCACCGCCAATCTCCTCCGCGGCTCCCTTGGAGCCATTCAAGAACAAAGTATTAGGTTGAGAAGACAAGGTCCCGACAAGAGGAGCTTGTCGGGAAGGCCACTCCAGGCACGCAGAAGACAAGGCCCGGCAAGAGGAGCTTGCGGGAAGGCCCGGGCGCGACAAGTCTCCGGGCGCGACAAGGATTCGACGCGGCAAAGGCGCTTACCGCGGCATGCAACTTCTCTCCGTCTCCGCTCCAGCTCACCCGGTGGCGATGTCGCCATGGGACCGTTCCATGGGCGGCGTGTCGAGGCTGTGCAGCCAGCGGAGAAACAGCGATGGCGGCAGCAGCAGGCTCGCCATCGTGGCGGCGGAGGCGCACTGACGGTCTCTGTTACCTTTGTTTGGGCGACAACGGCGGGCATTTATTGCTTTTGTCCCTTGCCGTCGAGTTAGGTATTTTGCACTGTACACTGTTCAAGTAGGTGTACCAACTCCTGTTTTTACGTTTGTACCCCCGCCTATGTTGCCACCTGTCGGAGACCCCTTGAGCATGTAAAAGGAGGCCCGAGTGCAACGTAGAGAAGGTTCGGTTCCGTTCAGTTCAGTAGGACAGGTTCGTCTCGTTGGGTTCATTCGACCCACTCGAGACCAGATAGACTCACGCTAGGTTTTGTAGCCCTCGTTGCTCCCTAGCAAGAACACAATAGATCAAACAAGCAGCAGTAGGAGTTTTATCTCTCCGGAGAGCTCTGAAGCTGGGTAAACCGCTCGTGTGCATCGCCTCGATCCGCTCTTCGTGCGACCTCCGCCCCCCTCCGAACCACAAGGGGCCTGCTCCGCCGGCCCCATAGGTGTCCGTGGAATGCGATCAGTCCACCCGACATCTCTGGCGCTCGTTGCTTTCCTGCGGGCGAATGTCGACGTGTTTGCATGGCAACCGTCTGACATCCCCGGTGTTCCCAGGAAAGTGATTGAGCACCGTCTGGCCGTTTGTCCTCATGCGCGGCCCGTCAAGCAAAAAGTCAGGAAGCAAGCAGTGGAGCGCCAAGAATTCATAGCAGAAGAGATCAAGAAACTGGAAGCAGCAGGCCTTGTCAGAGGAGTGCTCCATCCTACGTGGTTGGCCAATCCTGTAGTCGTGCGCAAGGCAAATGGGAAATGGAGACTTTGTATTGACTTCACGGATGTTAATGCAGCTTGTCCCAAAGATCCATTTCCCTTGCCGCGCATTGACCAGATTGTTGACTCCACGGCCAGATGTGATTTGCTTTCGTTTCTTGATGCATACTCAGGATACCATCAGATCTTCATGACTGAAGAAGATGAAGAGAAGACCGCATTCATCACACCATGTGGCACATCTTTGTTTCATACGGATGCCTTTCGGTTTGAAGAATGCTGGTTCGACATTTGCAAGGGTAGTCCATGGCGCTTTTGAGCCGCAAATGCACAGAAATGTAGAAGCCTACATGGATGACATAGTGGTCAAGAGCAAGGACAAAGCAACTTTGGTTCAAGATTTGGCCGAGACCTTTGCAAATCTCCACAAGATCAACCTCAAGCTCAACCCCGAGAAGTGCGTGTTTGGAGTCCCTTCCGGCAAGCTTCTCGGGTTCTTCGTGTCTCAGCGAGGAATTGAAGCTAATCCCGACAAGATCAAGGCCATTGAGCAGATTGAAGCACCAAAGCGCGTCAAGGATGTACGAAGACTTGCCGGTTGCATAGCTGCTCTCAGCAGGTTTATTTCTAGGTCTGCTGAGCGCGCCCTGCCATTTTTCAAGATTTTGAAAAAGGCAGGTCCAGTAAAATGGACTCCCAAAGCGGAGGCTGCGCTGCAGGACTTGAAGAGATACCTGTCCTCCACTCCAACACTTGTCGCACCTAGGCCACAAGAGAAGTTGCTGCTATATATAGCGGCAACCAATCAAGTGGTTAGTGCTGCGTTAGTGGCGGAGAGGGAGGCGGATGATGAACCAGCAACCACGGCAAACACATCCAGCGACAAGCAGGGGGCTTCGCCGACAAGCTCTGGTCCCGACAAGGATGAGTCAGCAGAACCGTGAACAGATCACGAGAAAAGGATGGTGCGGCGCTTGATCTACTTTGTCGGTTCCCTTCTGCAGGGGCTAGGTCAAGGTACTCTGGTGTGCAAAAATTGCTTTTCGGCCTCCTCATGGCCTCGAGAAAGCTGCGCCATTACTTCCAAGCACATGAGATCACAGTTGTCACTCGCTTTCCGGCTGAAGAGGATACTGCAGAATCGAAGCGGCGAGGCAGGATTGTCGAGTGGGCACTGGAGCTGTCAAGCTTTGGTCTCAAGTTTGAAAGCACATCAACTATCCAAAGCGAGCCTTGGCAGAATTCATAGCAGAATGGGCGTAGCGCCCGGATGAAGAGATTAGGAGATGAGCATTCCCGTCAAAGAAGCCCGACAAAGAGTGGCTGATGTACTTTGATAGTGCCTTCTCGCTGCAAAGGCGCCCGGTGCGGCGTGCTGCTTATCGCACCACCGGAGAGCGCCTCAAATCGTCGTCCGGATGCACTTTCCCAAGGAGCAAGCAACAAACAATCTGCAGAGTATGAAGGTTTGCTTGCCGGTCTCGAGATCATGATGGACCTTGGGATCAAGAAGCTTATTGTCGGGGTGACTCGCAACTCGTCGTCCGCCAAGTCAACAAAGATTACGAGTCCGTTGATGGAAGCCTACGTTGATGGAGTGAGGAAGCTAGAAGAACACTTTGACGGCCTGCAAATGGAACATGTTCCAAGAGCTCGAATGATATTCTTGTGACGGCTGTCAAAGTGCGTTAACGCTTAAATTACACTGTGGAACCGAGGATTTTCGTGCTCAAGCTGACTCGATAACCGTAACACCATCATTTGGACAGGGCAAGAAGAGGAAGTTGGCCTCTGGTGACTACTTTCCGTGAGCCTCCAAGCCGTCGTTGCAAAGGTCCCCAAGATCGACACCAACAACTGCTGAGGCGATCTGCTCAAGCGGACCCTGTGGTTTGTTCCGTTGAAGGCGGCGCTCCGACAAGTCTTGCTCCGGCAAGCTTGTCGGGGAGCATCAAGCTCAGCGAGACCGCAGTCCTCGCCGTGGAAGCTGATGTTCCGCAGCAGCAGATGTGCCTTTAGTCCTTGTTGTCGAGCCACAAGCTCCGGCATGGGCGCAGCAGATTGTCCATTTCCTTGAGACGGAGAACTTCCCGAAGAGCAGGAAGAAGCGGAAAGAGTAGCCGGTAGTCAAGTATGTACCAGTTTAGCCGATAGCATACATGCGAGAAGAAGACTCAACGGTGTGAAATTGAAGTGTATTCCGGGGAAGATGGACGAAGCTGTTGGCGAGAGATACATGGAGGCATATGTGGTCACCACATTGGCGCAAGAGCACTTGCCGGCAAAGCTTTCCGGCAAGGTTTCTTCCGCCGACAGCCCTCCGAGGATGCAACTGCACAAGTAACCAAGTGTGAAGCGTGCGGTTCCATTCCAAACAGATACACCAGCCAGCTCAAGCTCTCCAGACGATCCCTTTATCACGGCCATTTTGATGCGGGGCTCGACATCCTCGGCCCCTTCCCCGAGCTGTCGGGGCTTTGAGTACTTGTATGTCGCCATCGACAAGTTCACAAAGTGGCGGAAGTGGAAGCGATGAGGAAGGTGACAGCACGGTCGGCGATCAAGTTCTTGGTCGATTGTTTGCCGTTTGGAATCCCTAACGGGATCATCACCGACAACGGCACACAATTCTGAGTCGCACCTTCATGCGATGCGTCCAAGACCTTGGCGCCAAAGGTGCGCCGCTTCCGTTGCTCACCCGAGAAGCAGCGGTCAAGCGAAGAGGCAAATGCTGAAGTGCTGCGCGGGCTCAAGACCAGAACTTTCGACAGGCTGCACAAGTGCGGAAGAAAGCTGGATCGAGGAGCTGCCGGTGGTTCTTTGGTCGATCAGACGACGCCAAATCGAGCCACTGGCGGACACCCTTTGCTCTAGTCTATGGAGCAGAGGCAGTTCTCCCCACGGAACTTCGTATCACGGATCGCCTCGAGTACTCGCTTATGATGAGCTTGAGCAAGAGCAGCTGCGACAAGATGGCCTTTTGCTCCTCGAGGAGGATCGTCTTCGAGTCATTGGCGAGCCGCTCGCTACCAACAAGCCCTGCGTCGCTACCATAGCCGCGAGGTTAGTGCCGAAGTCTCGAGGAAGGCGACCTTGTTCTTGGCGTGTTCAGTCCGCCAAGAATTCAAACAAGTTGGCCTTGAAGTGGGAAGGCCCTGCTCGGGTGAAACGAGTCACTAGGCTGGCGCTGTCCGCCTTGAGACCGAAGATGGCGTTCGGTGAGCAACTCCTGGAACATTGAGCATCTTCATAAGTTTTACCCATAGGCGCGGTTGTCGGAATCCGTTCCGGCAACCACCTTTTGTACAAGTCTTGCCGCTGTTGCATGTAATCGCCATTACAAAGCCGAGCGCAGACCCGTGCATCGATAAAGCTCGTGTGTTGCGCCGCGACTTGTCAAGTTCATGCTTTCATCAATTTATTGCATGCTTTGGCTAACACTTTGTGCAGCAACCACACCCGGTAAGCAGAATCGAGCCGCTAGGCTCCATAACGTTATTTCCTCTTCTTTTTCTTCTCTCAAAGAAAGGAAGGCTCCCTCGCACACAAGTTAACCAGGGGGGGAGGAGGAGATAATACTATGGACCAGGCACCGCTCGAGGAAGTTTCACCTCATCGGGAAGCAAGAGACAGAAAAGCTAAGTTGCCAAAGTTTGAGCAATCAATTTTTAAATTTTCGTTATCTTCCTCGAACGATAGTACTTTGTATGGAAAACCTGTGCACGGAGGAACCAAATCGTGACTGGTCGCGCCCTTACTTTGTTTCGAGTCTGCTCAACAACTTAAGTGAGCTGCGGCTAGTCCGCGACAAGGTTGCTTGTCGGTAGCGACCCTGCCAAAGAAGTCTTTGAAGTTCCGCACTTTTCGGCGCTCGCGGCAAGGGTGCACTGCACCGCAAGTTTCCACTGAAAAGCGAGGGAAATAGCATTACAAAGGAAGGAATCAAATAGAGGAAATAACATTGCATTGATCGATTCACCTAAGATAGAGTATATTACAGAATAACTTGTCGCTGATCTACCAAAGTTTTCTAAACATGATCAGCAGCGACAAGGGAAAGATATGGTTGGCGGCCTAGTCCACGCGGTCGCCCTCGATCCGCTTGATCTTGTTCACCTTGTCCACAATGGAGTGCGACAAGGGCTTTGAAACTCCTCCACGTTGGCTTCGGACGGCAAGGATCTCGAGGGCGCTGTTAAGGTTGAGGCCGGGTTGCGAAGGCCACCTTCATCAACACCTTCTCGAGGGCCCCTGCACAAACCTGGCGAGATTCCTCGGCAAGCTGCTTGAGGACCTCCTCCCGAGTCGCCGGAGGCCCGTCCACCACGCCTTTGAAGAATAGGCTAAGCTTGACGCTGGGTTGGAGATGCTCGTCGGAGGAATGCAAGGTCCGCCATCCCAGCTCCATCAGCTCGTTGTGGATGTCGGCAGCGGTGTCCACAAGACCTTCGGTCCGGTGCTCCACGCTCTCCCTCAAGGTGTTACGGATGGAGGCAGCATTCGCATGACAGCTCCTCCTTGGCCTTGATAGCCTCCAACAAGCCCATCTCCCGCTCTCTGGCACCATCCAACGTCTGCGTCTGAGTGGTCAGCTTCAGCTCCAGATCCGCCTTGGAGTCCTTGGCGGCAGCGAGCTCCTTGGCCCTGTCAGCGAGACGGACCTGCAGCTCACCCAGCGTGTGGGCGTCCTTTTCGCGCTCGCGCTTGAGCACGGCAAGCTCTTCGCCGCTCTTCTTGAGGGTGGCCACCAGCTGTGCCACCTTCGCCTTCAGCTCTTCCTTGGCGGCCTCGGTGGCTGCGGCAGCGTCGCCGCTTCCGAGCGCCCGCCAGCGAATCCTCACGCAGCGGCAAGGTCCTCCTCGTGGCTGTCCAGGTTGACCTTCCGCTGCGCCTAACTTCGCTTTCTGCGCGGCGAGCTTCTCGGCAGCCAGCCTGCTCCTCATCATTGCGGCCTTCTCAAGGATGAAGGCCGTGCGCTCTTCTGCGAAGTTGCCCAGCGCTTCCGCCACGTCGCGGAGGGCTTCTTTGTTGGCGCTCGGAGCTCCTCGGCGCGCTTCTCCATGTCCGCTCCGGCCCTCGCGACAAGGGCTTCCGGGTCTCTAACTTGGCACGGGTGCGGTAGAGACAGCAGCTTCTTGGCGGCTTGCTCTTCCTCGACTTCGCCGTTCTTTGCTTGGCGCATCCACGGCGTCGGCCAGCGACGCTGAGTAGCTTCGCCGTCGAAGGTCTCGCCCTCGACCGGCGCCACAGAACTTCGGTTCCCAGGGGAGCTTGATGAAGACGCCGCCCGGCCTTGGTAGGCGTCGGGCTGGGGCTCCTCGAACTGGCCTTGCAGCGTGGGGAAATCATTTGTCGGTGTAGCGCTTGGCGCTCCTGCGGCCTCGGGGGCCGTCGATCGACCGCCCGACCCCTCGCCGGCCTCTGCGTCCGCAGCCTCGGTGGCCTCCTCGCCAACAGGCTCGTCGGCGACGGTCTCTTCTTCCACGACGATGACCTCTTCTTCCTCGACGGCGGCCTCGTCGGTATTGCCGCGCGTTTCCTCCTCGCCGGTGGCCTCGACCTCCATCAGGTCTGCGTCAGACGAAGAAGGGGGAGCCAAGCAGTTGTTCAAAAAGGAGAAACAAAAGAAAGCAAGCCCAAGGGAAAATTTCGTGTAAGGGAGTTACCTGCAACGGGATCCGCAGCTATGACCTCAACCGCTGGAGGGTCACTGGCGCCGTCCCTTGCCGGGGTAGCCTCCCTTGCCAGAGTGGCCTCCCTTGCCGGGGTGGCCTCCCTTGTCGGAGGGAGCTCCCTTGCCGGGGAGTTCTCCCTTGGCGGCGTAGTGGCAGCGGGCAGGATCTCGGGGGCGGCTTCCGAGCCCCCCTGGTGAGGCTGCTCTGCTCCTACACAAGCACACAGTCAGATATCAACAGAGAAGGAGCACCCCTGCACACCTAATAGTAAGAAGAAAACTGCACACTTACTCTGGGGGCTGTGCTGGGGACTGCCCAGAGGAAGGGTTGCCGGGTCCGGCAAGGCAGTCTCGGACACGTCCCCGTCGCCACGGGAGAATCGTCCTCGACGACGACCGTCGGGATCTTGGCCCTCTTCGCCGCTCTCTGGGCCAGCGTCCTGAAAAGGAAAGAGTCCAGAACAAAGCAAATCAGATTCAAGATGAAGCAATAAAAATTGAAGAAATACAAGCACAATCGCGAGAAGCTTACTCTTCGCCTTCCTCCTTGGAGCTGAGCGCGGAGAAGTCAAACTCCGGCCCGCCTCCGGTGCGGTGAGGCGGGGGAGTGGGCTCTCTTGGCCGCTTGGCGGAGGCGTCGGCGGCTCGAGAAGATTCCGCCCGATTGTCGCTGCAGTTTAGGGCGCTCCTGGCAACCTCGCTTGCAGCGGTGGAAGCGCGTCGGCCCAGCGCTCTTGCTGTGGGCGGTCTGCCGCTAACTCGTCTCCAACCCTGCGGAGGCGCCTCCTCGGCGGAGCAGGGCTCCGCTGGCGGCAAGTTGCTTGGCGGAGGAGAAGAAGCGCCGTCGGCAGGTCCACTCGACCCGGCCTCGGTCCCGACAAGCTCGTCCTCGCCAGCGACCTCCCCTCGCTCGGCAAGGCTTGCCGCCTTCGCCGCCTCCGCCTCCTCCACGGTGAACCCGAAGGCTCCAGCGGCAGCGGCTGCTGCCGCCTCCTCCACCCTGGTGGCAATCCGCGCCATCTCCTGCTCGGTGGTGTCTCGGGTGAGCCTCTTCTGCTCGTCGGAGCGGATCGGCACCTCTTGCAAGTCGTCGAAGAATTGCTGCACGACCTCGTCGGGGGCTCCTGCCAGGTCAGGACGATCCCGTGGGAGTCGCCGCAGTGGCATCATGGCGCGGATGCGGTCGGCGCCGAGTTGTTGCACAATGGGGCGACCGCGCGGCAACCTGAACCACTCGGGATGTTCGGGGTCGTTCTTGAACAGCTCGAGTAGCACCGAATCCAGCTCCATGACGGTGAAGTTCCAATTCAGGCCCGGCGCAGCCTCATGATGTTCGCCGCGTTACGGAACTCCCAAGCAGGCCTCCTCCTTTCCTGCAAGGGAAGCGATGCGGCGGCGAATGAAGTCTCGCGCCAATCGCTCCCATCGTCAACCCGGCAAGCCTGAGGCGCAGAATTCGGGTCACAGCTATCTTCAGCCTCGCATCCTCTGGCGCCAATTTACTCCAATCCTTGCCACGCGCAATCGGGGTTTGGCGCACGGCGGTGAAGGGCTGCGGGTTCTCCTCCACGACCCAGCACCAGTTGGCTCTCCACTCCTCCCACTTGTTCCGGAATTCCCCCTCTAGGTAGGCCTCCTTCTTGCCGATCCTAGAGACCCGAGCTATTCCTCCGGCAAGTGGCTCTCCTCTCTCGGCGCTGGGAACAAAGAAATGGTGGAAGAGTGCCACGTTGGTGGACCCGACAAAGTTTTCGCACAAATGTGCAGCGGCCATGGTCAAGATGGCGTTGGGGTGAAATCTAGGATGTGGAGGCCAACTGTGGTCATTATGTCGCAAAAGAACTCAGAAAATGGCGGGCAAAGACCGCAATAGAAGAACAGGGCGAAGAAAGGGTACCCTGTTGGGGCCAGATCAGCGGCGGAGGCGGGGAGCACCCTCGTGCACGGATGCGCACGAGTCTCTGTCGACCAGAAAAGGTAGAAGACGTCCCGCAGCTCCCGCGTGCCGAGCTGCGGGGGGAAGACGGCCCGCTCCTTGCGCAGCGCCGCGAGCCGCTGCGCCTCGGCCGACTTGACGCCCCTCTCCTTATCGGCCTTCGGAGCCATGGCGAGGGGGGCGGAGGAGGTCACCGGCGGTGAGTGTGCTTGCGGCGAAAGAGGGGCGGGGCACTGCTCTCTTCGCACCAGAGAAGAAGAGGGGAGCGGCGGTGGTTTCTTGGCAAGACAACAATGGCAGGGGCGGTCGGCCTGCCTCTGTTTCCTCCGCTTATAAAGGGGAGGAGGGGGCGGACGTTTCCGCTTATATTAATAAAGAACCCCCCACGACCGCACCCACGATCTCTCGCACGACGCCACGTCCGGTGCGTGCCGTTAGTGGGGATCGTGGTGGGTCCGGGGCGAGTTGCGGCGTGGTCGAGGCCACGCGTGTCCGTCTGCAGTTCTGGGCCTGGCCCGACAAGCGCTTCGGCACCGTATGCGGCCCAGGCCGGGGCTCCTCTGTCGGTGTACTAGAGTAGGGGTACCCTAGTATCCCGTACTCGTGCACGCAGACGATTGCAGCACCAGCGGCAAGGTTTGCCTAAATCACCGCCAATCTCCTCCGCGGCTCCCTTGGAGCCATTCAAGAACAAAGTATTAGATTGAGAAGACAAGGTCCCGACAAGAGGAGCTTGTCGGAAGGCCACTCCAGGCACGCAGAAGACAAGGCCCCGGCAAGAGGAGCTTGCCGGGAAGGCCCGGGGCGCGACAAGTCTCCGGGCGCGACAAGAATTCGGCCGCGGCAAGGCGCTTGCCGCGGCATGCAACTTCTCTCCGTCTCCGCTCCAGCTCACCCAGCGACGTGTCGCCATGGGACCGTTCCATGGGCGCGTGTCGAGCGGCTGTGCAGCCAGCGGAGAGCAGCGATAATGACAGCGACAGGCTCGCCATCGTGGCGAGCGGAGGCGCACCTGACGGTCTCTGTTACACTGTTTGGGCGACAACGACGGGCATTAATTGCTTTTGTCCCTCGCCGTCAGAGTTAGGTATTTTGCACTCTACACTGTTCAAGTAGGTGTACCAACTCCTGTTTTTACGTTTGTACCCCCGCCTATGTTGCCACCTGTCGGAGACCCCTTGAGCATATAAAAGGAGGCCCGAGTGCAACGTAGAGAAGGTTCGGTTCCGTTTAGTTCAGTAGGCCAGGTTCGTCTCGTTGGGTTCATTCGACCCACTCGAGACCAGATAGACTCACGCTAGGTTTTGTAGCCCTCGTTGCTCCCTAGCAAGAACACAATAGATCAAACAAGCAGCAGTAGGAGTTTTATCTCTCCGGAGAGCTCCGAAGCTGGCTAAACCGCTCGTGTGCATCGCCTCGATCCACTCTTCGTGCGACCTCCGCCCCCCTCCGAACCACAAGGGGCCTGCTCCGCCGGCCCCATAGGTGTCCGTGGGTACGATCAGTCCACCCCGACAGTGTCGGTCTTCGGAGGTGAAACTGTTAAACCAGAACTGGAATCACAACTCGTGACTTGTGATAATTATGATTATTATTATTATTGTTGACTAACCCATGATATTATTGGTATTATCGAATATCCACAGGATGGTTCTACCTCCTGGATATTCACTGTATTTATTTATAGGCCCTTTATGTGGTGTCGCTCAGACGCCCGACTACGGCATTGTTCTTGTTTATTTAAAAGCCCTTTATGTGGTGTCGCTCACATGCCCGACTGCGGCATTGTTCTTGTTTATTTAAAAGCCCTTTATGTGGTGTCGCTCAGACGCCCGACTGCGGCATTGTTTTTGTTTATTTTAAAGCCCTTTATGTGGTGTCGCTAAGACGCCCGACTGCGGCATTTCTTTTTAAGCCCTTTATGTGGTGTCGCTAAGACGCCCGACTGTGGCATGCTTGTTATTTATTTCATAATTTTAATACTAGTATGTTATTGCATACTCATAAATAATATGCTTGCACACATCAGAGTTTTAGTTATCTTTTGTGACTGACGTCATGAGCATAAAATATTTTCAGCACATCATTGTTAAATTATGCATGTGTTCATAATGTTTGCGAGTACATTCAAAGTACTCACTGGCTTGTCACAGCTATTGTCTTGTCCAGATTTCTTGATTGGAGAGGAGCGTTGCGATGACAGCCCCGGAACCTAAGCAATGGTGATAGCAGTCTCGCGAAGATAGGAGTTAGCCTGGTCAGCTGCTCCTGTGGAAAAATGGAGTTCCATGGACACTGATGATCCACAAACCGCTTCCGCCATCAACCACTAGAAACCATTTGTTGTTGTACTCACATGCCAGAATGGTCTTGTACTACATGTTTTGTATTTTGCTTGGAATTTCTGTATCAAGTTGGTGCCTCATCAGCTAACAGTAATCCTGGGGCTGATGAGCACAACGGCCATTTTCTGGAAATCAATACCCGGAGATTTGGTCCCCACAGTAAGTGACCTTGAAGGGATTGACAACCCCTTATCGTGTTGGTTGCGAGGATTTATTTGTATTGTGCAGGTGCGAGGGACTCGTGCGTAGCCTCCTACTGGATTGATACCTTGGTACTTACACTCTCGTAACTGACCATGAAGGGATTGACAACCCCTTAATACTTACGCTTCTTTGCTGCATCACCCTTTCCTCTTCAATGGAAAACCAACGCAGTGCTCAAGAGGTAGCAAGAAGGATTTCTGGCGCCGTTGCCGGGGAGGTCTATGCAAAAGTCAACATACCAAGTACCCATCACAATCCCTTATCTCCCGCATTAAATTATTTGTCATTTGCCTCTCTTTTTCCTCTCCCCCACTTCACCCTTACCGTTTTATTCGCCCTCTATTTTTCGTTCGCCTCTTTTTTGCTTGCTTTTTGTTTGCTCGTGTGTTGGATTGCTTTCTTGTCACGATAAGATAATACCAAATTATGTGACTTCACCAATACCAACAATAATGATTTCCTTAGCACTCCGATTGCTCCTCTTACCAATACTAAATCTTGTGAAATCAATGTTGCTTTGTTGAATCTTGTCATGAAAGATCAATTCGCCGGCCTTCCTAGTGAAGATGCCGCTACTCATCTAAATAGCTTCATTGATTTATGTGATATGCAAAAGAAGAAAGATGTTGATAATGATATTGTTAAATTGAAGCTATTTCCTTTTTCGCTTAGAGATCGTGCTAAAGCTTGGTTTTCGTCTTTGCCTAAAAATAGTATTGATTCTTGGAACAAGTGCAAAGATGCCTTTATCTCTAAGTATTTTCCTCTCGCTAAGATCATCTCTTTTAGAAACGATATTATGAATTTTAAGCAACTTGATCATGAACATGTTGCACAAGCTTGGGAGAGGATGAAATTAACGATACGTAATTGCCCTACTCATGGTTTGAACTTGTGGATGATTATACAAAAATTTATGCGGATTGAATTTTGCTTCTAGAAATCTTTTAGATTCGGCATGGGAGGCACTCTTATGGAAATCACTTTAGGAGAAGCTACTAAACTCCTAGATGATATTATGGTTAATTATTCTCAATGGCACCTTTGAAAGATCTACTAATAAAAAAGTGCATGCGATAGAAGAAATTAATGTTTTGAGTGCAAAGATGGATGAACTTATGAAATTATTTGCTAGTAAGAGTGTTTCTTCTGATCCTAATGATATCCCTTTGTCTACTTTGATTGAGAATAATAATGAATCTATGGATGTGAATTTTGTTGGTAGGAATAATTTTGGTAACAACGCGTATAGAGGAAACTTTAATCCTAGGCCTTATCCTAGTAATTCCTCTAATAATTATGGTAATTCCTACAACAACTCTTATGGAAATTTTAATAAGATGCCTTATGAATTTGAGACTAGTGTTAAAGAGTTTATGAATTCGCAAAAGAATTTCAATGCTTTGCTTGAAGAGAAATTGCTTAAAGTTGATGAATTGGCTAGGAACGTTGACAGAATTTCTCTTGATGTTGATTACTTAAAACTTAGATCTATTCCTCCTAAGCATGATATCAATGAGTCTCTCAAAGCCATGAGAATTTCCATTGATGAGTGCAAAGAAAGAACCGCTAGGATGCGTGCTAAGAAAGATTGCTTTATGAAAGCGTGTTCTTCAAATTTCTATGAAAATAAAGATGAAGATCTAAAATTATTGATGTGTCCCCTATTAAATATTTGTTTTGCAATATCAATCTTGATAATGATGGGACTGAATATGATCCACCTTTACCTAGAAGGCGTTCCAAAAATTCAGAGTTTTTAGATCTTGATGCTAAATTTGATAAAAGTGGGATTGAAGAAATCAAAACCCTAGATGTTGCGAAACCCACTATTTTGGATTTCAAGGAATTTAATTATGAAAATTGCTATTTGATTCATTGTATTTCCTTGTTGCAATCCGTGCTAAATTCTCCTCATGCTTATAGTCAAAATAAAGCGTTTACTAAACATATCGTTGATGCCTTGATGCAATATTATGAAGAAAAGCTTGAGTTGGAAGTTTCTATCCCTAGAAAACTTTATGATGAGTGGGAACCAACTACTAAAATTAAGATTAAGGATCATGAGTTCTATGCTTTATGTGATTTGGGTGCTAGTGTTTCCACTATTCCCAAAGCTTTGTGCAATTTGCTAGATTTCCGTGATTTTGATGATTGCTCTCTAAACTTGCACCTTGCGGATTCCACTATTAAGAAACCTATGGGAAGAATTAATGATGCTCTTATTGTTGCAAATAGGAATTATGTTCCCGTAGATTTTATCTTTCTTGATATAGATTGCAATCCTTCATGTCCTATTATTCTTGGTAGACCTTTCCTTAGAACGATTGGTGCAATTATTGATATGAAGGAAGGGAATATTAGATTCCAATTTCCATTAAAGAAAGGAATAGAACACTTCCCTAGGAAGAAAATGAAATTTCCATATGGATCTATCATGAGAGCCACTTATGGATTGCCTACCAAAGATGGCAATACCTAGATCTATCCTTGCTTTTATGCCTAGCTAGGGGCGTTAAACGATAGCGCTTGTTGGGAGGCAACCCAATTTTATTTTTAATTTTTTGCCTTTTGCTTCTGTTTAGGAATAAATATTTGATCTAGCCTCTGGTTAGCTGTGTTTTTATGTTTTAATTAGTGTTTGTGCCAAGTTAAACCTATAGGATCTTCTTGGATGATAGTTATTTGATCTTGCAGAAATTTCCAGAAACTTTTTGTTCACGAAAACAATTGTTACAAATCACCAGAACGTGATAAAATACTGATTCCAATTTATTCTGATAAATAAACAAATTTCCTAGGAATTCCTATTTTGGCTGAATCTTTGGAGTTACAGAAGTTTGCGTTAGTTACAGATTACTACAGACTGTTCTGTTTTTGACAGATTCTGTTTTTCGTGTGTTGTTTGCTTATTTTGATGAATCTATGGCTAGTAAAATAGTTTATAAACAATAGATAAGTTGGAATACAGTAGGTTTAACACCAATATAAATAAATAATGATTTCATTACAGTACCTTGAAGTGGTCTTTTCTTTTCTTTCGCTAACGGAGCTCACGAGATTTCTGTTGAGTTTTGTGTTGTGAATTTTCAAGTTTTGGGTGAATTTTTTTGAAGGATTATGGAACAAGGAGTGGCAAGAGCCTAATCTTGGGGATGCCCATGGTGCCCCAAGATAATCTAAGGACACCAAAAAGGCAAAGCTTGGGGATGCCCCGGAAGTCATCCCCTCTTTCGTCTACATCCATCGGTAACTTTACTTGGAGCTATATTTTTATTCACTACATGATATGTGTTTTGCTTGGAGCGTCTTGTATGATTTGAGTCTTTTATTTTTAGTTTACCACAATCATCCTTTCTGTACACACCTTTTGAGAGAGCCATACATGATTCAGAAATTATTAGAATACTCTATGTGCTTCACTTATATCTTTTGAGTTATATAGTTTTGCTCTAGTACTTCACTTATATCTTTTAGAGCACGGTGGTGGATTTGTTTTATAGAAACTATTGATATCTCATGCTTCACTTAGATTATTTTGAGATTATTAAATAGCATGGTAATTTGCTTAAATAAACCTAATATGCTAGGTATTCAAGATTAGTAAAAACTTTCTTATGAGTGTGTTGAATACTAAGAGAAGTTTGATGCTTGATGATTGTTTTGAGATATGGAGGTAATAATATCAAAGTCGTGCTAGTTGAGTAGTTGTGAATTTGAGAAATGCTTGTGTTGAAGTTTGCAAGTCCCGTAGCATGCACGTATGGTAAACGTTATGTAACAAATTTAAAACATGAGGTGTTCTTTGATTGTCCTCCTTATGAGTGGCGGTCGGGGACGAGCGATGGTCTTTTCCTACCAATCTATCCCCTAGGAGCATGCGGCGTAGTGCTTTGTTTTGATGACTTGTAGATTTTTGCAATAAGTGTGTGAGTTCTTTATGACTAATGTTGAGTCCATGGATTATCGCACTCTCACCCTTCCATCATTGCTAGCCTCTTGATTACCATGCATTGCCCTTTCTCACATTGAGAGTTGGTGCAAACTTAGCGGTGCATCCAAACCCCGTGATATGATACGCTCTTTCACACATAAACCTCCTTATATCTTCCTCAAAACAGCCACCATACCTACCTATTATGGCATTTCCATAGCCATTCCGGGATATATTGCCATGCAACTTTCCACCATTCCGTTTATCATGACACATTCATCATTGTCATATTGCTTAGCATGATCATGTAGTTGACATAGTATTTGTGGCAAAGGCACCATTTATAATTCTTTCATACATGTCACTCTTGATTCATTGCATATCCCGGTACACCGTCGGAGGCATTCATATAGAGTCATACGTTGTTCTAGTATCGAGTTGTAATCATTGAGTTGTAAATAAATAGAAGTGTGATGATCATCATTTAATAGAGCATTGTCCCAAAAAAAAGGGAAAGGCCAAATAAAAAAAAGGAAGGCCCCAAAAAAAGAGATAAAAAGGGGCAATGCTACTATTCTTTTTTCCACATTTGTGCTTCAAAGTAGCACCATAATCTTCATGATAGAGAGTCTTTTGTTTTATCACTTTCATATACTAGTGGTAATTTTTCATTATAGAACTTGGCTTGTATATTCCAACAATGGGCCTCCTCAAGTGCCCTAGGTCTTCGTGAGCAAGCAAGTTGGATGCACACCCACTTAGTTTCCACTACAAAAAAAATACACTTCCGTGATGATACGTGTTTGTCAAAGTAGGTCGTCTTTTTTGTCATGCATGTACATCCATGACGATTTTATGACAGAATCAAGATAGTCATACTGTCTTTGTCGTAGAAGTGTTCCATGACATTACCAAAATTATCATCATGGAAGTGTCCACTTCCATGACGATAAATCTGGCGTCACGAAGTGCTTTTCGTCAAGGGTGACCGACACGTGGCATCCACCGTAACGGAACGCCGTTAAGCTATTGGGTCGGGTTTTGGATCCGATAACCCGTTAACAGCCCCGACCAATGGGGATTTTCCACGTGTAAAATCATCATTGGCTGGAGGAAACACGTGTCGGCTCATCGTTGGGACAGATGTCATCCACTCATTGGACAGAAGGTGCCTATGATACATCAACACATGGCACGGCCCAACAGAGGCCCATTCCTGTGAAAAGGCCGGCCCGTTTGACTTGGTCAAAAGGTGGCGGGCCGGCCCATGGAAAGCCTGTTAACGGCATGTTCGCATATAGCCCATTTACAGCCCGCTAACCCAAGGCCCGTTATGCCCTATCCGAATTAGGCCCAGTAGCGTCATCTGGGCCATCCAATATGATTCCAGCCCATTTTCACTTCTGGCCCATGTATGGCCCATGACGTCTTTCGGCCCATATGAGGCCCTATGTAACTCTTGGCCTATTAACGGCCCATGATGAAGCGGCCCGTAATGAACGTGTATCACTTTACACCCATTAACGGCCCGTGGTGAAACTGGCCCGTAATGAACAAAGTGTATCACTTTATACCCATTAACGGCCCGTTATTCCGTTGGGCTTTCCATAAGTTAACTTTCGGCCTTCCGAGGGCCCATTTATTCATGGGCTCATTTGCGACGATTCGGTTACTTACGGCTTTATTCTGTCATTTTTCGCTTGTGGGCCAAATTCAGCCCGTGGTTACAGTCGGCCCGTTTGTGGTCCGTTAATACGTTGGGCCGTTTTCATGGCGTCATCAAATATGGCCTATTAACGATGGCCCGCTATGGTCGGCCCATGAATGGACGATTCCAACTCTAGCCCGTTTACGGCCATAATGCGGCCTGTTATTGGCCCATGTTTGGCAAAACGATCATACGGCCCGTATAAGGCCCATTGATGATACGACCCGTAGAAGGCCCATTGTTTCTCTGACCCGTAGAAGGCCCATTGTTTCTCTGACCCGTAGAAGGCCCTCGCTTTCTGACCCGTAGACGGCCCATCGCTTTCTCTGACCCGTAGGAGGCCCAGTGTCACTACAGTAAATATTAGCCCATGGTTATTATGGCCTAGTTTTAAAAAATAGGTTATTGCAGCCACTACCAAACCGCGGAAAAAGAACTGCACTGACTACAGGCAAACAAATAAACAAGACAACAAGGAAATAAATAAGCAAGCAACTTATGCTAGGCTATCACTGCTATTACACATATTACATCCACTGGGCATCAAAGTTTGCCACCAGTGCAAATATAGGGAACAAAGCGACATATAAACGCCGCATGACAAAATAAGTCGAACTGAAACCACTTGAAGAGTTCAAGAAACAATATCCTGGGTACCCATAATCTTTGGCAAGATGCTTAGCAAGCTTATTAACTTTCTCTTGTTTGGCTCTTAAATCCTCCAGTAACTTCTTTGTTGCACAAGAAAGCACGCATCTGAATTCTGCAGGGACTTCCTCGGTCCTTGACTTCTTGCCGCAGCACGATTGTTGATGCCTTTCAGCTTGTAGCTGAGACTGAAGAAGCCGAAGTGATTCAGGCAGCGAGTTCGAAGAGCTTGTGCCAGCGGTACTGGCCAGTAACTCGAACACTACATCAACGCAAGACTGTGGGGTTTTCTCACTGTCTACAAGATCGTTTTTATCACCTTTCTTGGAGACCAACAGGGTTGTCTCACTATCTTGAACCTTATCTGCATTACTTTCTCTACCATTGCATAGTGGGGTGCTCTTCTCCAATATTTTGTTTGCATACTACAAGAGAAACAAGTAGACACATCACAGGTTTAGCTTGTAGTATACGAAACTCATTTTGGTAAACCGGTTCAGTAGTAAGGTGGACAGGATAACATCATGAAACAAACATATATCTATGTACTATGGTCACTGTATTGTCCATATCATTCTAGTTTATGTTTCCTAATCAATATAGAGACACAGTTCAACTCCTATATTTTTAAGACACATCAGCATAGACAGAATATAAGTGTGAGAAACTACACAACATTGGCAGCTCTTGTAATGTGCATCACATGAGAACATAACTATTTATACAACTTAAACTGAAATCAACATAGAGCAAGAAGTTAGAACAGCAATCCAGTTGAAGAAATAGGTTTAAAACATACCTGTTGCGCCATTGGAGTTTCAATTGGATCCTTCAAATTCGAAAGTAGTTGGTATGACTAAATACAGTGATGCAACAGCAAAGGAGTATGGACCATAGCTACGGAATCTGACCTGAGAACAGTTGCTCTTCTTCTTTAAACATGGAGTTTGGGTTAGCTATGGTGGTCTTCGTGCTTTGGGCACTGCAGTAGCTTTACAAACTGCTCGTGTGGGGGTACCTTGTGGTGGACATGGTGCTTTGTCAACTATAAGTGGGTTACTATTCGCTGGGGTTGCGGTTAGTGAAGGAAATATGCCCTAGAGGCAATAATAAAGTTATTATTTATTTCCTTATATCATGATAAATGTTTATTATTCATGCTAGAATTGTATTAACCGGAAACATAATACATGTGTGAATACATAGACAAACAGTGTCACTAGTATGCCTCTACTTGACTAGCTCGTTAATCGAAGATGGTTATGTTTCCTAACCATAGACATGAGTTTTCATTTGATTAACGGGATCACATCATTAGGAGAATGATCTGATTGACATGACCCATTCCGTTAGCCTAGCACTTGATCGTTTAGTATGTTGCTATTGCTTTCTTCATGACTTATACATGTTCCTGTAACTATGAGATTATGCAACTCCGTTTACGGAGGAACACTTTGGTGCTACCAAAGCGTCACAACGTGAATCGGGTGATTATAAAGGAGTACTACAGGTGTCTCCAAAGGTACATGTTGGGTTGGCGTATTTCGAGATTAGGTTTTGTCACTCCGATTGTCGGAGAGGTATCTCTGGGCCCTCTCGGTAATGCACATCACTAAGCCTTGCAAGCATTACAACTAATGAGTTAGCTGTGATATGATGTATTACGGAACGAGTAAAGAGACTTGTCAGTAACGAGATTGAACTAGGTATTGGATACCGACGATCGAATCTCGGGCAAGTAACATACCGATGACAAAGGGAACAACGTATGTTGTTATGCGGTCTGACCGATAAAGATCTTCGTAGAATATGTAGGAGCCAATATGGGCATCCAGGTTCCGCTATTGGTTATTGACCGAGAATAGTTCTAGGTCATGTCTACATAGTTCTCGAACCCGTAGGGTCCATGACGCTTAAGGTTTCGATAGCGATTATATTATGAGTTTACATGTTTTGATGTACGAAGGAGTTCGGAGTCCCGGATGAGATCGGGGACATGACGAGGAGTCTCGAAATGGTCGAGACGTAAAGATTCATATATTGGATGATATGTTTAGGCCAAGGGGTCAAGCCCATGAGGCTTTAGGTTGGTGCAAAAGGAGTTTTATGGAGGCCGAGGGCCAAACGCCGGAGACCTGGCGTCGGCCCTGGACTAGACGCCGAGGCCCATGGCGTCTGGGCCGACGCCAAGGTTTGTGGCGTTTGGTCCTGGAGTCCGAGTGGGACTCTTGCCTTTCGGCAAAACCGACTTTGAGGAGGCTTTTGCTCCAAGTTTCGACCGGGCTCAACATATAAATAGAGGGGCAGGGCTAGCACCAAAGACACAACAATTGATCCCTTGGATCTCTTAGCCGTGTGCGGTGCCCCTCCACCATATTCCACCTCGGTCATATCGTCGCAGAGTTTAGGCGAAGCCTGCGTCGGTGGAGCATCATCATCGTCACCACGCCCGTCGTCTTGTGGAACTCATCCGACACTTTGCTTTGGATCGGAGTCCGGGGATCGTCATCGAGCTGAGCGTGTGCGTAACTCGGAGGTGCCGTACATTCGGTACTTGGATCGGTCGGATCGTGAAGACGTATGACTACATCAACCGCGTTGTTATAACGCTTCGCTTACGGTCTCACGAGTGCGTGGACATACACTCTCCCCTCGTTGCTATGCATCACCATGATCTTGCGTGTGCGTAGGAAATTTTTGAAATTACTACGTTCCCCAACAGTGGCATCCGAGCCTAGGTTTTTATGGTTTGATGTTTTGCACGAGTAGAACACAAGTGAGTTGTGGGCGATACAAGTCATACCGCCTACCAGCATGTCATACTTTGTTTCAGCGGTATTGTGAGATGAAGCGGCCCGGACCGACATTACGCCAGACGCTTACGCGAGACTGGTTTCACCGTTACGAGCACTTTCGTGCTTAAAGGTGGCTGGCGGGTGTCTGTCTCTCTCACTTTAGTTGAACCGAGTGTGGCTACGCCCGGTCCTTGAGAAGGTTAAAACGGAGTCTAATTGACGAAGTATCGTTGTGGTTTTGATGCGTAGGTGAGAACGGTTCTTGCTAAGCCCGTAGCAGCCACGTAAAATTTGCAACAACAAAGTAGAGGGTGTCTAACTTGTTTTTGCAGGGCATGTTGTGATGTGATATGGTCAAGACGTGATGAGATATAAGTTGTTGTATAAGATGATCATGTTTTGTTGAAGTTATCGGCAATCGGCGGAAGCCCTATGGTTGTCTCTTTGTTGCATAAGATGCAAGTGCCAAATAATTGCTTTACTTTATCGCTATGCGATAGCAATAGTTGCAAGAGCAATAGTTGGCGAGACAACCATGTGATGACACATTGATATAGATCAAGATGATGAAGATCATGGTGTCGTGCGGTGACGATAAAGATCATGACAGTACTTTGGAGATGGAGATCAAAGGCGCAAGATGATCATGGCCATATCATGTCACATATTTTGATTGCATATGATGTTTATCTATTATACATCTTATTTTTGCTTTGATTGACGGTAGCATTTTAAGATGATCTCTCACTAAAATTATCAAGTAGTGTTCTCCCTGAGTATGCACCGTTGCCAAAGTTCGTCGTGCCGAGACACCACGTGATGATCGGGTGTGATAAGCTCTCGTCCATCTACAACGGGTGCAAGCCAGTTTTGCACGCAGAGAATACTCAGGTTATACTTGACGAGCCTAGCATATGCAGATATGGCCTCGGAACACGGAGACCGAAAGGTCGGCGTGAATCATATAGTAGATATGATCAACATAAGATGTTCACCATTGAAAACTACTCCATCTCACGTGATGATCGGTTATGGTTTAGTTGATTTGGATCACGTGATCACTTAGATGACTAGAGAGATGTCTATCTAAGTGGGAGTCCTTAAGTAATATGATTAATTGAACTTTAATTTATCATGAACTTAGTCCTGGTAGTATTTTGCAAATTATGTTGTAGATCAATAGCTCGCGTTGTTGCTTCCCTATGTTTTTATATGTGTTCCTAGAGAAAATTGTATTGAAAAATGTTAGTAGCAATGATGCGGATTGGATCCGTGATCTGAGGTTTATCCTCATTGCTGCAAAGAAGAATTATGTCCTTAATGCACCGCTAGGAGACAGACCTATTGCAGGAGCAAATGTAGACGTTATGAACGTTTGGCTAGCTCAATATGATGACTACTTGATAGTTTAGTGCACCATACTTAACAGCTTAGAATCGGGACTTCAAAGACGTTTTGAACGTCATGGACCATATGAGATGTTCCAGGAATTGAAGTTAATATTTCAAGCAAATACCGAGTTGAGAGATATGAAATCTCCAACAAGTTCTATAGCTAAAAGATGGAAGAGAATCGCTCAACTAGTGAGCATGTTCTCAGATTGTCCGGGTACTTCAATCGCTTGAATCAAGTGGGAGTTAATCTTCCGGATAAGATAGTGATTGACAGAATTCTCTAGTCACCAACACTAAGTTACTAGAACTTCGTGATGAACTATAGTATGCAAGGGATGACGAAAACGATTCCCGAGCTCTTCGTGATGTTGAAATCGACGAAGGTAGAAATCAAGAAAGAGCATCAAGTGTTGATGATTGACAAGACCACTAGTCTCAAGGAAAAGGGCAAAGGGAAGAAGGGGAACTTCAAGAAGAACGGCAAGCAAGTTGCTGCTCGAGTGAAGAAGCCCAACTCTGGACCTAAGCACGAGACTAAGTGCTTTTGCTGCAATAGAACTGGTCACTAGAAGCGGAACTACCCCAAGTATTTGGCGGATAAGAAGGATGGCAAAGTGAACAAAGGTATATTTGAGATACTGATTATTGATGTGTATTTTACTAGTGTTCGTAGCAACCCCTCGGTATTTGATACTGGTTCGGTTGCTAAGAGTAGTAACTTGAAACAGGAGTTGCGTAATGAACAGAAACTAGTTGAAGGGGAAGTGAAGATGAGTGTTGGAAGTAGTTCCAAGATTGATATGATCATCATCGCACACTCCCTATACTTTCGGGATTAGTATGGAACCTAAATAAGTGTTATTTGGTGTTGAGCATAAGTATGATTTGATCATGTTTATTGCAATACGGTTATTCATTTAAGTAAGAGAATAAATTGTTGTTACATTTACATGAATAAAACCTTATATGGTTACACACCCAATGAAAATGATTCATTGGATCTCGATCATAGTGATACACATATTCATAATATTGAAACCAAAAGATGCAAAGTTAATAATGATAGTGCAACTTATTTGTGGCACTGCCGTTTAGGTCATATTGGTGTAAAGCGCATGAAGAAAACTCCATGTCGATGGACTTTTGGAATCACTTGATTATGAATCATTTGATGCTTGCGAACCGTGCCGCTTTGGGCAAGATGACTAAAACTCCGTTCTCCTAACAATGGAACAAGCTACTGACTTATTGGAAATAATACATACCGATGTATGCGATCCAATGAGTGTTGATGCTCGTGGCAAGTATCGTTATTTTCTGACTTTCACAAGATGATTTGAGCAGATATGGGTATATCTACTTGATGAAACATAAGTCTGAAATAGTTGAAAGGTTCAAAGAATTTCAGAGTGAAGTGGAAAAATCATCGTAACAAGAAAATAAAGTTTCTGCGATCTAATCGCAAAGACGAATAATTGAGTTACGAGTTTGGTCTTCAATTAAAATAATGTGGAATAGTTTCACAGCTCACGCCACCTGGAACACCACAATGTTATGGTGTGTCCGAACGTCGTAACCGCACTTTATTTGATATGGTGCGATCTATGATGTCTCTTATCAGTTTACCACTATCATTTTGGGGTTATGCATTGGAGATAGCTGCATTCACGTTTAATAGGGCACCATCTAAATCCGTTGAGACGACACCATATGAACTATGGTTTAACAAAGAAACCTAAGTCGTCGTTTCTTAAAAGTTTGGAGTTGTGATGCTTATGTGAAAAAGTTTTCACCGATAAGCTCAAACCCAAATCGAGAAGTGCGTCTTCATAGAATACCCAAAGGTAACTATTGGGTACACCTTCTATCACAGATCCGAAGGCAAGTTTTTCGTTGCTAAGATGGATCCTTTCTAGAGAAGAAGTTTCTCTCGAAAGAAGTGAGTGGGAGGAAAGTAGAACTTGATGAGGTAATTATACCTTATTCCTTATTGGAAAGTAGTTCATCACAGAGATCAGTTCCAGTGATTCCTACACCAATTAGTGAGGAAGTTAATGATGATGATCATGAAACTTCAGATCAAGTTGCTACCAAACCTCGTAGGTCTTCCAGAGTAAGATCCGCACCAGAGTAGTACGGTAATCCTATTCTAGAAGTCATGTTACTAGACCATGATGAACCTACGAACTATGAGGAAGCGATGATGAGCCCAGATTCCGCGAAATGGCTTGAGGCCATAAAATCTGAGATAGGATCCATATATAAGAACAAAGTGGAGACTTTGGTTGACCTGCTCGATGATCAGCAAGTCAAGTTAAATAAATGGATCTTCAAGAGGAAGACGGACAGCGATAGTAGTGTTACTATCTACAAAGCTAGAATTGTCGCAAAAGGTTTTCGACAAGTTCAAGGTGTTGACTACGATGAGAGTTTCTCACTCGTATCTATGCTTAAGTCTGTCCGAATCATGTTAGCAATTGCCGCATTTTATGAAATCTGGCATGGATAAACAAAACTGCATTCCTTAATGGATTTATTAAAGAAAGAGTTGTATGTGATGCAACTAGAAGGTTTTGTCAATCCTAAAGATGCTAACAAAATATGCAAGCTCCAAATGATCCATCTATGGACTGGTGCAAGCATCTCGGAGTTGGAATATACGCTTTGATAAGTTGATCAAAGCATATAGTTTTATGAGACTTTTGGAAAGGCCTGTATTTACAAGAAAGTGAGTGGGAGCACTACAACCTTTCTCGATAAGTATATGTGAATGACATATTGTTGATCGGAAATAATGTAGAATTATTCTGCAAAGCATAAAGGAGTGTTTGAAAGGAGTTTTTCAAAGAAAGACCTCGGTGAAGCTGCTTACATATTGAGCATCAAGATCTATAGAGATAGATCAAGACGCTTAATAAGTTTTTCAATGAATACATACCTTGACAAGATTTTGAAGTAGTTCAAAATGGAACAGTCAAAGAAAGAGTTCTTGCCTGTGTTACAAGATGTGAGATTGAGTAAGACTCAAAACCCGACCACGGCAGAAGATAGAAAGAGAATGAAAGTCATTCCCTATGCATCAGCCATAGGTTCTATAAAGTATGACATGTTGTGTACCAGATCTATTGCATACCCTACCACTAAGCTTGGCAAGGGAGTGCAATAGTGATCTAGGAGTAGATCAATGGACAGTGGTCAAAATTATCCTTAGTGGAATAAGGATATGTTTCTCGATTATGGAAGTGAAAAAGGTTCGTCGTAAAGGGTTACGTCGATGCAAGTTTTAAACACTAATCTAGATGACTCTGAGTCTCAATCTGGATACATATTGAAAGTGGGAGCAATTAGCTAGAGTAGCTCCGCAGAGCATTGTAGACATAGAAATTTGCAAAATACTTACGGCTCACGAATGTGATGAGACCCGTTGACTAAAATTATCTCACAAGCAAAACATGATCACACCTTAGTACTCTTTGGGTGTTAATCACATGGCGATGTGAACTAGATTACTGACTCTAGTAAACCCTTTGGGTGTTGGTCACATGTCGATGTGAACTATGGGTGTTAACCACATATAGATGTGAACTATTGATGTTAAATCACATGGCGATGTGAACTAGATTATTGACTCTAGTACAAGTGGGAGACTGAAGGAAATATGCCCTAGAGGCAATAATAAAGTTATTATTTATTTCCTTATATCATGATAAATGTTTATTATTCATGCTAGAATTGTATTAACCGGAAACATAATACATGTGTGAATACATAGACAAACAGAGTGTCACTAGTATGCCTCTACTTGACTAGCTCGTTAATCGAAGATGGTTATGTTTCCTAACCATAGACATGAGTTGTCATTTGATTAACGGGATCACATCATTAGGAGAATGATCTGATTGACATGACCCATTCCGTTAGCCTAGCACTTGATCGTTTAGTATGTTGCTATTGCTTTCTTCATGACTTATACATGTTCCTGTAACTATGAGATTATGCAACTCCGTTTACGGAGGAACACTTTGGTGCTACCAAACGTCACAACGTAATCTGGGTGATTATAAAGGAGTACTACAGGTGTCTCCAAAGGTACATGTTGGGTTGGCGTATTTCGAGATTAGGTTTTGTCACTCCGATTGCTCTGGAGAGGTATCTCTGGGCCCTCTCGGTAATGCACATCACTAAGCCTTGCAAGCATTACAACTAATGAGTTAGCTGTGATATGATGTATTACGGAACGAGTAAAGAGACTTGTCAGTAACGAGATTGAACTAGGTATTGGATACCGATGATCGAATCTCGGGCAAGTAACATACCGATGACAAAGGGAACAACGATGTTGTTATGCGGTCTGACCGATAAAGATCTTCGTGAGAATATGTAGGAGCCAATATGGGCATCCAGGTTCCGCTATTGGTTATTGACCGAGAATAGTTCTAGGTCATGTCTACATAGTTCTCGAACCCGTAGGGTCCGCACGCTTAAGGTTTCGATGATGCTTATATTATGAGTTTACATGTTTTGATGTACCGAAGGAGTTCGAGTCCCGGATGAGATCGGGGACATGACGAGGAGTCTCGAAATGGTCGAGACGTAAAGATTCATATATTGGATGATATGTTTAGGCCAAGGGGTCAAGCCCATGAGGCTTTAGGTTGGTGCAAAAGGAGTTTTGCGGAGGCCGTGGAGCCAAACGCCGGAGACCACGGCGTCTCGCCTCGGCTAGACGCCGAGGCCCATGGCGTCTGGGCCAGACGCCAAGGTTTGTGGCGTTTGCTCACTGGAGTCCGAGTGGGACTCTTGCCTTTCGGGCAAAACCGACGTTGAGGAGGCTTTTGCTCCAAGTTTCGACCCCAGGGCTCAACATATAAATAGAGGGGCAGGGCTAGCACCATAGACACAACAATTGATCCCTTAGATCTCTTAGCCGTGCGGTGCCCCTCCACCATATTCCACCTCGGTCATATCGTCATGGAGTTTAGGCGAAGCCTGCGCCGGTGGAGCATCATCATCGCTACCACGCCGTCAGGCCGACGGAACTCATCCCGACACTTTGCTGGATCGGAGTCCGAGGATCGCCATCGAGCTGAACGTGTGCAGAACTTCGGAGGTGCCGTACATTCGGTACTTGGATCGGTCGGATCGTGAAGACGACGACTACATCAACTGCGTTGTTATAACGCTTCCGCCACGGTCTCACGAGGGTACGTGGACATACACTCTCCCCTCTCGTTGCTATGCATCACCATGATCTTACGTGTGCGTAGGAAATTTTTTGAAATTACTACGTTCCCCAACAGTTAGATGGGTTGTAGCTGGTTCTCTGCCCAACGGTGTAAGTGTGCAATCTGGAAGAGTCTCGATTATGTGTGGTGGGGCTAGTTTGTGGGCCAGTACAACCATGGTTCTATCTGCATTGACGGGTAGCACTGTCTTTTGTGAAGAACGGGTTTTTGCTCCCTTAGATACTGCCATCACCCCCTCCAATTCAAATGGCTGATAAACAAGAAAAGAAATTGAACGTACAGTTGTATGATAGACAGATGTGGTAATTCACATATATTTTGTCTAACCAAACAGGACAGCATGACACAATTTCACATATATGATGCCTAACTAAACAGGATAGCATGACACAGTTTCAGATATATGATGGATAACTTAACAGGATATAATGGCATAATTCAACATATGATGAGTACCTAAACAAGATGACATGACAAAACTATATGATGTCTTTCTAAAATAGGTTGGGATGAAATAATTCAAATACATGTTTTCTAAGTATACAGGATGGCATGATATAATTGACATAATTGATTCATATACTAAGCAGTTGGCACTCGCATGTATGATCTCTAAACTAAGCAGATAGAATTCAATATTGTGCATATGATGTCTAAACTAAGCAATGCAAGACACCATATGCATCATATGAGAAATATAAACATTGCAACTTAGAGCATACACCTCAGGTGGGATATAGGACTGGTCATCTGTCTCGAATCCTCCTCCGAGGAGCTCCTGTAACCATCGACATATATGCTTCAACAGTACCATTGCACGCTTTCACGAAGACCTTGTTTTCACTCCAGATTTTTCCATAACCGCTCAAATGGCTGATACACATGAAGAGTAGTTCAATATACACAGATTGTCGCATAAAATGGAATACGTAATGAAAAACAAAGATGGCATGAGATAATTCACATATATGATGCTCGGATCCATGGCGGTGCATAATTCACATATATGATAATCGGCTGAAAAACATGGCATTGCATAATTCACATATCTGATATAGAAAGCAAAATGAGGCATTCACACAAAGCATGTCTAATCTAAGCGAGATGGCATGGCAATGCAAGACACCATATGCATGATATGAGCAATATAACCCAGCCAAGTTAGAGCATGCACCTCGGGGAATATGACTGGTCATCTGCTCTCGAATCCTCCTCTCGAGGAGCTATCTGTAACCAGCAAGAAATTTGCATCGATGTGTAGCAATCGACCGCTTCAAGACCTTGTTTTCACTCCAGATTTTCCCATGACCGACTCAAATGGCTGATGCACAGGAAGAGTAGATGAATGTATAAACATTGTTGACAAATGGAATACATTATGGAAAAAAATATGGCACGATACAATTCACATATACGATGACTGGCTAAATAGGATGGCATTGCATGATTCACGTATATGATGCCTGGCTAAAGAAAATGTCATTGCATAATTCCCATATACTCCCTCCGTTACTAAATATTTGTATTTTTAGAGATTTCAAATGGACTACCACATGCGGATGTATATAGACATATTTTAGAGTGTAGATTCACTCATTTTGTTCCGTATGTAGTCACTTGTTGAAATCTCTAAAAAGACAAATATTTAGGAATGGTGGGAGTATGATATAGAAACCAAACAGGTGGCATTCACATAAAGCAAATCTAAACTAAGCTGATGACATATAAGATGTATAATGTAAGCAATGCAAGGCGCCATATGCATGATATGACCAACATCAGCATGCCAGGTTAGAGCAAACACCTCAGGTGGTAAACAGGCGTGGTCGGCTCCTTTTGAATCTCCATCTAAACAGTTATCTTCCTCTGGAATACAATTTGGTAATGCAGGAGGGGGGGCACTTTGCCCACCATGGAGCGGCGTCTACATGACGTTATATTCGCACGCAACGGTCTTCTCATTTTCTCTACATGTTCAGTACGATTGTGTACAATATCTGACATGCATAATAGAAAAATAGTTAGATTTTGTAAGGCCTAAGGGGTGCATGCAAAAATCAAGACTGATGGTAGCAAACGAGTGGATGGATCCAAAACTAATGATAGCAGGTAGATTATAGCTTCAGTTTAAAAAGATAGACAATGAATCATCTATTGTTTGTTGGCCACCCAACATGAACCACATAGAAGACCCCAGATGAACCAGATAGTAGACAGATACTATTCGTTGCTGGCTCGATATGAGACCCATGGGCAACTCAAAACTCAAGATTGAACGATAAAGTAGCAGGTAATAATAACCGATGTATAACATAAGCAAACACGAAAGATTGCGACCTCTCTTCCGAATCTGTAGTCCTCGTGTTCATCTCGTCACCGATGATGGTAATGCGGTTAGGCGTGGCTGCCGCAACGGGGAAGATGATCTGAGGCGGCGAAAGAAAGTCTGCAGGGGGGATCTCTGCTGCAGTGAACGCTTCTGTCGATGGTTCACCTCAGGTGGGGTGGATGACGGCACGGCAGGAGCAGGACATAACACACAGAGTTTTCTTTGACGCCTATCTGAAAATGAAGTAAATCTGTAAGGGCTCCTTAGAATTGGAGGATTCTATAAACGCAGGGACAGGAAAAACACAGGAATAGGATAGGAATGCACATGCAAAACAGAGCATTTGGAAACATAGGATGTCAGTCAACCTGGGTGTTTGGCTCACATGAATTGGAAGAATAGAGGAATGGAGAAACAAAGTGATGCGACGAGTGTACAGCCTCTTTGGCATAGCCTTGTGGACCTCGGCATCATTGGGTTGTACGTGGAAGATGGTGATGATGCTGGTGTGACTGTCGGAGGCGGGGAAGAAGATCCGAGGCCTCTGGAAACGGCGCCGAGGGTACTGCTCCACTGTGATGGACGGTTCCGTCGTTGGAGCAGCTCCGCTAAGGTGTACGGCGACGAGGCTGAAGCATGACAAGACAAATAACGTTAATCTGAAGTGGGACCCTAATATCAGATGATGTAAAATACATCACCAAAAAGTGCTAGATGTAAAACGCATCAGCCGCGCCACGGCCGCTCCGACAGATGTTGTAAGTACTGTTCACTCTGGACTTAACTGAAGAAAATGAACTTCACAGTCGAAACTGAATTTTACTGTCGAAACTGATTGAACTAGTAATAGAGCATTGCAATAGATGTTTAGGCCGTTCGAGCACTAGTAGCAGAGAAGCAAAGGATCTAAATCAGCAGACGCCGAAAGGTGGAACGCACTAGCGAGAGCAAGTCCGCAAGAGCACCGCTGAAGCGAGTGCTAAAGCAGCAACTCCTCAGAGCTGCCGGAGGTCGGCAAAGAAAGAAGCAGCGCAAGCGAGAGCAAGAGCAGAGCAGCAGACGAAAGAAAGCAGGAGCAAGGCAAAGAACGCGACCGACAAGAAGAACAGAAAGAGCCATGAAGCGAGAGTCCTGAGCAGCTGCAGCTAGTTCCGTTGTGGAAGTCACCGCCACGGAAGCAATGACATGGGGGAGAGACGTCGTGGATGATGTTGCCCGCGACGGCGCCGTCGATGGAGACACACCATTTCTGCTCGATATCGAGCACCGGCAGCCCCGTGAGATCGAATAAAAGATAAAATGCAGCGGTGAGTGTAGAACCTCCTTGGTGGCACCGAGTTGGCCTCGGCTTCATCGAAGGAATTGGTGAGGGAGCTGCGGTTCCGGTGGGGCAGGTCAAGACGGCGCTGTGGGGATTAAGGTGGCGCGATAGACGAGGCGAACATCGGGGCAGCTCCTTGGAGGTGGAGGACGGGGCGGCTGATCCGGCGGGACGACAAGATCGACAACGGATCCTCATCCGGTGCGATGGATGAGGGACGGCGAGCTGTTGCGGTGGACTACGTAGTCGGGGAAGAGTCTCCGGCTGGGCGGCGGTCGGGAGGCCGACGGAGGAGCGTGGGGTTTCGCGGGTTTTGGCGGCCTTGGTGTACGAATGGTTGGGGCGAAGGGGGAGGGGGGAGCCAAGCTTAGGGACACGCTTGTCCGAAATGTAGGGTAAGTTACCAGCGTGCCCCCACCGGTTTTGACACCGCGATGTGGAGCTTCATTTCCGGCTGAGGGGTAGAAGGGGGATTTTATGGTCCAGGCTGCGGAGCGATTTCGGATGAGGAGGGAGTTCTCACGCGCGTCCAAATTTCAGGATAACAAGGCGCAGCACGGGTTGAAGAAGCGGGAGTTTCAAAGCAGGTGAGACAAAAGATACCCGAGATTGAAAATTTCGGGATAATAAGGTGCGGATTCCTTGTTCGGCAGAACAAACTTAACGTGTAAAAAAACAATTCATACAAGACACAAGAGAGTCATGTCCCCTTTTACTATATTGCTATAGATGCCATTGAAAAAACTACAAGAAAAATGTACAAAAATCGGAGAACAAGATTACCTGCACAAGTACCAAATCGATTCGCACTTCCCTCAACAACAACAAAAACAAATCAATTCCCACCAAAGAAAGAGTAATGTCCCTTTTATATGATTACAGATGTCATGATCTCGAATTTCAATTTTTGAATCCATGTTATGTTGAATTGAATATATCGTTAGGTGACCTTGCTGTTTATAATTGATGTAGTCGTACATTTTGGTCTTCCATCATATATGAACATTTTACTCCACCATGTGAACATATATATTGTCGTCTACCATATGGACTAAATTTGAATCAGTTTTCCTTATTTGAATACGATTGTTGTCAAGTTATACAATAATTTAAATATTATCTCGATAACAAAAAACATGCATATAGCAGTAACATATTTCACTATGAACTACATGTACCGTACGCTCTCCAATTCAAATATTTGTATCCATTTTATGTTGAATTCAAATCATAGTACATTATTGATCTAGGTAGCGAGATGTTCGGGATAATCTAAACCCTATTTTCATACGTGTAACTTTTGGCCGAATTGGGACAAATTTTGGTATAAGCCTCTTGCAAAACCGGAGATTCTCTCAACAAGCATCGTGGTTCTGAGAGGGAACGTGTCACCTTTGTGTGCGAAATGATATACGCTGCCTCCCCCTGATTTTATTTACAGAGGCAACATAGAACTATATGAGTGCCCTGTTAAATTTTGGAATTATTTCGGGTTCATTTGGCCTTTTATACATTAATTGAGTTTCTGGACTTTTAATGTGCATAATCTAAATATGAATTGCATGCACATGCTCCGGTGCACCAAATTGGGTTGAAAAATCACATGTGTGTCCTTGGTTGAATTTCTAGGTCCCATGGAAGAAATCACTACTAGGGAAAAGCCTAGCAGCAGCATGGGTTTTAGGCCTATCAGTAGTGCGGGACGGTGCGCTACTGATAAGGCGCTACAGCTAACGTATAGCAGTAGTGTGCCCCAGCCCACGCTACTGCTAAATGGTTTAGTAGTAGCGACTTCCCAGAGGAGCGCTACTGGTAATTAGTAGTAGCTCTTCTCCCCGCCCGCGCTACTACTATTATTTCCTATTTTATTTGTTTTTTATTTCATGTTGTATTCATACACCTTTACACAAGTTTTCATACAACAGGAATTTAGAGATAGTTTTTACATCATAATGAGTTATTACATCATGGGGTGAAAGAACCGTGGACTAGTTTCAAGTGGATGTCCATCCACTTGAAACTAATCCGCAGTTCTTTCACCCAATGATATAATAAATATCATCATCGTCATATCATTAACTTGTCATCATAATACATCATTGTCATATAACACTTCCTCAAGATCATCGTTTTCATCAATGAGACATCACATAGCAAATTGGTCACTAGTCGTAATCACAACTCTAACACATTGTACCACATAATAAACATATTGTACCTCATAGGACCTACTACATTCTCTTAGGACCTACTATATTCTCTAAGGTAAAATAGCAAAAAACAAGATAGCCCCTGACTCTCCATTATGGAGAATGGAGATTATCCTCTCTCCAATTCTTGCCTTTCGCTTAATGTTACTTCCAAGAACCTCCTTGCGAATCTCCAAACATTTTTTACATTCTTTGATTAGCATGTGTTCACTAGTTTTAGAAATCCGATATGCACAGGTGAGCTCCTTAGATTGACCTGGTTGTATGTTCAGAACTGCAAGGCGACCACTCTGATACATTAGATGAGGCACACAATCCATCGGCATTTTCTGTTGAAAAACATAGTAATAACTTCATAGTTAGCAATTATGTACTAGTTTTAGAAGTATGCAAAAGATGCACGGATGTCGTAATAGTAAAAAAATCTTACTAGGGTATCTCCATAGAAGTTACCGTGGTTCAACACGTGCACTAGTGGCACGTATTCACCATAATTTGGAGGAGTTCGATAATAGGTATTATAATTTGCAAGATAAGTACAGTAAGCGATCAGATGACTTTTCTCCTTATAAGTTAATTCGGAGCCATCAGTGTAGTGGGTTTTGTCTACCATCTTCCGCACATTGTTTGAAGATTCAAAATAAGCTTTCAACGGAAATAAGCTGTCAACTATTTTCAAATAAACAATATAAATTAGTTAATAACTATGTTTGAGAAACTCACATTGCGGTAGAATCGGAAGTGTATCAACAAGGACCCAAATGTTCATATTGTCTTGCTCGATGTCAGGATCACCAAGATCCATGGTGACAATCATACCCTCATAAAAACCATACATTTTGCAAAGTGCTTCCCAATTTTGGCAACCAAAATGGGTTACGCTCTGAGAATTGTACAGATTTACTTCAAAATCCATATCATGATGGGTCCTTAGGTGTATTTTCTTTGTTTGAAAATTTTCATGGTCTTCAAAACCCATCCTCTCCAAGACATAGCGTCTTGCATGGCATGGGATAAGCTAGTTGAATTGTAAAAGATGAAAATTAGATGTTGAAATAGTTGAAGTCATGCTTAATTACGAAAAAAACACGTGTCGTTGTTGCGTACCGTTTCAACATCGAAGGTCTTGTCGAGCTTAATGCTGAAGCGCCGATCTTCGTCCAGCTCAACGAACCTGTCGCACATACCTCGATCGTCGTGGCACCAGCTGCACTCCCCCAGGAGACTGTCGTCGTCCGAGTACGACATTTCCTACGTTCATAATTCAAAGATTAAACTTGTACAATTAAATATATGTACTACAAAACCTAAATTAGATCATTATTTTTCGAGAAAATCCAGGCCACTCAATATTTCCTACATATTCTAGCACAAGTCATGCCAGAATTCACGGAAAAATCCGGCATGACCTTTGCTAAAAAAGGACATATCGGGCGCGCGAAATTTGCCGGAACAGAAATTAATCAACACTCCGGCAAAACATAGGCCACTCGGAGGTGTAACCTAAACATGACTGGCCACTTGGGCAACCACATATCCTATTTGAGCAACACAAGATATACATGGAGATTTGGCTGGTCTCACCTCGAGGTCGGAGGTGGTCGGTGACGGGGACGACGGCGGGGATGATGGAGGGGCTCCTTGATTTCTGCAAAAGCAAAAACCCTACAAGTTATCACTAATACATCCTGAATAATTGTTTAACTAAAAAGATAACAACAAATATGACATGTTCAACTAGTTCTATTAATTCAACTAGTTCTTACTAAATATAAACTTACTATAAATAGAAAAAACAAATTCTTTCTAAAATAGAGTAGGTCAACTAGTTATATTAATTATCTTACTAAAAATACATTAGTTCTATTAATTCAACTAGTTTATTAATTTACTTACTAAACTACTTCAACTAAAACTAAACTAGTTCAACTAGTTTATTAATTTACTTACTAATTATTTTAAACACTTACTAAAAAGTAAAAATAAACTACATTATACAATAGTTAACTAGTACCATCACTACTACTAATTAACATCTACTACTGCTAAAATCATTATCTATGAACCCTAAATTAACATCTACTACTACTAAAACATCTAGTACTAACTAAGCAGAGAACGGGGTGGGGGAGGGTGGGGGGCTTACAGAGAGGGGAGAGACAGTGGCAGGGAGGTGCTCGGCGATGGAGAGGTAGGGGCGGCGAGGGCGGGATCGGGATCGGGAGGCGGCGGGGTTGGGGAGGCGGCGACATTGAGGTCGAGAGCGGTGAGGTCGAGAGCGGAGGGGGTGGGGGAGGCGGCGGCGACGGTGAGCGGCGGCGGGCGGCGGCGGTGAGGCTGAGGGTGGCCTCGGGCGGCAGCGGTCAGGGTATGCTCGGGCTCGGGCAGCGGCGACATAGGAGTAGGGGAACAAGAGGAGGAAGGAGGACTTAGCAAAATTTTGAGCGGGCGGGTGGTTAAGTTGAACTAGCAGTAGCGCACTTTAGGAAACGCGCTATAGCTAAAGTAGCTATAGCACGTTTTACAGAAACACGCTACTGCTAAGTCTAAGCACACATTAAAAATATACATTGGTCATCGTTGATCTTTTTGTGTAGAATCTAAGTAGTCAACATGAATCCTCACGCACTGTGATAGGCACTTGGTGAAGATTCATATTGCAGCCACAAATCCTACACATATAGTTCAATGAAGACCAAGTGCTCGAGGTAGTTTGAGAAGTAACATATTTAAGGTGGTAAACACCTTGTTCGCTTAGCAGTATGGGACTAAACTTAATTAGGTGCAACACTTAGCAGCAGCGAAGTTTTGCGTAAAAACGCTGCTACTAAGTACTTTAGCGCAGCGTCCATGGAAGGGCGCTACTACTATATCTAGCCTGGAGGCAAATCCGTGGCAACTATAGTAGTAGCGCTTGTTTCACCTAGAGCACTACTGCTACCTAGTTATTAGTAGCACGGTTAAGTTAAGCTCGCTACTGCTAGTTAGCAGTAGCGCCTGTTTTTAAACCGCGCTGCTGCTAAGATTCTGTGTATAAGGTTTTCCCTAGTAGTGAATGAGAATGAAATTCAAACATCTGGGCGTCATGACTCGGCCGAGAACATCAAAAAACTTAGATTTTAAATTCATGTAAATCCAAAATTCGCCTGGAAATCATGAAACTTGGCATGGTGTCATGTCATGGCACTAACATGTTGTGGTAAAAAATTGGGCCGATTTGGAAGCTCGTGGTTCTAAGAGGGAACATGCCACCTTTGAGTGTGAAATGATATACGAAACATAGAACTACATTAGTGCCCTGTTAAATTTTGGAATTATTCCGGGTTCGTTTGTCGTTTTTATACATTAATTGAGTTTCTGGTCATTTAATGTGCATAAGTCAAATTTGAACTACAAGCACATGCTCTCGTGCACCAAAGTTGGTTCAAAAATCACATTTGTGTCCTCGGGTGAATTTCTAGGTCCAGTGCAAGAAATGATAATAAAATTAAAACATCTGAGCATTGTGGCTTGGCCGAGAACATTGAAAAACTTGGTTTTAAAATTCTTGTAAATCCAAAACACGTATGAAAATCATGAAACTTGGCATGGATGTCATGTCATGGTACTACCATGTTGTGGTAAAAAAATTGGCCGAATAGGAACAGATTTTGGTATAAGCTTCTTGCAAACCGAAGCTTCTCTCAAGAAGGCTCGTGGTTACGAGAGGAACGTGCCACCTTTGAGTGTGAAACAATATACTTTGTCCCCTTGAGTTTATTTACAAAGGCAACATAGAACTACATGAGTGCCCTGTTAAATTTTGGAATTATTCACCGTTTGGCCTTATTTACACATTAATTGAGTTTTTGGTCATTTAATGTGCATAATTCAAATTTTAACTACAAGCACATGCTCCCGTGCACCAAAGTTGGTTGAAAACTCACATTTGTGTCCTCGGGTGAATTTCTACTCCCTCCTTCCACCTAGATAGGTCCTAATGCGTTTTTCGAGGCTAACTTTGACCAAACGTCAGAGCAATAATATATGGCATGCAACTTACATAAAGCATACCTTCAAATTTGTATGTCAAAGGAGCTTCTAATAATATAATTTTCATAGTATACATCTCATGTGCTATTAATCTTGTCAATAGTCAAAGGCTGTCTTGAAAAACACATTAGGCCCTATATAGATGGAAGGAGGGAGTAGGTCCCATGTAAAAAATGAGAAGAAAATTCAAACATCTGGGCATCGTGGCTCGGTCGAGAACATTGAGAAACTTGATTTTAAAATCATGAAACTTGGCATGGTGTCATGTAATGGTAGTACCATGCCGTGGTAAAAAAATTGGCCGAATAGGAACAAATTTTGGTATAAGCTTCTTGCAAATCGGAGCTTCTCTCAAGAAGGCTCGTGGTTCGGGGAGGGAACGTGTCACCTTTGTATGCATAATTCAAATTTGAAATACAAGAACATGTTCCAGTGCACCAAAGTTGGTTGAAAAATCACATGTGTGTCCTCGGGTAAATTTCTAGGTTCCATGCAAGAAATGGGAATGAAATTCAAAATTCTGGGCATCGTGGCTGGGTTGGAAACATTGAGAAACTTAGTTTTTTTAATTCCTGTAAATCCAAAATACGCATGAAAATAAAGAAACTTGGCTTGGTGCCATGACATGGCACCAACATGTTGTGGTAAATTTGCAGTCTGATTTGCGTAGGCGCACACATTAACAATCAACAAAGTCATTTTGGAACAAGTGTTGTCACGTTACAATCGGAAACACAAGTATTATTGAAACCGTGGGCGTTCTACTTACTAGTACCATTTACGTGCCACCACGCGTCCCCATTTTTATTAGCTAGGAGGCGCCTGCAGGGTAGCTATTTGAGTACGAGAGGCGTGCGATCGGACCCTATGGCGTGCTTATCTAGAGGAGAGCCCTTTGACCTCCATCTGTCGTCCACCTCTCTCCCAAGGTCTCCATTAATGGCGCCCGAGCCTCTGTTTAATGGCGTGGCTATGTCTCACTTTTTGTAGTTTGCAAAAGCACCCAATTAATGCTCTTGTTTTCCACAAAAAAGTATGTTTACCAATGCATTAATTGCAATGCATGCATGCATAAATTACATGCATTGGTCAATTTTCTCTTAATACTTGCATGCAATGATTTAATGCACCTTGGAATCTGAACATGTGATGGGAAACAACCAAATTGAGCATTGTAAAATGGAAAAACTAAAATTTTGAGATAAGCCCTATAAACCGGAAAGGAGGGAGTATGTCAAGAAACAAGAAACGAGATAGAAGTTAATGCACCGTGCCTTAGTGTTTTGGGATTATTTGGTTTTCGTAAGATGACTTACACACCTAGACGGAGGGAGTAGTATAGTACTAGTATATACCGCATCATTCTTTGCTCCTTCTTACTACTCCGACATGTGGGAGAGCCAGCATCCGGGTCGACGTGTCATGCACCAGATTAGAGCGTGGAACGGAAGGGGGGCATCACCCCGGTCGGAGCGCCAATAATTCACGACTACTAGCTCAAACTAACTCTATCCCATGGATCCAAACAGGGCCTATGGCCAGTCTCGACACGGAGCAGTCGCCTGCACCGGGAAGCGGTGCTCTCTCGGCCATCACGCCACTTCAAAGCCGGCGCCAGTGAGAGGTCGCCTCCGCTCTGGCCGGGCATTAATGCAGCACACACGCCTGTATGCATAATCGACTGCTTTCACGTGGGAAGTGCGCGCCGGCAAGGGAGTATAGGTTTTGAACCGTTTCAGGTGTAGTACTGGTAGTTTGCAAAACTACTCAATTATTGCACTCAGTTTCCTAAGAAATTGTGGTAAAAAAACGTTACTCCACAGCCCGCTTCCCTTCTCCTTCCTTTTCCACCGCCCGCGCACGTCCGCGGGAAGCGACCGGTCAACCCTTATATAGGAGTGCTAGCACAAAAAGATGCATGCATGACCACTAAAATTTCCATATTAAAGCGCCGCTCCGGCGGGAGTATGGCGTATGTTGTTACCTTCGGCCGGCCCATGGCTACCGGGCGACGGCGACCAGAGAAGAGGCGGCGGGAGGGGAATGAATGCAGCTACTGTTTGGGTTCGCCTTCTGGCTTAAATAAATGCGCAGCATCACGTGTACCCGCGGGTGCACAAATTGTAACATACGTGTCTGCTTAAGTGGGCGTCACGTAACTGGTGTGTGTGTGTGTGAGAGAGAGAGATAGATTCTGAGAGATAGAGTGCGTGTGTGCGACTCTACTCTTCGGACATGTACTCAACCTTTTGCATCGGAATATAAGTATAATGGTATTTACTTTAGCTAGTGATTTACGTGGCCATGTTAACGTGGTTGTGCCAAAAAATGTCACTTCCTGCTCGTGATTTGCATTATATAATTACAAGCAAGATGCCCGTGCATTGCATGGAACATCAACATGCATTTTTTTTACAAAACACCTGTTGTGATTGACCCATGCAGGAGTAATCCCATGTGTAAAAACTAATGATATCTCGAGAATTTTATCGAAAAACTGGTATCTCAAGAATGTCATCAAAAAAATGAAAGATGAGAGATAAGGCGAGGAGGAGTGGAGCGTGGTGGTGACTGGTGGTCGGAATGGGTGGAGGCATGGGGATGGACGGCGCCGGCAGGCGGCAGCGGCCACCATGCATGCTAGATTGTTCCAGAGACTTATTCCTTTTTTAATTGCTGAGCAATGAGGTTGCGGGAGATAATGATGTGGAGAGAGGTGCGGGTATCTTTTGTAAAATTATCATAGTCTGCTTTCTATCCGTCAGATATAGATCATACGGTCTATATTACAAGATGGCAAGCACACCATCATCGCCAACTCGTTTTTTATAAGGGTATAGATATAGATATAGATAGTGAGTGGTCATATCACAAGTCTTTCTAGCAGTAACGCGTCGTCAAATCGCACAGCCCCACTCCCACACCCTCCTCGCCTCACAAACCGCCTACCTGAAAACTACCGCGCGTACTGCCCGGGAAAAGCCCCGCCCTCAACTTTTAACTACGCGAAAATAGTTCGAGCTTGTTCGTTCTATATAAATACAGTACTTACTATATGTTTATTCACCCGTGGGTTTGTTCAATGAATGGAGGGGCTGTTGGGAAACGTAGTAATTTCAAAAATTTTCCTACGATCACGCAAGATCATGGTGATGCATAGCAACGAGATGAGAGTGTTGTCTACGCACTCAGAGACCAAAGAACGGAAGCGTTGACGCAACGTAGAGGAAGTAGTCGCATTTCTTCACGATCCAACCGATCCAAGTACCGAACGCACGGCACCTCCGAAGTTCTGCACACGCTCAGCTCGATGACGTCCCCTCGAACTCCGATCCAGCCGAGTGTTGAGGGAGAGTTTCACAAGACGACGGGCAGGACGATGATGATGTTCCACCGGGCGCAGGGCTTCGCCTAAGCTCCGCCACGGTATTCTCGAGGTGTAATATGGTGGAAGGGGCACCGCACACGGCTAAGGAAAGATCTCAAGGATCAACTTGTGTGTCATGGGGTGCCCCCTGCCCCTGTATATAAAGGAGGGAAGGGGAGGGGCTGGCCGGCCAAGGCTTGGTGCGCCAGGGGTGTCCTACTCCTACTAGGAGTAGGATTCCCCCCCCCCCCCAATCCTAGTCCAACTAGGTTTCCCAAGTGGGAAGGGAGAGAGAGGGCGCCTTCTCCTAGTCCTAATAGGACTAGGGAAGGGGAAGGTGCGCCAGCACTTGGGCCCCCTTCTCCTTTTCCACTAAGGCCCATGTTGGCCCATTAGCATTCCGGGGTTCGGTAACCTCCGGTACTTGGTAAAATTCCCAATTTCACCCGGAACACTTCCGATGTCCAAACATAGACTTCCAATATATGAATCTTTATGTCTCGACCATTTCGAGACTCCTCGTCACGTCCGTGATCTCATCCGGGACTCCGAACAACCTTCGGTACAGAAAACATCATAAAAACTCATAGTAAGCATCGCCGAAGCGTTAAGCGTGCGGACCCTACGGGTTCGAGAACTATGTAGACATGACCGAGACACCTCTCCGGTCAATAACCAATAGCGGGACCTGGATGCCCATATTGGCTCCTACATATTCTACGAAGATCTTTATCGGTCGCATCAAGATAACAACATACGTTGTTCCCTTTGTCATCGGTATGTTACTTGCCCGAGATTCGATCGTCGGTATCCAATACCTAGATCAATCTCGTTACAGGCAAGTCTCTTTACTCGTTTCGTAATACATCATCTCACAACTAACACTTTAGTTGCAATGCTTGCAAGGCTTTATGTGATGTGCATTACCGAGAGGGCCCAGAGATACCTCTCCGACAATCGGAGTGACAAATCCTAATCTCGAAATATGCCAACCCAACATGTACCTTCGGAGACACCTGTAATGTACCTTTATAATCACCCGATTACGTTGTGACGCTTTGGTAGCACCCAAAGTGTTCCTCGTGCAAACGGGAGTTGCATAATCTCATAGTCATAGGAACATGTATAAGTCATGAAGAAAAGCACTAGCAACAAACTATACGATCAGGTGCTATGCTAATGGAATGGGTCATGTCAATCAGATCATTCAACCAATGATGTGATCCCGTTTAATCAAATAACAACTCCTTGTTCATGGTTAGGAAACACAACCATCTTTGATTAACGAGCTAGTCAAGTAGAGGCATACTAGTGACACTCAGTAGGTTTATGTATTCACACATGTATTATGTTTCCTGTTAATACAATTCTAGCATGAATAATAAACATTTATCATGATATAAGGAAATAAATAATAACTTTATTATTGCCTCTAGGGCATATTTCCTTCAGTCTCCCACTTGCACTAGAGTCAATAATCTAGATTACACAAGAATGATTCTAACACCCATGGAGTCTTGGTGCTGATCATGTTTTGCTCGTGGAAGAGGCTTAGTCAACGGGTTCCGCAAATATTCAGATCCGTATGTATCTTGCATATCTCTATGTCTCCCACTGGACCAAATCCCGGATGGAGTTGAAGCGTCTTTTGATGTGCTTGGTTCTCTTGTGAAATCTGGATTCCTTTGCTAAGGCAATTGCACCAGATTGTCACAAAAGATTTTCATTGGACCCGATACACTAGGTACAACACCTAGATCGGTTATGAACTCCTTCATCCAGACTCCTTCATTAGCTGCTTCGAAGCAGCTATGTACTCAGCTTCACATGTAGATCCCGCCACGACGCTTTGTTTGGAACTGCACCAACCGACAGCTCCTCCGTTTAATGTAAATACGTATCCGGTTTGCGATTTAGAATCGTCCGGATCAGTGTCAAAGCTTATGCCGACGTAACCGTTCTGACGAGTTCTTTGTCACCGCCATAAATGAGAAACATATCCTTAGTCCTTCTCAAGTACTTAAGGATGTTCTTGACCGCTGTCCAAAGGATCCACTCTGGATTACTTTGGTACCTGCCCGCCAAACTTACGCAAGGAACACATCAGGTCTGGTACACAAGACATTGCATACATGATAGAGCCTATGGCTGAAGCATAGGGAACATCTTTCATTTTCTCTCTATCTTCTGCGGTGGTCGGGCATTGAGTCTTACTCAACTTCACACCTTGTAGCACCGGCAAGAACCCTTTCTTTGCCTCGATCCATTTTGAACTTTTTCAAAACTTTATCAAGGTATGTGCTTTGTGAAAGTCCTATTAAGCCGCCTTGATCTATCTCTATAGATCTTAATGCCCAATATGTAAGCAGCTTCACCGAGGTCTTTCATCGAAAAACTCTTATTCAAGTATCCCTTTATGCTATCCAGAAATTCTATATCATTTCCGATCGGTAATATGTCATCCACATATAATATCGTAAATGCTACAGAGCTCCCACTCACTTTCTTGTAAATACAGGCTTCTCCAAAAGTCCGTATAAAACCAAATGCTTTGATCACACTATCAAAACGTTTATTCCAACTCCGAGAGGCTTGCACCAGTCCATAAATGGATCGCTGGAGCTTGCACACTTTGTTAGCTCCCTTTGGATCGACAAAACCTTCTCGTTGCATCATATACAACTCTTCTTCCGTAAATCCATTCAGGAATGCAGTTTTAACATCCATTTGCCAAATTTCATAATCATAAAATGCGGCAATTGCTAACATGATTCGGACGGACTTAAGCATCGCCACGGGTGAGAAGGTCTCATCGTAGTCAATCCCTTGAACTTGTCGAAAACCTTTTGCAACAAGTCGAGCTTTATAGACAGTAACATTACCATCGGCGTCAGTCTTCTTCTTGAAGATCCATTTATTCTCAATTGCTTGCCGATCATCGGGCAAGTCAACCAAAGTCCACACTTTGTTCTCATACATGGATCCCATCTCAGATTTCATGGCCTCAAGCCATTTTGTGGAATCTGGGCTCACCATCGCTTCTTCATAGTTCGTGAGGTTCATCATGTTCCAAAGAACATGACTTCCGAATAGGATTACCGTACCACTCAAAGTGCGGATCTTGCTCTGGTTGATCTACGAAGTTCAGTAGAAACTTGATCTGAAGTTTCATGATCATCATCATTAGCTTCTTCCCTATTTGGTGTAGATGTCACAGAAACTGTTTTACGTGATGTACTACTTCTCAATAAGGGAGTAGATACAGTTATCTCATCAAGTTCTACTTTCCTCCCACTCACTTCTTTCGAGAGAAACTCCTTCTCCAAAAAGTTTCCGAATTTAGCAACAAAAATCTTGCCTTCGGATTTGTGATAGAAGGTGTACCCAACAGTCTCCTTTGGGTATCCTATGAAGACACATTTCTCCGATTTGGGTTCGAGCTTATCAGGTTGAAGTTTTTTCACATAAGCATCGCAGCCCCAAACTTTCGTAAAGCGACAACTTTGGTTTCTTGCCAAACCACAGTTCATAAGGCGCCGTCTCAACGGATTTAGATGGTGCCCTATTTAAAGTGAATGCAGCAGTCTCTAGAGCATAACCCCAAAACGATAGCGGTAAATCAGTAAGAGACATCATAGATCGCACCATATCTAATAAAGCACGACACGACGTTCGGACACACCATTACGTTGTGGTGTTCGGTGGCGTAAGTTGCGAAACTATTCCGCATTGTTTCAAATGTAGGCCAAACTTCGTAACTCAAATATTCTCCTCCACGATCAGATCGTAGAAACTTTATTTTCTTGTTACGATGATTTTCCACTTCACTCTGAAATTCTTTGAACTTTTCAAATGTTTCAGATTTGTGTTTCATTAAGTAGATATACCCATATCTGCTCAAATCATCTGTGAAGGTGAGAAAATAACGATATCCGCCATTTAGCCTCAACATTCATTGGACCACATACATCAAGATGTATGATTTCCAATAAATCTGTTGCTCTCTCCATAGTTCCGAGAACGGTGTTTTAGTCATCTTGCCCATAAGGCACGGTTACGCAAGTGCCAAGTGATTCATAATCAAGTGACTCCAAAAGTCCATCAAGATGGAGTTTCTTCATGCGCTTTACACCGATATGACCTAAACGGCGGTGCCACAAATAAGTTGCACTATCATTATCAACTCTACATCTTTTGGCTTCAACGTTATGAATATGTGTATCACTACTATCGAGATTAAGTAAAAACAAACCATTCTTCAATGGTGCATGACCATAAAAGATATTATTCATATAAATAGAACAACCATTATTCTCGATTTAAATGAATAACCGTCTCGCATCAAACAAGATCCAGATATAATGTTCATGCTCAACGCTGGTACTAAATAACAATTATTTAGGTCTAATACTAATCCCGAAGGTAGATGTAGAGGTAGCGTGCCGATCGCGATCACATCGACTTTGGAACCATTTCCCACGCCAAGATCGTCACCTCGCCCTTAGCCAATCTTCGCTAATCCGTAGCCCTGCTTCGAGTTGCAAATATTAGCAATGTAACCATTATCAAATACCAGTGCTATCATGAGTATTAGTAAGGTACACATCAATAACATGTATATCACATATACCTTTGTTAACCTTGCCATCCTTCTTATCCGCCAAATACTTGGGGCAGTTCCGCTTCCATGACCAGCCTGCTTGCAATAGAAGCACTGGGTTCGTGCTTAGGACCAGACTTGGGTTTCTTCTCTTGATCAGCAACTTGCTTGCCGTTCTTTTGAAGTTTCCTTTTCTTTCCTTTGCCCTTTTCTTGAAACTAGTGGTTTTGTTAACCATCAACACTTGATGCTCCTTTTTGATTTCTACCTCCGCTGCTTTCAAAGATCGCGAAGAGCTCGGGCATTGTTTTGGTCATCCCTTGCATATTATAGTTCATCACGAAGCTCTTGTAGCTTGGTGGCAGTGATTGGAGAATTTCATCAATGACGCAATCATCCGGAAGATTAACTCCAGTTGAATCAAGTGATTGTTATATCCGGACATTCTGAGTATATGCTCACCGACAGAACCGTTCTCCTCCATCTTACAGCTATAGAACTTATTGGAACTTCATATCTCTCAATCCGGCATTCGCTTGGAATATTAACTTCAACTCCTGGAACATCTCATATGCTCCATGGTGTTCAAAACGACGTTGAAGTCCCGGTTCTAAGCCGTAAAGCATGGCACAATCGAACTATAGAGTAGTCATCGATTTGCTTTGCCAGACGTTCACAACTTCGGCGCAGCCCTTGCACCAGGCCCGGCACCTAACGGTGCTTCCAGGACGTAATTCTTCCGTGCAGCAATAAGGATAATCCTCAAGTTACGGACCCAGTCCGTGTAATTGCTGCCATCATCTTTCAACTTTGCTTTCTCAAGGAACGCATTAAAATTCAACGGAACAACAAAGACGAGCCATCTATCTACACATCATAGACAAGCAAGATACTATCGGTACTAAGTTCATGATAAATTTTAAGTTCAATTAATCATATTACTTAAGAACTCCCACTTAGAAAAATATCCCTCCAATTCTCTAAGTGATTATGTGATCCATATCAACTACACCATGACCGATCATCACGTGTGATGGAGTAGTTTCAACGGTGAACATCAATATGTTGATCATATCTACTATATGATTCATGCTCGACCTTTCGGTCTCCGTGTTCCGAGGTCATATCTTATATGCATAGCTCGTCAAGTATAACCTGAGTATTCTGCGTGTGCAACTGTTTTGCACCGTTGTATTTGAACGTAGAGCCTATCACACCCGATCATCACGTGGTGTCTCAAAGACGAAGAACTTTCGCAACGGTGCATACTGTGGAGAACACTTCTTGATAATTTAGTAAGGGATCATCTTATAATGCTACCGTCAATCAAAGCAAGATAAGATGCATAACGGATTAACATCACATGCAATCAATATAAGTGATATGATATGGCCATCATCATCTTGTGCTTGTGATCTCCATCTCAAGCACCGTCATGATCACCATCGCCACCGCGCGCGACACCTTGATCTCCATCGTAGCATCGTTGTCGCCTCGCCAAACTTATGCTTCTACGACTATCGCTACCGCTTAGTGATAAAGTAAAGCATTACAGGCGATTGCATTGCATACAATAAAGCGACAACCATATGGCTCTCGCCGATTGCCGATAACTCGGTTACAAAACATGATCATCTCATACAATAAAATATAGCATCACGCCTTGACCATATCACATCACAACATGCCCTGCAAAAACAAGTTAGACGTCCTCTACTTTGTTGTTGCAAGTTTTACGTGGCTGCTACGGGCTGAGCAAGAACCGTTCTTACCTACGCATCAAAACCACAACGACATTTCCGTCAAATAGACTCCGCTTTTAACCTTCTCAAGGACCGGGCGTAGCCACACTCGGTTCAACTAAAGTTGGAGAGACAGTCTTCCACAAGCCATCTATGTGCAAAGCACGCCGAGGAACCGGTCTCGCAGAAGAGTACGCCGTAAGGTTGGTCTGGATCGTCATCCCAACAATACCGCTGAACCAAAGTATGACGTGCTGGTAGGTAGTATGACTTGTATCGTCCACAACTCACTTGTGTTCTACTCGTGCATATCATCAAACCATAAAAACCTAGGCTCGGATGCCACTGTTGGGAAACGTAGTAAGTTCAAAAATTTCCTACGATCACGCAAGATCATGGTGATGCATAGCAACGAGATGAGAGTGTTGTTCACGCACTCGTGAGACCAGCAACGGAAGCGTTGACGCAACGTAGAGGAAGTAGTCGATTTCTTCACGATCCAACCGATCCAAGTACCGAACGACGGCACCTCCGAAGTTCTGCACACGCTCAGCTCGATGACGCCCCTCGAACTCCGATCCAGCCGAGTGTTGAGGGAGAGTTTCACAAGACGACGGCGTGGTGACGATGATGATGTTCCACCGCGCAGGGCTTCGCCTAAGCTCCGCCACGGTATTCTCGAGGTGTAATATGGTGGAAGGGGCACCAGACACGGCTAAGGAAAGATCTCAAGGATCAACTTGTGTGTCATGGGGTGCCCCTGCCCCTGTATATAAAGGAGGGAAGGGAGGGGCTGGCCGCCAAGGCTTGGTGCGCCAGGGTGTCCTACTCCTACTAGGAGTAGGATTCCCCCAATCCTAGTCCAACTAGGTTTCCCAAGTGGGAAGGAGAGAGAGGGGGGCGCCTTCTCCTAGTCCTAATAGGACTAGGGAAGGGGAAGGTGCTTGACCAGCACTTGGGCCCCCTTCTCTCCTTTTCCACTAAGGCCCATGTTGGCCCATTAGCATTCCGGGGTTCGGTAACCTCCGGTGCATTTGGTAAAATTCCCAATTTCACCGGAACACTTCCGATGTCCAAACATAGACTTCCAATATATGAATCTTTATGTCTCGACCATTTCGAGACTCCTCGTCACGTCCGTGATCTCATCCGGGACTCGAACAACCTTCGTACAGAAAACATCATAAAAACTCATAGTAACTGCCATCGAAACGTTAAGCGTGCGGACCCTACGGGTTCGAGAACTATGTAGACATGACCGAGACACCTCTCCGTCAATAACCAATAGCGGGACCTGGATGCCCATATTGGCTCCTACATATTCTACGAAGATCTTTATCGGTCAGACCGCATAACAACATACGTTGTTCCCTTTGTCATCGGTATGTTACTTGCCCGAGATTCGATCGTCGGTATCCAATACCTAGTTCAATCTCGCTATCGCAAGTCTCTTTACTCGCTTCGTAATACATCATCTCACAACTAACACTTTAGTTGCAATGCTTGCAAGGCTTTATGTGATGTGCATTACCGAGAGGGCCCAGAGATACCTCTCAGACAATCGGAGTGACAAATCCTAATCTCAAATATGCCAACCCAACATGTACCTTCGGAGACACCTGTAATGTACCTTTATAATCACCCGATTGCCAGTGACGTTTGGTAGCACCCAAAGTGTTCCTCGTGCAAACGGGAGTTGCATAATCTCATAGTCATAGGAACATGTATAAGTCATGAAGAAAAGCACTAGCAACAAACTATACGATCAGGTGCTATGCTAATGGAATGGGTCATGTCAATCAGATCATTCAACCAATGATGTGATCCCGTTTAATCAAATAACAACTCCTTGTTCATGGTTAGGAAACACAACCATCTTTGATTAACGAGCTAGTCAAGTAGAGGCATACTAGTGACACTCAGAGGTTTATGTATTCACACATGTATTATGTTTCCTGTTAATACAATTCTAGCATGAATAATAAACATTTATCATGATATAAGGAAATAAATAATAACTTTATTATTGCCTCTAGGGCATATTTCCTTCAGGGGCCGGGAGCACAAGTGAACAATAATGTAGTACTACTAGTAGTAAGTAGGAGTCGTACAGTAGTCACCTTAAATAGAGAGTTTCTTTTCTTTAATGCCACGTACACAAATTGAAACGCTTGTTGTGGAGATAAAAAAGATAATCACTCCACTATATATGGACGCAGGGGCCTGAGCGCTTGCTTTACAAGGGTTGATCTCTTCATTCTCTCATCCTCTCTAGATATAAACAAGACAACGGTAGCGACATTTTCTCTCTGCTCACCGCTGGTCACAGATCCGGCCGGATCCCTTCGGTCAGTGTGTGTAGAGGACTAAAAGGTGCATCATTCACGCGGTCATCACCGCCGAGGGAGGAAACCCACAGCTGCCGGAGGGGCCCGATCCTCCGCCTGCGCCTTCTCTCAACACAGCGTCGGCTCAGGAGGTCCTCCGACCCTTCTTCCTCCCCGTCGTATTGTCCGCAAATCCGACCTGCCGCCGCCGACATCCCGGCGACCCTCAGGTATAAGTTCTTCAAAAGCGGCCTTGCTCTACTGCCCCAGCTCCCCACGTGTCTGCATGTGCATCTTTTTCTACTCCCATCAGCTCTTCCAAAGCCACCTAAATTTTTAGTATTATTAGAGGTAAAGCTACTTCATGCATTTGAATCTAGGGCTTTGTTCAAACAACGAAGAAAGGGGGGAAAGTTGTAGCATGAATCTAGGACTTGATTCAAAGAGGAAATAATATGGTGAAAGTAGTAGAGACCGGATGCCCAACCAGTCTCTTGGTTGAAAAGGGAAATAATGGGAAAACGCAGTACAAACTGGATAAGGAACATATCTATTATTGGTTGAAAAAAGGATAGAACGTGGCGGCTGGTGTACAAGTCAACAGAGTATGTCTAGGATTAGATTTGCTGCAATCACATAGTAAAAGGTCTCCAGGATTAGATTTACTGCCCTCACATAGTAAAAGGTCTCCAGGATTAGATTTGCTGCCCTCACATAGTAAAAGGTCTCAGGATTAGATTTGCTGCCCTCACATAGTAAAAGGTCTTAGGATTAGATTTGCTGCCCTCACATAGTAAAAGGTCTCCAGGATTAGATTTGCTGCCCTCACATAGTAAAAGGTCTCAGGATTAGATTTGTTGTCCTCACATAGTAAAAGGTCTCCAGGATTAGATTTGCTGCCCTCACATAGTACAAGGTCTCCAGGATTAGGTTTGCTGCCCTCACATAGCATGAACAAACTCGCATCACCACTTTATGCCTCCTTGTAGGTACATTGTGCTAATGCGTCCACTGCCGCATGTCCTTATACCAACCTTTTGCTGTTGTTAATGTAAGGGCGCATGTAAAATGAAGCGATCACACTGTTACCTTAGGGACATGTCTAACCAGTGTTATTGTTAATCTAATGCCCAGTGATAAGATGCAATTAAACTATGTTACAAATGGCACTCCTGCTATTTTCCCCAGTATGATAAGTAAGTTGCTCCTTTACGCTGCTGAGTGTCCTGGTGTCCCCATGGTCCCATGCCCTTAAACCAACTCTTTAGCTGCTGTTTATTTACTGTGTCTGGTAAACAAGCAATGCCACCATTAAAGTAATCCCGTATTTGAGGAATCTCATTGTTGATCGTAATGCTTCTGGTAACATGAAGCATTGCTGACGTTTTAAAATTTCTACCGTCTCATGCGTGATTGCCATGAACATAATTAATATGCTTCTTTTCATTTTGTATATGTTTCATATATTCTTATTGACCAAAGAACTGTTTACTTTCTATCTTTTGTGCAGTGAGGGATATCCATTTCACCTTGTTGCTATTGCGACCTTTTGGTGAACTGCACAAAACACTTTTTTTTTTGGAATGAGTGTCTTGTGCAGTTCAACTAAAATGTCACGTGGGCAATATCTCTCAATTTTGGTGGAACTGCACAAAATGGTGATTGGAGTTTCCAAAATCTCCGTCAATATCTGCTGGTAATCTCGTGCAACATTTTATTAGCCTTTGCAAGATGGAGCCGTCACTGTCACTACAATGGCACTTTATTTTAGTGGAACTGCACAAAAGGATAAGAAAATTATAGCTGCACCTTACATGAGCCGGACAGCCAACCTTAATGTTCCTCAATTTTAGTGCAACTACTAAAGAAGAACCTGCCAGCTCACAAGAGCAAGTACTTCTTGCTAGCTGAATGATGCAATCTTTGCTTCATTTCAGGTGAACTGCAGAAAAAGGCGCATGAATTGAATCATGGAAGTCCAGGCAGACCTCATCCAAGTAGAGCTAGAGGTTGAGTGCAAGGAGGCCGCTATTAAAGCGAAATCATGCTCTCCTGTCTCCTTGTTTGTGCTGTGCAAACATGCTGTGCAAACAGGGATACTCTACTACAGATGTTGTGACGGTCAAGAGCATTCGCCAAGTTCTTCGATTGTATGACATGGCTAGCCAAGATGGATTCAATCCCGATATTCACTTTATCAAAAGGCTCTAATGGGTTGGTTCTGAATCTTGCAAGTCGGGAATCGTTGAGATGTGTAGGCATCTTTGTTGTACTTATTATTTGAATCTTATTTGTTGGTTACGAATCTTGCAAGTCGGGAATCAAAGTGAGATGTGTAGGCATCTTTGTTGTACTTATTATTTGAATCTTATTTGTTGGTTCTGAATCTTGCAAGTTGGGAATCAATGAGATGTGTAGGCATCTTTGTTGTACTTATTATTTGGATCTTATTTGTTGGTTCTGAATCTTGCAAGCTAGGAATCAATGAGATGTGTAGGCATCTTTGTTATACTTACTATTTGGATCTTATTTGTTGGTTCTGAATCTTGTAAGCTGGGAAACACGGCATGATGATGCAGAGGACAACAACCATAACAAACAGTTCAAATTTGGTAGGATTATCTTTGTGAAAGTGCGACAAATGTGTTGATCGTGTGCGTCCTGAGAATAATAATTCTAATTGTTATGCATGTTGATCATGTGGCACTGATAGAACGAGCGAATGCATTGCTTGTTTTAAGTATAAATTTCTATTAAAGCTAATTAAATTTAAGTAAAGTGACCACTAACTCATGTTATTACAGTACCAATACTGCACCAGCTCATGAACCGACGTGTGGCCGGAGTAGGTTTCTTAATGGAGGCGTTTGAATGCGCCAAGGGTGCATCTTCTGCCGGGCGTGCAGCGGACAAGGGAGGGGTAGTAACTGTTGTCGCCTGTACACACTCAGCTTATTGTTGAATCTAGTTCCCCAAGAGCTGAAAAACGAACTGTTGCCGCCGTCTACACACTCCTTCACTCGAAGAGACTCCAATGGCGATCTGAGGGGTGAGCCTGCATGATATGGACTTCAGCAAGGAGTTCCCCTTTGAGTTCGTCGTTCAGTCCTATGGCTACACCAAGTTGAATGTGATGTACACCAATGATACAAACTCGATGAAGCTCTGCCTCGCCTCAGTCCTATGGCTGCACCAAGTTCTGGAGCATTCGCCCGTTTCATCGGCAAATACCGATCGCACCTTCGCTACGGTGGAGAGAAGGAAGAACGCGATGATTCGGCCATCTAGTGCAACAAGCTTGTCGATATCCAGAAGCAATACAAGATCATCAGCAACGGGTAGGAGAAGGACTCCGTGGTTGACCTCGCTGAGACCATCATCGACCCCTGATACGCCAACATGAAAGAAGACGACCTGAACACATGGGAGGTACCTTTGAATCTAGCCTACATAACCTACGCGGCCAAGGACGCATACGCATGTTACGACATGTACAGGCAGATCTTGGACATGAGGGTGTGTCTGCTTCCGTAATCGACGAGTACACGGACAGCCGCGATGTCATGATCAAGCGTGCTGTGAAGGTCTAGATGTTGTACTTTATCCGCTTATAAGCACCTTTATAATCTGAGTGTTTCATGCATTAGCCTATGTGTCGTAATTATCTGTTTTGTCCGAAATATTTCTTTTAAGAACCCATTAACCTGATTGCTTTTTTAGTGGCTATTTCACTTGTCTGTAAAAAAACTAGTTCACTCGGCTGCCGTGCTTTGAATCTCCTTCCTCCCAACATATTCCCTCCTCGTGGACCCAAAGAGTCTATGAATTTTCTCCCACTTTCTTTTTCGATGTAAACCGAGTTTTCTCCCGATACTTTCCCTAGAACCAACTCAACTGTCCCCACGCCTAGCCTAAAAATAATAATACCCCACGTACTATTAACTCATCAAATTAAAATGATATTTTATTTCGTAAGTTAAAATTCTTACAAAATAATAATAATAATTGTTTATATATAACTTGGCAAGTCAACTCCTAGTGATTGTGTACAGAAGCTTGCAAAGATTTTACTGACGTGCAATCATGTGTTTATGTTTTTATAACATTTCTCCATCTAGCCCAACATGATATTTTCACCTAGCCCAGCAAGTCCGCGGATTTCCAGAAAAATGCAAATGGGATTTAAACGGGCTGCATAGATGCTACATCATTGTTTTGTTGGGGAACGCAGTAATTTCAAAAAAGTTCCTACGCACACACAGGACCATGGTGATGGCATAGCAACGAGAGGGGAGAGTGTTGTCTACGTACCCTCGTAGACCGTAAGCGGAAGCGATCACAACGTAGAGGAAGTAGTCGACGTTCTCCTCGCGATCCTGCCGATCCTAAGCGCCCGTTACTCCGGCACCTCCGATTCGATGATGACGTAGAGGAAGTAGTCAGACGCTCTCCTCACGATCCAGCCGATCCCAGCGCCGTTATTCGGCGCCCGAGTTCTTGGCACACGCTCAGCTCGATGACGCTCCACGGGCTCCGATCCAGCAAAGCTCGGGAGAAGAAGTTCCACAAGACGACGGCGTGCAGGACGATCTTGATGTTTCACCGACGCAGGGCTTCGCCTAAGCACCGCTACGATATGACCGAGGTGGAATATGGTGGAGGGGGCACCGCACACGGCTAAGGAACGATCTCAAGGATCAACTTGTGTGTCCTAGGGTGCCCCTCCCCGTATATAAAGGAGGGGAGGAGGAGGTGGCCGCCCAAGGGGCGCACCAGGAGGGGGAAACCTACTCCAAGTAGGTTTCCTCTCTTTCCTTATCTTATTTGGAGGGGAAGGAAAGAGTACTAGTATTTAGGAAGTAGTACTAGTAGTAGAAATAGGAAGAGGGGAAGGAGAAAGGAAAGGGGGGCCGCCCTCCCCAATTCGGATTGGGCTTGGGGCGCGCCTCCCTTGTTCCTTCTCCTTCCTCCTACATGGGCCCAATAAGGCCCATATACCTCCCGGGGTTCCGTAACCTCCCGGAGCTCCAAACTTCTCCGGAACCTTTCCGTGTCCAAATATATCCGTCCAATATATAAATCTTTATGTCTCGACCATTTCGAGACTCCTCGTCATGTCCGTGATCATATCCGGGACTCAACAACCTTCGGTACATCAAAATACACAAACTTATAATATAACCGCCATCGAAACCTTATGTGCGGACCCTACGGTTCGAGAACAATGTAGACATGACCGAGACACATCTCCGTCAATAATCAATAGCGGGACCTGGATGCCCATATTGGTTCCTACATATTCTACGAAGATCTTTATCGGTCAGACCGCATAACAACATACGTTGTTCCCTTTGTCATCGGTATGTTACTTGCCCGAGATTCGATCGCCGGTATCCAATACCTAGTTCAATCTCGTTACGGCAAGTCTCTTTACTCGTTCCGTAATACATCATCTCACAACTAACTCATTAGTTGTAATGCTTGCAAGGCTTATGTGATGTGTATTACCGAGAAGGCCTAGAGATACCTCTCCGACAATCGGAGTGACAAAACCTAATCTCGAAATACGCCAACCCAACAAGTACCTTTGGAGACACCTGTAGTACTCCTTTATAATCACCCGATTACGTTGTGATGTTTGGTAGTACCCAAAGTGTTCCTCCGTAAACGGGAGTTGCATAATCTCATAGTTACGTGAACATGTATAAGTCATGAAGAAAGCAATAGCAACATACTAAACGATCAAGTGCTAGGCTAATGGAATGGGTCATGTCAATCAGATCATTCTCCTAATGATGTGATCCCGTTAATCAAATGACAACTCATGTCTATGGTTAGGAAACATAACCATCTTTGATTAACGAGCTAGTCAAGTAGAGGCATACTAGTGACACTGCTTGTCTATGTATTCACACATGTATTATGTTTCCGGTTAATACAATTCTAGCATGAATAATAAACATTTATCATGATATAAGGAAATAAATAATAACTTTATTATTGCCTCTAGGGCATATTTCCTTGATCTCCCACTTGCACTAGAGTCAATAATCTAGTTCACTCAAGAATGATTCTAACACCCATGGAGTCTTGGTGCTGATCATGTTTTGCTCGTGGAAGAGGCTTAGTCAACGGGTCTGCAATGTTCAGATCCGTATGTACTTTGCAAATCTCTATCTCTCCCACTTGGACTTGGTCCCGAATGGAATTGAAGCGTCTCTTGATATGCTTGGTCCTCTTGTGAAATCTGGATTCCTTTGCCAAGGCAATTGCACCAAAGATTGTCACAGAAGATCTTCATTGGTCCCGATGCACTAGGTATAACACCTAGATCGGAAATGAACTCTTTCATCCGCACTCCTTCATTTGTCGCTCCGAAGCAGCTATGTACTTCGCTTCACATGTAGATCCCGCCACGACGCTTTGTTTAGAACTGCACCAACCGACAGCTCCACCGCTTAACAAAAACACGATCCGGTTTGCGATTTAGAATCGTCTCGATCAGTGTCAAAGCTTGCATCGACGTAACCATTTACGACTAGCTCTTTGTCACCTCCATATACGAGAAACATATCCTTAGTCCTTTTCGTGTATTTCAGGATGTTCTTGACCGCTGTCCAAAGGATCCACTCTGGATTACTTTGGTACCTTTCCCCGCCAAGCTTACAGCTAAGCATACGTCAGTCCGGTACACAGCATTGCATACATGATAGAGACTATTGCTAAAGCATATGGAACATCTTTCATTTTCTCTCTATCTTCTGCTGTGGTCGGGCATTGAGTCTGACTCAATCTCACACCTTGTAATACAGGTAAAAAACCTTTCTTTGCCTAATCCATTTTGAACTTCTTCAAAACTTTATCAAGGTATGTGCTTTGTGAAAGTCCAATTAAGTGTCTTGATCTATCTCTATAGATCTTGATGCCCAATATGTAAGCAGCTTCACCAAGGTCTTTCATCGAAAAACTCTTGTTCAAGTATCCCTTTATGCTATCCAGAATTCTATATCATTTCCGATCAATAATATGTCATCTACATATAATATCGTAAATGCTACAGAGCTCCCACTCACTTTCTTGTAAATACAGGCTTCTCCATAAGTGCATGTAAACCCAAATACTTTGATCACACTATCAAAGCGTTTATTCCAACTCCGAGATGCTTGCACCAGTCCATAAATGGATCATTGGAGCTTGCACACTTTGTTAGCTCCCTTTGGATCGATAAAACCTTCTCGTTGCATCATATACAACTCTTCTTCCGTAAACCCATTCAGGAATGCGGTCTTTACATCCATTTGCCAAATTTCATAATCATAAAATGCGGCAATTGCTAACATGATTCGGACAGACTTAAGCATCGCCACGGGTGAGAAGGTCTCATCGTAGTCAACCCCTTGAACTTGTCGAAAACCCTTTGCGACAAGTCGAGCTTTGTAGACAGCAATATTACCGTCCAGCCTTCTTCTTCTTGAAGATCCACTTGTTTTCTATTGCTTGCCGACCCTCGGGCAAGTCAACCAAAGTCCACACTTTGTTTTCATACATGGATCTCATCTCGGATTTCATGGCCTCAAGCCATTTTGCGGAATCTGGGCTCACCATCGCTTCTTCATAGTTCGTAGGTTCATCATGATCTAGTAGCATGACTTCCAGAACAGGATTGCCGTACCACTCGGGTGCGGATTTTATTCTGGTTGATCTACGAGGTTCTGTAGTAACTTGATCTGAAGTTTCATGATCAACATCATCAACTTCCTCACTATTTGGTGTAGATATCGCAGTAAACTGGTTTACGTGATAAACTACTTTCAAATAAGGGAGAAGGTACAGATTACCTCATCAAGTTCTACTTTCCTCCCACTCACTTCTTTTCAAGAGAAACTCCTTCTCTAGAAAGGATCCATTCTTAGCAACAAATGTCTTGCCTTCGGATCTGTGATAGAAGGTGTACCCAACTGTCTCCTTTGGGTATCCTATGAAGACACATTTCTCCGATTTAGGTTCGAGCTTATCAGGTTGAAGCTTTTTCACATAAGCATCGCATCCCCAAACTTTAAGAAACGACAACTTTGGTTTCTTGCTAAACCACAGTTCATAAGGCGTCATCTCAACGGATTTTGATGGTGTTCTATTCAGCTTGAATGCGGCCGTCTCAAGAGCATAACCCCAAAACGATAGCGGTAAATCTGTAAGAGACATCATAGATCGCACCATATCTAGTAAAGTGCGACACGACGCTCGGACACACCATTGCGATGTGGTGTTCCGGTGGCGTGAGTTGCTAAACTATTCCGCCTGCTTTCAAATGTAGACCAAACTCAGAACTCAAATATTCGCCTCCACGATCAGATCGTAGAAACTTTATTTTCTTATTACGATGATTTTCAACTTCACTCTGAAATTCTTTGAACTTTTCAAATGTTTCAGACTTATGTTTCATTAAGAAGATATACCCATATCCGCTTAAATCATCTGTGAAGGTGAGAAAATAACGATATCCGCCATTTAGCCTCAACATTCATTGGACCACATACATCTGTATGTATGATTTCCAACAAATAAGTTGCTCTCACCATTGTACCGTAGAACGGGGTTTTAGTCATCTTGCCCAAGAGGCAAGTTACTCAAGAGCCAAGTGATTCATAATCAAGTGACTCCAAAAGTCCATCAAGATGGAGTTTCTTCATGCGCTTTATACCGATATGACCTAAACGGCAATGCCACAAATAAGTCGCACTATCATTATCAACTCTGCATCTTTTGGTTTCAACATTATGAATATGTGTATCACTACTATCGAGATTCATCAAAATAGACCACTCTTCAAGGGTGCATGACCATAAAAGATATTATTCATATAAATAGAACAACCTTTATTCTCTCGATTTAAATGAATAACCGCCTCGCATCAAACAAGATCCAGATATAATGTTCATGCTTAACGCTGGCACCAAATAACAATTATTTAGGTCTAAAACTAATCCCGAAGGTAGATGTAGAGGTAGCGCCGACCGCGATCACATCGACTTTGGAACCATTTCCAACGCGCATCGTCACCTCCTCGCCCTTTGCCGTTGTTCACTTAATCTGTAGTCCCTGCTTCGAGTTGCAAATATTAGCAATGTAACCAGTATCAAATACCAGTGCTACTGCGAGCTCTAGTAAGGTACACATCAATAACATGTATATCACATATACCTTTGTTCACCTTGCCATCCTTCTTATCCGCCAAATACTTGGGGCAGTTCCGCTTCAAAGGACTACCGCTTGCAGAGAAGCACTTTCGATTTCAGGTTTAGGTCCAGACTTGGGTTTCTTCACTTGAGCAGCAACTTGTTTGCTGTTCTTCTTGAAGTTCCCTTCTTCTTCCCTTTGCCTTTCTTCTTGAAACTAGTGGTCTTATTGACCATCAACACTTGATGCTCCTTCTGATTTCTACCTCCGCAGCTTTCAAAGCATTGCGAAGAGCTCGTGCATAGTCTTTACTAACCCTTGCATATTATAGTTCATCACGAAGCCTTTGTAGCTTGGTGGCGGTTGATTGAAGAATTCTGTCAATGACACAATCATCCGGAAGATCAACTCCCGCTTGAGTCAAGTGATTGTAATACCGGACATTCCGAGTATGTGCTCACCGATGCACCCATTCTCCTCCATTTTGCAGCTATAGAACTTATTGGAGACTTCATATCTCTCAATCCGCATTCTGTTGAAATATCAACTTCAACTCTTGGAACATCTCATATGCTCCACGACTTTCAAAACGTCGTTGAAGACCCGGTTCTAAGCCGTAAAGCATGGCACATCGAACTATAGAGTAGTCATCGCTTTGCTTTCGCCAGACGTTCTTAACGCCGCCATTGCATCAAGAATAGGACTGGCACCTAGCGGTGCATCCAGACGTAACTCTTCTCAGGCAGCAATGAGGATAATCCTCAGGTTACGGACCCAGTCCGTGTAATTGCTACCATCATCTTTAAACTTTGCTTTCTCAAGGAACGCATTAAAATTCAACGGAACAACAACACGAGCCATCTATCTACAAATAGACATAGACAAGCAAGATACTATCAGGTACTAAGTTCATGATAAATTTAAGTTCAATTAATCATATTACTTAAGAACTCCCATTTAGACAGACATCTCTCTAGTCATCTAAGTGATCACGTGATCCAAATCAACTAAACCATAACCGATCATCACGTGAGATGGAGTAGTTTTCAATGGTGAACATCTTATGTTGATCATATCTACTATATGATTCACGCCGACCTTTCGGTCTCCGTGTTCTCGAGGCCATATCTGCATATGCTAGGCTCGGCCAAGTATAACCTGAGTATTCTGCGTGTGCAAAACTGGCTTGCACCCGTTGTAGATGGACGAGAGCTTATCACACCCGATCATCACGTGGTGTCTCGCACGCATTTAACTTTGGCAACGGTGCATACTCAGGGAGAACACTACTTGATAATTTTTTAGTGAGAGATCATCTTAAAATGCTACCGTCAATCAAAGAAAAATAAGATGCATAAAGGATAAACATCACATGCAATCAATATAAGTGTTATGATATGGCCATCATCATCTTGTGCTTGTGATCTCCATCTCCGAAGCACCGTCATGATCACCATCGTCACCGGCGCGACACCTTGATCTCCATCGTAGCATCGTTGTCGTTACGCCATCTATTGCTTCTACGACTATCGCTACCGCTTAGTGATAAAGTAAAGCACTTACTGTATGCGTTGCATTTCATACAATAAAGCGACAACCATATGGCTCTCGCCAGTTGCCGATAACTCGGTTACAAAACATGATCATCTCATACAATAAAATATAGCATCACGTCTTGACCATATCACATCATTAACATGCCCTGCAAAAACAAGTTAGAAGTACTCTACTTTGTTGTTGCTAGTTTTTCGTGGATGCTTCGGGCTGAGCTTGATCCGTTCTTACCTACGCATCAAAACCACAAAGATACTTCGTCATATAGACTCCGTTTTAACCTTCTCATGGACCGGGCGAGCCACACTGGTTCAACTAAAGTGAGAGAGACAGACACCCGCCAGCCACCTTTAAGCACCTAATGCTCAGAACGGTGAAACCAGTCTCGCGTAAGCTGCACGCGTAATGTCGGTCCGGGCCGCTTCATCTCACAATACCGCTGAACCAAAGTATGACATGCTGATAGGTAGTATGACTTGTATCGCCCACAACTCACTTGTGTTCTACTCGTGCATATGACATCAACGCATAAAACCTGGCTCAGATGCCACTGTTGGGGAACGCAGTAATTTCAAAAAATTTCCTACGCACACACAGGACCATGGTGATGGCATAGCAACAAGAGGGGAGAGTGTTGTTCACGCATCAGAGACCGTGAAGCGGAAGCGATCACAACGTAGAGGAAGTAGTCAGACGCTCTCCTCGCGATCCTGCCGATCCTAGCGCCAAGCATTCGCACCTCCGATTCGATGATGACGTAGAGGAAGTAGTCGACGTTCTCCTCACGATCCAGCCGATCCCAGCGCCAAGCATTCGGCGCCCGAAGTTCTTGGCACACGCTCAGCTCGATGACGCCCACGGGCTCCGATCCAGCAAAGCTCCGGGAGAAGAAGTTCACAAGACGACGGGCGCAGGACGATCTTGATGTTTCACTGACGCAGGCTTCGCCTAAGCACCGCCACGATATGACCGTGGTGGAATATGGTGGTGGGGGGCACCGCACACGGCTAAGGAACGATCTCAAGGATCAACTTGTGTGTTCTAGGGTGCCCCCCCTCCCCCGTATATAACGGAGGGGAGGAGGAGGTGGCCGGCCCACGGGGGGGGGCGCACCAAGGGAGGGGGAAACCTACTCCAAGTAGGTTTCCCTCTCTTTTCCTTATCTTATTTGGAGGGGGAAGGAAAGAGTACTAGTATTTAGGAAGTAGTACTAGTAGTAGAAATAGGAAGAGGGGGAAGGAGAAAGGAAAGGGGGGGGGCGGCCCCCCTCCCCAATTCGGATTGGGCTTGGGGGGGCGCGCCCCCCTCCCTTGTTCCTTCTCCCTTCCTCCTACATGGGCCCAATAAGGCCCATATACCTCCCCGGGGTTCCGTAACCTCCCGAGCTCCAAACTTCTCCGGAACCTTTCCGTGTCCAAATATATCCGTCCAATATATAAATCTTTATGTCTCGACCATTTCGAGACTCCTCGTCATGTCCGTGATCATATCCGGGACTCCGAACAACCTTCGGTACATCAAAATACACAAACTTATAATATAACCGTCATCGAAACCTTAAGTGTGCGGACCCTACGGTTCGAGAACAATGTAGACATGACCGAGACACATCTCCGGTCAATAATCAATAGCGGGACCTGGATGCCCATATTGGTTCCTACATATTCTACGAAGATCTTTATCGGTCAGACCGCATAACAACATACGTTGTTCCCTTTGTCATCGGTATGTTACTTGCCCGAGATTCGATCGTCGGTATCCAATACCTAGTTCAATCTCATATCGCAAGTCTCTTTACTCGCTCCGTAATACATCATCTCACAACTAACTCATTAGTTGTAATGCTTGCAAGGCTTATGTGATGTGTATTACCGAGAAGGCCTAGAGATACCTCTCCGACAATCGGAGTGACAAAACCTAATCTCAAATACGCCAACCCAACAAGTACCTTTGGAGACACCTGTAGTACTCCTTTATAATCACCCGATTACGCCAGGACGCTTTGGTAGTACCTAAAGTGTTCCTCCGTAAACGGGAGTTGCATAATCTCATAGTTACAGGAACATGTATAAGTCATGAAGAAAGCAATAGCAACATACTAAACGATCAAGTGCTAGGCTAATGGAATGGGTCATGTCAATCAGATCATTCTCCTAATGATGTGATCCCGTTAATCAAATGACAACTCATGTCTATGGTTAGGAAACATAACCATCTTTGATTAACGAGCTAGTCAAGTAGAGGCATACTAGTGACACTGCTTTGTCTATGTATTCACACATGTATTATGTTTCCGGTTAATACAATTCTAGCATGAATAATAAACATTTATCATGATATAAGGAAATAAATAATAACTTTATTATTGCCTCTAGGGCATATTTCCTTCATGTTTCACCCAGCCCACCAAATGGACTGGCTGACATGTGGGCCAGTAGGTCGAAGCCTAAGAAGGCGTTGAATTTACATCCAACGGCCGGCATTCTTCTTCAATCCCTCGTCTTATTCCCCCAAAGGTTCGAACCACCTGCTCCAGCCTTTGGCGCCAAATGGCGTTGTTTTGCGCTCCTCAAATAAACGCTACCCCACCGACGGCCGTGCCATCGCTTCCACTCCGCACCTCCCGTTATTCTCTGCCGAGTGTAGGCCCACCCGCATTACGAACCAGTCAAGTTTCCCACCTCTCCATCTGCGACTCCACCGCCGCGTCTTCCCCATCTCCGGGTCGTTCGATGCTGGGCCTCGCCGTCGTCCACCGCCTCGGTGCTTTCGGCGGCGTGGTCAACATACGAGAGTCATCGGAAGAGGACTGTACGTGGAGAGCCTGACGGCTGGGACCCACGAGGTCCATGGTCGCACACAAGGAAAGTTCCTCCTTATTACGCACTGTACGTGGGAAGGGCTTCTGTATTTCGCGAAAAAAACGTTCCCCCCACTGACAGGTCGGACCCACCAGCTATATCTTCGCACGCAAGGAAGTGCCTCCTTATTACGCACCAAAAAATGAATACCCCCTGCTAGCTGGGACCCACCATAGTGGGTGGCTGACTTGTGGGCCTACTAAGTTGACGAGGACGGAGGGCTTTGTCAACTTAGTCAATATGAACGATTCTAGCTCCAAAGGACTGCACGATGTCCATCCAACGGTCATAGTGCTTCTTCAACCTCTGGTCTTCTTGCTCCGGCCGCCCAAAGCCAAAGCCGGTCGTGCCACGGGCTCCTCGCCTCTCATGGACGGGTTGTGATGCCGTGGAGGCCTCACCGCCTTACTACTCCCACCGCTGGCCTGTGGTTTTCCTCTACTCACCAAGACTTCGTTATTCTCAAGGGCAACGGCAGCCTCACGCCAGAGTCAACCAAAGTGAACCTCAGATTCTCTCCGCGTGGGCATCCACCGCGTTTTCCCCGGCTCGCGTCATCCCTTCCTAGGCCTCGCTGCCGTCCACCGCCTTGGTGCTCTCGGCGCGGCATGGTCAATGTGGTCAACGACCGACTTCCATCCAAGAGTAATCAGACGTGGAGAGGCCGATACCGGGTCCACGGCCACAACCCAGTTTTTTTGTGATTTGCCAAGTAAGTCGCTTGTCAGGCCTGTTGGGATGCTAATCTTTCAAGACGAGGAGAGCTTCATTTGGCTGCCCGAGAAAATGGCCTATCTTTTTTTGAGCAACAAACAGTGGGGAAGACCCCCACTGTAACTCTCATTTTCATTAATATGGTGGGACAAATACAAGTGGATTTACATGGTGGATCATGAGTGAAACATAAGTAAAAATAAATCTACAAAGTATCAAGCCAACTCTGCATGCCCTCCTTCAAACCAGGTTTGGCCTTCTTTATGATCATGTTGAAATGCTTCTTAAACATGGTTATACAGGAAGCCATATTCTTAACTTTGTGATCAAATATTATGCTATTTCTGTGCTTCCATAAACTCCAAAGAGCCAGCAATTAAGCACTCTTTGAAACATCCATAAGTATCTTTTTTTCTTCCTTCCAATAACATCTCCATCATATTATGGTCAGTATCCCATTAATAACCAATGTTCATCCAGAAGTTTTGGCTGAAATCACAGCTAAAAAATAGGTGCATTAGATGTTCATTAGGCTAATCATCACATAACTCACACTTACTTGTCTCAATGTAGAAATTCTTCTTGTTTAATAAATCTCTAGTATTCAGTCTATCTTGTAATAGAAGCCAAAAGAAGAATTTCTGTCTGGGTAAAGTACAGGATTTCCAAATCCACTGGAAGGGTTTAGGAGCATCAGCAGGATTTCCTATGTATTCAAGGTATATTCTCTTATTAGAGTATTTAGTACCACCCCAATAAAACTTCCAAGAATCAGGCATTTGCTGGTTGTCTCTGTTATTTATCAATGTTCTTAGGTTGATGCTCTGTTGAACAGCGATAGTAGACATTGGCAGATGGAATAAGTCATAGAATTCATCTTCTTCCATATTGCTGGCAGATGCCAAAGCAGTGATCTCCAAATTTTTACATAAGAGAAAAGTTGAGGCATGGCCTGAGAAAGTATTTGAGAACACCATTTATCTGACCATAGTTTGATTGTATTACCATTCCCTGCATAGCTTATCGTCATGTCTTTAAATTCTCTCAAAATAGAGCAACAGCCTTGTAACACCCCGGATGTAACTTTCCATATTTGTAACTCCAACTCTTGCCATTTTCGGCATTGTGATATGATATTCCCTCCGTGGTTGGGTTTTTCTTCATTTTTGCATTTTTGTCCATGTCATGCATCTCATATCATGTCATCATGTGCATCTCATTTGCATACGTGTTCGTCTCATGATTCCGAGCATTTTCCCGCTGTCTGCTTTTGCAATCCCAAGACTCCTATGTCCCCTTGGCCCCTTTTTAAGTTTTTCCGTGAGCGGGTACTAAACTTTCTCGGAATGGACCGAGGTTTGTCAAGTGGCCTTGGTACACCACCGGTAGACCACCTGTCAAGTCTCGGGTCATTTGGAGCTCGTTTGGTACTCCAACGGTTAACCGCACTCTCGCAAAGGTCTCTTTTAAGTTGCAGCCCAACACCCCTTCAAAATGGCCCAATAACCCATCTAACTCCCCTTCATGCTCTCGGTCGTTCGATCACGATCGTGTGGGCGAAAACTACACCTCATTTGGACACTCCTAGCTCCCTCTACCTCTATATATAGACCCCTTCCCCGAAATTCCGGACGAAACCCTAGACGTTTTCCCCTCCGCCGCCATCGGACACGTCCGGCCGCGGACACGTCTCGCCCGCCGCCGCCACGTGTACGCACGCCACTCACCGCGCCCAGCCGCCGCGGCCCGCCAGTCCTCCGCAGCCGCTCCGCCGCCGTGTGGCGGATCACCGCCGCCGTGGCCGCCCGCCGCCGCCGCGCCGCCCGGCCCCGCCGCTCGCGCCGCCGGCAGCCCGCCTCCTCTCAACCGCCCCGCCGGCCTCTCCTCCCGCACCAGCTCCGGCGAGCTGCTCCGGCCGCCTCGACCTCGAGCCGGATCGGATCTCAGATCCACGAAGGTTGACTTTCCCCGAGCCCCGGATTTCATCCAAGTCATTTTCTGCAGATATTTTGTTGCATTTTCAATGCATCATACCTTTGCACGCGTATCTTCGTTTTGGGCGTATAGCATACGTAAATGTTCGCCTCGATGAGTAGATCATTTCATATCATTGCATCATTTTCATTTGAGCTCATCTTGTTGCCCGAAATGCTGTTATAAGAGGGCTATGTGATGTTAGTTTCTGTTCCGTAACAGAACATGCACTTTTGTCATTTTTGCCATGATTGATGTGTGCATCCTATGATCTTGAGTCCTACATGTGTTTTGTAATATGCCATGCCATCTTTACAGGGGTGTATGCCATGTATTTTTGTTATCTCTGTGGTGACTAGCACAAGCATGCAAACAAGGCTTCATGATGTTGCTGATTTCAGCCCCTGTTTTGCTGATATTTTTATGTCATGTTAACTTGATCCTACCGAGAGACCCATGCTTATTTTGAGATACTTCAGTAAAGATGTTTTGAACATATGGTTATGCTCTCTCCATCCATGCCCTTTTTTGCAATTATGGAGTGCCATAGCTGGAGTTAATCGAGCTCTACTTTTGCTATAAAATGTTTCCTGGCAGATTGTTTACATGTTATTCAATTTTGCCAAGGTTGTTGTAGTTGATCCTTGTATGCTATGGTGTTGTTCTTGCTATTTATAGCTTCTATGCCATGTCTTCTTAATGTATGTATGCTTAGTTTATCTTGTGATGCTCTGTAGTGAGTGCATCGAGCTCTTAAACATGCCTACTTGTTATCTGTTTTGTCATGCCCTGTTTGCTGAATCTGGTAACGGAACTTGCTATTTTGACATGGGTGCTATTGCATCTTCTGATCCTTTTTGGCTTATGGTCAGTAAGGGACTTTTGTTCTATGCTTTGAGAAGATTTATTCAATGCCTTGTTTTGCTATTATAAGTTCCTGTAGCATGTTGTTTGCTTGCTCTGAACATTGCTTTCTGATGCTGATTTTGCCATGTTCAGTAATTTCACTAAGTCTGTGAAGCTGATATATTTTGCACTTTTGCCATGCTTGTTTGGACCTGGTATGATGTGATTTAGCCGTAGCTCAGTGTTCATCTTTTGTCAAGCATCTTGAGTAGATCACTGCCATATGCTTTTCTGGTACGTTTGGGTGTAGTAGCTTAATTTCTTGTTGCTTGCTATGTGGTATCATGCTGTTAATGGCAGATTTGTGCCATTCTTGTTTTGCTTGTCATTTGCAAACCGTGCATCCGATTCCGGTGATCTTTATATCGATTTCAACCGAAATCATCTCATCTTTCCAGAGGCATACTTGGTTTGCCAAGTTGATGCCTGGTTCATCATTTTCCTTCCGAGCACGATACGCATTGCATATCACAACACGCATATCATGTCATGATTTGCATCAAGAAGCTTGTGCATAGCACCATGATATATTGAGTTAACTTTGATTGAGTTCTTGCTTTGTGTAGAGACTGGAGACGAGTACGTGAACGAGGAACCTGTTGAGAACGCTTACGAGGATCAAGCTTTCGACAACTCGAGAACCTTGCGTGCAAGATGACCATACCCTCGAAATCACTTCTATCTTTGCTATGCTAGTTGCTCGCTTTTGCTATGCCTATGCTACGATGCCTATCACTTGCTATATCATGCCACCCATATTGCCATGTCAAACCTCTAACCATCCTTTCCTAGCAAACCGTTGATTGGCTATGTTACCGCTTTGCTCAGCCCCTCTTATAGCGTTGCTAGTTGCAGGTGAAGATGAAGTTTGTTTCTTTTTGGAACATGGAGATGTTGTTCCTTGTTGGAACATGTTTACTTGTTGGGGATATCACAATATATCTGCTATAATTAATGCATCTATATATTTGGTAAAGGGTGGAAGGCTCGGCCTTATGCCTGGTGTTTTGTTCCACTCTTGCCGCCTCTAGTTTCCGGCCATACCGTGTTATGTTCCTTGATTTTATGCGTTCCTTACGGTTGGGTGATTTATGGGACCCCTTGACAGTTCGCTTTGAATAAGACTCCTCCAAAGAAGGCCCAACTTTGGTTTTACCATTTGCCCCCTAAGCCTTTTTCCCCCGGGTTTTCGCGAGCCCGAGGGTCATCTTTATTTTAACCCCCCCCCCCCCCCCGGACCAGTGCTCCTTCGAGTGCTGGCCCGAACTAGAGCCCTGTGCAGCGCCCCCTCAAGGAAACTTGAGGTCTGGTTTTAGTTGTACGGACTGCTCATCCGGATGTTCCCTGAGAATGAGATATGTGCAGCTCCTATCGGGATTTGTCGGCACAATCGGGCGGCTTTGCTGGTCTTGTTTTATTGCTGTCGAAATGTCATATAGTCCGGGATTCCGAGACTGATCGGGTCTTCCTGGTAGAAGGAATATCCTTCGTTGACCGTGAGAGCTTATTATGGGCTAAGTTGGGACACCCCTGCAGGGTATTATCTTCAAAGCCGTGCTCATGGTTATGAGGCAGATGGGAATTTGTTAATGTCCGGTTGTAGAAAACTCAAGTTGACCTTAATTAAAATACACATCAATCAAGGTGTGTAACCGTGATGGTCTCTTCGGCGGAGTCCGGGAAGTGAACACGGTGTTGGAGTTATGTTTGACGTAAGTAGTTCAGGATCACTTCTTGATCGCTACTAGCTTCACGACCGTGCTTTTGCTTCTCTTCTCGCTCTCTTTGCGTAATGTAGCCACCATATATGCTAGTCGCTGTCGCAGCTCCACCTCACAACTCTGTCCTTCCTATAAGCTTAAATAGTCTTGATCTCGGGTGTGAGATTGCCGAGTCCCCGTGACTCATGATTCTACCAAAACAGTTGCAGTGCCGACGATGCCATGCAGGTGTGACGCAACCGAGCTCAAGTGGGAGTTCGATGAGGAACGTGGTCGTTATTATGTGTCTTTTCCTCGATGATCGTGAGTGGAGCTCAGTTGGGACGATCGGGATCCGTGTAGCATTTGGGGTATCTTCTTTTATTTTGGTTCCGCCGTTTGACCTTGAGTGTAATCTGAATGATGGATGTTTATTTATGTATTGTGTGAAGTGGCGAATCGTAAGCCAACTATGTATCTCTTTCCCTTATGTATTACATGGGTTGTGTGAAGATTACCTCACTTGCGACATTGCTTTCAATGCGGTTATGCCTCTAAGTCGTGCTTCGACACGTGGGAGATATAGCCGCATCGAGGGCGTTACAAGTCTCTCCACCAGAATGATCCCATCTTGGTAGGATAACTAGGTACCTCACCATTGTTATAGTAGTTGTTCCAAATAAGGTTGACCTGTGGAATATCTTGCTTGTTAAAGAACTTGAATAGGAATTTAGTAAGCAGAGTTTTGTTTTGAACTCGTAGATCTAGCACACCTAGACCACCTGCTTTTTTTGGCAAGCATACATTATCCCATTTGACAAGACAGTTCCCTTTTTTATTGATATCTTTGCCATACCATAGGAAGTTCCTACCTGATTTTTCAAAATGATCCGTAATGGTGAATGGAACTCGATGCAACACATAGCAAAAATAGGTAGAGCTGCAACAATGGATTTCAGTGAACAAGTCTCCTGAATAAGACATCATGGTGGCAATACCAAAGAAGCTCGTGATCAAGCTCGGATACCATGGGCATCGTGTCGATACTTTAGGCCCAAGAGATCCCATAGGCGTACTCAAGATATGTAAATGGCATAGCTTCTTTTTTGCCGTTAAATGTGTTGGCCAGATCCATAGCTTTGTCATCAGAGATATTGATAGGTACCATGGAGGATTTACTGTAATTTACTACCAGCCCAGTGAAATTGGAAAACTTATCAAGGATCTCAATAAACTTCCCGATTTGTACCTCCTCTCAATGGCGTAATAACAAGTGTATCATCGGCATATTGTATGATAGGATAACATTCAGTAAAGTTTGTTTCAATGGGCAAGGATAATAGGCCATTTCTCCATGCATCATTTACCAATATTTGTAGCAATTCTCCAACCATAACATATAGTAAAGGGGAGAAAATGGCCTATCAGTAATGAGAAATGGGATGTACATTTTTAAAACACATCAAACCGGCAATTAGTTTCAAATATCTTTTTTTCATTTCGAGATTTTAAATTACATTAATTTTTCTGCGTGGAGAATTTGTTGGATTTTATATTGATATACATTTATTTTTAAAATCGGTTTGAATGTGAGCCGAAATTTCGGGATTAAAAACAGTTCGGATCGCACCGAAATATGCAAAATTTTGTATAATTTTTTAACCGTGGCCATAATATGGGTTGTAATGCTAACAAAAAGAATATGGGCTCCAAAAAAACTTAAGAATTAGCAAATGGGATGTAAATTATTAGAAATAATGGCAGATGGGCTGTATGTTGTTTTCCACAGATTTGAGGCTTTCCTAAAAAAAGGTTGACGACAAGCAAAGGATCGTTGGATGTCCATCGAACGGCCGTTTGCTTCTTCAATCTCCGCTCTTCCCGCTCCATCCGCTCAAACAAGCGCCGGAGGGACTGCCTGCTTCCTCCTCCTCATGGTTGGCTGTGCTGCCACAGGCCTCACCGCCCACCAGATTCCCCATCGCTGGCCTAGCCATCCTCTACTCACCCACACATGTTGTTATTCTCCGGCGACGGCAGACGCACCAAGAAACCTCAGACAACAGATTCCTCCGCGTGGGGAAACAATCGCCGAAGTCTTCCTCGCCTCCGTGTCGTTCCCTTCCTAGGGCCTCGCCGTCGCCCACCGCCTCGGTGCTCTCGGCGCTGCTCGGTCAACGTGGTCAACGATCGACATGCATCTTAAGTGGATCAGACGTGGAGAGGCCGACAGCTGGGTCCACGGCCGCACGCAAGGAAATGCCTCCTTATTATGCGCAAAATAATGATTCCTCCACCGACATCGTGGAGCCACCGAAGGGCCTCTCAGATTTCGCGAAAAAAACGTTATCATTACCGACAGCTCGGACCCACCAGCCTATATCTTCGCACGCAAGGAAGTGCCTCCTTGTTACGCATGTAAAAATGAATACTCCCCTATTAGTTGGGACCCAAAGATAGTGGAAGGCTGACTTAGGGCCTACTAAGTTGACGGGGACGGAGGGCTTTGTCAACTTAGTCAATATGCACGATTCTAGCTCCAGTGACCGTACGATGTCCATCCAACGGCCGTAGTGCTTCTTCAACCTCTGGTCTTCTTGCTCCAGCCACCCAAACCAGCGCCGGTCGTGCCTCGTGCTCCTCCCCCCCGTGGGTCGGATGCGATGCTGCGGAGGCCTCACCGCCCCCTACTACTCCCACCGCTGGCCAGGCCATCCCTCTACTCACCCACACCCCTTGTTATTCTGCGGCAACGGCAGCCTCACACCGCAGCCGAACCAGTGAACCTCGTATTTTCACGCGTGGGCATCCATCGCCGCGTCTTCCCCGGCTCCGCGTTGTCCCTTCCTAGGCCTCGCCGTCGTCCACCGCCCTGGTGCTCTCGGCGCGGCGTGGTCAACGTGGTCAAGGAACGGCTTCCATCGGACGTGGACTATACGTGGAGAGGCTGACAGCTGGGTCCATGGCCGCAGCAAGGAAGTGCCTCCTTATTACGTGCAAAATAACTATTCCTCCACCTGACAGCCGGGACCCACCGGACGGGCCACCGTATTTCGCGAAAAAAACGTTTCCCGATCGCCGGGACCCACCAGCTACACCTTCGCACGCAAGGAAGTGCGTCCCGCAAAAAAATCGATTCGCCACCTCGACCGCCGGGACCCATCACTACATCTTCGCACGCAAGGAAGTGCGTCCCGGCAAAAACGATTCGCCTCGACCGCTGGGACCCACCAGCTACATCTTCGCACGCAAGGAAGTGCTCGATACCGGGACCCACTCGGTCAAGCGCACGTAGCATTGTCATTCTGGTCGCGAACGGTACGCATATATATAATGGTCGATGTAGAGGCGCATATGTGTCGTAGTAGAGGCGCCAGACGCGTCGAGTAGAGGCGCCGCACGTAGCATGTACACGCACGCAGCCGCCGTGGTGCAAGAAAGAAAATACGCCACGCACGCACATACGGGCAGGGTCTCAACGCCTACTCACACATACGCATATGGCTGGGTCGGAACGGAGAAACAGCGCCGCTGCCGTGTTCATGGGGAGCCAACTGCTAGGTCAGAACGGAATGCGTGGTCGTGTTCATCGGGAGGGCTTGGACGGAACAGGCGATGGAATCGAGGCCTGGCGTACCGCAGAACGGAGGAAATGGACCTCCTACGCTCGAACGGGTCCCGTTGATCGGGAGGGTGTGGCGTGTCAAGAACGGAGGAAACGGACCTCCCACGGTCGTAAACGGGGTCCTGTTGATCAGAGGGTGTGGCGCATCGCTAAACGGACCTCCTACGGTCGAACGGGGTCCCGTTGAATGTGGGGTGTGGCGTACGGCAAAATGGACGAAACGGACTTGTGTTGGAGCGCTACGGTTGAAACGGGGGTCCTGTTCATCGGCAGGGGTGTGGCGTTCCACAAAACGGGACTCCACGGGATACTGTTCATCTCCACCGTCGACCTCCTCTAGCCTCCACGGGCCATCACGACCTCCTCCAGCCTCCACGGGCTCCTGCTCATCCAGCCTCCACCGCGCTTACTCCACCAGCCATCGCTCAACCACCCCTCCACCGCTCATCTGTTCATCCAGCCTCCACACCACGGAGTCCTGTTCAACCAACCCTCCATGGCCACCCCTCCACCGCTCATCGCTCATCCAGCCCTCCACACCACGGGTCCTGTTCATTTAGAGGCAACGCCACCGCCATCGCTCATCCTACCCCTTCGCAATGCTCATCGCTCATCCAATCGATCGGCTTCATTTAGCGGCAGAGCGGCGAATCGCCGATCGGGTTCAATTAACAGCCATCGATTGATCGCCGGGTTCGAACGCGTATCCCGCGTGTAATCGCCGGGTTCGATTAGAGCCCAACGCCTCGCTTCGGGTTCGATTAGAGCTAACGCCAAGACACACGCTGCCAGACGTACGAGAGAAATGTGCATCGCCGCCCCGACCTCCCACCGTGAATCGGAACTCCCGAAATTTTCCTCCCCTCGCTTCTACCACGGTTTTTTTCGTCATGGACGGCCCAAAGAATGTCATGCAGCTCGCCTCCGCCCGCCTGTGATGAAAAGCCCATTTTCTGTCATGATTTTTTGTCATAGAAGTAGGAGCCCACCACATCTATGATGATACCGGGTTTTGTCACAATTATCGTCATAGAAGTGTCATATGTATGACAGAAAAAATTTCGTTCGGCCTAAAATGTCACGGATGTGCCTTTTTTTGTAGTGTTCGTTTGCTGAGCTTTCATACATTTATAGCTCTAGTACATCCGTTGCACAGCAATCCCTACTCCTCGCATTAACATCAATCGATGGGCATCTCCATAGCTCATTGATTAGCCTCGTTGATGTGAGACTTTCTCCTTTTTTGTCTTCTCCACATAACCCCCATCATCATACTCTATTCCACCCATAGTTCTATATCCATGGCTCACGCTCATGTATTGCGTGAAGGTTTATAAAGTTTGAGATTACTAAAGTATGAAATAATTGCTTGGCTTGTCATCGGGGTTGTGCATGATGAGAGCATTCTTGTGTGACGAAAATGGAGCATGACTAAACTATATGATTTTGTAGGGATGAACTTTCTTTGGCCATGTTATTTTGAGAAGACATAATTGCTTAGTTAGTATGCTAGAAGTATTATTATTTTTATGTCAATATGAACTATTATCTTGAATCTTTCAGATCTGAATATTCATACCACAATTAAGAAGAATTACATTGAAATTATGCCAAGTAGCATTCCACATCAAAAATTATCTTTTTTATCATTTACCTACTCGAGGACGAGCAGGAATTAAGCTTGGGGATGCTTGATACGTCTCCAATGTATCTATAATTTTTATTGCTCCATGCTATATTATCTACCTGCTTTTGGACAATATTGGGCTTTCTTATCCACTTTTATATTATTTTGGGGCTAACCTATTAACTGGAGGCCCAGTCCTGTAATTGCTATTTTTTGCCTATTTCAGAGTTTCACGTAAAAAGAATATCAAACGGAGTCCAAACGGAATGAAACCTTCGAACGTGATTTTTGGAACGAACAAGATCCGTGGAGACTTGGACCTCACGTGAAGAGAAGCTTCCAGGAGGCCACGAGGTAGGGGAGCGCCCACCCCCCTGTATGCCGCCTCCACCCTCGTGGGCCCCATGTTGCTCCACTGACGTACTTCTTCCTCCTATATATACCTATGTAGCCTCAAACGATCAGATACGTAGCCAAAACCTAATTCCACCGCCGCAACCTTCTGTACCCACGAGATCCCATCTTGGGGCCTGTTCCGGAGCTCCGCCAGAAAGGGAATCGATCATGGAGGGCTTCTACATCAACACCATAGCCTCTCCGATGAAGTGTGAGTAGTTTACCTCAGACCTTCGGGTCCATAGTTAATAGCTAGATGGCATCTTCTCTCTTTTTGGATCTCAATACAATGTTCTCCCCCTCTCGTGGAGATCTATTCGATGTAATCTTCTTTTTGCGGTGTGTTTGTTGAGATCGATGAATTGTGGGTTTATGATCAAGATTATCTATGAACAATATTTGAATCTTCTCTGAATTCTTTTATGTATGATTGGTTATCTTTGCAAGTCTCTTTGAATTGTCAGTTTGGTTTGGCCTACTAGATTGATCTTTCTTGCAATGGGAGAAGTTCTTAGCTTTGGGTTCATTCTTCCGGTGTCCTTTCCCAAAGGATGAGGGGCAGCAAGGCACGTATTGTATTGTTGCCATCGAGGATAACAAGATGGGGTTTTTATCATATTGCATGAATTTATCCCTCTACATCATGTCATCTTGCTTAAGGTGTTACTCTGCTTTCATGAACTTAATACTCTAGATGCATGCACGGATAGCGGTCGATGAGTGGAGTAATAGTAGTAGATGCAGGCAGAGTCGGTCTACTTGTCTTGGACGTGATGCCTATATACATGATCATACCTAGATATTCTCATAACTATGCTCAATTTCATCAATTGCTCAACAGAATTGCTCACCCACCGTAAAATACTTATGCTCTTGAGAGAAGCCACTAGTGAAACCTATGGCCCCCGGATCTATCTTCATCATATTAATCTTCCAACAGTTAGTTATTTCCTTTGCTTTTTTACTTTGCTTTTATTTTACTTTGCATCTTTATCACAAAAATACCAAAAATATTATCTTGTCATATCTATCAGATCTCACTCTCGTAAGTGACCGTGAAGGGATTGACAACCCCTTATCGCGTTGGTTGTGAGGATTCATTTGTATTGTGCAGGTGCGAGGGACTCGCGCGTAGCCTCCTACTGGATTGATACATTGGTTCTCAAAAACTGAGGGAAATACTTACGCTACTTTGCTGCATCACCCTTTCCTCTTCAAGGGAAAACCAACGCAGTGCTCAAGAGGTAGCAGTATCTTTCTTTTATTTGTAACAATTTCTTTCATATACTTAGCATAAGGATTCATTTTGAGCATATCAGTTAATCGCATACGCAAAAAGATAGGTCGAATCATTTCAGCAAAGCTCTCAAAGTCCTCATTATCCTTTTTTTTATGGTTTGGGAGGAAGAGGCATGGGTTTCTGAACCCATGGCTCCCTTTCTTTACCGTGTTTCCTAGCAACAAAGTCTCTCTTATCATAACGTTGATTCTTTGATTGTGGGTTATCAAGATCCACAGCAGGTTCAGCTTCTACATCATTATCATTGCTAGGTTGAGCATCAACATGAACATCATCATTAACATTATCACTAGGTTCATGTTCATTACCAGATTGTGTTTCAAAGATCGTAAATAGAAATATCATTTGGATTCTCGTGTGTTTCAGCAATAGGTTCACTAGAAGCATGCAAAGTCCTATCATTTTTCTTTTTCTTCTTTTTAGAAGGACTAGGTGCATCTACATTATTTTTCTGAGAATCTTGCTCAATTCTCTTAGGATGGCCTTCAGGATACAAAGGTTCCTGAGTCATATTATCAGCTCTAGTAGCCACTCTAACAGCAAAATCATTATTCTTACTATTTAATTGATTGAGCAAATCATTCTAAGCTTTAAGTACTTGTTCTACTTGAGTGGTAACCATAGAAGCATGTTTACTAATGAGTTTAAGTTCACCCTTAACTCTAGACATATAATCACTCAAGTGTTCAATCATATAAGCATTGTGTTTTAATTGTCTACCAAAATAAGCGTTAAAATCTTCTTGCTTAACCATGAAGTTATCAAACTCATCCAAACATTGGCTAGCAAACTTAGTAGGAGGGATTTCAGCTTTATCATATCTATAGAGAGAATTTACATTTACTACCTGTGTCGGGTTATCAAGACCATGAGTTTCTTCAATAGGTAATGGATTAGGATCATATATTTCTTCAACAAAGTGTAAATTAAGACCATGTATTTCTTCAATAGGAGGTAAATTCTTAACATCTTCAGCTTTAATACCTTTTTCTTTCATAGATTTCTTTGCCTCTTGCATATCTTCAGATCGAGAAATAGAACACCTCTTTTCTTTGGAGTTGGCTTAGGAATAGGCTCAGAGTTGGCTCAGAAGTGTCCAATTATTTTCATTGGTCAACATATTATTCAATAGAATTTCAACTTCATCCGTGTTCTTTCCCCGAAAATGTAACCAAAGCACAACTATCCGTGGTCTCCGGAAGCATCGGTTAGTCCATTATAAAAGATATCAAGTATTTCATTTTTCTTAAGGGATGATCAGCAAAGCATTATAATCGGAGAAGCCTCCCCCAAGCTTGTGGGAGACTCTCTTCTTCAAGTTGCAAAAAATTATATATATCCCTTAAAGCGGCTTGTTTCTTATGAGCAGGGAAATATTTAGCAGAGAAGTAATAAATCATATCCTGGGGACTACGCACACAACCAGGATCAATAGAATTAAACCATATCTTAGCATCACCCTTTAATGAGAATGGAAATATTTTAAGGATATAAAAGTAGCAAGTTCTCTCATCATTAGTGAACAGGGTGGCTATATCATTTAATTTAGTAAGATGTGCCACAACAGTTTCAGATTCATAGCCATAGAAAGGATTAGATTCAACCAAAGTAATTATATCAGGATCAATGGAGAATTCATAATCCTTATCAGTAACAAAGATAGGTGAAGTAGCATAAGCAGGATCATATTTCATTCTAGCATTCAGACTTTTTTGTTTAAGCTTAGCTAATAATTTCTTAAGATCACTTCTATCATTGAAAGCAAGAAAGTTTCTAGCAGTTTCTTCATCCATAACATAGCCCTCAGGCACAAGAGGCAATTCATATTTATTAGGGGGAGAGTCTTCATCGTCACTTTCATCAATATTATCAGTTTCAATAATTTCATTCTCTCTAGCCCTAGCAAGTTGTTCATCAAGAAATTCACCAAGTGGCTCAGTAGTATCAAGCATAGAAGTAGTTTCATCATAAGTATCATGCATAGCGAAGTGGCATCATCAATAACATGCGATATATCGAATTAATAGCATAAGCAGGTTTAGGTGTCGCAAGCTTACTCAAAATGTAAGGTGAATCAAGTGCAAAGCTAGATGGCAGTTCCTTACCTCCCCTCGTAGTTGAGGGATAAATTTTTGTTTTCTCGTCTTTCAAGTTCTTCATAATGACCAGCAGATATAAATCCCAAGTGACTCAAAGAATAGAGCTATGTTCCCCGGCAACGGCGCCAGAAAATAGTCTTGATAACCCACAAGTATAGGGAATCGCAACAGTTTTTGAGGGTAGAGTATTCAACCCAAATTTATTGATTCGACACAAGGGGAGCCAAAGAATATTCTCAAGTATTAGCAGTTGAGTTGTCAATTCAACCACACCTGGATAACTTAATATCTGCAGCAAAGTATTTAGTAGCAAAGTAATATGGAAGTAACGGTAACGGTAGCAAAAGTAATATTTTTGGGTTTTGTAGTGATTGTAACAGTAGCAACGGAAAAGTAAATAAGCGAAGAACAATATGTGAAAAGCTCGTAAGCATTGGATCGGTGATGGAGAATTATGGCGGATGCGGTTCATCATGTAACAATCATAACATAGGGTGACACAGAACTAGCTCCAATTCATCAATGTAATGTAGGCATGTATTCCGAATATAGTCATACGTGCTTATGGAAAAGAACTTGCATGACATCTTTTGTCCTACCCTCCCGTGGCAGTGGGGTCCTAGCGGAAACTAAGGGATATTAAGGCCTCCTTTTAATAGAGTACCGGACCAAAGCATTAACACATAGTGAATACATGAACTCCTCAAACTATGGTCATCACCGGGAGTGGTCCCGATTATTGTCACTTTGGGGTTGCCGGATCATAACACATAGTAGGTGAGTATAGACTTGCAAGATAGGATCAAGAACTCACATATATTCATGAAAACATAATAGGTTCAGATCTGAAATCATGGCACTCGGGCCTAGTGACAAGCATTAAGCATAGCAAAGTCATAGCAACATCAATCTCAGAACATAGTGGATACTAGGGAACAAACCCTAACAAATCTAACTTGATTACATGATAAATCTCATCCAACCCATCACCGTCCAACAAGCCTACGATGGAATTACTCACGCACGGCGGTGAGCATCATGAAATTGGTGATGGAGGGTGGTTGAAGATGACGATGGCGACGAATTCCCCTCTCCGGAGCCCCGAACGGACTCCAGATCAGCCGTCCCGAGAGAGTTTAGGGCTTGGCGGCGGCTCCGTATTGTAAAACATGATGAATCTTTCTCTCTGATTTTTTTCTCCCCGAACAAATATATGGAGTTGGAGTTGAGGTCGGTGGAGCTCCAGGGGGCCCACGAGGCAGGGGACGCACCCAGGGAGCAGGCACGCCCCCCACCCTCGTGGCAAGGGTGTGGGCCCCTGGCCTTGATTCTTTCGCCAGTATTTTTTATTATTTCCAAAAATAATCTCCGTGGAGTTTCACGTCATTCCGAGAACTTTTGTTTCTGCACATAAATAACACCATGGCAATTCTGCTGAAAACAGCATCAGTCCGGGTTAGTTCCATTCAAATCATGCAAGTTAGAGTCCAAAACAAGGGCAAAAGTGTTTGGAAAAGTAGATACGACAGAGACGTATCAGCCACCAAGCTACAAGAGCTTCGTGATGAACTGTATGCAAGGGATGGATAAGACAATTCCCGAGCTCTTCACAATGCTAAAGGCTGCGGAGGTAGAAATCAAGAAGGAGCATCAAGTGTTGATGGTCAACAAGACCACCAGTTTCAAGAAAAAAGGGAAAAGGGAAGAAGAAGGGGAACTTCAAGAAGAACAGCAAACAAGTTGCTTCTCAAGAGAAGAAACCCAAGTGTGGACCTAAGCCTGAGACTGAGTGCTTCTACTTCAAGCAGACTGGTCACTGGAAGCGGAACTACCCCAAGTATTTGGCGGATAAGAAGGATGGTAAGGTGAACAAAGGTATATGTGATATACATGTTATTGATGTGTACCTTACTAGAGCTCGCAGAGCACTGGGTATTTGATACTGGTTTTGTTGCTAATATTTGCAACCGGAAACAGGTGGACCATGATTAAGTGAAGACTGGCTAAGGACAAGGTGATGATGCTGTGGAAATGGTTCCATAGTCGATGTGATCACCGTCTGCACGCTACCTCTAAATCTACCTTCGGGGTTAGTTTTAGACCTAAATAATTGTTATTTGGTGCCAACGTTGAGCATGAACATTATATCTGGATCTTGTTTGATGCGAGACGGTTATTCATTTAAATCTGAGAATAATGGTTGTTCTATTTATATGAGTAATATCTTTAATGGTCATGCACCCTTGAAGAGTGGCCTATTTTTATTGAATCTCGATAGTAGTGATACACATATTCATAATGTTGAAGCCAAAAGATGCAGAGTTGATAATGATGGTGCAACTTATTTGTGGTAATCGCCATTTGGGTCATATTGGTGTAAAGCGCATGAAGAAACTCCATACCGATAGACTTTTGGAATCACTTGATTATGAATCACTTGGTACTTGGCGTAACCATGCCTTATGGGCAAGATGACTAAAACGCCGTTCTCCGACACAATGGAGCGAGCAACAGATTTATTGGAAATCATACATACTGATGTATGTGGTCCGATGAATGTCGAGGCTCGTGGCGGGTATCGTTATTTTCGCACCTTCACAGATGATTTGAGCAGATATGGGTATATCTACTTAATGAAACATAAGGCTGAAACATTTGAAAAGTTCAAAGAATTTCAGAGTGAAGTGGAAAATCATCGCAACAAGAAAATAAAGTTTCTACGATCTAATCATGGAGTAGAATATTTGAGTTACGAGTTTGGTCTACATTTGAAACAATGCGGAATAGTTTCGCAACTCACGCCACCCGGAACACCACAACGTAATGGTATGTCCGAACGTCGTAATCGTACTTTACTAGATATGGTGTGATCTATGATGTCTCTTATTGATTTACCGCTATCGTTTTGGGGTTATGCTTTAGAGACGGCTGCATTCATGTTAAATAGGGCACCATCGAAATCCGTTGAAATGACTCCTTATGAAATGTGGTTTGGCAAGAAACCAAAGTTGTCGTTTCTTAAAGTTTGGGGTTGCGTTGCTTATGTGAAAAAGCTTCAACCTGATAAGCTCGAACCCAAATCGAAGAAATGTGTCTTCATAGGATACCCAAAGGAAACTGTTGGGTACACCTTCTATCACAGATCCGAAGGCAAGACATTCGTTGCTAAAAATGGATCCTTTCTAGAGAAGGAGTTTCTCTCGAAAGAAGTCAGTGGGAGGAAAGTAGAACTTGATGAGGTAATCTGTACTGCTCCCTTATTGGAAAGTAGTTCATCACGTAAACCGGTTCTCGTGACACCTACACCAATTAGTGAGGAAGCTAATGATATTGATCATGAAACTTCAGATCAAGTTACTACCGAACCTCGTAGGGTCAACCAGTAAGATCCGCACCAGAGTGGTACGGTAATCCTATTCTGGAGGTCATGTTACTTGACCAAGGCGAACCTACGAACTATGAATAAGCGATGGTGAGCCCAGATTCCGCAAAATGGCTTGAGGCCATGAAATCTGAGATGGGGTCCATGTATGAGAACAAAGTATGGACTTTGGTTGACTTGCCCGATGATCAGCAAGCCATAGAGAATTAATGGATCTTCCAGAAGAAGACTGACGTTGACGATACGGTTACTATCTACAAAGCTCGACTTGTTGCGAAAGGTTTTCGACAAGTTCAAGGAGTTGACTACGATGAGACTTTATCACCCGTAGCGATGCTTAAGTCTGTCCGAATCATGTTAGCAATTGCCACATTCTATGATTATGAAATTTGGCAAATGGATGTCAAAACTGCATTCCTGAATGGATTTCTGGAAGAAGAGTTGTATATGATGCAACCGGAAGGTTTTGTTGATCCACACTACAAGAAATATGTCAACTTGTGACCTTGACTATTAGTCACTGAAAGGTCATTGTTTTTCATTTGCGACCTTTTTGTGACCAAAAACAGAAGGTCAAATGTCGGGCAACAGAATCGAATTAACGACCTTCTCCGTGAGAAGGTCGAGACGTTTAAGACCAAAACAGAAGGTCGTTGAACCCATGACTTTTGTTTTGGTCATCGGGTTATCTCTGTGCCACGCCGGATCCGACGTGGCAACTGACGTGGCAAAATTAAGTACCAATTGAAAAGGTCGTTACTTAGAATCAGCCCGGTCCATTTCGGTGCTTTAGATGGGCCGAGCCCATTAATTCAGCCTTTTTAATATATATATTTTTTCTGTTAAATTTCGCTAGCTACATGGGCCTAGCCCAATAATTCGGCCTTTTTTATTTCTTTTCCTATCCATTTTGACAGATTTTTTTTGTCTTGTATTTTTCAATATATCTTGGGATGGGCCGAAATAATTGATCCAATCCAACTTTTTTCATTATGCCATTGACATTACAACACATCACACTAGAAGCTATCTTGGGCCGAGCCCAGTTTCGATACATTTTCAAAGCAACATGGAATGTTATAGGAGCCCAAAATATCTTTACATGCATTCATTCTAGCAGTACATATCTTTACATCCAAGGAACGAATAAGTGCCACACAAAACTATTCTACAGCAAAGAAAAGAAAATAGATGACAAGACATCACAGAAGTTCCTATTGTCCTCCTCCAACATTTGAAAACCTTCACCTAGTAGTAGATCAATCATGAGTGAGAAACAATACAGCAGCAAAAAAGAATGTTCAGACGATGCAAAAAATAAGAGCCATTACACATGGTATTCGCGTACATATTGTAAGTCATGGATACATTACACATACTTTTTGTGTTGTCGAGTATCTTCATGCAATTGCTACTTGGTAAGGCATTACAATGCTCCAGGAAGTGTACCAAACTATAGTCAACAGTCTACAGTATGCACAGCTAGGAATTGTGAGTCACATTGCATATCCACACCAGAAACTAAGTCAAACATGCATGCTACTAATCAGCATCAGCATCAGTATTCAGTAGTACTCAACCAATGACAGTAGAAAAATGTACTACCTCATCACCCTTTTCGCGTAGGTGCTTGATGAAGTTCTAGAACTGGTTCTTGTACCCAAAGATGTAGCTGCAAACATGCATGGAAGACGCATGCAAAATTAGTTTAAATTGTGAGAGCATACATGGAAAGTCAGCTTAATCACCATGATCTTAAAAAGGTTTATCATCTTCCTGTGAAATATGGGGGGATGAGGTAACGAGCATGAGCTAAAGAGAGCAGACTTTTCGTAGGAACAAAAATGACAAAAACAAGAAAAGTACCATTCAGGCTTAAGAATGGTTTTACACACAAGATTTGTTGTTGATTAGATTAATAGCTGGGGCAGAAGCAAAAGCATTTGATGAGGAAAGCTACATACATGTGCACTTGTGGGACCACATATTCTGGGTCGTCCACCACACTAGCCACCATCACGCACTCTGCTGTTATCAAAGAATGTTGCTCCTACAAAGAAGAACAGTAACCATTTATAAATTAAACGGACAGTCCAGCTATAAAGTGGATGGCACAAACAAGTTGGCTGCTCACATATAACTTTCTGCAACAACAAATGATTTCATCATGACCCAACATGTAAACATCAGTCACTCACCGCGGCATCAGCTTCGGGCACCTTCTTTTTGAAGATTTCTTCTTTGCCCCTGAAGAAGCATCCGCTAGCAGGCTTGGCGTGCCTACAATCTGCATCATCATGCATGCACAAGTGTGTCAGTTTCAATATAGTAGGCTAGCTTTATAAGGAAGAAAGGAACACTCCATCCATCCATCTGATTACTAGCACCACCAAATGCAGCTGGCTGCAGAACATCTCAGTTCGTCAAGCAGGCATGGACGAAATCAATCCAAGTCACCATCTACCTGTTTAAAGTCAGGTAACACTGGAGTGCTATCTAACACCATCAATTCCAAGCCGGCTAATACTACTAGCAAAATCAGGCATGAACTCTTAACAAGTTAGAGACCACTCCAAAATCAGGTGAACTCTTATACCTCATAGAACACCGACAGAACAACACAAGCATCGTATGCTAATGTAAGAAATCACAGTAAAACCACTCTAAAACATTTCAGACCACCAGATCTGGCTATCGGAGCGGGTGAAAACCGCAGCTCGAGGGGCATACCATGTACTCGGTGGTGATGAAGGGGTCGTTGACGGCGACGAGCTCGACATCGTCGCTCTGGAGGGCGACCGCGACGACGAGCCTCTTGATCCTTCCGAAACCTGAGCAAAAGCAGCCACTCGAGTCAAAACAGAGGCACACCAGCACCGATCGGTGAATCGAGAGTCACGCGTTAAAGTGACAGAGAAACTCACCGTTGATTCTGATCTTAATCTTGCCTGCGAAACAGCAAAATCGATCCCAGACCACGCAGAAAGAGCAAAAGAGCAAAATCGATCAGCAAAAAACAATCATCACTCAGATCAGGAGACGAAGCAGCAGTAATTCGACGAGCAATTTACCCATGGTGAGGGAGTGGAACTGCCACGCGACGCGAGGGAGTGGAAGGAGGGAAGAGAAGGTGGGGGCCAAGGCAAGGTGAGGGAGACGGGGGCGGTTGGTGGCGGCGGTGTTGTGAATGGCACGGGGGGTGGAAGGCGGGAGCGACGATTCTGGCCGAAGGCGAGGGATGAGTGGAGGGGAGGGGAGGGTGCATACCGGTGGCGAGGGGAGAGGTGGGTATGGAGGCGAGGGAGAGGTGGGGGCGGAAGGAAGGGAAGGATGGGGCGTGAGGGATCTGGATCGGGAGAGGAGTGGGGCGGGGAGGATCTAGATCGGCTAGGGTTCACGCGCGTGTGAGAGAGAGGCTGCACTGGGTTGGATCGACGGATGGATTGATGTATGGATGGATGGACGGATGTTTGCCACGTCATCGATCCATGCCAATCAGAATTCAGCCTATGTTTCTCTTATAGTTTTTATCCTCTTATTTAGGGCAAACATTCAACATATTAACCACTTATAGTTTGTTAAAAAGAAATATTATTGTGCACATGTGTGTATCTTGTGATGACAAACAATGTTGATCTCGGGAGTTTTCATTTTCATTCCATAAAATACTCGTTTTCCATTTTTCGAGTGCCCAAAAGGAGGTTTTTTTGTGAAGAACATACCAAATAATTGTCGCAAAATTGGACCAAATCATTTTTCTAAAATACTAGGCCATTTTTAATGCACAATTGACCAAATGGTTGGGCGTAAAAAGTTTTGATCCACCTCTCATGAAAAAGACAAATTTTCGTCGATTCAGTTGGAAGCGGGTCAAATTTGAACTGTAGCTGCCTTATGGTTTGCTCTTTATTTTTTCCAAAAATCATTTCTAGGTACATAAGTATCTATTTAATCAGAGAAACACCAAAAAAAATCCAAGATTAAACCACTAGCTAGGAACGGTCATTCCCGCCGTTTTGACCGCATTTTGAAACGGGCATAAAAATTCAAAAATAAACAAAAAATTGGGAAACCTTCGCATTGTGTCATTATATGTGGCCAAGTTCCCAGGAAAAATAATAAACTTGTAATACGGCAATTATTTTAAAAAAGTGTTCTCAGAAACAAGCTATCACGTGTGGAGATCGATGGCTTTCAAGCCAAATGATCAATCTTATGGCCACATTCATGGCATAGTTTGTTCAAATGATCTCATATTGTGCACACGGGTGCATATTGGAATGGCAAAAAATATTGCCTAAGGAAGTTTTCATTTTCTTTGGACGAAAAAACAATTTTCCATTTTTCGAGTGCCCCAAGGAGGTTTTTTTGTGAAGGACCTACCAAATAATTGTTGCAAAATTGGACCAAATCAATTTTCTAAAATACTAGGACATATTTAATGCACAATTGACCAAATGGTTGGGTGTAAAAAAGTTTTGATCCGCCTCTCGTGAAAAAAACAAATTTCCACCGATTCAACTGGAAGCGGGTCAAATTTGAACTATAGCTGCCTTGTAGTTTGCTCTTTATTTTTTCCAAAAATCATTTCTAGGTACATAAGTATATATTTAATCAGAGAAACACCAAAAAAATTCCAAGATTCAACCACTAGCTAGGAACGGCCATTCCCGCCGTTTTGGTCGCATTTTGAAACGGGCATAAAAATTCAAAAAAAATCAAATAATTGGGAAACCTTCGGATTGTGTCATTATATGTGGCCAAGTTCCCAGGAAAAATAACAAACTTGTAATACGGCAATTATTTTAAAAAGTGTTCTTTAAACGAACTATCACGTGTGGAGATCAATGGCTTTCAAGCCAAATGATCAATCTTATGGCCACATTCATGGCATAGTTTGTTCAAATGATCTCATATTGTGCACAAGGGTGCATATTGGAATGGCAAACAATGTTGCCTAAGGAATTTTCATTTTCTTTGGACGAAAAAACCATTTTCCATTTTTCGAGTGCCCAAAAGGAGGTTGTTTTGTGAAGGACCTCCCAAATAATTGTTGCAAAATTGGACCAAATCATTTTTCTAAAATAATAGGCCATATTTAATGCACAATTTACCAAATGGTTGGGTGTAAAAAGTTTTGATCCACCTCTCGTGAAAAAGACAAATTTCCGCCGATTCAGTTGGAAGCGGGTCAAATTTGAACTGTAGTTGCCTTGTAGTTTGCTCTTTATTTTTTCCAAAATCATTTCTAGGTACATAAGTATCTATTTAATCAGAGAAACACCAAAAAAATCCAAGATTCAACCACTAGCTAGGAACGGTCATTCCGACCGTTTTGACCGCATTTTGAAACGGGCATAAAAAATTCAAAAAAAAATCAAATAATTGGGAAACCTTCGCATTGTGTCATTATATGTGGCCAAGTTCCCAGGAAAAATAACAAACTTGTAATACGACATTTATTTTAAAAAAAAGTGTTCTCAGAAACGAGCTATCCCGTGTGGAGATCAATGGCTTTCAAGCCAAATGATCAATCTTATGGCCACATTCATGGCATAGTTTGTTCAAATGATCTCATATTGTGCACAAGGGTGCATATTGGAATGGCAAACAATGTTGCCTAAGGAAGTTTTCATTTTCTTTGGACGAAAAAACCATTTTCCATTTTTCGAGTGCCCAAAAGGAGGTTTTTTTTTTTGTGAAGGACCTCCCAAATAATTGTTACAAAATTAGACCAAATCAATTTTATAAAATACTAGGAAATATTTAATGCACAATTGACAAAATGGTTGGGTGTAAAAAGTTTTGATCCACCTCTCGTGAAAAAGACAAATTTCCGCCGATTCAGCTGGAAGCGGGTCAAATTTGAACTGCAGCTGCCTCATAGTTTGCTATTTATTTTTTCCAAAAATCATTTCTAGTTACATAAGTACCTATTTAATCATAAATACATGGTTTGGTGGCGATACGTCGAGGTTTGGGCGGTGGCCGAGGGCCCCAACTCTAGAGCGCCAGAACTTCGCATGCCTGGCGTGCTCAGCGTGACTGGCGTATGCCATGTGTTCTGGGCTGCCTAGGCATGTCTAGTGGGTTGGGCACTCCCCAGGTAGGTGCTAGTAAGAAATTACAACATAAGATTCTCACGAGGAGACCGATCGATGATCAAACATGAATTAGCAGCCAAGTGTTTGATTAGCGATACGGGAAATGTACATGGCTAATGGGCGTGAGTTTTGGCTGAGGATGATCAGTTACTAAGAAGACCGTCTTCACAAATTTTCAGCTAAAAGGAGGAGCCTAGGTGGTACTTGCTTTGCAAAGTACCACACTGGACATAAATACGAATGTTGAAGCTGGGCTCAAAATAATGAATGGATTGAGCTAGCATTTGGTGGAGGATGGTTATTTGGGCATAGGAAAGCACCATAGAAAATGGATACTATTTGGACATGCCAAAGTGGTACTTCCTTCACAAAGTGTTGTTCTGAACAGAATAAGAAAATGAATATTGTTGAATTATTTTTGAACTAGGCAAGGAAGGTCTTTTACATATTTGACGAAGATATGACCCAAAGAATTTATGAGATTTTTTTGGGAATTTTGGGAATGACAGAAATATAGGTTGCTTCACAACATGGGGCAAAAATTGCCACATGGACATGACACATAGGCAAAACTGATGAGGTGGCGCCTAGTCATAGCAACCCACCACAATTTACAAGGTTATGACCATCTATATTGGTCATGATCAGCTAGAAATAAGGCAGCAGACCAGTGCTATCTACTTTATGACCATTTCGTGTAAGGAAATTACGACCTTTCTGACCAAAATGGTCGTTATAGTTTAGGGTTTGGAGCCCCGCGAACAGCTTTTGACCAATTGGTCTGAAATGGTCATAGATCTATGACCAATTCTTCCAGGGTCACTGACAGAAGGTCACTAGTTGACATATTTCTTGTAGTGCCAAAGGGAGCTAACAAAGTGTGCAAGCTCCAGCGATCCATTTATGGACTGGTGCAAGCCTCTCGGAGTTGGAATAAATGTTTTGATAGTGTGAACAAAGCATATGGTTTTATACAAACTTTTGGAGAAGCCTGTATTTACAAGAAAGTGAGTGGCAACTCTGTAGCATTTCTGATATTATATGTGGATGACATATTGCTAATTGGAAATGATATAGAATTTCTGGATAGCATAAAATGATACTTGAATAAGAGTTTTTCAATGAAAGACCTCGGTGAAGCTGCTTACATATTAGGCATCAAGATCTATAGAGATAGATCAAGACGCTTGATAGGACTTTCACAAAGCACACACCTTGACAAAGTTTTGAGGAAATTCAAAATGGATCAAGCAAAGAAAGGGTTCCTGCCTGTGTTACAAGATGTGAAGTTGAGTCAGACTCAATGCCCGACCATTGCAGAAGATAGAGAGAAAATGAAAGATGTTCCCTATGCTTCAGCCATAGGCTCTATCTTGTATGCAATGCTGTGTACCAGACCTGATGTGTGTCTTGATATTAACCTAGCAGGAAGGTACCAAAGTAATCCAGGAGTGGAACACTGGACAACGGTCAAGAACATCCTGAAATACCTGAAAAGGACTAAGGATATGTTTCTCGTTTAAGGAGGTGACAAAGAGCTAGTCGTAAATGGTTACGTCAATGCAAGCTTTGGCACTGATCCGGATGATTCTAAATCGCAAACCGGATACGTGTTTACATTGAACGGTGGAGCTGTCAGTTGGTGCAGTTCTAAACAAAGCGTCATGGCGGGATCTACGTGTGAAGCGGAGTACATAGCTACTTCGGAAGCAGCAAATGAAGGAGTCTGGATGAAGGAGTTCATATCCGATCTAGGTGTCATACCTAGTGCATCGGGTCCAATGAAAATCTTTTGTGACAATACTGGCGCAATTGCCTTGGCAAAGGAATCCAGATTTCACAAGAGAACCAAGCACATCAAGAGACGCTTCAATTCCATCCGGGACCAAGTCCATGTGGGAGACATAGAGATTTGCAAGATACATACGGATCTGAATGTTGCGCACCTGCTGACTAAGCCTCTTCCACGAGCAAAACATGATCAGCACCAAGACTCCATGGGTGTTAGAATCATTACGGTGTAATCTAGATTATTGACTCTAATGCAAGTGGGAGACTGGAGGAAATATGCCCTAGAGGCAATAATAAAGTTATTATTTATTTCCTCATATCGTGATAAATGTTTATTATTCATGCTACAATTGTATTAACCGGAAACATAATAACATGTGTGAATACATAGACAAACATAATATCACTAGTATGCCTCTACTTGACTAGCTCGTTGATCAAAGATGGTTGAGTTTCCTGGCCATAGACATGAGTTGTCATTTGATTAACGGGATCACATCATTAGGAGAATGATGTGATTGACTTGACCCATTCTGTTAGCTTAGCACTTGATCGTTTAGTATGATGTTATTGCTTTCTTCATGACTTATACATGTTCCTATGACTATGAGATTATGCAACTCCCGTTTACCGGAGAAACACTTTGTGTGCTACCAAACGTCACAACGTAACTGGGTGATTATAAATGTGCTCTACAGGTGTTGAGTTGGCGTATTTCGAGATTAGGATTTGTCACTCCGATTGTCGGAGAGGTGTCTCTGGGCCATCTCGGTAATGCACATCACTATAAGCCTTGCAAGCATTGTAACTAATGAGTTAGTTGCGAGATGATGTATTACGGAACGAGTAAAGAGACTTGCCGGTAACGAGATTGAACTAGGTATTGAGATACCGATGATCGAACCTCGGGCAACTAACATACTGATGACAAAGGGAACAACGTATGTTGTTATGCGGTTTGACCGATAAAGATCTTCGTAGAATATGTGGGAGCCAATATGAGCATCCAGGTTCCGCTATTGGTTATTGACCGGAGACGTGTCTCGGTCATGTCTACATAGTTCTCCAACCCGTAGGGTCCGCACGCTTAAAGTTCAGTCACGATCGGTATTATGAGTTTATGTGTTTTGATGTACCGAAGGTAGTTGGGGGTCCCGGATATGATCACGGACATGATGAGGAGTCTCGAAATGGTCAAGACATAAAGATTGATGTATTGGACGACTATGTTCGGACACCGGAAAGGTTCCGGGAGGTTTCGGGCATTTACCGGAGTACCGGGGGGTTACCGGAACCCCCCAGGGAGTTAATTGGGCCTCATGGGCCTTAGTGGGAGAAGAGGGGGGGCGGCTAGGGCAGCCGCGCGCCCCCTCCGGCCCCCTCTAGTCCGAATTGGACAAGGAGGGGGGTGGCGCCCCCCTTTTTCCTTCTCCTCCTCTCTCCCTTCCTTCCCTCTCCTACTCCAACAAGGAAAAGGAGGAGTCCTACTCCCGATGGGAGTAGGACTCCCCCTTGGCGCGCCCTCCTCTTGGCCGGCCGCCTCCCCCCTTGCTCCTTTATATACGGAGGCAAGGGGCACCTCGAGACACACAAGTTGATCTGTTGATCTATTCCAACCGTGTGCGGTGCCCCCCTCCACCATATTCCACCTCGGTCATATCATAGCGGTGCTTAGGCGAAGCCCTGCGTCGGTAGCAACATCATCACCGTCATCACGCCGTCGTGCTGACGGAACTTTCCCATGAAGCTTTGCTGGATCGGAGTTCGCGGGACGTCATCGAGCTGAACGTGTGCTGAACTCGGAGGTGCCGTACGTTCGGTACTTGGATCGGTTGGATCGTGAAGACGTACGACTACATCAACCGCGTTGTGCTAACGCTTCCGCCTTCGTTCTACGAGGGTACGTGGACAACACTCTCCCCATGATCTTGCGTGTGCGTAGGAAATTTATTGAAATTACTATGTTCCCCAACAGTATATTATGTTGGTCTACATTTGATAAAGTTACAGTCCATTAGATGACCAGTATCATCATCATCATGTGCTTGGATGTAACTTGATATCTGAAGTGTAGACTACAAAATCAGCTAGTAGCATGCTTTTACATGAGTAGATAGTACCAAGTTCCATCAGGTTTTCACACTCTTGCTTCATTTGTAGTTTTATTTTTCTCTACAAACTATTACGGTAAGAAAGAGATCCATCTGGATAAGTTTCGTTCTGTAGTAGAATGAAAATAACAAGAATAATCTGGATAGGTTACCTGATACAAAGTGCAATTTTTTGACCCCCCCCACTAAGATGTTCTGTTGAATAACAAGAAGAACAATAATCTGTGTAATTTGACTTTGTGTCATTAACAATCCATAGTTATTTTGAGTTTGTTTGCCTAGTTATGTGTGGATTAACCTCTTAATGTGTGCCGGCAATTTTTTGTTTTGTTAAGATGGAGAGGATGCTAGGCTAGTTTAGTTGTAAGGCAAGAGAAGAGGGTCATGCATCGTGCCATTGGGGCGAAGATAGAGGCATCATGAGTAGTACGTAATAAAGTTGTGTGTCCACAGCAAGGGTCATGGGGCATGGAGCTGGCCACTACAATGGACATTGGATGAAAGTGCGTCCTAAGCTTGTTGAAGGCGTTGTCCAGAATCCGTAACAGGAGTGGATGCTGATTTTTTTATCATATCGCTACTAGCTTGTAAAGGAGTGACGGTGGTGGAATTTAAATGAAGGAAGGAATTGGCTTTGGAGTAATGGCAAAAAGTCGGTGTTTCCCTTGCGTTCAAAATAGAAAACCCTCCCAACGCATTATGCTGCAGAAATGTCCGGCGAAAATCGCCCCGACTTGTCAAAATTTGGGACTTGATTGTAAGATAAAAAGGTTTAGGGTGTGGAATGCAAAATGATAGGCCTTATTTGTAAGAAAATAAAAGGTTCAGGGTGTGGGATGCAAAACAAAAGGTCTAGGGTGTGAAAATATAAGTTGGTGCAGTTCCAAGCAGAGCGTCGTGGCGGGATCTACGTGTGAAGCGGAGTACATAGCTGCTTCGGAAGCAGCAAATGAAGAAGTCTGGATGAAGGAGTTCATATCCGATCTAGGTGTAATACCTAGTGCATCGGGTCCAATGAAAATCTTTTGTGACAATACTGGAGCAATTCCCTTGGAGAAGGAATCCAGATTTCACAAGAGAACCAAACACATCAAGAGACGCTTCGATTGCATCCGTGAACAAGTCAAGGGGGGGACATAGAGATTTGCAATTACATACGGATCTAAATGTTGCAGACCCGTTGACTAAGCCTCTTCCATGAGCAAAACATGATTAGCACCAAGACTCCATGGGTGTTAGAATCATTACTATGTAATCTAGATTATTGACTCTAGTGCAAGTGGGAGACTGAAGGAAATATGTCCTAGAGGCAATAATAAAGTTGTTATTTATATTTCCTTATATCATGATAAATGTTTATTATTCATGCTAGAATTGTATTAACCGAAAACTTAGTACGTGTGTGAATACATGGACAAACAGAGTGTCCCTAGTATGCCTCTACTTGACTAGCTCGTCTCAAAGATGGTTAAGTTTCCTAACCATAGACATGTGTTCTCATTTTATGAACGGGATCACATCATTAGAGAATGATGTGATGGACAAGACCCATCCGTTAGCTTAGCATAATGATTGTTTAGTTTTATTGCTATTACTTTCTTCATGACTTATACATATTCATCTGACTATGAGATTATGCAACTCCCAAATGCCGGAGGAACACTTTGTGTGTTATCAAACGTCACAAACTATCTGGGTGATTATAAAGATGCTCTACAGGTGTCTCCGATTGTGTTTGTTGAGTTGGCATAGATCGAGATTAGGATTTTTCACTCCGAGTATTGGAGAGGTATCTCTAGGACGTCTCGGTAATGCACATCACTATAAGTCTTGCAAGCAATGTGATTAATGAGTTAGTTACGGGATGATGCATTACGAAACGAGTAAAGAGACTTGCTGGTAATGAGATTGAACTAGGTATGATGATACCGACGATCGAATCTCGGGCAAGTAACATACCGATGACAAAGGGAATAACGTATATTGTTATGCGGTTTGACTGATAAAGATCTTCGTAGAATATGTAGGAGCATCTAGGTTCCGTTGTTGGTTATTGACCGGAGATGTGTCTTAGTCATGTCTACATAGTTCTCGAACCCGTAGGAGGGTCCGCACGCTTAACGTTCGATGACAATTTGTATTATGAGTTATGTGATTTGATGACCGAAATTTGTTCGGAGTCTCGGATGAGATCACGGACATGAGGAGGACTCTCGAAATGGTCGAGAGGTAAAGGTTGATATATTGGACGCAGGTATTCGGACGGAAAAGGTTTCGGGACATTTCGGATATTTATCAGGGAACCGATGGGTTACCGAAACCCCCTGGGAAGTAATGGGCCCTAATGGGCCATAAGGGAGTAGGAGAGGGAAGGCCACAAGGTGCGCCCCCCAAGGGCAGTCCTAGTTGGACTAAGGGGAGCCCCCCCCCCCCCTTCCTTTCACTCTCCCTCTCCTTCCCTCCTTCCCCTTCTTGGAATAGGAAAAGGGGGGGCGAATCCTACTAGGAACAGAGTCCTAGTAGGACTCCCCCCCCCCCATGGCGCGCCTCCTCCCTGGCCGCCGGCCTCCTCCTCCCCTCCTTTATATACGGGGGCAGGGGCACCCCAAAGAAAACAGGCAATCTCTTGGTCGTGTGCAGTGCCCTCCTCCACAGTTCAACACCTCGGTCATATCGTCGTAGTGCTTAGGCAAAGCCCTACGGCGGTAACTTCATCATCACCGTCGCCACGCCGTCGTGCTGACGGAACTCTCGCTCGTCGTTAACTGGATCAAGAGCTCGAGGGACGTCATCGTGCTGAACGTGTGCTAAACACGGAGGTGTCGTACGTTCGGTACTTGGATCGGTTGGATCGTGAAGACATTCGACTACATCAATCATAAGCATTAAACGCTTCCGCTTTCGGTCTACGAGGGTACGTGGACACACTCCCCCGTCTCGTTGCTATGCATCTCCTAGATAGATCTTGCGTGGTCCTAGGAATTTTTTTTTGAAATACTGCGTTCCCCAACAGAAATGTTGCCCAATAGCAACGCCTTCAGGAAGGGAACGATGCTCAACCGACGTCGTGGCCAGATCCAACTGCCGAAGGCAAGATCATGTATTTTCACCGTGAAGATCAAGTTCGAGCAATTCTGAGCAATGTCTTCTGAAAGGATCGAGATGGACGCCTAACAATTGCAAAGGTGAGTCAAGTTTCTAGCAAAGATGATAGCAAAAATAGTAGAAACTAAACAACACAATATGATATATCAAATGCAAGGACAAGGAAAAGTAACCAAGAGTAAGGATCTAGGTTTAGGAATAACCGAACTCCGGAGACGAGGATGTGTCCCGATGTTCACTTTCTTGGAAAGCTAGTCCCGATGTAACATGCATCCTCATGCAATGTCCACTAGGCAAAGTGATGACATGGCATAGTATGAAATGGGCAAAGAGGTGATGGTGGTAACATAATATTAGTCTAGTCATAGTAGGGAGTATCTTAGACTAGTCTCATGCATATGACAACCTTCATAGTGCAAAGTATTATAGAGGTAGTATCATAGATGGTTGCATCTACTAGTTTGTAGACTCGGTTTTTCTTGGAAAATGTTGATCGTGTTATCTTCTTCGTACAAGCATCCCCCCCCCCCAACACACACACGCCGCCGTCTCCCCCAAGAACCTTCTCACCTCCTCAATTCCTAACGGCGGACTGCTGGTCGTGTCCCCTTGTAACATGGGCACCTCTTGAAACAACATAAATTTATTTATAGTTTTTTTTAGTTGTCACACTATAGTTTTATTAAATATACAATGGTTTGTCATTTGTTTGTACTAACATTATTATAGTACCAGAGTGCTAGTTTCTATTTCAGTGCTTTTGGTTTCAAAAAAATTCGAGAAAATTGCGAGACTTTGTACTCCAAATGAAGATATGCACCATAGGGGCACCCTAGGGCTGCACCCACATGCCTTTCCCACTCCCCCGAGGGTTAGGACACGCCCGGGGGTATGTGGGGCCCACATGGGTCATCTCCCCTAAGGAGTCCTCCCCTGGCTATATATACCCCCGAAACACGTATTTTTCTCCATTCTCGCACATCACATTCCTAGGCAATCCAATTTAAGGCCATATTCTAGTACTCTACTAGAGGGGGAAATCATCGTCTTCACCATCAACATTGATATTCATTGCTCTCATGATGTTGTGTGATTAGTCGAGCCTAGGGACTATGGGTTCATAGAAGTAGGTATGCAACATCTTGTCTTCCATACATCAATACAAAGATCACCTGAGCTATTTAACATGATTGTGATCCATAAGTGTAATTCTGGTGGTGATCTATTGCTGTGTGATGAATTATTACTATATGATCTGATTATACATGTTGCTTTGCAAGAATTTTAGAGCTCTCCGATATATTAGTCTAATCATTGGCTGGTTTGGATGAAAGATCAGTAAAGGGAGTGGTGTGCATTAGGTGGGGTAAATATCTATAAGTGACTATTTGGTGACAGTAAGACAAAATAAGTTTATAATTGTATTTGCGCCACTAAGGATACAAATGATTTTAAAAAAATAGTTGACTGATTATCCGGGTGATGAGCTAGGGGGTATATAGTTGATATTACTTTTAAGTGCTTGTGGATTTTACTTGCCGCTATTACCAGCACTGCATTCAAGTGGACGCTGCCGCATCTTGCCTGTTCTTGTACGTCTAAGGATCAACATTTGTCATAGTAGAAACGACGTGGTTGTGTGGCAGACTCCTGAGATGCACAAGTCTGAAACACTCAAACGAGGAGCATTCATATCCGTTACAGGAACAAAGCAAAATTGTACTTGAGGCTAGACCTACTACTGGTTTAAAGTCTCAACTCATCACACTGGGAAGAACATTCCAACGATTTGATGACCATAAACATCAGCCATGCATGTTACCCAAAAAAGAGGGCATCAAGAAATACGGTGCAACTTTGGGAGCACGATCAGTGCTTCGTGGAGACCATGGTATCTTACTAGTTACTACACCCTTGCTAGTTACATGCGACAATCTCAATCATAGCACAGGATTTCTTATCTGAAAGCAAATGAGGCTGTTGGATGTTACATCCCCCAAAACTCCAGTTCGCGCCTGGCGAATTCTTTCATCTGCTGCTGGCCACGGAGATCTGGTAGAATTATCAGGGAGTGGATAAGTGCGTAATTTAGGATCATGCACAGAAGAAACATATTTAAGTTAACAAAATATACTTTCAATTTAACAGAATGGTGACAAGACATAAAGTAGATTATATGCACATCATAAAAACATGTAGCTTTTCGGGGAAGGCGGAACAAGACAATATGCAGCTTACATCCATCAGCAAATAGCACAGAAACATACAAGCAAGTAATAATACTGGTAACGCAAAATACGAAATGTTATCTGAAGAGAAGACTCACAAGTACTCCCACTCCGGCGGACATAAATTTTCTCGAGGGGTATACCGTTTGCCCTGAATAAATTTGCTAACTTATGGACTCTCCCATCATCCTTTGAGCAGTTGATCTTTACCATTTGAAGGTCTTTGCAAGTAAATGATCTTCCCTGTAGTTTGATGCCTTTCTGGTGTTGAAGTTCTTTTGCAGAAGAAGAAATTTGTTGTTAAGCATGTGCGCAGATACTCAAAACTAAAAAAGGCAAGTAAGCATACACCAAATATGTAATTATACATACAATTTTAAGTTGGAGAAAGAGTTTCTGTATATTAGGTGAGTGCTGCAGCAAGAAAATTAATGCATCAAAGTCTGCAGCCATACACCATTCGCCAAGGGATAGGGTCTTCAGGTTGCCAAAAGTTGGACACATTTCCAGTTCCCTACTCAGAACCACCTACACATTGGACATAAAATGAGTATTCAGCAAAGAACAATAATAATTTGAATGGACTTCATATTTTACATACTGGATATACGAGGTCTATTTGATATGCAGAGAAGAAAAACATACCCAACACGAAAAAGAAAAGACGTGGAGTAATGAGTTGCCATGATTAGCACCTATTGGTAAAATATGATTCAGCATTCTTTTCTATAATGTGAAGGGACATTGCCATTATACTGATGTACAGACTCAAAATAGTTAATTATACAACAATATAAACAGTAACAAGAATACAAAAAAATGGCAAACGTTAATCTGAAATAATAAATGATGAACAATGCTCTGTTGAAGCTACACACTTCCATATCTCATTGATTTCATCTATTACTTTCTTGATGAAATGAGCTAGAACTTAATTTTTATATCAATTCTGAACTCTTCTTCAAGACAACTGTGCCTTTCTAACCAGGTGTTGCTACTTATGTAAGAAATGTGCTCATTAGACATATAGATGTTTCGTTGGGAGCAACATAAATTTATTTCGCAAACATCAGAAATAGCTGTTAGAAAAAATAATTATGCTATATCAAAGATAGAGAAACCAGGAAAAGATGATGACAGCTATACCTCTTCAGCATCAGTCAACAACTCCAAAGTTCTAGCACTTGAAAGAGACTCAAGAATATGACGTCCACCCAAAATCTTCCTACCATTGCATTCTCTATTTCCACCATAGTTACCATCTTTACTGGAAATCTGGGCTTTACGTTTGCAGCCATACTTTGCATCATTTGCAATCTCACTGTATTCATAGGTATTGTCATCGCTATCGATATCACTACCATAATCAAAATTATCCTTGTAACGACCATGCGAACTTTCTTCAGCAAAACTATGTCCATATCCAAACCTTATAAAATGATCATATCCAAAATCATCACCCAAGGAAGAGTCATCATGAATCTTAGAGGTCTCGGTCCAATCATTATCATCGCTATCATCCCCATCATCATCAGTAGTTCCATCACAGTCATCTTCATCACTGATGTGTTCAAAGTCATCACCCAAGAAAGAGTCGTCAAGTATGATAGTGCCTGTGACCAGTGACCCCAAGTTCTTGAACGATGGGACTCGGACGTAAGGTGTGGTGAGGCGCAGAAGTAGGAGGCTCGGAGCAGCGACGGAGAAGGCGCAGTTGATCTTGCACTTGAGCATGATCAAAGTCTTCAAAGAGGCGGACACAATCCCAGGGCCCGTCACCAGGCAATCCTTGAGAACCAGCTCCTCCAAAGACGTGCAGCTGGAAGAGAGCTGCTTGAGGATCCTGTCGTCGAGCCTGGCATACGACAGCTTCAGCACCTTGAGGTGGCAGGAGACGAACTGCACGCGGTCCAGCGACGCGATCTCCGAGCGATGCCCGGCGAGATGGATGACCCGCGCGTTGCGGTTGATGGCGGCCCTGATCCACGCGCTGGCGTCGTCCTCGTCGTAGCCCGCGTCCTCGTCGCCGGACCGCAGGCGGAGCGTGCCCACGGGCGCCGACGCGTCGCGGAGGAGGAAGAGGCGGTGCACGAAGTGGCGGAACTCCTCCGGCGGGTCGGCGTCGCGGCCGGAGGAGTGGCGCACGCGGAGGTCGACGCAGGGCGCGGACGCCCAGAGGTGGCGCCACCGGCGCGCGAGCACGCAGGTGCGCACCGCCTCCCACGCCTTGAGGGACGACATGATGTGGTGCAGGAGCGCGTCCGGGAGGGCGCTGAGGCGGTCGGGCTTGGCGGCGGCCCGGCCGCGGGAGCCGGGCTTGAGGCCGGCGCCGCGGCGCGGCCCCGGGCGCTGGGTGGTGCTCCGGCGCATTTCGTCGAGCACAAGACCTGCACGTAGGGTTTCGGGTCACCCCGGCGCAGCCTTGTCAGTCAGGACTTTGAAATCTCGGGGGGAGATGCATACGGAGACGAGATCGGGGGTGAGGGAGGGATGGGATGGAACTTACGGAGAGAGATTCGGCGAGGCGGAGTTTGGATTTTTTGTCTAAAAAGACCATCTGCCGAGTCAAATTGCCAGAAAAGACCATCTTCGAAATGAATTGACAAAAAGGACCAGCTGCACCGTGGCGGCAGGCGCGGCAGATGACACGTGGCACCTACCGCCACAGTCGCCGGCGGCAGCCCGTGCCCCCATGAGGGCAGGCGGCAGCTACTGCTGCGAGTGTGCTGCGACATGCCAGATGGGTCCTGCCGCCACGACCAGAGGCAGCAGCCACTGCTGTTGATCTGCAAGCGAAGAACAAATGCACAATATTATATATGACTATTTGTGTCAGCCAGTCAGGTGGTGATGTATTTATCCGGTAATACCTAACGAGTGGGTGGAGTTCATGTGATTAACATATCGAGGACGGCTGAACAGATTATCTCACGCTTTCCACTAACCTATCTAGTAATCCTGAACAGCGCATCAATTCGAGGGTGTGCAGGCATTGGCCTGCCTTCCCGTGTGATTAGTGACCAATCTGCTTTGAACTATCACATTTCTAACGAAACCCAAGTTGTCGAAGCAAGGAAACGGCGCGCAGCAGCAACAGTGATTCTTTGCACAGGGGCTGTGGCGGCAGGCCCACTTTGCTCCGCAGTGCAGCGAGCGTACCACTCCGGCCTTCCGTTGTAGCTGGTGCGCCGAACGAAAAAAACCTGTTAAGCCTGGGCCGCCACCTGCACCCGTGGCGGCAGGTCCGGCCGCCGGCGTCCGTGGCGGCAGGTGCCACGTGTCTGCTGCTGCACCTGCCGCCACGACTCAGCTGGTCTTTTTTGACAATTTGATCTAGAGATAGTCTTTTCTGTCAATTCTACTCAGCAGGTGGTCTTTTTGGACAAAAATTCCGGAGTTTGTTGCCGATTTCTCAGCTTCCGGTGGCGGCTGCTTGGGAGTGAATTGTGGAGTGGGATGGCGTAAACCCAAGTCTTTTCATATTGAGACTGAACTCCATTTGTATCCCCGTTTGTAAATTTGTGGCAGTATTAACATTCAAAAAATTAAATTAAATTATGGCAATGTATACGGAGACGCTAGACCTACGGACAGCTTCGTACGGAATTAGAGTTACGGATCGGAAAAAGTCCAAACCCTGAACTTGTAGAAGTTCGGCGAAATGAACCGTCAAGTCAAAATCTCGGTCGATTGCAACCTGAACTATGCAATCTCGGTCTAAATCGAACCCGGCATCGTTTGAGACATAAAAACACTGACGTGACAGGGATTCGTCTGGCTGGTGGGCCAAGAAGCGGCAGTGTTGACTACGGCGCGCACCCGTCCTCCACGCTGGACCAGCCGATTTGTTTTTTTTTTTGTCTGTTCAGAATGTCTTTTTTTTTCTTTACACTGCTTTTTTTAGACAACCTCGCGAAACTTTATTAACCCGTCACAATGTTTACAGGGACGAAGAAAAGATGTCCTGGATGGCCTAACCAAACATGGCGACCCAATCCAAGAGAAAAAGAGTGTTTCGCTAGGTTGTGAGCTTCAAAGTTTGAGCTTCTAAATTCATGAACTATATTACAAGAAATATAAGAGGACAATCTATCTAACACCTCCTTCAAAACCGCACATAAGAAGCGAGGCTGCCATGCTTTATATCGTCGACTACCACCTTGTAGTCCGAGGCAATGTGAATGCGCCGAATATGAAGATTATCAGATAGTGCAAGAGCTTCCCTTAGGGCCAAAGCTTCGAGTGTAGAGGGATCTGTAACGTGTTTAATACCACCGCTGATGCTCCCAGGGAAACACCATTCTGGTCTCTGCAAATCGTTGCGGCTGTCCCATACCTCCCCCTTCTCGATACTGCTCTGTCAACATTAATTTTTGTACTACCCGAAACCGGTGGCGGCCAAGATGAAGCTCGGACCGCACGCTGTCCAACCTGGTTTTGGCTTCTTCTATTGAAAATTTCCAGTTCTGATATGTAATTCCGTATGAATTTTTTTTTGAGACACTCCCACGAAGCTTTTTATTGATCCGTCACAATGTTTACGAGGACGAAGGTAAGTTTGCTAGGATGGCCTAACCAGACATGGCGGCCAATACCTAGTTGTAAAGCATGCTTCGCGAGATTGTGAGCCTCGAAATTCGAGCTCCTAAACTCATGGAAGAAATTACACATAGTAAAACTACTGCAATAGTCTATGATCTAATGTATTATTGCACTATAAGCAGCACCGTTCCTCTGCTTGATATCGTCCACCACTATCTTGCAGTCCGACGCCACATGGATGGATTGTAAACCCAGATCCTCTGCCAATGCCATCGCTTCTCGAACAGCCATCGCCTCCAGAGTAGTGGGATCATTGATGCCCTTGACTACCAAAGCTGAAGCCCCGTAAACAAGCCATCTTTGTTCCTGCATATTACGACGGCCGTACCAGCCCTAGCCGTTGCTCTTGTTGCCAAGATTCACGTTCACCTTGGCACAATCACCCGCCGGTGGGAGCCAGTGGGTAGGCCTTGGAGCTTTTGGACAGGAGCTTCCTTGTGCCGGTTTCAAAACCTGGAGATCGTTGATATATGCCTGGATAAACATATGAGTTGACATGGGGCTTTGGAAAATATCCTCATAGATAGCTTTCCTTCGCGCGCTCCATATAGCCCAGAGTGTGATGGCCAGCCGCACAAAAAGATCATCTGGTAGCGCCTCTTGCATCTTGAAAATCCACTCCTTCGCATTGTCCATGTCATACTGGGTTATCTGTTCTACCATTGACTCATCAGCAAGAGCCCACGTGCTTCTGGCCATGGAGCAATTGAGTAAAGCATGTCTCCAAGAGCCCCTAGCTCCACACAACCTGCACGCCCCCGATGTTGCCATGTTTCTGTGCTGAAGTAGGTCTGCCGTTGAGATCGAACACCGAGCTAAACGCCACAGAAAATTTTTCACTTTAGATGGTATCTCTGTTCTTCACAGTCCAGTCCATGCGTTGCCCTCCTGATCAGCTCTTGAGGGTCCATCATTTTCTTCCAGTTCTCCCTTGAAAGCTTGGTTTGCAGAATCATATTATATGCAGACTTGACTGAGAACATGTCGCGTTTCTCTCCACTCCACGCCCAAAAATTATCAATATTCCTTGTGCATAGCGGGATGGCCAAAATTGCTTCCGCATCAATGGGAACAAAAACCGAACACACCAGTTGCTCATTCCATGAAGCTAAGGCCGAATTGATTAGTTCAGATACATACCTCGGGGGGTTGTCAATAAGAGATGTGATAGGTCTCATCAGCCCCGGCCTTGGCAACCAGTTATGAGCCCATATGTCCGTGCTCATTCCATTCCCAATCCTCCGTATAATCCCTTGCCTGAGCATATCTCTCCCATCAATAATCGCCCTCCAGATCTGTGATGGTCGGCCTCTAAGTTCAGCTTCCAATAGCGATGAATTTGGGAAATATGCAGCTTTTAAGATACATTCCGTATGAATGCATCAGTTGCATGCGGAGACTGGAATATGTCCTCGTGAGTAGCCTTTCTTCGTGTCGGGCCAGCCCAAAAATGCACGGCTCACACCTGTCCTCAGTGCTGGGCCAACCCACTTTTTGTCTGAAAAATATTTTTTTTTCTGTTACACTACTAAATAAATGCACATCTAAAAAATGGGTGCGCGCACAAAGTGATTCAAACTCAAACCTCCCCTTTCGGTGCAAACTGTCCTTACTAACAACGCCGCCTCACCTTTTGTGAATAATCTATTCCAAATTCTTATTTTCTTCTTTTATTTTGTTCGTGGAAGCTCCTTATACATTTTTTTCTTTTTTTATCTAATGTGTGAAAGTTTCTTCAATTCATTTTTTTAATTCGTGAACCTTTCTACAAAACTTGTGGAATTTTTTGAATCCGTGAACTTTTTTCAAATCCACAAAGGTTTTACAAAAAGATCCAAAATCCATGAACTTTTTTCAAATCCACAAACTATTTATGGTTTTACAAGAAAAAACCAAAATCCGTGAACTTTTCTTTTGAAAATCCGTGAACTTCTTTTCAGAAAATTTGAAATTTTTCTAAGTCCATAGATTTTTCTTTTGAAAATCCATGAACTTCTTTTCCAAATTGTTGAACTTTTTTTAAAATTCGTGACCTTTTTTTCCTTTTGAAAATCTGGTCCACGACATTCTTTTTTTTTGGCTATTTCCTACTAAGATGACCACGAATTTAAGAAAAAAGGAAAAAAAATTAATAGAAAAATAAAACGAGAAAGAAATGGAAAGAATAAAAAGAGGATAAAAGGAGCAAGCGAACAGAATAGACGTGCTGTTCTGGTGGTTAATTCCGTCGGCCAACAACAGGAGGTGTTGGGTTTAAATCACTGTGCGTGCTTATTTTTGCAGTTTTAAACAAAAATAATAATCTGCGCATTTTAAAGGAAGGCCGGCCCAACGGGGAACAGTGTGAAATGGCACCAATACCGGCCCACACGTCAACAATCCTGGTTTACCAAACAACGTCAGGGTTTAATATAGACCGGGATTGCATAATTCAAGGTGCAATCGATCGGTATTTTGACTTAAGGGTTTGTTTCGCCGAACCTCTACAAGTTTAAGGTTTAAAATGAACTTTTCCCGTTACAGATCAGCACCACATTCAACCTCTGTCCTCGTCCCCATCGCCGACACACTCACCTTATCCGCCCCCCTTCACTGGCCGACACCCCACCCCCTTTCTTCTTCTTTTGTTTGGTGGGGAAAAAGTAGAATTTCATTACTCAAGTAGGCCTCTCGGCCAAAGCCAGTTTTACAATGGAGTCCATCCCGGCACCGAGCCAAATTGCGGTGCGTGGTGTACTACGGTGCATCGGTGCGGTCGCTTCCTCCCCGGTAAGACCTAAGAGGCCCGCGCGTAGGGAAGTTCTGGGAGACGGTGTGAGACGACTTTGGATGGATCGAGGGCGACACACACTGTAAGGCTGAATCAGTCGTCAGACGGGCCCGCCTACCCGCGGCCCTTGAGTATTTTGACACAATGTCAATAGCAGCCTAGTAGAAATGGACGCCACGCTCACACCGGCCTTCATATGCACAGTATGGCGACTCTACTATATTTGCTCCTACATCCCCATCTACCAGCGCAGGCCACAAAACCACCCCAGCTCACTTGACTACACCATGTTTGGTGGTTGGTCAATGGTCAAGCCAGACCCACTCCGTGAGACCGCAAGCAGTGGGGCAAAGATGAACAAAGGGCGGCAAGCGATAACCGGAACTAGATTTGCCATGGGCAAGGTTTTGCTGATTAGGCGGACGGAGACACGAGTCCGATTAACTGGGTAGGGAGGATAATCCTCCCATCTGGTTTACGCTTCCAAGTTGGAATACTGGCCATCACACACATCTTGACAAGTAGACCCAACAGATTAAAATCAGGGCAAATTGTTAAATTGGGTTAAACTAGACACAACACAACAATTTTGAGGTACAATGTGGCGGAAAGTTTAAATGGGGTAAATACTATCACAAATACACAAACAGTAAGTAAAATGTGAAGTTCACTCTCTTATGAACTGAGTCCTTTTTCAACAAAAAAATGTGGTGCAATTTTTTAGGTGTTAGTATTTGTTATTCAGAGAGAAAATACCTCGCTGCTCATAGTTGTAGGCACACATGATTGCAGAGCATGAAGCTTACTTCAATATTCTACCTGTTGTATATGAAGTGTATTTTCTTTTTACTGCATATAAAACGTATTTCAATATACTACTAAACTTAAACTGACAAATGAACCCTACAGTCATGCTGTCGGAGTAAAATAACAAAGCGTATCTCAGCTGTACCACAATTCAGGCAAGGAGCATCCATAATTTCGTTTCTGATCCGGTAGGAAAGCAAAGTTACTACAGACCACACATATGAACTCATCCCACCAGGATTTTAGGAAGAACAATCCGACGATTTGTACTGATAAATAGTTCCATCATCCATGCTACTAAAAAAAGAATCAAGAGATCCGGTGAAGCTTTGAAAGCATCATCAGTGCTTCATGGAGATCAAGGGTTCTTACTAGGTCCTTGCTAACTACATAAGGGATGGTTTGATCGTGGCAGGATTTAATATCTAGAAGACCCCTCGTAAACTTCTGGATGTCATGTTACATCCAGTCATCCCCACATTCATCCAGTTCTTGCTTGGCGAGTTCCCTCATAAACTTCTGGCCGCGGAGATCTGGTAGAAATATCAGAAAGTAGATGACTATAGATTAGGGCCACGTATGAAAGAACTTCTTCTAATTTAATAGAATTCACTTTCTCATGTAATAGAATATCGATGATACACTAAGCAGATCATATGCCACCTAAAACATATTTCGCTTTTCAGGAACATGCCAATGTGTGTCATTACATCTCAGTAAATAGCACATGAATATATAAACCAGTAAGGAAATACTGATATTGGAAGTAAATACAAAATGGTATATGAAGAGAAGGTATGACTCACGAGCATTCCCGCTCCGACGCACATAAATACACTGAAGGGGTATACCATTTGCACTGAACATATGTGCCAAGGTATGGACTCTCCCATCATCCTTTGAGCATTTGATCTTAACCATTCTAAGGTCTTTGCAAGTAAATGATCTCCTCTCAAGCTTGATACCTGTTTCCAATGCCTTCCTCGTGCCAAAGTTCTTTAGCACATCAACCAAATTGTTATTAAGCATGCGATCAGAAAAATAAAGTAAAGGATCAAGTAGCATACACCAAATATGTAATCACACATACCAATTTAAGTTGGAGAAAAAGCCTCTTTATATTAGGTGAATGCTGTAGCAGCAAAATTAATGCATCAAAATCAGCGGCCATACACCATTCACCAAGGGATAGGGTCTTCAGGTTGCTAAAAGTTGGACACCTTTTCAATTCCCTAGTCAGAACCACCTTCATATTGCAGCCAAAAGAGTATTTAGCAAAGAGCAGTAGTAAGTCGAATCAACTTCTCAGTTCTCACAATACAAACTGCATACAAGTGGTTTATTCAACAGAAAGAACAAAACAAAGATACCCATCTCAAAAAAGAAGGGAAAACAAAGATCCTTTGGTTCATAGGATAGGAAAATCATAAGAATAGGAAAGTCATTGGAAGTGAGATGACATGCATCTCAGTTCCTATAGGAAAAGAGATGTCACTTGGTTCATAGGATAGGAATTTTTCCATTAGGTATGAGCTAATGTTTTCCCCCCTTTGAAATGTGAAGGATAGGAACAGGTCCTACATGGGAATAGGAATTCATTCCTACATACCAAATGGCTCTATAGGAAATTTTCATTTAGAAATCCTATCCTATAGAATTGCTACAAAAATCCTTAATCATTTTTCTAGTAACTGAAGGAACATCGGCCTTAGACTCTCTTATAATGACTGGATATAGTTAATCAGTTTTTTTACATTATATATAGTTAATCTGTTGAAAAGATACACTGTTGCAACAAAGAGAAAAACGACAAACAATCCTATGAGAACGTAAATGGTGAACAATGCTCCCATGAAGCTACAGTCTTTCATCTAACTGATTCCCTACTACATTTGATGATTAAGCAAACTAGTACTACTATGTTCATTTAAACTCTGTAACCTGGTATTGACACTAGAGCAGAAGGTCAGAAATGTGTTCAGTCCACACATGTGTTCTGTTCAAGGGAACACGGCGTTTCTTTGTGAAACGTCCGAAAAAAATGACCCATGATAACTATGGAAAATATAAATAGAAAATAAGAGAGGAAAGAGATAGATCTGTAAAATATGGTGATAGCTATACCTCTCCAGCATCAGTTAACAACTCCAAACTCGTAGCAGTAGAAAGGCTCTCAAGCATATTATGGCCACCTAGAATCTTACTATAATTTCGACCACTGTTTCCACCATACTTACCATCTTCACTGGAAAGCTTGGCCCCTTTGTAGCCGTACTTTGCATCATTTGCAATCTCACTGTATTCATAGGTATTGTCATCACTATCAATATCGCTACCATAATCATAATTATCCTTGTAACGACTGTGTCCATATCTTCCTTTAGGAAAACCATATCCAAATCCAAACTTATCAAAATCGCCATCATCACTGATGTATCCAGGGTTATCATCACTGATGTATCCAAAATTATCATCACTGATGTATCCAAAATCATCATCACTCAAGGAACAGTCATCATGAATCTTATAGTTCTCTCTCTTATCATCGCTGTGGTTATCATCATCAGTAGTTTCATCAAAATTATCTTCATCACTATGTATCCAAAATCATCACTCAAGAGAGAGTCGTCAAGTATGATAGTGCCTGTGACCAGTGACCCAAAGTTCGTAAATGACGGAACTCGGACGGAAGGCGTGATGAGGCGCAGAAGCACAAGGTTCGGAGCAGTGATCGAGAAGTCCCAGTTGAACGTGCATTTGAGCATGATTAAAGTCTTCAAAGAGGTAGACACAATCCCAGGGCCAGTGACCAGGCAATCCTTCAGGTCCATCTCTTCCAAGGATTTGCAACTAGAAGAAAGCTGTCCAAGGATCCTATCGTCGAGCCTGGCATATGACAACTTCAAGATCTTGAGATGGCAAGAGATGAAGGGCACATGGTCCAACGACGCGACTCCCTTACGATGTCCAACAAGATGAATAACCCGCGCTTTGCGGCTGATAGCAGTCCTGATCCACGCGTTGGTATCTTTCTCGTCGAAGCCCACATAGTCGTCGCTGGATCGCAGGCGGAGCGTGTCCACCGACGCGGACGCATCGCGGTGGAGGAAGAGGCTGTCCACGAAGTCACGGAAATCCTCCGGCGGGTTGGCATCGCGGACGGAGGAGTGGCGCACGCGGAGGTCGACGCAGGGCGCGGACGCCCAGAGGTGGCGCCAGCGCCGCGCGAGCACGCAGGTGGGCACCACCTCCCACGCCTTCAGGAACGACATGATGTGGTGCAGGAGCGCGTCCGGGAGGGCGCTGAGGCGGTCGGCCCCGACGGCGCCGGCGCCGGCGGCGGAGGCTGACGCCTGGCCAGCGCGGCGGTAAGGGCCCCAGCGCCGGGAGGTTGTACTTGTCCGGCGCATTTCGTCGAGCAGATGGCCTGCGTACAGGTTCGGGCACCCCGGCGTAAGGATTATGCAGGAAAATCCATGGCGTGGAGTTCTTTGCCGCTTTTGAAATTCGAAATTTTGGGGATGGAGTTCGATCGCGAGCTCGCTACTCGCCTTCTCCCCCCGCAGCAAATAAAATGGGGCGGCGGCTGCTTGAGTCGATGGGCTTTGGGCATTCCGCCGCGTGTGTTACCAAGGGGTGGCCCAGTTAGCAATCCATTATATTTCTCCAACTACAAAAAATTCCCCATTTTCTCAAAAATAAATCCTGTTTCTTAAAAAAATAACTCCAAAAAAGCTAATGCATTCTACTGCTTCGAAGCGACGACACGGTTTGCTTTTGCCTATAACATCAGGAGTAAAATGTCCCACTGGTCCATAAACTTGGACCAGATGCACACTTCTGTCCATTAATTCAAAAATTACGCATCGGAAGGCATAAACCAGTTTAAGTGATACTCCCTTTGTAAAATAATAATAAGAGTGTTTAGTAATCTAAACGATCTTATTATTTTTTACGATCTCTGCGTCCGTCGTCTGGCTTATGTTCTTCATGTAGCATTTATATACTTTAGTTAAAAAAGGTTTAAACATGACTTAATTTTTGTGCAGGGGGTCTAAAAAACTTGACCACTATGTTGTCTATTAAAAACTTCATGAATTGACACAAGTTTGTTGTCAAAGTGAGCGTGGCCTTTCTCAACCCTAGCCGTCGCCACCAAGTTTCTCCCCCACGCCGTTTGCATCGGGTTCCTGTTTGATGGCCTCATCGGCGGCAAGAGGAGTGGGGACTCGTCCGCCCATTCCGTTTTATGTCCTTAGGTTTTGTTTTTCCATCAACATCGATGAGGCGGCAGCAATGATGTGTTGGAATAAGGTCTCTTCAATCTCTCCCTACCTTGACGATGTTCGTTCTGGCATGAAGGGGCGCCCTATGAGAGTTTGTATCCCCGGATATGTTGTCTCTCTTCAGATCTTGGCTTCTGGTGTGTCATTCAAGCAGAGCAATTGGCCAATCATTAATGTGACGACTTTGACATCTTATTTGTATTGTTCTCCCGCATGGTCTGGTTTATCCAACCCTCTGAAACGATGTTGACGAATTGCAAGCCTGTTTTGCATGGGATGATGCTTCACTGATGTTTCTTTAAGAGTTAAATACATTGGAGGTGCCTCAACTTGTCCTGGGCGGTCAGTTTGGTGCCTAAAGTTGCAAAATACATGAAACTAGTGCTTGAACTTGTCTAATCGTGCAAATACGGTGCCTCCTTCCATATCCAAACATATGTCCAATCTGCATGACGTCCCAGCATGGCGGTGACCCACCTGTAAGTGGCTGAGAGTGGGAAAGTGTTGGGTACTCCGTGCATGAGGATTTTTTTTTACAAAACCCCCCCTATATTTATTTTAATCACATAGGAAGGACGTGAAATACAGTGTATGCTAGCGAGAAATAACATGAAAAAATCATCATGAAGGGGTTTAAAACCTCCTGGTCAACTACGGCTGATCTGTCCACTTGCCCAAAATATGTATTGTGTTCACCTCTTAGCTAGAAAGCTATGTGGACGCACGTATCGCTCTTTAATTTTCCTAATTCGTTATCTATCAGTTTCATTTTTATTTTTATCCAATTTCTTGTTTAGTTTCATGAGACGTAACTTTCCCATATAAAAAATACAATATTCAATTATTTTTTATTTTAAATATTTTTTCTTTTTTGCTATTGCGTACTTTGAAGAGGTAGACATTAAATTTTTCAAAAATTTATGGGGATTGAAATAGTTCTGCCTATATTAGAAATTATTGTGTAAATTTATGTATCTTCATTCTGGACCACAAGGACACACTATTATTGTTTATCCTCATTGTATTTCTAAAATACCTAATTATTAACAATTTTACAACGTTGTAGTCTGTAAACTATTCAACATGCATTAAAAGGTATTTTGGTGAGCTTTTTAATACAATTATTCAAAAATGTTATAGAATAATTTTAATACACGTTGAACTCTTTTTAAATACACATTGCAAATTTTGTAACGCGAGACAAACATTTTTTAAATGCACATTCTAATTTTTTTTATACATGCTAAACATTTTTTCAAATGCACTAACACTTTCTTTGAGTTTATGGCAGTCGTATTTTTTCTTACATTTTTTTCTTGAACAACAACAGTGTGAAAATAAAAATAAAGAACTTGAAAAACTGAAATAAAGTTTGTGCGGGTCCATAGAAGTGCCATATATAAATAAGAATCGCTTGAAGAGGTACATAGCAACCAAAGAGGATTTTTAGAGCATGGTGGCCACTGAGCACATTTTTTAAAGGCTAACATCTTTCACTTAAAAGTTTCAAAAAGAGTTGATTGTTTTCACACAAAAATGTATGCATGTGCTCTAAGTGACTTTCAAATTTCATTTGAAATTATGTTATATTATATCCTACAGAAAACAAGAGAACATCAGGGCCAAACAAAAAGCCAATTTTTGCATGTATTTGTCTTTTTTATCTCTCGCATACAAGCACATATATTAATGAAAATTCACAAGGATATATTACACTTCTATGTGTGCATGTACAAAAAATCAAAAACATTCAGAAATTTTTTAGCTGTAAAAAATCCGTTTCTTTGAACTTCAAAAAAAAAAAAAATAGGACACAACCCGTGCTCCAATGTTACTTTATGCATAGCGATGCAATATATGGAGTTCGACCTCAACTGAGCTATGTATGGCATGGTGGACAACCTTTGCGTACAATGCAATGTGTGACAACGAGGGTTCGATCCTATATCACATTTTTTTCCCTTTTTTAATTTCTAATTCATGAGGTCTGACTGCATGACTAATTATATGAGGGGGTCTTGTAAAAAAATCCTCACGCTCGGGCCACATAGCGCCTTCCAACTCTCAGCCACTTCCACGCTGGCATGCCACGCGAGCTGGACGTACGTTCGAATACAGATGGAGGCACCGTGTTTGCATGTTAGAACAAGTTCGAGCACCAGTTTCATGTATTTTGCAACTTTAGGCACTAAACTGACCGTGCAAGACAAGTTGAGGCACTTCCAGCGTATTTAACTCTTTTTTTAATGACTTTTAGATTTCATCTCAACGGACGAGTGGTTATTGCGGTCTTTAAAGTATGGTATGACGAAGATGTTTGCAGATATCTCTTTCTTTTACTGTTGGTTCAGTGCAATTTCAATCTGTACCGATTGACATACAATCGAAGAAATAAGAATAATACCCTCTTCATCCGAAAATAAGTGTCGTTGGTTTAGTATAATTTTGTACTAAATCAGTTGCACTTATTTTGGGATGGAAGGAGTAGTATGTTTGGCGATGTAGGTTTTTTTTACTGCCCAGTTGTGTTTCGGCTGTACTGCCTACTATTTTCCTTGCTAAGTATCTGATATAATATGCCTTTTTGGATGTCTTTTTTGATGTATCCATAAGAGAGAAACAACTTGGTGAATTAAACATGCAAACATGCCATAGTACATAAGTATAAAGACAAGGACAATGATCGTCTACATAATTTACAAGAAGCAGTACACGTCGCTCTTCTTGGTGAAGTCCCCGGACATGACGTACTCCGGCGCAGAGCCGTACCCACTTGTTATGAGTGTATACACGTTAGGATCATCACCTTTCCCGTATTTTCTGGCGAACCACAGGTCTGATAGCTTGACATTGTTATAGTGAAGTGTACAAGAGTAAACATCATTTAGCGAGTGTATGTTGGGTCTAGCCAGGTAATAGTGGCAATCGATGGTCTTTCTAGTGGCCCCGCTGATAAAATGCTTAATTACGATGTCCTGACTCTTTTAGTGCATAAATGAAAATACGAAGTTCTTGTCAAATGGAAAAAATCATGATTGCAGAAGTAAATTAAGAAAAATATACCTAGAACCACTTCTTTAATTATGATTAAGTATTTTTTGACTGTGTACATCTTAATTATGTAGAGACCGGGTATTACTAATCATGATTTGTATCTGCTTGATGTTACATTTGAGTTAATAAAAAGCGTCCTTTATTGAAAAATGGTTGCCCGCTCCTCTCGTGTTAGGTGGATGTTTCTTTCTTTCCAATCGTTGGCTAGTGGGCATGGTCAACCAAACAAAACATGTTTATTGTGTTGTACTATCAATTTTATTTCAATGAAATTAGGGTGCAAAGTTTCTTTCATCAAAAAATTGTTATCCTCTCGAAATCCATGCATATGGAATAAATAAACAATCACTAAAAAAGAGGAAGAATGATCACCGAGTCTAGTAAGATGTTGGAGGAGTTAAATTTGACGGAGATCAATGGCTTCTCTTCACCATGGAGGGACAACAACCCTTTCGCGGTAGCTAGAGCAATGCTTAACCGTGTTGACCATGACAACACAACACGGATATCTAAAACATATGATACATGATATTATTTTGCCAATAGATATCACATGAAATTATTTTGCAGGTACATATCACTAGAAAATTAGCTTGATCCATTTCAATTCTAGTCTAGCAGAAATCATGAATCATGTTCTGCACACACCACAGATCACTTTTAAAAGGAGTACTACGTACTTTTGTAAATGTGAGTTAATTAAAGTCAAGGCGTTAATTGGGAGGTTTCGTGCGTACTGACTTACCATTGGAGAGGTAGTTTGCCAAGCTGCCATGGCCCATTAGCTCGTAGACGAGAAACCTGTGCAGCCCCTCGTAGCAGTAGCCGATAATCTTCACCAGGCTCGGCTGTCGCGGCTGCAGCTCCCCCAGAAATATCGAATCTTTCTAATCACAGAGAAGAATTAATTGCACAAAATTACCATATTTGCGGCTAGGCTTATAGAAAACTACCAAATCGCTAATCCGTTGCAAAAAAAAAAACACCGCGTTCTCCTTAATCTCTCTGCAGAAAGCACTGATAGGAGGAATTAGTCGTTTAATCACTTTCTGACAAGTGGAGCCGCACTGTAAGGAGCTAACTTGGCAAAACATTGACATACAACCCCTTGGTTAAAAAATAAAAACGCAATCCAACCTAGCGGGTGGCGTTCCTCCTCCCTCCGACCCTGCAAGCCGCCGCCGCCTTGAGGCTTCCTCTGTTCGGCGCCTCTAGCAAGCTGACGCCCGCAACCAGCAGGCCCCTCGCGCCGCCCCTCCACTTCTTCTCCTTTCTTCTCTCTTGTTCTTTGCAGGAAGCCGCCATGGATGGATGGAGCTCCACCGCGCCGCCCAGCTTGCCTGCATCCCCACCTCCGGCCACCTTCCCTCGCCGCCGTCCCGTTCCCGTCCAGATTCGGTGCCCTGTTCAGCGAGGACAACGATGCTCGGAGTGCGACCTCGCGGCCCACGGCTGCCTTCGTTTGCCGCCTGCAGGGCGCCTCCAGTGGCGGCCTTGAGCGCCGCAGCGGCCTCGGGCAGAAGACGATGAGCGAGGCGCCCTCCATCCTCCCGCACATCGTCGACGGTGGACTCCATCGAGGGCGTGCGCGCCATCAAGGAGCTCATCATGATACGTCTCCAACGTATCTATAATTTAAGAAGTATTCATGCCATGTTTACAATAATTTTATATGGTTTTGGTATGATTTGCAAGGAACCAACCCAGACTGAAGCTGTTTTCAGTAGAACTACCGTGGTGTAATTTTTGTGCAGAAGTAAAAGTTCTCGGAATTGGACGAAACTTTTTGATGATTTTTTTGTATACAAGCACAATAATTTAAGAAGTATACAAGCACGAAAGTCAATAGGTATGCAATGAAATTACATCCTACTTGTGGTGAATTATTCGGTGTTAATTATGCTCAATGCTCACTTATGAGATTATTTGTTTCTTGGTTGGTTGCTTCTCAATCTTTTGCTAGCCTTCATTTTGCACTAAGTATGATCACTACTTGTGCATCCAAAATCCTTTAAACCAGTTTTGCCACATGAGTCCACTATATCTACCTATATGCGGTATTCTTTTGCCGTTCTAAGCAAATTTGTATGTGCCATCTCTAATTTTCAAAATATAATTCTCTTTTGTGTGCTCGTACCACTCGCGAGGTGGTGAGGGGTGGCTGATATTTTCCATGCTAGATGTGTTATTCTCATGATGAGTGTTTATTCACTTGTCATTGCATGAGAGTAAGGCAAAGGTATTAGGGATGCCCAGTCCCGAAACGAAAATGAATTTACTTTATGTTGTCAAATAATAAATTCCTTGGAAAGTGTTGGTATGGAGGGCACCCGTGGGTACGGTTAGCCATGAAAAGTGAAAGTATGATGGAAAAAGGAATAAACTTTAATTTCTATTTGGGAATCGCCTATGATATATCTAGCATGGAAAGTATGGGGAACTCTAAGTTGTTTTCCTTGGTGGGAAAAGTATACCTCCCAAAATGTTTTTATCTCTAAGTTTTTCGCTTTGAGCTCTGGCACCTCTACAAATCCCTACTTCCCTCTGCGAAGGACCTATCTTTTACTTTATGTATTTACTTTTATGCAAGAGTCAAAGTTTATCTATGTATTCCTTTTTATTTTTATCCTTTGGCAAGCATCATGTGGTTAGGAAAGATCTAGGCACATATATCCAGTTGGATATGGGTAGCATGAGTTATTATTGTTGATATCACCCTTAAGGTGAATACGTTGGGAGGCAAAACAATAAGCCCCTATATTTCTATGTGTCTGGTTGAAACGTTTTGCTCATGTGTATGCGGTGAGTATTAGCAATCATAGAAGACTATAAGATGGTTGAGTATGTGGAGCTCTTACTTAAACTCTAAGTTGAATTGCAATTGCTTGGTGACAGAGAACATAGGTTGTTGAGTTTCAAGAGAATTCATAGTTTGAACCTTAACATGTGAATTGGTTGCTACTTTAACATGAGAAGTTTTATAAGAAAGAATTGTTGTTATGATGCTAGGAAAAGTGATTGAAATTATCACTGATCAAACTTATGCACTTTGCTAGCATTCACACTTTATAAACTATTTCTTTTATCATTTACCTACTCGAGGACGAGGATGAATTAAGCTTGGGGATGCTGATACGTCTCCAACGTATCTATAATTTATGAAGAATTCATGCCATGTTTACAACAATTTTATATATTTTTTGTATGATTTGCATGGAACTAACCCAGACTGACGTTGTTTTCAGCAGAACTACCGTGATGTTGTTTTTTGTGCAGAAATAGAAGTTCTCGGAATTGGACGAAACTTTTTAATGATTTTTTTGGAACAAAAGAGACCCCTGAAGGTTATTGGGAGGGCCAGAAGAGCCACGAGGAGGGCACAACCCACCAGGGCGCGCCTGGTGGGCCGACCGTGCCCCGGTGGGTTGTGCTCACCTCGAGGCCCATCTTACTGTGAAACCGACGCCCAAAAATCCTATAAATAGAGAAACCATAAGAAATAGCCCTAGATCAGAAGTTCCGCTGCCACAAGGCCTCTGTATCAACGAGATCCAATCTAGACCCCGTTACGGCACCCTGACGGAGGGGGGAATCATCTCCGGCGGCCATCTTCATCATCCCGGCGGCATCCACGATGAGGAGGGAGTAGTCCACCCTCGGGGCTGAGGGTTTGTACCAGTAGCTATGTGTTTAATCTCTCTCTCTCTCTCTCATGTTCTTGAGATGTCACGATCTTGATGTATCGCGGGCTTTGTTAATATAGTTGGATCATATTGTGTTTTCCCCTCTCTATCTTATTGTGATGAATTGAGTTTTCCCTTTGAGATTTCGTTGTTATCGGATTGAATACTTTTATGGATTTGAGAACACTAGATATATGTCTTGCAATCGAATACTCGTGGTGATAATGGGGTATCGTATTGACTCACTTGATATATGTTTTGACACTCAACTCGCGGATTCCCAAGGTGACATTGGGGTAATCTATGCATAGGGGTTGATGCACGTTCTTGTCTTTGTTTCTTCGGTAGAAATTTTGGGGCACTCTTTGAAGTTCTTTGTGTTGGATTGAGTATTATGAATATGAATTTTCTTTAGTGTTATTTTAGTATGAACTCTATGATATAGATCGAACGGAAAGAATAGCTTTGTGTTATTTTAGTATGAACTCTTGAATAGATCGAATGGAAAGAATAGCTTTGAGGTGGTTTCGTACCCTACAAACAATTTATTCTTATGTTCTCCACTAGATAGGACTTTGGAGTGATTCTTCATCGCACTTTGAGGGATGGTTATATGATCCAATTATATTAGCACTGTTGAGAGATTGCACTAGCGAAAATACGGACCCTAGGCCTTGTTTTCAAGCATTGCAATACTGTTTTTGTGCTTGTTTACTATTTGCTATCTTGTTGTTTTTATTTATTTAGATTATAAAAATATATTTCTACTATCAATATTACACTTTTATCACCATCTCTTCGCCGAACTAGTGCACCTATACAATTAGCCATTGTATTGGGTGTGTTGGGGACACAAGAGATTTCTTGTATTTGGTTGCAGGGTTGTTTGGGAGAGACCATTTTCATCCTACGCCTCACACGGATTAATAAACCTTAGGTCATCCACTTGAGGAAAAATTGCCACTGTCCTACAGAACTCTGCGCTTGGAGGTCCAACACGAGTCTACACGAATAAAGTTGCGTAGTAGACATCACACCGCGGCACCGACCAAGGGGTCCTCTTTGTAGCCCACGGCTAACACTGCCCCCGGAGAACTTCCGGCTGCCGTCCCAGTGTTACCCCGGCTGCGTCGAGCTGTCCGAGGACATAGCCCCGAGCGCTACAGAGAAGGAGGTGGGCTACTGAAATATGGTGGATGTTGCCTAGAGGGGGGTGAATAGGCGCTTTAAAATAATTACGGTTTAGGCTTGAACAAATGCGGAATAAACCTAACGGTTAATTTGTCAAGCACAAAACCTACAACAACTAGGCTCACCTATGTGCACCAACAACTTATGCTAAGCATGATAAGCAACTATGTGATAGCAAGATATATGACAAAGAACACTATGGCTATCACAAAGTAAAGTGCATAAGTAAAGGGCTCGGGTAAGAGATAACCGAGGCACGCGGAGACGACGATGTATCCCGAAGTTCACACCCTTGCGGATGCTAATCTCCGTTTGGAGCGGTGTGGAGGCACAATGCTCCCAAGAAGCCACTAGGGCCACCGTAATCTCCTCACGCCCTCGCACAATGCAAGATGCTGTGATTCCACTAAGGGACCCTTGAGGGCGGTCACCGAACCCGTACAAATGGCAACCCTTGGGGGCGGTCACCGAATCTATACACTTTGGCAACCCTTGGGGGCGGTCACCGGTACCCGTCAAATTGCTCGAGGCGATCTCCACAACCTAATTGGAGACCCCGACGCTTTCCCGGAGCTTTACACCACAATGTTTGAGCTCCGAACACCACCAACCGTCTAGGGCGCCCAAGCACCCAAGAGGAACAAGCTCAAGGGCACCAAGCACCCAAGAGTAATAATCTTCTCAACTTGTAACTTCCACGTATCACCGTGGAGAACTCAAACTGATGCACCAAATGCAATGGCAAGGGCACACGGAGTGCCCAAGTCCTTCTCTCTCAAATCCCACCAAGCAACTAATGCTAGGGAAGAAAATGAGAGGAAGAACAAGAAGGAGAACACCAAGAACTCCAAGATCTAGATCCAAGGGGTCCCCTCACATAGAGGAGAAAGTGATTGGTGGAAATGTGGATCTAGATCTCCTCTCTCTTTTCCCTCAAAAACTAGCAAGAATCCATGGAGGGATTGAGAGTTAGCAAGCTCGAAGAAGGTCAACAATGGGGGAAGAACACGAGCTCAAAGGATAAGGTTCATTGGGAAGAAGACCCCCTTTTATAGTGGGGGGAACAAACCAACCGTTACCCCCCTACCAGCCCCGCAGAGAGCGGTACTAACGCTAGGCCAGCGGTACTACCACTTAACAACCTAAGTGGTACTACCGCTCCTCCTCGCGGTACTACCGCTCGAGAGCGGTACTACCGCCACTCCTGCCGCGGCTGGTACCGTAAAGTCCGACACGAAAAATGAGCCCTCGAATCGAGGCGGCACTAGCACGAAACCGCAGCGGTACTACGGCTGGGGCTACAAGCGGTACTACCGCTGTGGAGCGGTACTGCCGCTTATAGCACCCAAGCGGTACTACCGCTCCGGCCCGCGGTACTACCGCTCAGACCAGAGCAGGGAGAAAAACAGAAATGCCATAACTTCTTCATATGAGCTCCGAATTGAGCAAACTCAAGCTTGTTGGATACAAGACAACGAGTAGCATCCGCAAATAGAGGAGTGAAGCCTCCAACAAAGAAGAACTGGCATAACCTCCAACATCGAAAACATCATAGAAGATGCAAGTGAACTCCGTTTTCGATGAACTCGAGCTTGTCAAGAAAATGACCATAAGCTCCAAATCTCACAAGGAGAAGAACCAAACAAGAACCAATAAAGATGATGCAAGGATGCAATGGTTTGATCTCTCTACGAACGATACGATCAAGCAACTCATCGAGAGCCCCCCTTGATAGTACGACAATCGATCCTATAACCCGGTCTCCCACAACTACCATGAGACCGGTAAAATAGAAAACCTATCAAGGGCAAACCTTTGCCTTGTGCATAGTCCAATTGAGCTAGATGATGACGATCTTGACTCCCTCAAGTTGGACCACCTTTCTTGATTGCGTTGGCTCGATGAATACTAGTTGATTGCTCCCCCATACTCCACTATGGGTGAGCCACTCTTCGACACATCTTCACCAGTCCATTGCCACCACAATGGACGGCAAGCTTCAAGCATATGATCTCTTCGTGATGATCCTACTTGAACTTGCACACCGCAACCTAACCCCACAAAGAACTCTCACAAAGACCATGGGTTAGTACACAAAGTGTAATTGACCATACTTACCATACCATGGGATCGCTTGATCCCTCTCGGTACATCTTCTATGCTTTGTGTGTTGATCAACTTGATTCACTCTTTGACTTAGTCTTGATCAACCTTGAATCTTTCCAACTCTCTTCATTTGGATGATGTCTTGAAGGTAAACATGAATGATCACACACTCTTCTTCTTCTAGACATGCTTGCTATAAGCTCAATACTCATAAGACCAATCTTTGGATAATTCCTTAATAGCACCTTGGTCATCACAAACTCTCCTTGAAACCAACAAATGGACTGCAAGAAAAGCCTATGGACAAACCCTTCAAATATAACTCAAGGCAACCATTAGTCCATAGAGATTGTCATCAATTGCCAAAACCAAACATGGGGCACCGCATGTTCTTTCAGCTACCGTCCCAGCGCTGCCCCAGCTGGTCTCTCGGGAAGGAGGAAGCGGTCTCCACGGGGGCAGGGGTCTGATTGTTTTGTTTTTTAGATCTAGGGGTGTTTGTGTTATTCTTTTGCCAAGTCAGCTCCTTACAGTCCGGCTCCATTTGTCAGAAAGTGATTAAACAGCCAAAATCCTTCGATCAGTGCATTTTGTAGAAAGATTAGTAGGAATGCGGTGTTTTTTGCAACGGAAGCGACTTGGTGGTTTTCTGCAAACCTAGCTGCAAATGTGGTAGTTTTGTGCAATTAACTCCACGGAGAAGGAAGTTGATTAGAGATAATATTCACTAACAGGACACATCTACCAACAAACCAGATGTTCCTCCGAGTGGTAGTCATTGGCTCATGCTCTCTTGACGGCGACGGACTACGCTCGGAGCCCCGGCCGGATGCCGTCCTGCTACCTCTTGAGCACTGCGTTGGTTTTCCCTTGAAGAGAAAAGGGTGATGCAGCAAAGTAGCGTAAGTATTTCCCTCAGTTTTTGAGAAGCAAGGTATCAATCCAAAGAGGAGGCTACGCCATGAGTCCCTTGCACCTACACAAAACAAATAAATCCTCGCAACCAACGCGATAAGGGGTTGTCAATCCCTACACGGCCACTTATTTAGAGTGAGATCCGATAGATATGATAAGATAATATTTTTGGTATTTTTGTGATAAAGATGCAAAAGTAAAATAAAGGCAAAGTAAAAAGCAAAGGAAATAACTAAGTGTTGGAAGATTAATATGATGAAGATAGACCCGGGGCCATAGGTTTCACTAGTGGCTTCTCTCAAGAGCATAAGTATTCTACGGTTGGGTGAACAAATTACTGTTGAGCAATTGATGAGAATTGAGCATAGTTATGAGAATATCTAGGTATGATCATGTATATAGGCATCACTTCCGAGACAAGTAGACCGACTCTTGCCTGCATCTACTACTATTACTCCACTCATCGACCGCTATCCAGCATGCATCTAGAGTATTAAGTTCATAAAAACGGAGTAACGTCTTAAGCAAGATGACATGATGTAGAGGGATAAATTCATGCAATATGATAAAAACTCCATCTTGTTATCCTCGATGGCAACAATACAATACATGCCTTGCTGCCCCTACTGTCACTGGGAAAGGACACCGCAAGATTGAACCCAAAGCTAAGCACTTCTCCCATTGCAAAAAAGATCAATCTAGTGGGCCAAACCAAACTGATAATTCAAAGATACTTGCAAAGATAACCAATCATACATAAAAGAATTCAGAGAAGATTCAAATATTGTTCATAGATAATCTTGATCATAAACCCACAATTCATCATTCTCAACAAACACACCGCAAAAGAAGATTACATCGAATAGATCTCCACGAGAGAGGGGAGAACATTGTATTGAGATCCAAAAAGAGAGAAGAAGCCATCTAGCTAATAACTATGGACCCGAAGGTCTGAAGTAAACTACTCACACTTCATCGGAGAGGCTATGGTGTTGATGTAGAGGCCCTCCGTGATTAATTCCCCTTCAGGCGGAGCTCCGGAACAGGCCCCGCGATGGGATCTCGTGGGTATAGAAGGTTGCGGCGGTGGAATTAGGTTTTTGGCTCCATATCTGACCGTTTGGGGGTACATAGGTATATATAGGAGGAAGGAGTACGTCGGTGGAGCAACAGGGGGCCCACAAGGGTGGAGGGCGTGCCCTGGGGGGCTAGGCGTGCCCCCCTACCTCGTGGCCTCCTCTTTTGTTTCTTGATGTAGGGTCCAAGTCTCCTGGATCATATTCGTTCTGAAAATCACGTTCCCGAAGGTTTCATTCCGTTTGGACTCCGTTTGATATTCCTTTTCTGTGAAACTCTGAAATAGGCAAAAAAACAACAATTCTGGGTTGGGCCTCCGGTTAATAGGTTAGTCCCAAAAGTAATATAAAAGTGAATAAAAAAGCCGAATAATGTCCAAAACAGTAGATAATATAGCATGGAGCAATAAAAAATTATAGATACGTTGGAGACGTATCAAGCATCCCCAAGCTTAATCCTGCTCGTCCTCGAGTAGGTAAATGATAAAAACAGAATTTTTGATGCGGAGTGCTACTTGGCATAATTTCAATGTAATTCTTCTTAATTGTGGTATGAATATTCAGATCCGAAAGATTCAAGACAAAAGTTTAATATTGACATAAAAATAATAATACTTCAAGCATACTAACAAAGCAATTATGTCTTCTCAAAATAACATGGCCAAAGAAAGTTATCCCTACAAAATCATATAGTCCGGCTATGCTCTATCTTCACCACACAAAGTATTTAAATCATGCACAACCCCGATGACAAGCCAAGCAATTGTTTCATACTTTTGACATTCTCAAACTTTTTCAATCTTCACGCAATACATGAGCGTGAGCCATGGACATAGCACTATATGTGGAATAGAATGGTGGTTGTGGAGAAGACAAAAGGAGGGGAAGATAGTCTCACATCAACTAGGCGTATCAACGGGCTATGGAGATGCCCATCAATAGATATCAATATGAGTGAGTAGGGATTGCCATGCAACGGATGCACTAGAGTTATAAATATATGAAAGCTCAACAAAAGAAACTAAGTGGGTGTGCATCCAACTCGCTTGCTCACGAAGACCTAGGGCATTTTCAGGAAGCCCATCATTGGAATATACAAGGCAAGTTCTATAATGAAAAATTCCCACTAGTATATGAAAGTGATAAAATGAGAGACTCTCTATCATGAAGATCATGGTGCTATTTTGAAGCACAAGTGTGGTAAAAGGATAGTAACATTGTCCCTTCTCTCTTTTTCTCTGATTTTTTTATTTGGGCCTTTTTTCTCTTTTTTGGCCTCTTTTTTTTCTTTTTTTTCGTCCGGAGTCTCATCCCGACTTGTGGGAGAATCATAGTCTCCATCATCCTTTCTTCACTTGGGACAATGCTCTAAAAATGATGATCATCACACTTTTATTTTCTTATAACTCAACAATTACAACTCGATACTTAGAACAAAATATGACCCTATATGAATGCCTCCTAAGATATAGGGATATGCAATGAATCAAGAGTGACATGTATGAAAGAATTATGAACGGTGGCTTTGCCACAAATACAATGTCAACTACATGATCATGCAAAGCAATATGACAATGATGGAGCGTGTCATAATAAACGGAAAGGTGGAAAGTTGCATGACAATATATCTCGGAATGGCTATGAAAATGCCATGATAGGTAGGTATGGTGGCTGTTTTGAGGAAGGTTTATGGTGGGTGTATGATACCGGCGAAAAGTGTGCGGTATTAGAAGGCTAGCAATGGTGGAAGGAAGAAGAGTGCGTATAATCCATGGACTCAACATTAGTCATAAAGAACTCATATACTTATTGCAAAAATCTACAAGTTATCAAAGCAAAGTATTACACGCATGCTCCTAGGGTGATAGATTGGTAGGAAAAGACCATCGCTCGTCCCCGACCACCACTCATAAGGAAGACAATCAATAAATAAATTATGCTCCGACTTCATCACATAACGGTTCACCATACGTGCATGCTACGGGTATCACAAACTTTAACACAAGTATCTCTCAAATTCACAACTACTCAACTAGCATGACTCCAATATCACCATCTTTATATCTCAAAACAATTATCAAGCATCAAACTTTTCTTAGTATTCAACACACTCATAAGAAAGTTTTTACTAATCTTGAATACCAAGCATATTACGATTATTTAAGCAAATTACCATGCTATTTAAGACTCTCAAAATAATCTAAGTGAAGCATGAGCGACCAATAGTTTCTATAAAACAAATCCACCACCATGCTCTAAAAGATATAAGTGAAGCACTAGAGCAAAACTATATAACTCAAAAGATATAAGCGAAGCACATAGAGTATTCTAACAAATTCCAAATCATGTATGGCTCTCTCAAAAGGTGTGTACAGCAAGGATGATTGTGCTAAACTAAAAATCAAAGACTCAAATCATACATGACGCTCCAAGAAAAACACATATCATGTGGTGAATAAAAATATAGCTCCAAGTAAAGTTACCGATGGAAGTAGACGAAAGAGGGCATGCCTTCCAGGGCATCCCCAAGCTTTGGCCTATTGGTGTCCTTAAATTATATTGGGGGTGCCATGGGCATCCCCAAGCTTAGTCTCTTGCCACTCCTTGTTCCATAATCCATCTAATCTTTCACCCAAAACTTGAAAACTTCACAACACAAAACTCAACAGAAAATCTCGTGAGCTTTGTTAGCGAAAGAAAACAAAAGACCACTTCAAGGTACTGTAATGAAATCATTCTTTATTTATGTTGGTGTTAAACCTACTGTATTCCAACTTCTCTATGGTTTATAAACTATTTTACTAGCCATAGATTCATCAAAATAAGCAAACAACACACGAAGAACATAATCTGCCAAAAACAGAACAGTCTGTAGTAATCTGTAACTAACGCAAACTTCTGGAACTCCCAAAAATCAGCCAAAATAGGACGACCTAGAATTCTTTTATTGATCAGAAGCAATTGGAATCAGTATTTTATCACGTTCTGGTGATTTGTAACAATTATTTTCGTGAACAGAAAGTTTCTGGAAATTTCTGCAAGATCAAATAACTATCATCCAAGAAGATACTATAGGTTTAACTTGGCACAAACACTAATTAAAACATAAAAACACATCTAACCAGAGGCTAGAACAAATATTTATTCCTAAACAGAAGCAAAAAGCAAAAAACTAAAAATAAAATTGGGTTGCCTCCCAACAAGCGCTATCGCGTAACGCCCTAGCTAGGCATAAAAGCAAGGATAGATCTAGGTGTTGCCATCTTTGGTAGGCAATCCATAAGTGGCTCTCATGATAGATTCATATGGTAATTTTATTTTCTTCCTAGGGAAGTGTTCCATGCCTTTCTTTAATGGAAATTGGAATCTAATATTCCCTTCCTTCATATCAATAATTGCACCAATCGTTCTAAGGAAAGGTTTACCAAGACTAATAGGACATGAAGGATTGCAATCTATGTCAAGAACAATAAAATCTACGGGCACATAGTTCCTATTTGCAACAATAAGAACATCATTAATTCTTCCCATAGGTTTCTTAATAGTGGAATCCGCAAGATGCAAGTTTAGAGAGCAATCATCAAAATCACGGAAATCTAGCAAATCGCACAAAGTTTTGGGTATAGTGGAAACACTAGCACCCAAATCACATAAATCATAGAACTCATGATCCTTAATCTTAATTTTAATAGTAGGTTCCCACTCATCATAAAGTTTTCTAGGGATAGAAACTTTCAACTCAAGTTTTTCTTCATAAGATTGCATCAAGGCATCAACGATATGTTTGGTAAAAGCTTTATTTTGACTATAACACTACTGGAATCAGGGAATTTGCCATCTGCCATCTCTTTGCCGTCAGCTAGCGGACGACAAAGAAGGTCTTTGCC